>OX336382.1:2916978-4116978 GCA_946902895.1 Fragum fragum | reverse complement strand
CCAGTAGGCCTAGAGTCTTGATATTTTGCATGAAGCATCAGTACATTTACCTCTTTCAGAATTGCTCATATCACCAACCTCAGGCCCCCAGGGGCGGAGCCCCAGGGGGGATGGGGCTTATATAGATAAAAAGAAGGATTTTTAAAATGACATCTCCTCCCAAATCACTGGGCTGATTTCAACCAAAGAATTTAATCAGTTGAAAACTCCGGTTGCTTTGACAAAAAAAAATGGAAGAAAAAACCCCCATCTCCTCCTGACCCAGAAGTTGAAAAACCTTGCATGAATCATCAGTACATTGACCTCTTTCAAAATTGATAAAGTTTTAGAGCCACAGGGTGACTAGGCTTAAATAGAAATAAAGAAGGCAAGCCTTTCGAAACTATTTGGCCATTTTAAACCAAATTTGGGCTTGTTGATTTTAGTTAAATGTTAAAGGTTTTCTGCGGACCCAGTTTGTATTAGGCCTTGAAGAAAAAAGAGCCTTATCTCAGGTGAGCGCCAGGGCCACTGGCCCTCTTGTTCATTTAACAGCGCTGGTCAGGTGGTAAATCTTATTGTAATTGTATAAAGCTGATAATTGTTACTTATCAGCAGCAATTATTTGAACTTGAGTTCAGTTCCAAAGTTCAATCATGAAACTGGACTATTACCCTCAGTGAAGGAGAATGACCTGTAATGACCACAAATTATCCTACTACCCTCTCAGCATGATGGCTACTTACTAAAAGCTCTCAACTTATTTTTGTAATTAACACCAATTCGTGAAAATTGCCCTTAGGGTTGTTTAATACAATCTTTTTGTTTAATCAGTATTAGACCTTAATGCTTGAGAAATTTTAGTTACCTAAATTGATACCACAATCTAACCTTTTTGGCCAAAACATTGTTTATGTTACTCCTTTGCTTCATTACCCTTGTCATGCTGAACCCGGGATATTCTGGTTTTGGCAGGAGGTAAAGATAAAGATAAGCCTGCACATAAGTGCAGGCTGATCTTAGTCTACACCTCCTGTTTGTCTTTTTTATGCCAGAGCTGCTTATGAAATTAGATTTCATGATAGATGTTAATGATTGAACAACAAAATCTTTCATCCCTTTGATTTTAATGACATTCCAAAATGGATTTATTCAGCATGACAAGGGTTAAACAGGCTTTTCATACTGAACCCAGAATATTCCTATTTGACAGGAGGCATAGACAAAGACCAGACTGCTCAATGTCATGTGTGCAATCTGATCTTAGTGTAAAACACCTGTCTGTCCCTTTTGAGAGAGAGTTGTCTATATGCATGTATTTAATTTTCAGTAGAAATGTTGTCCCACAATTAAGTTATCTTATGCTTACATCCCTTTGAGTTTAATGGATGAGTGACTTTGAGTTGTGCAATATAAATCCATTCCCACACAACCCCTCCTTTTAAGCCCCTCAAGAAAAAAGCTTTGAAAAATGAAGAAATTGCTTGTATCAAGCTATTTCTTTGCTATCCACAATGAATTTTATTTAAAAAGACTTACATATTTAAAATTCCAAATTGAAATTGTTGTCTGCAGCTTCTTATTTCAAATTGGACCAGTCTAAAATTTCACTGTATGGGAATGGGTTAAAACCAGAGTTGTCTATATATATTTGATTTTCAGTAGAAATATTGTCTAACAATTAAGTTTTCTTGTGCTTTCATCCCTTTGACTTCAATGGATGAGTGACTTTGAGTTATGCAATTATTATAACGATGATAGAAAAAAGTCATTAGATAATTGTTGGCATTAAATACAAGAGACCATCATATAGCCCTACCCCTTCTATGCAAATTCAGTCATAAAACTGAAATTTTAGAATTTTCAAATATAGGGTCAGGTTTATCTAGCGCTTCAATTTTGTGAAACAAAGCTTTGTGAAAAAAATGATGTAACTTTTCCAAATATTAAATAAATTTTGAAGTACCATTTAAGTAAGTCCTTATCTGTGAGTGGATGCCTATAATGTGGTTTTTGCGGTGTTTTCTGATGTGGACTATAACAGCAAAGACCGTTGAAAGGATGTGATCAGATAGCTCATTCAGAATGGGGAAGAATCTGCATTGACACAACAAAATTTAAAAGGTGAGTAAGTTATCCATAATAACAATTAATTAGCCTACATATATGTGCTTTTTAGCTCCTGTAGAATTATACTTAACTCTTGTCATGCTGTATAAATTACCATTCTAAATTGCTGTAAAATCAAAGGGCTAAAAGCACTGATAGAACTAGTTCAAAAATCATTATTTCTTTTAGAAATCATTCTCATAAACAACTCTGGTCCGAAAAGTACAAGCAGGAGGTGTAGACCTAGATCAGATCGCACTTATGTGCAGGCTTGTCTTGATTACACCTCCTGCCAAAACCGGAATATTCCGGGTTCAGCCAGACAATGGTTAAGAAAACAAGCAATTTCTCCTTTCATCACAATGTTTTCTACATGATTTGGCCCTTAGTTTTCAATTTCAAATAAATTTGAATTGTTATCTTCAACTTCTTCTAGTTTGGACAAGTCCAAATGATTTTTTGTGTGGTTATTGGTTAAGCTGTTAACCATTCATTATGCAGCTATCCATGTGTAATTGGTTCAATCCTTGGCTCAACCAACATTCTGGGCCATTGATATAGAGCAGTGGAAGTGCATTGAACTATCTATCATGAGGCTAGGGTTCAATCCCTGGTGGCAGAAAATATGAACCTTTCCGACATTTGCCTCCCACCAATGGGTGGTTAATCATAAACCTAAGTTGGATGAGCAGCTGGGGGCTCTGAAAGGATGTAGTAGTAATACTGACTGGTGCAAGAAATAACCGGAATCAATGGTCAGGTGCTCCAGACACCGTGATATAATTGAAATACTGTCAAAAGTGGTGTTAACCCATTCCCACAGAGTGAAATTTTAGACATGCCCAAATACAGTCAAACCTGTCTTAAGCAAGCGGTCAAGGGATTTGCCAAAATCGCTTGCTTAAGACAGGTGCTTGCTTAATGCAGGTCGGCCTGATGGCCGGATATTTGTACAACAAAAAGATAGGGTGTTTAGAAAGTATTCATTTTCAGTAAATAGATAACAAGATAAAAGCTCATTCAAACATATTTTTTAATTTTGGTAAGAATACAAGTAGGCCTAATTATACTCATGAAGTGGATTAGATTATGAATCGAAAATAAAAAGGTTAAAATCGGATAGAATTACTCGAACGGTCATGATTAGTTTTTGCAAAGATCTAACAATTGACATAATATCAGCCGGTCAACTGAGGATCAGTCTGCTCGATATTTTTGATTATTGCGTAAAACACTATATTTCAATATAATTCCAATTAGAATCTAGGCAGAATTAGTCTCTGAGCGAGTTTGTTTACCCATTTCTCACCTCTAAACTGCAAACAAACTCTGTATGAATACGAAAATAGATTGGTTTCCGAGAACAGTAATTTCGATCGTCATACTCGATTAAACTTTATTGATAAAGTTTGAATATCATATGCATAAAATTCAATCACTGAATAAGAGCAAAATAACAAAACTGGGCATTTTGATGACTTCGTAGTTATCTACAAAACACTTGTTTATTGGCGACGCGTGTGAATGTTTATCTAATTTTGACACTTGAATAGATTATCCGAAAACAATTATGCGCCGTGATAATTACTTATCTGTGAAAATTGCCAGCGGCCCGAAATTGACCGTAAACTCAGGTTATTTCAAAGAATGGGACACGATTTTGACGGCCGTTAACTGCGTTTTATGTAACCTGATGACCAGGTTTGACTGTAGAAAGAAGTTGTAGACTACAATTTAAAGTTAATAATTTTTTTGGATTTTTTCAACTTTCTGGGTAGAAAACAAATCAATCAAGATTTGTTCCAAGATTATACACATGCATCATTTTTCTTTCATTAACCCTTGTCATGCTGAACAAGGCATATTCCTGCTTTGGCAGGAGGTATAGACAAAAATCAGCCTGCACATAATATGCTGTCTGATCTTAGTTAACACCACCTGCTTGTCCTTTTTGAAGCTATTATTGTTTATATAATCAATTTTCAAAAGAAATATTGACCCACAACTTGTGATTACTGTACTTTCAGCCCTTTAGTGTAATTCTATAATAAAGGATTTTATTCAGCATGACGCGAGTTAGCATGTTAAGAAGCTCACCTAGGAAGCAAAAGTAGCTTGTAGCTTGGATTAACTCATTACTAGACAGCAAAATTTTAAACAAGACCAACTTGAAAAGGGTTGCACTTGATATTTAAAAGTCCATAAAATTTCAGATTTTTACTTTTCTGTGCAGAAAACATTGTGTAAAATGAAGAAATTGCTTGTAAAAAGCAATTTCTTCATTTTACACAATGTTTTCTCAATTGTTTTTCTTGATGGGCATCCAAAAGCCTCACTGTGTTGGAATGGGTTAAATACTCCTCTATCAATAACTTCAGAATAGATCTACTGTGGAAAGCTTTGCCAAACAGACAACAAAAATAAAATTCAAAATTATTTTATGTTCTGTACAAGAGCCATAGTGCCTTTAACCCTTTCCTGTTTAAACCTGTGATTATTTATACTTGAGAAAGCATTGTGGAAAAAGAAGAAATTGCTTGCAACAAGCAATTTCTCCTTTTCCCACAATGTTTTCTAACACATAGGATGGTTTCATTTCAAATTGCATGTAATTTTCATTGTTGTCTGCAACCTCTTGAAATTTGGACCTGTCAAAAAATGCATACAAAGGGAAAGGGTTAAATGTTGAGGCTGTACTGTTGTGAGAAATAACAGGAAGCCGAGATTAGGTGTACCAGCTTGAGGGATAAGTGGAACTAAGAACCCAATTAATATCAAATCTCATAGCCTGCATTATAACTGAAGAAATTTAGCTATGGATTTTTTTTTGAAATGTAACTAGCAATTTCTCCTTTGCACAAAATGTTTTCTAACTTATTTGGTTCATATTTTCATTGTGTTACCCATATCTGTATAATTCTGCCTTTTTATGACCCTCAAGAAAAGAGCACTTGAAAACATTGTAAAAATGAAGAGATTTCTTGAAACAAGCAATTTCACACTATTGATTTTTGCTTGAAAAAAAAGAGAAGAAATTTCATGAAATTGAATTGTCATCTGTTAATTTTTGACTTTATGAATTTGCATAGAATAGCAAACCAAAGCAAATGAAGAGATTTCTGGAAACAAGCAATTTCACACTTTTGTTTTTTCCTTTGAATTGTCATCAGATTCTGTAAATTTTGACTTGATGAATTTGTATAAATAGCAAACCAAAGCAACAAACTCTTTGAAATTATTGAAATTCATTTTGTTCCAAGAAAAAAATGATAAAAAGGAAAAGAGTTAGTTTTCATTTTCGGTACTGGTACTTGGTTTAGAAAAAAACTTATAAAGATTATCAGAAAAAATGTCAGGAATATACAAGTTTTTACAATGTTGACTGTGCTGACTTTAATCTACAGTAGAATATTTAATTAAGTCATTATTAAACCATTCCTGTTCAATCCCTGGTTTTTATATCAATTGGCTTTTATCACACTGGTCAACCTTTACGTTGATTTGCGGTGTTTACGTAGATTTTACGATGATTCATACGCGGATTTAGTGGATAAAAATGGCAGCGCCCATGAAGTAAACAATAAAAGTAATTGGTAATTTCAATTTTGCTGTTGTTTATACTATGTTGTGAAGCATGTCGTATGTCAAAGGGACTATAGAAATTGTCCATTTTCAGCATTCTAACTCACACATTACGATTTATTACGTCATATATGATTATATTCGAGTACCGATACGGAGGTCGGGTCGATTTTGAAAATTTGTTGTAAATCACCAACTTTCAAGTGATATTATTTTGATCTGAGCCACTTTCCATCAACTCTATCAAGCCAAACTCCATTGTCTGTACACATAGCATCGTCAAATAGTAACAGTTTGATAGTGAAACTTGTTTTCTGAGAGATCAGTCGAAAATATTGATTTTACGCAGGAGCTGCTGAAACAGTATGATACGCTGTTTGACGAGTACCATTTTCAGAACAGCCGGTGGAGTGGAATTTGTCACTAAAGGGCATGCATAAACAAAACGTTTTCTACCAACATGGCAACCAACCATCGAATAGGTTTTACGAACAAGGCATCAGGATAACATATCCGTGAAATGTATACCCCCTTGAAATCACTTCTATATAGAAAAACTGGTGTTTGCAGGGGTATAGCTAATTTTCTTATTTTGATCCAAAACATTTATTGTGGGTACTCGTTAGAACCGCCTCAGCGAGGCGGTTCTAACGTGTACCCACAATGTATGTTTTGAGCAAAAAGGTAGAAAATATCAAATGTTTTCCAATGAAATTTTCCATTTCTGCTTCTGAATTGTTTTTCTGTATATTTCATGGGCAAGTTTTCGTAATGGTTCATCAGGAAAATTCGTAGATGTCATTTATATTTTCAACAGAAAAGAAATGCCAACAAAATGAATTGATTGACATTAGCAGAAATATTTCATGAGTGAATACATGACATTTTTGAAAATCGGACAAAAACTACATCGTTGTAGCCATTTGTATGCACCTTCCCGACCTAGCACGGGGCAAGGGTCAACATCGTATTGACGTTACTTGACTTTTTACGCATATTATTCCACATGTGCTGGAAGTTATAGCCATAAAACATAAAAAATAATGCTTCAAACAAGTGTCTACATCGCAATACGGTATAGCCATGTAGACACTATTGGTTTAGGGCATATTAAATGATTTATGGTTATAACTTCAAGCACCTGTGATTATTCTTCACAAATTCATCCGGTGTTGCTGAAACAGTTTCAGAGTTTTTCCACATTAGATTCTTGAATATCAATATGAATTTATTGTCGAATACAGGTCTGACCCAAGTCTCTATAAATTGTTGAGCATGTAAGACCATTACCTTACGATAAACATGTATAACGGATACCCTTTCGCGCCTTATATCATCACATGCGCTGTTCAGAGCATCAGAAAACCGTCTATGCCACTTGCAAACTACTGACTGACAAGTTTATGGCTTTCTTGATGCTGTAAGTAGCAATTCAATCGTAAGTTTTGGAAATTTCCCTAACGAAACAATTTGTTCTCAGACGTCCAAATTACGTCACGTGCGTGGCAATTGTTTTCGGACTGCTTCTGAACTTATATTCACAAAATTCAAACTATACCCTAGCCAACGCCAACACCATTGGTAAAAGACGTCGGTTTACATGATTTCAGGCGAAATTGATTTTAAGTTTGCACGCAAAAAACATAAGTGAAATTCTCCACGTGCCCCTACCGTAAGGTAGAAAACTGGTCATACCAAGCATGTTATTTTGTCTAAATTAGACTAATAATTCTAATATATACCCTACAAAAAAAGAAACGCAATGGTGCCATTAATTAATTTTTCATAAAGCTCATAAGAGTTAACAAAAATTTCATTTATACCATTTCTAAGATATGCCATTCAGTCATGCATTGCATACACTTTTAAGCAAAGGGGCCGGAAGTGTGCTTCAAAAATTGGCTATCAGCCAGGTGGGGGTCATATGTAAAGTCATGTTCTCTAATGATGTCTCGGAGACTCATGTCTTGAACTGTTTACAGTTTTTTGTGCAACCAAAAAATACACTTTGCTATATTTCGAAGACAGTTTTATACTCTATAACGCATTGTCATAGAACAGCAGTCACACATTAGCATATGAAAAACGTGCGCCAGGAGTGTTGAACCCCCCCCCCCCCTTACAAAATTCCATATACTCCAGACGCACGTCGGAAACACGTTAAAAAAACGCGCGACGTGCCCGTTGGGTACGCTCGGTATGCGCCCGGGGCGCGTCGCTGTACGTCGCTTAAAGTCGGTGCAAGTTTCCTGTGCGTTTAGGCTCAAAACATTTTTGAACATGATTAAAGATTTTCTACAAGCTCTGTGTTTCTCTGGCTTGTGTCGTACGTTTCGAATAAGTTCCACGCACGTTGCAGGTGCGTTCAATACGCTTTGAATGCGTTTGGCGTGCATTGCTACATGCGCGTTCCTATTTTTAGAAATATTGCTGCAGTAACCTGTCCAAGCGTGTATGAGACGCGCTTTTAACGTTTGATGTGCGCCTGTAGCGCGTGTTTAGCGTGTCTGGGACGTTTCACGAACGTACTCCAAAATTTTGTGATTTTTATACGTCTGGCACAGGCCTCAGTCACGCGCTAATTAGTGACCGCTAAAAGCGAGCTGATTAATTTTATACGCCCAAAATCTCAAGCGTGTTGAGATGTTGTCTTAAAGTTCCTTCCACACTGTACACACAAACAGGCGTTGTCCATTTTGGAAGTTCTGTAAAAAGAATGAAACAAAACTAATGTCAAAATACTTACAAATACATTTACGTGGAAAGAAACTCAAAAGTTTAGTTTACTCAGGCTATTTTAGAGATAAATTCCACTCTACCGGCTGTTTCAAAAATGGTACCCGTCAAGCGGCGTATCATACTGTTTCAGCAGCTCCTGTGTAAAATCAATGTTAATGAAAAATCTCGCAAGAAACAAGTTTGGCTTAATAACTACCACTACTTTCTCATGCCATGGGACCAGAAGATGGGTTGTGAGCGGTGATGCTGAAAGGAACGTGATTAGAATGGGAGAAATGCTTCTTGAAAGTCGGTAATTCATAAGAATCTTTCAAAATCGACCCCACCTCCTTGTCGGTACTCGAATGTAATCCTTCTTCTTTACTCAAAATGCCAAACGAATAATCTTATACTGAAAATGGACAATTTCTATAGTCCCTTTGACATACGACATGCTTCACAACATAGTATAAACAACAGCAAAATTGAAATTACCAATTACTTTTATTGTTTACTTCATGGGCGCCGCCATTTTTATCCACTAAATCCGCGTATGAATCTTCGTAAAATCTACGTAAACACCGCAAATCAACGTAAAGGTTGACCAGTGTGTTTATGAGTAAGAAAATATTGTAGAAAAAGAAGAAATAGCTTGTAACAAGCAATTTCTTCTTTTTCTACAATATTTTCAAACCTACTGAATTGTTATTTTTCTAATTAAATCTACTTTAAATTTTCGTCTACAAAACCTTTGAATTTGGACAGGTCTAAATTTTGAAAAACGGGAAAAGGTTAAGCCAAAATTCCACAAATTCCTGCCTTTTTATGGCTCTCAAGTAATACACTCTGGAAAACATTGTGGAAAATGAAGTCAAAACTTCCAAAGCAATTGCTTCATTTTCCAGTTTCTTGAGTGTAAAATTTGGTATTGGGTTAAATAGTTGTATATAGGTCTAATGATGAGACAAAGTATGAGAGAAACTGTCATTAACCTTTTCCTGTATTATCACTGGTTTTAATGTGCTTGTTATTTTATAATTGAGAAAATATTGTAACAAGCATTTCCTTCTTTTTCCACAATGTTTTTTACCCTACTAAATGGTCATTATTCAAATTTTTGTCTGCAGAACCTTTAAATATGGACAGGTCTAAAATTTTGCAAATCATGAAAGGGTTAATAGCAAATTTGAATTTCATAATTTTGTTGTCTGCTCTGTCCTTGCAGTCACTTTCAATTTCGTAATTATGTCGTCTGCTATAAGACAGTGTACTAGATGTGACTGTTTTTAGCAGGAAGTCCTTTGTGTGCTTGTTGATGTAGGGTTACGGTTGAGTGACTTTTGAACTGAATAACGACTGTTTCAATGATTCAATGAGTCTAGGTTAATTGAGACGTTGTTAATGTGTTGTGAATTATGTTTTAAAGTAGTTGTTGGACACATACAGCCAAAGCAAGTAGCTCTTTTGACTTTTTTCATTCAAAACTTTTGGTTATTGCATTTCAAGAGTTAATTGGAAACTGTTCTAGAGTCAACAGTTTTCATCAAATTTCTTTGAAACTTTCACAAAATGTTTGTATCATACATGTTAATGGCATTTCAAGGGTTAGTTGAATACTGTTCTAAGTGTTTATATACAATGTATAGGATATATACTCATTTAAAACAATATTGCAATTAACCCTTGATTTGTAGACAGCAGTTTTGATTGATCCAAGATAACCAATTATCTATGACCACATTTTCATGCTGTCTGGAGAGATGTAGCTGTTGAAAACATTGGGGGAAAGGAGAAACTGCTTTAAAGGAGCAATTTGCCACATCTTGAGATCTTCTGCCCTGAATGGCACATACATGTATTTTGTAGTAAGAATTAACCATTTTCATGCTGTCTGGAGTGAAGTAGCTGTGGAAAAAATTCTGGGAAAGGAGAAACTGCTTTTAATGAGCCATTTGCCACATCTAGAGACCTTCTGCCCTGTAAGGCACATACATGTATTTTGTAGTAAGAATTAACCATTTTCATGCTGTCTGGAGTGAAGTAGTTGTGGAAAACATTCGGGGAAAGGAGAAACTGCTTTTAAGGAGCAATTTGCCACATCTTGAGATCTTCTGCCCTGTATGGCACATACATGTATTTTGTAGTAAGGAAAATCCCTTGTCATGCTGAATAAAATCCTGTTCAAAAATAACTGTAAAATCAAAGGGTTGACAGTACTGGAAGCACTTACAATGGCTTATTAACCCATTCCCACACAAGAAAATTTTAGACTGGTCCAAATTGACAGGAGTTTCAGATGACAATTAAAAGTTTATGAAATTCTAATTTTTTTCAACTTTCTGGGTAGAAAACATTGTGTAAAATGAAGAAATTCCTAGTGACAAGCAATTTCTTCATTCTACAATTGTTTTTCTTGAGGGGCGACCAAAAGCGTCACTGTGTGGGAATGTATTAAGCAAGAGATGATAATGAGATCAATTAACGAAATTGAATAACCAATTCCCACTCAAAGAGGCTTTTGGAGGCCCCCAAGAAAATGCTTTGGAAAACATTGTGGAAAATGAAGAAAATGCTTCTGACAAGCAATTTCTATTACACAATGTTTTGTTCCCAGAAAGATGAAAAAACCTAATTTTTCATAAACTTTAAATTGTTGTCTGCAACTGCTTTGAATAACAGAATTTGGACCAATTAGTCTTGCAATGGTTTAAAAGAGACAAACAGGTGGTGTAGACTAAGATCAGCCTGCACATTATGTGCAGGCTGATCTTTGTCTATACCTCCTGCCAAAACAGGAATATTTCAGGTTCAGCATGACAAGGGTTAATTGCTGTCTGTACTTCTTACAATTTAGAGACCAGTCTTATTTATTCTTTAATTTTTTTTGTCTGCAGGTAGTACATATTCATGTGACATATCAAGTAGAGATTTTTAAATCATAAATCAAAATGTAAAATGGATAGAAAATTATGTGAGAGAAAGAATAATCATTTTTTTACTTCAAACGATCAATATTTTCTTCTTAATATATCTGCAAATATGTTAGAAAAAAACAATAAAAAAGAAAAGCCTCCATATATTGGGCAATTTGCCCTTGTATAAGAAATATTTTCTTAACTCATTCCTACACAATCCCAATTATTGAAGCCCTTCAATAAAAGAGAGTTTTGATAACTTTATAGAAAATGTATAAATTTCTTGTTACAAGCAATTTATTTCCCATATTTTCTGCCAGAAAAAAAGGTTAACTCTAAAGAATATGTCATTGGAAACATGGGTTTCAAATTTAAACCTCATTTGTAATTCAAAATGAAGTGTCACATATTTCAATTTACTTTGTGACTACTGGTAGATCTAAGATATTCATCTATATTACAAAAACTTTAGGACATACAGTTGGAATTTAATGGAAAACTTAAAGCAACCGTAACTTGTATTATTCAAAATCAAGTACCCGTCATAGCGCAGTCGATAGGGCATCAGACTCCTAATCTTCAATCATGGGATGTCAAGGGTTTGATCCCCGGAGGCGGAACATATCCATTCTGACATTTGGTTTTCACCAATGGCTGGATAATCGTAAACCTAAGTGGGATAGCAGTTGGAGACTAGGAAAGGATGTAGTGGTAGTACTGGTGTAAAAAATACCAGGAATCCATTGTTAGGTGCTCCAGCGGCCGTGATATGACAGAAATACTGTTAAAAGTGGTGTTAAATCCCATTTAATCAATCAATCAAGATCAAGTTATCACAAGTCATTTGTTCAAACACTTGCATTCCTTCTAATAAAGATGGTCCTGCTTTAGATATAGGCAGTGAACTATTATTAGCTCCACTGTCCTTTGGCCCAAGCAGGCTAATTTTCATGGTGTTTTGTCCACCTTGCATCTGTCTGGAAGTTGAAGACAACAATTTTAAGTTGATTGAATTTTAAAATTCTTTGTCTTTCTTGATAGGAAAAATATTGGGAAATTATGAAATTGCTTGTGATAAGCAACTTTTTTCCATTTTCTATGATGTTTTCACAGCTTTTTTCTAGTGATTCATCTAAGGGTGGGACTGTGTGGGAAAGGGTAAATAAAACATTTCTCATGAAAGGACAAATTACAAGCAGGCTATTCTTTTTTATTTTTTTTTTTTTTGATATTTTTGTAGATACATTCTAAGGAAAATATTATTGGAAATATGTATCAATTAATAACTCTCTCATAATATTTTCTACCCATTGTACATTTTAATTGACCAATCACAGCTGTCAACCAAATAATCAGTCAACCAATGAATTCCTCCATTTAGACTGGAAATACTTTGAACTTAGACATTGGTCATTTTGCATAACATTTTCTAATTTTCAGCTCCACTGGCTGAAAGCCAGCAAGATAATGTCATGGCCTTATGTCAGTCATGCGTCCGACCATGTATCTGTCCATCTGTATGTCTGTAACAAGTAATTTCTTGATTTTCCACAATATTTACTGAAGCTTATTTTCTTTGGGGCGTCTAAAAGAGTCATTGAGTGGTAATGGGTTTTTTAAATTCATAATTAATATAACTCTTGGCAAGATTTTATTAATCTGACTATCATTTCTTAGAATTTTCTTTTTTTTCAACACTAAATGGTTGTAACTATCCAGCATTTTATAAAAATCAAGCATTTTCTTTTATGTCCACAATATCTTATACCTCGAAAGAAAAATGATTTTAGAATTTCAACAACCTAAAATTGTGGTCTGCATCTTCTTTGAATTTGGACCAGTCTAAAATTTTCTTGTGTGGGAATGTGTTAAACTAGGTTTTGTTAGTAGAAATTGTTCAGGAGCTTATTCTGACCCTTTCCTGGTTTGCAAAATTCTAGACCTGTCCTAATTCAAAGGTTTTGCTGATGAAAATTGAAAGTGGATTTAATTTGAAAAGATAACCATTCAGTATGGTAGAAAATATTGTGGAAAAAGAAGAAATTGCTTGTTGCAAGCAATTTCTTCTATTTCTACAATTTCATCTCAATTATAAATTTACAGGGGTGTAAAAAACAGGGATTGAACCGGAAAGGGTTGAGTGAAATTATGTCAAAGGTTTTGACCATAAAAATACTGACAGTTTGGTTTTTTTGTCACCTATATCATCACTGCTGATGTTAACTGCCAACTTGTGGTGTAGCAAGACAAATGACTAAAGATTACCAGAAGTTTAAATTTATAGACCGGTTCAATTTAAAAGAATGTGCATGCTGTTAAAATTCTTTAGTTTGAAAACAAAAATCAAATTTAGATATGAAAAAGGACAAAATGCTTATGTTACTAGCAGTCTGTCTTTTTCCACATTATTTTGGACAACATTTTGATTAGAAAAACTTAAAACAAAACAACATTATGAGACATTGGAAATAAAAGATTTTGTTGATAATTTTTTTAATAAGGTGTCTTAATAAGTGTCTGGTTATGGGTTAACCCTTTCCCAATCAAATACGGGATTTTACGTTCCTGTGATTTCATACTCAAGAAAACATTGTGGAAAAAGAAGAAATTGCTTATAACAAGCAGTTTCTCCTTTTTCCACAATATTTTCCACCACAAATGATGGTTTCATGTCAAATAGCATCCAGTTTTCATCGTCGTCTGCAACCTCTTTCAATTTGGACTAGTCTAAAATGTCCTAAAACGGGAAAGGGTTAAAACACTCTTAATAAATATCTGGTTTTGGATTATATCTAGCCTAATATCTGAATACTTTGTTATGGCTTAAGAAGGCTTCAAAAATACTAAAGTGGTGGAAATTCAGAAAAAAACAGCACTTCATATTCCTTTTCCAATATATCTTGTCACTAATGTTTGAGAGTGGGAATCTTGTAAACATATCGTATACTATAAATTAAAAAAAAAAAAAAAAAAAGAAATGAAAAAAATAAAATGAAATGTTTGAGAGTGGGAATCTTGTAAACATATCGTATACTATAAATTAAAAAAAAAAAAAAAAAAGAAATGAAAAAAATAAAATGACTGATCATCGAACAAAAGAGTGTTAATCCATTCCCACACAATGATGCCTTTTGACTCCCCTCAAGAAAGACAATTGAAAAAAACATTGTGTAAAATGAAGAAATATGGCTAAACAAGCAATATCTTCATTTTACACAATGCTTTCAACCAAGCAAGTTAAATAAAATCTGAAATCTGATCAACTGTAAATTTTGTCTGCAGCATCTTTCAATTTGGACTAGTCTTACATTTTGTCGTCTGGTAATGGGTTAACAAGTGTTATAGTTTTTTATATGTATAGACTGATTTGTTAAAGGATAGATATTAGGGTTGTGAAGAAAGGGTTTTTACAATTTTTACTTACGTAAATGGTTTGGAAAAGGCCTCGGGCAGTTGCACGACATAAAATGGAGACAACAAGCCACTTCTTGTTTGAAATATTACGACATCATTTCTATCTCGTCATTGTGAGGGGTAAATTGGAAGTAATTTAATGGTAAGATAAGACAAATTGATAGTTTACATATTGTTTTTCTACTAGCTAAAAATCCTGGTTAGTTCATTGACTTAACCCTCTACCAGATGACAAAATTTTAGACTAGTCGAAATTGGAAGAAGTTGCAGACACCAATTATAGTTAATAGAACTTTAGATTTTCTCAACTTTTGGGGTAGAAAACATTGTAGAAAATGAAGAAATTGCTTGTTATTAGCAAAGTCTTCATTTTACATATTTTTTTTTTCTTTAGGGGTGTCTTAAAGGGTCATTGTTTGGAAATGGGTTTACCCTTGTCATGCTGAATATAATTTTTTCCAGAATTGCATAAAAATCAAAGGGCTGAAAGCACTGGAGGCATAACTGTTGGTCAATATTTCTTATGATAATCAATTTTATAACCGACTCTGGCTTGAAGGGACAAATAGGTGGTGTGGAAAAAGATCAGACTGCATAGTAGGCTGATCCTCCTGCCAAAACAGGAATATTCTGGGTTCAGGATGACGAGGATTCTTCTTATTAACCCAATTTACAAGACGGTAAAATTTTAGACTGGCTCAAATTTAAAGATGTTGCAAATGGAAATTTTAGTTTTTTAGCTCTACTGGCCGAAGGCCACTGGAGCTATAGCGGTGGCTTTTTCCCGTCCGGCGTCTGTGCGTCCGTCGTCCGTCCGTTAAACTTTTCCTTGTTTACGCGATAAAGTCCACAGTTTTCATCAGATTCTCTTCAAACTTTCACAGAATGATTGTACCATCATAAGGATCGTTCCTTTCAAAATTGGGTCAGATCCGTCAAGAAACACGGGAAAAGGGGCCTAATTAAAACTTAATTAAAAAATCTTCGTTTACGCGATAAAGTCCACAGTTTTCATCGGATTCTCTTCAAACTTTCACAGAATGATTGTACCATCATAAGGATCGTTCCTTTCGAAAATGGGTAAGATCTGTCAAGAAACACGGGAAAAGGGGCCTTATGAAAATTTAATTAAAAATTTAATTAAAAATCCTCGTTTACGCGATAAAGTCCACAGTTTTCATCGGATTCTCTTCAAACTTTCTCAGAATGATTGTACCATCATAAGGATCGTTCCTTTCGAAAATGGGTATGATCCGTCAAGAAACACGGGAAAAGGGGCCTTATGAAAATTTAATTAAAAAATCCTCGTTTACGCGATAGAGTCCACAGTTCTCATCAGATTCTCTTCAAACTTTCACAGAATGATTGTACCAACATAAGGATTGTTCCTTTCGAAAATGGGTATGATCCGTCAAGATACATGGGAAAAGGGGCCTTATGAAAATTCATTAAAAATTCAATTAAAAATCCTCGTTTACGCGATAGAGTCCACAGTTTTCATTGGATTCTCATCAAACTTTCTCAGAATGATTGTACCAACATAAGGATCGTTCCTTTCGAAAATGGGTATGATCTGCAAGAAACACGGGAAATCGGGCCTTATGAAAATTTAATAAAAAATTCTCATTTAAAATCTTTGTTTACGCGATAAAGTCCACAGTTCTCATTGGATTCTCTTCAAACTTTCTCAGATGTATGTACCATCATAAGGATAGTTCTTTTCGAAAATGGGTATGATCAGTCAAGAAACATGGGAAAAGGGGCCTTATTAAAATTTAATTAAAAAATCCTCGTTTACGCGATAGAGTCCACAGTTCTCATCAGATTCTCTTCAAACTTTCACAGAATGATTGTACCAACATAAGGATTGTTCCTTTCGAAAATTGGTTTGATCCGTCAAGAAACATGGGAAAAGGGGCCTTATGAAAATTCATTAAAAATTCAATTAAAAATCCTCGTTTACGCGATAGAGTCCACAGTTTTCATTGGATTCTCTTCAAACTTTCTCAGAATGATTGTACCAACATAAGGATCGTTCCTTTCGAAAATGGGTATGATCCGTCAAGAAACACAGGAAAAGGGGCCTTATGAAAATTTAATTAAAAAATTCTTGTTAACACTCTAGAGTCAATAGTTTTCATCGGATTCCCTTCAAACTTTCACAGAATGATTGTACTATCATAAGGATTATTCCTTTTGAAATTTGGTATGATCCTTCAAGAAACACAGGAAAAAGGGGCCTTATGAAATGTTTAATAAAAAATTCTCATTAATAATCTAGAGCCAACAATTTACAACAGATTCTCTTCAAACTTTCACAGAATGATTGTACCATCATAAGGATTGTACCTTTTGGAATCAGATATGATTCCTCAAGAAACATAGGAAAAGGGGCCTTATCAAAATTTAATTCAAAGATCTTTGTTAACACTCTAGAGTCCACAGTTCTCATCTGATTGACTTCAAACTTTCACAGAATGATTGTACCATCATAAGAATTGTTCCTTTCAAAATTTGGTATGATCAGTCAAGGACCACGGGAAAAGGGGGCCCGATTAAAACTGGATTGAAAAAGTCCTCGAAAACACAATAGAGTCCATAGTTTTCAACAAATTCTCTTCAAACATTCCCCGAATGATTATTACATTAAATGGATTGTTCCTTTCGGAAGTAGGTTTGATCCATCAAGTTTCATGGGAAAAGGGGCCCTATGAAAATTTAATAAAAAAAAATCTTAGTTAACATGTAATGGCCCTAGATTTCACCTGATTGACTTCAAACTTTCACATAATGATTGTACCATCATAAGGATTGTTCCTTTCAAATTGGGTCTGATCCATTGAGAAACATAGGAAAAGGGGCCTTAGGAAAATTCAATTAAAAAAATCTTAATTAATGCTTGTAAGTCCACAGATGAGATCGGGTTGTCTTTTTACTCAAACAGAATAATTATACTTTTGTAAGAAGAGTTCCCTTTGAAATTGGTTCAGATCCATCAAGTAACATGGGAAAAGGGGCTATATGAAAATTCAATTAATAAAACCCTGTTAACACAATAAAGCCCACAGCTTTGATCAGATTTTGTTGAAACTTTCACAGAATGATTGGAAGGTCATAACTATCATTCTTTTCATAACAATGTTTGAACTGTCAAGAAGCACAGGAAAAGGGGCCTTATGAAAATTTCATTTATTTCATTTGTTACCGAGTCCAGAGCTTTCATCGGATTTTCTTCAAACATTCACAGAATAATTGTACAATAATAATGATTGTTGATGTTTGCATTAGACCTGATCCGTCAAGTATCACAGGTAAAGGAGCATTATGAAATTTAATTTTAAAATCATTGTACCACAATAAAGTCAACAGTTTTCATCAGATTCTGTTAAAACTTTCAAAGAATGATTATTCCATCATAAGGATTCTTTCTTTTCAAATTAGGCGTGATCTGTCTAGTATCATGGGAAAAGGGGCCTTTAGAGAATTTTATCTATAATCCTTGTAACCAAGTCCAGAGCTTTCATTGGATTTTATTCAAACCTTCACAGAATCATTGTACAATAATCACCATTGTTGATGCTGACATGAGACCTGATCCTTCAAGTATCACAGGAAAAGGAGCCTTAAGAAAATTTTATTTTAAAAATTTGACACCAAGATAAAGTCTGCAGTTTTCATCAGATTCTGTTCAAACTTTCACAGAATGTTTGTACCATCATAAGGATTGTTTCTTTCCAAATTGGGCCTGATCTGTCTAGTATCATAGGAAAAGGGGCTGTATGAAAAATTATTACCAAATCCTCATAAACACAACAATGCCCTCAGTCTTTATCAGAATCTCTTCAAACTTTAATAGAATGATTGTACCATCATTTAGATTGTTACTTTGTAAATTAGGTCTGATTGGTTAAGTGACACAAGAAAAGGGACCTTATAAAAATTTTATTACAAAACATCAATATAACAATAAAGTCCTCAGTCTTTATCATTTTCTTCAAACTATCATTAGGATTGTTCCTTTGTACATTGGGTCTGATTTGTTAAGTTTCACAGAAAAAGGGGCCTTATGAAAATTAAGTTACAAAAATTCTTGACACAATTCAGTCCACTGTTTTCATTGATTCTCTTTAACTTTTAAAGAATGATTCTACCTTCATTAGAATTGTTCCTTTTGAAATTTGGTTTGTTCTGTAAAGTATCATGAGAAAAGGGGCCCTATGAATATTTCACTATAAACTCATTAACACAATAAATTCCACAGATTAAACAGATTGATTGTACCATCATTCCAATTGTTGATTTTGACAGTGGATCTGAGTATAGCAAGGGTCACATAAAAAGGGGCCTTATGAAAAACTCTCTTAAATATTCTGGTTAACACAATGATGTCCCTTGATTTCACCGGATTCACTTCAAAATTTCACAGAATGATTGTACAAATACTTAGATGGTTCTTTTCAGAACCGGGTACAATCCATCAAGTATCATGTAAAAAGGGGACATTTGATTTTTTTTTTTAATATTCTAGTAAATATAATGAATTTCAAATATTTCATCGGATTCACTTTTAACTTTCATAGAATGATAAAACCAACAGTAAAATATCACGGGAAAAGGGGCCCTATGAGAACTTGAATTAATATCTTTGTTAACACAATAAAGTCAACAGTTTTATTGGATTCTCTTCAAAGATGCATGGAATAATTGTGGCATTTGAAACACAGGAAAAGGGGCCTTACAGATTATCATTCAAAACATTCTTGTGTATGTGATGAAGATCACAATCATTATCAAGTTGTCTTTTAAATTTCACAGGACAATTGTCGGGTTGAAAGGAAACTTCCTTTTGGAATGAAATTGATCCATCAGAAAACACAGGAAAAGGGGCCTTATTGATTTTCATTCAAAACAATCCTGTTTATGTGATTAAGTCCACAATTATTGTCAGATTCTGATGAAATATTCACAGAATGATTGTAGGGTCATAAGGTAACTTTCTTTTGGAAATGGAGTGGATCCGTCATGAAACATGGGAAAAGGGGCCTTGAGGATTGTTGCTTAAAATGATAAAGGGGATAAAGCCCCTTTTTTTTCTTTATGCATTCTTCTTTGAGCAATTAACTTCCTTAAATATCAGATTTCTTTGACGGAAAACTTGATAACCAGTAGAGCGTCTCAGGCCCTCATAGGCCTCTTGTTTCACATTAACAAGCAGTTTCTTCATTTTAAACAATGTATTCCCAGTTTTTTTTCTAATGAGGGGCGTCAAAGAGCGTCACTGTGTGGGAATGGTTAAACCCATTCCTGCTCAGTGACGTTTTTAAACACCTCCTCAATATAGAACTTAATAAAAAACATTGTTGGAAATGAAGAAATTGCTTATAACAAGCAATTTCTTTATTTTCCACAATGTTTCCTATCCTAAAGGACACAAAAATTTAATGATTTCATCAAATTAGAATTGTGGTCTGCAACTTCTTTGAATATGGACTGGTCTAAAACTTTATTGTGTTGGAATGGGTTAAGTAATCAACCTACAGCTTTTAAATTCTACCAAAGCAGACTACAAAGTTATTACTCTGGATTGACCAAAAGCCCTATATTTTAGAGCTAAAGAAGGAATAATTTAAAAATCTAATCTCCTCCCAACACAGTAGGCCAAGAACTTTCAGACTTTACATGCAGAATCACCCAATGGCACTCTGCCATTTTTTAGCTCACCTGAGCACAAAGGGAGAGGTGAGCTATTGTGATTGGTCGTTGTCAGTTGTCTGTCCATCCGTCTCTCCGTCTGTCAGTCCACAATTTCTTTAAAAATCTTCTCCTTCTAAACCGGTAGGCCAATCAAGCTGAAACTTATCAGTGATGTTCCTTTGGTGAAGCTCTTCAAAAGTTGTCAAAAGAATTTCATTCCATCAAAAACTCTGGTTGCCGCGGCATATGAAAATGAGAAATTTTAGAAAATCTTTGTTGTCTTTTTTTTCACAGACTACTAGGCCAAAGGCATTTATATTTTACATAGAACTTAATCATATGGTTCCCTACCAAGTTTTGAAATATTTAATCGCTGGGGTCAAAAATGGCCCCGCCCCTGAGGTCCGAAGTTTGGAAAAATGCTTAATAAGAGCAATTTCAAAAGACTTCTTCTCTTAAGCTATAAGGTCTAGGATATTCATATTTGGTATGTAGCATAACTAGATGGTTTTGTACTATATCACCAAAAGATGTCTTCTTGGGTCAAAAACAGCCCTGCACTAGCGGTCCAAATTTGGGAAAAACGCATTGAAATTTGAGTATGCTAAAAAAAATTCTTTATTCTAAGGAGGAGGGCTTTTATATTTTGAGTGTAGCATAGCCTGGCTGTTATTAAACCTTTTTCCCTGAGGGTGACAAATTCTGGGATAGTTTGGTAATTGATTAAACTATAAAGCCAAAGGCATTCATTTTTATTGTAAAACATAACTGGATTGTTTTGTACAAAGTCCAAAATCTTATATTTGTTTTATTTATTTTGCTCAAGTTGTGTCTTTTTTACACAAAAAAGTACTGTAATTTGCAGATGCCTCAGGTGAGCGATTGAGGACCATCATGGTCCTCTTGTTTTAGATTTTTACTCTGAAATCAGTTTACCGTAAGCCCTTATATCTTTAAAAAATCTCCTCCTAGACCAAAGGCATGAAGAGCTTTCAAATTTTGCATGCGGAATCACCTAATAGCAGTAAATCAAAATCCCTCAAATTCTTACTTTTTGGGTGACTATGAGGCCTATGTTGTGGATTCTGGATTTTACCTGCTGATACAGAAGAAATCCTTACAAAATAAGTGCATTTGTCCTTTTTTGTATGTTTTGCATACATGGCCACCTTTTGTCACTTAAATACTTAAACTTGTATTATTCTTTGACCCTCATAAGCCATATGTTATGTCTCTAGACTTTACACAGGATAAATCTTCAAAAAATGATCTCCTCCCAAACTGAATTTTTTGTTTAAATTCAAAATTTAATTTGATCTTTTTATAGATTGTTATTGTCATATCATGTCTCACCAGAGTCTTTGAAATATAATGTTTTATAAAGACAAAGCAGAGCTGTATGTAAACGTTCTTAACTCCTGTCATGCTGAATAAAAATCATCTACAGAACTGCACTAAAATCAAAGGGCTGACAGCACTGGATGCACTTATTTTAGGTTAATACTTATTTTGAAAAATCATTTTCTTATCCAACTCTGGCTTAAAAGAGACAAGGATCGAGGTGGTGTAAACTAAAATCAGACTCCACATATTGTGCAGGCTGATCTTTGTCTATACCTCCTGCCAAAACAGGAATATTCCAGGTTCAGCATAACAAGGGTTAAGACTGCAACTCCTGCTTGATTTGTTGATGGATTCTTATTTTAATTTTGATGTATATAGATATTTATAAATTTATATATAAAAATGTTGCCATGTGACATAAATAAATGTGTAGACAACACTTTTGTTATCCAAAAAATGATATGATATGGAACAAACTCCATTATTATGTGATAAGAGGATTCTAATAAATGTAACCCACATCTGGTGATTTCATACTAAAAAGGTCTCAATTTTCTCTGGTTGCCCATTATGGGTCTAAGAACAGAAACCACTGAGTAAACATTTTTCATAAGGGAAATAATCTATTTCAATAGTGAGGCAAATATGTAAAGTTGTCTATCTTTGACCAATAATGAAATTGACCTTGATCCTAACTGAATAACTAATGTGTATTGATTCACCAAGGCTATTGTGTGAAAAATCCCTAATTTAGGTAGTAAGTTTTAACATGAAATGTCAAGGCCTTAGCATAATAGGATTCCTAGTCATGTGGTCCTGGATTCAATTCCTGGCTACAGTGAATATCCTTTCCAACATTTGTCTCCAGTACATGGGTGGATAATGGTAATTCTATATCGGATGAGCAGCTGGAGGCTCAGAAAGGAAGTAGTGGTTGTACTTGTGTGTGAAATACCAGGAATCCCTGGTTAGGTGCTCAAGTCGCAAAATGACATAAAATCCTATTTAATCAGTCGATCACAAAAGGTATTCTTATGATGTGAATATTTTTTTTTTATTTCCTTAAGTAAAAAGTGCTCTTTCGTATCTTGTTTGTGAATAAAAGTAATGAGAACTGATAAATTGAGATTAATTTGGTATCTATTTGTTATTAGACCAATGGCAGTTGTCAATCAAAGAAAGACACAGCCATACAAATGGATCATTTTGATTGAATTGAAATTTGAACTCTGACATTTAAGCCGACATTAATTTGAAGCATTGTTTAAACTGTAGCTACAATTTGTAGATCCCCAAATTTTTTTCAAAATAACTTCATTAAACACTGAAGTGGAATTTTCTGTGTGAGTCAGTTAGTTTGGCCAATGGAGTCATTGAGTTGTCAGCCAGTGATCAGTTAATTGCAATCTTTGCCCTATTTCACCCATAATCAAAACCGAAAAAAAAAATACAGTAAAACCTCGGTAGTTCGTAGCGCAAGGGACCGGGGAAATTAATACGAATTAAGCATAGTACTAACAAAACGGAGGGCCAGAGATCGGCTGTTTGAGATACACGGAATCTGATATGGTCTGTTCTGTCCCCCATATAGGAATTAATTCTAAATTGGTTATTTTTTCTAAACAAGACCTGCAGATATTAATTGTGGAAAACATAAATTAAAATTACTCATCTCGTATTTTTATTATTTTACCTCTGTAATAATTTTTGGCATTTTTTAAACACAGTGTTTGTATCAAAGGGTAGACTCCATCAGAGTGATTTCCCTTTACAATATGTTGGATCAAATCACTCTGAGTATTCTATCATCGAATCATAAAAATAGGACCGACGATTGTGAAGAAAGCAACCGCAGAATGAAATAAGATGGTTAGAATTTCTAAATGACCAATAACACTTAAACTAATGGGGGTGCGTCAATTTAAGAAAAAATTCGGTGATAATAACGGAATCTTTATTCGATTAAATACCCACCAAACAGCCCTTTTTAACTGAAAATACATGATAACATATTATTTGTCATATAGATCAGCAGGTGTGAAAATCAAGGTAAGTGGTGACAATTAGTTTATCACGCCTATGAATTAAACATAGGAGTATGTGTTATAATCATGATTTCGGGACCTGACATGGCCTACGAACTACGAACCACTGACGTTCGAATTACACAGAGTTTTCTAACAAAGATAAAGAAGGAAAAAGATCGGGACCCCGTAAAGTATACGAACAAACACATACCTACGAACCAGTGACGTTCGAATTAACGAGGTTCTACTGTATTGTTGTTTTTTGTGACTGTGCCAAAGGAAAATGTTTGGACACTCCAATTTATGTTTACATTTTGTAACTGAGAATTGACATTGTCTTTTGTGTAACAACCCCATTCCAATAGCAGTCAGAATGATTAACCCTTGTCATGCTGAACCCGGAATAATTTAGCAGGAGGTATAGACAAAGATCAGATTGCACATAAGTGCAGTCTGATCTTTAAGTCTACTCCTCCTGTCTGTCCTTTTGAAACAAGGGTTGTTAATGAAATTAATTTTCACAAGAAGTATTGACAACTGAACAACAAGTACTACTAGTGCTTTCAGCCCTTTGATTTTTATACAGTTCTGAAAAGGATTTTAATCAGCATGACTTGGGTTAATTGTGAAGTGCATCTGTACTATGAGTACAGCATGACATCACTATTGTCAGATGGGGTATTCCCTGGGCCTTTACCATAGATCAGACCTGACATTTTGTACATTAAAAACATTGTTTGTTACAGTAACACAAACTCAAAATACAATTTGATACAAAAGAACAACATTGAAACAAACAAACAAATAGATAACAAAAAGAACATATAAAGAAAATTCTACATACATGTAATATTTTTGGGGAGTGATATGGCATACTACAGTCTAGAATCAACTATTCTTTTGTTTTAGCCATTGGATGTTTTACATATAAAGCAGTGCTCTAATAAGCATTTTCATCAGTTGAAGTTAATATCTCAATACTTATATAGATGGATGGACGTTTAATTATGAAACTAAGTATTAATTCAAATAGCATTTTCTCATTAAACTAACACACGGATATATATAAAAAATCTTCTAAATCATGAGTGTTACAACATTGGCAAAATATAGATATCACATAAAAACACAAACATGAAGATAATTTACAATGACAAATAGCCTATATTCTGAATTCGAGAAAGAAATTAATTATCTAAATTAAGTTACTTTAGTGACAACTAAATTGATACGTATAGCCTTAATTATACTTATTGCTATAAAATAGTTCATTGAAGCGAGGAAATACGTTCATCAATTTATCATTCTTGACTTTTTCTCAATTACAACTGTATTTTAGAAACAATAAAGGCTTCAGCCATAGCACCGTGGTAGTACGTAGGCCTGTTAGTCATGAGGTCCAGGGTTCAATCCTTAGCCCTGGCAAAAATCCTGTCTGACATTTCTCTGTGATAATCATTAACCTAAGTGGGATGAGTGATTGGAGCCTCAGAAAGGATGTAGTAGTACTGGTGTAAGAAATACCAGGAATCTGCACTGGTCACTGCAATATAACTAGAATACTGTTAAAAGTGGCATTAAACCCCATTCAATCAATCGATTAGAAACAATGACCATTCCGTTATCAGCGAGCAAAGCATCAGCCTTGATAGCTTAAGTTAACAGACAAAATTTTGAGGTCGTCTGAAAGTTCAACAAGTGCAAACTTTCACTGGAGACTTAATCAATAAATCCGTTAAATGCCTACGCCATAAAAAAGTATTTCTTATGTATTTCAGGAATATTTCAAGTTCATCTCCTAGGTATTTTTGACTCTCTTGAGCACATCATGTTCAAAATGACTCTGATCAGAGTCTTCAAACAAGTTGCAGACAACAATTTCAAATTGTTGAAAATTCTGAAATATTTATATCTTTAGGTAGAAAACAATGTGGAAAATTAAGAAATTGCTTGTTACAAGAAATTTCTTCATTTTCCACATTGATTTCTACAACTGTTTTCATAAAAAGGAGGGATTGTGTTAAAATGGGTAAACTCATAGATTACTTTGTTTGTTTATCATGATAACATTTTATAAAGAAGTTTACAGAACAAAACATTGCTTTGCTAGCTTACAGTACTTTTCAGTACTTTGATATGGTAATGGGTTAATGCTTGATGAATAATGCTATGTCCTATACTGGGCAGCTTTGTGGGGGTGTTTGTCCATTAACCTTTGAGTCCAACACACAGCTTGTTATTTATGGGAATAATTAATACTTAGGAGACGTTTCTGAAAGTGTCATCTTTGTTAAAAATTGTGTCAAAATCAAAGCACTTTAAGCACTGGTAGTTCATAACTGTGGGTCAATAATTTTTTGTTAATTATTAAATAAGTCTGACTTAACCCATTGCCTGTTGACAAAATATTAGACTCAGGTTCAAGCTGGGTGAAGTTGCAGACAACAGTTTAAAGTGTATGAAATTTAAGATTTTTCTAATCTTCTGAGTATAAAACATTATGGAAAATGAAGAATTAATTGCTTGTTGCGAGTAATTTCTCCATTTACACAATGTTGTCCTATTTTTTTTCTAGAGTGGAGCGTGAAAATGCGTCATTGTGTGGGAATGGGTTAAAACAGGTGGTGTAGACTAAGACTGTACATATTTGCTTTCTGATCTTTTCATAACAGCCCCTTCTGACCTCATTGATAATTAGAGCTGTTTATTGTTTTACTGTTTTCTGATTGTTGAAATTTCTAAAAAAAAAAGTTAACTCCTGTCATGCTGAACCTAGAATTCTCCTGTTCTGGCAGGATGTATAGACAAAGATCAGACTGCACAGTCTGATCTTAATTTACACCATCTGTTTGTACCTTGCAATGAAGAATTTTGTTCAACATAAATTATCAAATTTGATATTGACCTATGGCTTAGTGTTTCGAGTTTTTATGGTCCTTTGGTTTTAATGCAATTCTGACAAGAATTTTATTCAGCATGAAAAGACAATTAACCCTTGTCATGCTATATAAATTACCTTACTGAATTGCTGTACAATCAAAGGGCTTAAAGCAGTGATAGAGCTTGTCGTTCAAAAATCAATATTTCTTATAGAAAATCATTTCATTAACAACTTTGGCAGGAAAAGTACAAGCAGAAGGTGTAGACTAAGATCAGACTGCACTTATGTGCAGGCTGATCTTGGTCTACACCTCCTGCAAAAACCGGAATATTCCGGGTTCAGCATGACAAGGGTTAATATTCTCTTTTAAATTTCTTTAGTCCATATAGTCATGCATACAGTGGATAAAGATTGTAATTTAATGTCTCTTTCAGCATATTTCATGTATCGTGGTAGCTGTTAACACTAACTATAAAGCAAAAAAATAAAAAAAAATGTCTGAAACTAAATCTTACTCTTTGGACCAGTCTAAAATTTGTTGTGTGAGAATGGGTTAATAAGCCTTTGTAGATAAATAAGATTGTGTTTTGCATAAGGAAATAATTTAGATTTGATAATTAATCATGTTGAGATGCAGAGTCATGCGCAATTATTTAGGTCAGACCATTGTTTAAACCGTTATAGCAAGGTGAACATTAAGGCAAGATGTGGCAAACAGCAATGATTAACTTGAATAGATTTAAGGGATACCCTCCTTTTTATGCCCCTCAAGAAAATAGGTCTGGAAAATAATGTGGAAAATGAAGCTCGTTACTAGCAATTTCTGCCTTTTTACATTGTTTTGCTACCCAGAGAAACAAAGATTATAAAAACTTCAACTATTTGTAATTCTGATCTGCAACCTCTTTCAATTTGAACCGGTCTAAAATTTCAATTTGTGGGAACTGGTTTAATGGGTACCTGTGAAGGTTCTAAGCCAATGCGCAGTGGCTGCCAGATGCATAGTATGTTAACAGCCAACTTGCAGTTTACCCATTCCCACTCAACGACCCTTTTAGACACCCCCAAGAAAAAAAGCTTTTGAAAACATTGTGGAAAATAAAGAAATTGCTTGTGACATGCAATATGTTGATTTTCCACAATGTTTTCTACCCAGAAAGTTGAAACAATCCAATTTTTCATCAACATTATATTGTCGTCTGCAACTTCTTTCAATTTAGGCCAATCTTAAATTTAGGCAACTAGTAATAGGTTAACCCATGTCATGCTGTATAAATTACCTTACTGAATTGCTTTCAAATCAAAGGACTGAAAGCAATGATAGAACTTGATGTTCAAAAATCAATATTTCTTTTAGAAATCAACCTCATGAACAACTCGGGAAGGAAAAGTATTGAGCAGGAGGTGTAGACTAAGATCAGCCTGCAAATAAGTGCAGTCTGATCTTGGTCTACACCTCCTGCCAAAACCGGAATATTCCGGGTTCAGCATGACAAGGGTTAAATGATCATAGAATTATGTAAAGTCTGTTGAATATACAGAGCATCATAGAAAACAGACTACAAACCAAACCCATTGATGACTTTGGTTAGAATTGTGCAGATGATATCTTGATAATTGCATTTGAAATGAAGACAGTCAATTATAGTGTTTCACAGACTTGTTTTTAGTGGTTGTTCAATTTGAACTAACAAGGTAATTTCGGGGACACAAACGTCTATTGTCATTTACCTAACAGAAATAACATTGTGCAATGTTTATATACAGTATTTCATTTCTCATTTCAGAGTCCTGAGGAAACAAAGATGGACTGACATTTGAAATTTCAAATTAGACTAGAAAATGTTAATTCCCTTCAAGATGGCAAGATGGGTTAAGTGAAACAGTGCAATAAAATCAGTGGTGCTGGATAGTTCTGACTTAGAAATTTTAAATAACCCGTGATGTGCAATATTCGTGTCAAAAAAGGAAATATCAGTTATAAGCAAGAAAAGAAATATGTAAGCTGAGGGAGGAAAAAGTTGTGTTTAACCCTTGTCATGCTGTATAAAATACCTTGCTGAATTGCTGTAAAATCAAAGGGCTGAAAGCACTGATAGAACTTGTTGTTCGAAAATCAATATTTCATTTAGAAATCAACTTCATAACCAACTCAAGTAGGAAAAGTACAAGCAGGAGGTGTGCACCAAGATCAGCCTGCACTTATGTGCAGGCTGATCTTGGTCTACACCTCCTGCCCAAAACTGGAATATTCCAGGTTCAGCATGAAAAGGGTTAATGATGAAAGATTTTGTGAAAAAGAGATGCAACAGAATCCTGTAAATTGCAACACAAGATTGTGAACATTTTTATAATAACCAGAAGTTTCTATAAAAAGGAACCTTGTCTTATTATAAATGTTATGTTTTATGCATAAGGCCAGTTGAAATTAAGCAGTGATTTGCTATTATCAGGGATGCAATTAAGTGCTATTATCAGGGTTGCAATAAAGTGGATTCTTCTGTATCAGTATTCTATTGTCAGTGGTGAAAATACTGTGTTTGATATCTCAATTAAACCAATTGACAGACAATTTTTTTTTAGGCCAGTCAAAAATGAAAGAAGTAGCAGATGACAATCCGAAGGGCATTTTAATTTTGAAAATATTTCTAAATAGGGTTTAAGCATTGTGAGATAAGGAGAAATTGCTTTTGATATGTAATTTCTCCTTTTCACACAATGTTAAATACAACTATATTTCTTAAAGGCATCAAATGACAGAAAAGTTTAATTTTTCTTCAATTTATAGGGTAGCTGCATGTTGCAAAAAGCTACAATGCAAGAAAAACAGCTTTCTCCTGATTTTAACCCTTGTCATGTGGAAAAAAATGATAGATAGGAAATGCTAAAAAAATGTCCTTAGATGTTCTCAAGTGTCTTAAAGCTAGTTGTCACTTTAATGTCTGCTTACTGCAAATACTATGCACTTAAAATACATAATTTATGGTATGATCATGAACTTTTGTAAGTTTTATTGTTACAAAATTCTGTCAGTTAGTACTTCAAATATCATAATATTTTGACATTTATTACAAGTTTAACATGTGTCTAAATATGGACATTTATACTATTTAACCCTTTCCCACACATTTGAATAGTTTAGTCAGCTCCAATTTGTTAGAGGCTGCAGACGACAAATCAAAGTGCATTTGAATTGAAAAATAACCACTGTAAAGGGTAGAAAACATTGTAGGGAAAGAAGAAATTGCTTGTAACAAGCAATTTCTTCTTTCCCTGCAATGTTTTCCGCAATACAAAATCTATGGATCGTGAAAACAAGTAATTGTACAGGAAAGGATTAATCCAGGTTTATTGTTCAGAAGGATTTTGAAAGAGTATTCATTATTCATGGTATACCAAATTTATCAAAATTGTTAGGACAAAATATTTGGCTGTACAGATTTTTATTTGCTTAAAAGACATAAATTCAGTATTTTGTGAAAATGAAATTTTGTTTCTGACTTTATCAAGCATACTGACCTCATGCAAGTGATAGATAAAATGGTTTCTTAGTGTATTAACCCTTGTCATGCTGAACCCGGAATATTCCGGTTTTGGCAGGAGGTGTAGACTAAGATCAGACTGCACTTATGTGCAGGCTGATCTTAGTCCATACCTCCTGCTAGTACTTTTCCTGTCAGAGTTGTTTATGAAGTTGATTTCTAAAAAAAAATATTGATTTTTTAACAACAACTTCTATCAGTGCTTCCCGTCCTTTGATTTTACAGCCATTCAGTAAGGAAATTCATACAGCACGACAAGGGTTAAAATACAGGCAAATAATTGACACTGTTTTAAAAAATGAGTTCATATTAAAGATGAGTTCATATCAGAAATATATAGAGGATAATTCTAAATATCAAAAAATGCTTCCAATGGGCTTTAGCTCTTTCCATTATAGCAATAGCCATAGTGTAGTTGGTAGCACATAGGACTCCTAATCATGGGGTTCTAGGTTAGAGCCCCGGATACGGTGAATATCCTTTCAAACATTTGTATCCCACCAATGGGTGGATAATTTTAACCTAATGGGGATGACTAGCTTGGGGCTTGGAAAAGATGTTGTGGTAGTACTGGTGTGCAAGGAATCTATGGTTAGGTGCCCTTGGCAATGCAATATGAATGAAATACTGTTAACAGTGGCATTAAAACCCAATAGATCTTTAGTTCTATTGGGTAATTGTAAGTCTTGCTAATTCATCATTTGTCACAGTAGTTGTATTATAATTACAAATGTAAAAAAAAAAATACAAAAAAACACAAAACACACACAAAAAAGGTAGCATGATATGTCTTGGGTCCATGAAAGCTGACTATTTCAAACAGGGGTCCTTCAGAAAGGTCCACTTTATTTCAGTTCTGATAATAGCCAACTACTTCTATCATTACAAATGGTTTGATGGACAAGTATTTTGATTTACCAAAGAAATTTTCTCTTTATGTACAAAATTCTGGTATCCCATTTACTAGTTATGCTTTGTTTTGACACACTTACTTTGAATAACCTTTGAAACCTTTGAGGGGAAAAAGAGATACTGCTTGTAACAAGCTATTTCTTATTTTAATTCTCACAATGTTTCCTGCCCTTTCTGTCCCTCTTTTTAACAGTGAATTATTGTCTGCCTCTTTCAATTTGAACAAGTCTAAAATTTTGTTTGTCTGTAATTGATTAACCCTTACCAGAGGACAAAATTCTAGACTGACCTAAATTCAAAGGAGTTGCACATGGCAGTTTTAGGTCATGGTGACCTATTGCGATCGTGTTTTGTCCGTCGTTGTATGTTAACTTTTTACATTATCGACTTCTTATTAAGAATTTTTGGATTGATTTCAACCAAACTTGGCAGGAAGCATCCTTACAGGAAGGCGCTTCAGATTTGTACATGTTGTGGAGTTATCTGCCCTTGTGGCTCCATAATCATCTTGTCATGAACCGGCTGTCAGATTGAATTCTCATTTGGTATTTAGAGTCTTTAGGGCAAGGACTATCGTGCTTGTACAAGAAAAAAAATCTGACAAGAAATGGCTGTGCTGGGGGGGGGGGAAGGTTGGTGAGGTACATAAGCTTACATAGTGACAACTTTGAAATTCTTTTTCTACCAAACCAAAAGACCTACAGCTCTGATATTTGGTATGTGTTATCATCTAGTGGACCTCTATCAGTATGTATAAATTATAACCCCAGGGTCAAAATTAGCGTGTTCCCGTACGTCACAAGTTTAACATAGGCTTATATAGTGAACATTTCAAAAATCTTCTTCTCCCAAACTAAAAGGCCTAGAGCTTTTATATTTGTTATGTAGCATCATCTAGTGAATTTCATTCATCATGGCCCAGAGACAGAATTAGCCCTTTCCTGGACGTCACATTAGTTTCACAAAGGGCTTATTTAGTGAAATTTGTAAAAATCTTCTTCTCCCAAACTAGAGGGCCTAGAACTTTGATATTTGGTATACAGCATCACATGGTGGACTTGTATCAAGATTGTAAAAATTATTGCCTCAGGATTAAAATTAGCCCATTCCTGGATGTCACAAATTTAACATAGGCTTATACAGTGGAATTTGTAAAAATCTTCTTCTCCCAAACAGGAGGGCCTACAACTTTGATATTTGGTATACAGCATCGTCTTATGGACCTCTATCAAGATTGTAAAAATTATTGCCTTGGGATTAAAATCAACCCATTCCTGGATGACACAAATTTAACATAGGCTTATATAGTGAAAACTTTAAAAATCTTCTCTCAATCAGATAGGCCTAGAACTTTGATTTTTGGTATGTAGCATCATCTGGTGGGTCTCTATCAATATAGTAGGAATAATAGGGTCATAATAAGCCCATTCCCGGACATCATGAATTTTACATATGTCTTATATAATGAAAATTTAAAACTCTTCTTCTCCCAAACTAAAAGGCTTAGAGCTTTGATATTTAGTATGTAGCATAACCTGGTGGACTTTTATTTTTTTTGTGCTCTTTGGACTCAGGTGACTGATAAGGTCCTATTGGCCTCTTGTTTGAATTGATTCCTGGTTTGTTAATAAGTAATTTAAAAAAAAAAAGTTCAGCGATGCAAAACTTAGATGACATTCAAAATTGTCCACTTAGCATATCTCTACTAATTTGTCCATATATTCGGACACAATTAAATAATTACTTTTGTTTGTGCCCAAATTTATGGTAGATTACCCAATCCTGTGTCTGAATTCATAGATAAATCATCACGCAGCTAGGAACAATAATTCGTGATTTTGATGAGTAATAGAGCTGTTACAAAACTGTTTTGCTCAGACAATGACGGAAGCCACTACCCTTTATGAGCTCCTTATACTCAATGGGAGTGAAATAAAATCAAAAGTAGGTTCAAGTCAATTTAACTAATTTCACACGGTTGCTATGTTAATCTTAGCGATCCTTTCTGCACAGGTCCTACCTTGAAAAGAAAATTAAGAAGCCCGCAAGAAAAACCAAGTGTGATATTTTAATGATATCATCTTCACGGTTAGTAACTGATGGATACCTTAGTCACTTGTCCATTCTAGTGAAGTTAGCCCAGACTGTTTGGAGATACTGATCACTATACAGATTTACAGATAATGGACATGATATATGTTATATTGGGGGCATATTGGTTTACCGTTGTCCGTCTGTCTGTCTGTCAATCATTCTTTTCGTCTGTCTGTCTGTCTGCAAAACTTAACCAAAAAACAAAATATTGCCAATTACTACCAGCCTATTCAAGATACAGTGCTCATATTTGGCATGATTATACATCTCCATTATAAGCATCTCCTCATGTCAAGGTCATGTGATAAGGTCAAGGTCACATTCCAAGGTCAAATGTTTAGTCCTGTTGCGGGCAATGTGTTTCACAAACACATCTTGCATATTCATAAAACGGGTGTCCGAAATCATAGATAAATTGCAGACAACATTTGTCCGAAGATTAATTAATTTAGGAAATAATTGATGATGTCAAAAATTCTTGGAGGGTCCAAATATATGGCCAAATTACGGTATATGACTCAACTCCATGAATTAAATCATGAATGAACTTACGTAAGATTGGGTGTAGGACCAACTTAAAAAATGATAAAAAACATGAGAGTGCTTTAGTCTGACCCTTTCCTGTAAAAGTCCCTGAATTGTACATTCCTGTGTAATTATACTTTAGAAAACTTTGTGGAAAAAGAAAAAAACTACTTAAAACAAGCATCTTTTCTAATAATATTTTCTATCATTATAGGATGGTTATTTTTTTATTCTACTCACTTTATAATGTCATCAAGAAAAATCTAAAATTTTGAAAAACAGTAAAGGGTCATTGTAAAAAAAGAACAGGCTTGTAAACCCATTATCACACAAGAAAATTTTAGACTCGACCAAACTGAAAGAAGTTGCAGACAACATTCAAATTGTGCTGAATGTGGCAAATAAGTACCAAATAGGGTAAAAAATATTGTGAGTAAAGGAAAAATGGCTTAATACAAGCAAATTCTACTTTTTCCAAAAAGTTTTCGAAGGTTGTATTTCTTTATGGTGTCAGAGAGTGTCATTGGGTAGTAAATGAAGGAGCCCTTTGACAAGGTTGATGGACTGAAAAATCAAATGATTGATGATAGTTTGTGCAATTTGAGGTTAGGAACATTGTAATGCAAAGAGAAAATGATTTGATGGAGACCTTAGTCCATCTAACAATCAATGCATTGATTAGGTTTTCTGTAACATTTAGAAGGTCAACTGCCGTAAAAATACTTCTCACAAAATTAATGCTGAAACTCTAAGGGTTTTGCCGTTCTGTCTCCTCAATTCCCAATATCAGTAAATCATGATGATTGATGCAAATTTTCTAATAGTATGACTTGAAAACAATGGATGCCAAAAACCTTCTTTACTATTTAACCAATTATCAAATTTTAGACTGGTCCAAATTCAAAGTGGTTAAAGACGACAATATATGTGCTAAATAGTGTAGAAAACATTGTGAGAAAAGAAGAAATTGTTTGTTACAAGCAATTTCTCCTTTTCTCACAATGTTTTCCAATGTTTATTTCCTGCAGTGCATATTACCATGGGATTATGTTGGCACTAGCTAATTAGCCTTTATGAAAAGTACTTGCTAGAAAGATTTGGAAACAACATATTTTCACATATTTTGAAGCAAAAGCTTGATTCAAATTCAATGAAAAAAGCACTGGTTAGTGTTAAGTTGTTCCTAAGTGTCTTTAACCCTTGTCATGCTGAACCTGGAATATTCCGGTTTTTGCAGGAGGTGTAGACCAAGATCAGCCTGCACATAAGTGCAGACTGATCTTAGTCTATACCTCCTGCTGTACTTCTCCTGCCAGAGTTGTTTAGGAAATTGATTTCTAACAGAAATATTGATTGTTTAACAACAAGTTCTGTCAGCACTTTCAGCCCTTTGATTTTACAGCAATTCAGTAAGGTAATTTATACAGCATGACAAGGGTTAACTAGCAATAGTTGGTTTATTTATGCCTTCAGGCTTTCTAAGTTTTACAATTTGACAGAAGCTTCAGATGTTATTTACATAACATTAATGACTGGTGATAATCAATTGATAAATGACCTATTGCCGATTTCAATTCAATAAAAAACGATTGACCAATCAAATTATTCATTTAAACTGGAAGTAAACTTTGAACTCTGAAATTCACATCAAGAATTTTTGTTTTTGGTTTGGCAACTTAAATGTTGAAACTTCAGCTCATTCAAGCTTTACTTAAAACATTAATGTCAGCAACCAAGTAATTTTTATACGCACGTCGAAGACGGGACGTATTATGGGATCACCCGTGGTGTTCGAGTGTCCGGGCGTCCGGTCGTCCGGGCCGTGTCCACTTCTTTGTCCGGAGCATAACACTGTCACCGTAAGTCCGATTGACTTTAAACTTGGCAGTTATATTCTTCTCATCAATACGGAGAGCAGTGCTCAATAACCATGACTCTACCTGGCCTAATTTTTGGTTTATTTGTCTTTTGTTGTTTTTCATACTTGAATCTTGTCCGGAGTATATCTCTAAAAGTATAATAGCTAGGATCATGAAACTTTATTGGTGTATAGATCTCACCAAGGGGGAGTGCAGTGCACAAGAACCATAACTCTACCTGGTCTATTTTTTGAGTTATTGCCCTTTGTTGTTTTTCATACTTGAATCTTGTCCAGAGTATATCTCTAAAAGTATTATAGCTACGATCATGAAACTTCATGGTGTATAGATCTCACCAAGGGGGAGTGCAGTGCACAAGAACCATAACTCTACCTGGCCTATTTTTTGACTTATTGCCCTTTGTTGTTTTTCATACTTGAATTTTGTCCGGAGTATATCTCTTAAAGTAATATAGCTAGAATCATGAAATTTCATGGATGGATAGAGCTCACAAAGGGGGAGTGCAATGTACAAGAACCATAACTCTACCTAGCCTGTTTTTTGAGGTTATTGCCCTTTGATGTTTTTCATACTTGAATCTTGTCCGGAGTATATCTCTAAAAGTATTATAGCTAGAATCATGAAATTTCATGGATGTATAGAGCTCACCAAGTGGAAGTGCAGTGTACAAAAACCATAACTCTACCTAGCCTATTTTTTGAGTTATTGCCCTTTGTTGTTTTTCATACTTGAATCTTGTCCAGAGTATATCTCTAAAAGTATTATAGCTAGGATCATGAAATTTCATGGATGTATAGATCTCACCAAGGGGGTGGGTGCAGTGCACAAGAACCATAACTCTACCTGGGCTACTTATTAGTTATTGCCCTTTGTTGTTTTTCATACTTGAATCTTGTCCAGAGTATATCTCTAAAAGTATAATAGCTAGAATCATGAAATTTCATGGATGGATAGAGCTCACCAAGTGGGAGTGCAGTGTAAAGAACCATAACTCTACCTAGCCTATTTTATGAGTTATTGCCCTTTGTTGTTTTTCATACTTAGTTTGACAAAAAATATTCATTCAAAATAACCTCAGTTTTATTCAAACCCCCATTTAATATTAAGCAGTGTGACGGGCGTATCTTGTGACAATTTGGCACCTTGTTTTTTCTATGTTTCTGACCATAAATAAGGCAATTTAAAGTAAGGAACATTGTTAATCTTACAATCATTTTAATCACATTTGGGCAATCATGTTCAGTTATGTTGAATCAGCGTTAAATCTGTCCATCTTCGTGTCCCAAAATATAAAACATGTCCCAAAATATTAAACGTTAACTAATATCAATAGAATAAATTACACTTATAGCAAATGAAACCAGATGTATTTAAATTTACTGTATCAGAGGTGTCTTTAAGTGTTTAATCAATTCCTTTAACCAGTTACTAGACAGCAAAATTTTACACTGACCCTAATTGAAAGGAGCAGCAGACAACAATTTAAAGTGGACAAAATTTTATTTTTTCAAATTTCTGGATAGAAAACATCATGCAATTTCTTCATTTTTCACAATGCTCACTCAACTGTCTTAATGAGGGGCTTCAATAAGCATCACTGTGTGGGAATGAGTTAAAAGTGGCATTAAACCTCATTCAATCATATTAACACTTTCCTACTCAATTTTTGTACACCCACCAAGAACAAACTTGGAAAAGCATTACGGAAAATGAAGCAATTGCATGTTACAAGCAATTTCTTCATTATCCACCATGTTTTTTACCCAAAAAGATAAACTTTTGAAAATTCATCCACTGAAAATGGTTGTCTGCAACTCCTTTCAAATTGGACCATTCTTAAATTTTGTCGTCTGGTAATGGGTCAATTTGTCTCTGACAACTCTTGATGTTTTACCTATCGTCAGTAGAGCGTTAATGAATTTTTTATGGCCTCTTGTTGTGTTCACAAATTTGATCATATTTCCATGATTTCACTAGTTAGTCACCAACTTCTGTGCCCTATTGACCTTTAGTGATTATGTTTAATGTCAGGAGCTTACATTTTTCATTTTATTGTTTGTCATGTAAATAGTGTTTTTGATAAATAACTTTAACTCCGTGCAATAGAAAGGAAATGTTGCTTTCATTAAAAACTTATTTACATTTACCAGAAATGTTTGAAGACATTGGACTAATCTGTTATATCAATTACTATTCTTTGTTTTGTGGAATATATTTTATTTCTTGAATCTCGGTTACAAATTTTGTTGTGTTCGGTGAAAACCAAAACCTTTAAATCTTTGTGGTAAGAGGATTTCTTCTGGGATCTCAGTTAGACTTAAATGTGTTGTGCGTGAGAAGAAAAATTATATGTAGCAAAAATGTTAGTGAAAACAAAATATCCAAGTATGTGCGATGGAATGGACTTGGAGATGTTTTTTGAGCCGGACTCCAGCGATGAGGATGATGATCACAGGTATTAACAGTTATTTGGTACCAGAATTAATCTATTTATAGATATGGGGATTACCTAAAAGACTTGGATTAACCCTTTTCCTCATAATCCTGATTCATTACATCCTCAAGGGATTAGATTCAGGAAAACATTTTGAAAAACGGAGAAATTACATGTAGCATTCATTTTAGGGATTTCTCCTTTTAACATTGATTTATACTACATATAACTTGTTTTGAATTATCATCTGAAAATGCTTTCATTTTGAATCTGTCAAAGTTTGTAATCTGGTAATCGGCTTAACCCTTTTCATGCTGAACACGGAATATTTCTGTTTTTTTATAGGAGATGTAAGCAAAGATCAGCCTGCACATATGTGCAGTCTGATCTTGGTCTTAACTTCCTGCTTTAGGCTTTAAGCCAGAGTTGTTTATAGAATTGATAAACAAAAGAAATGACGACAAATAATTAGGATCTTTCTGGCGCTTTCAGCCCTTTGATTGTAATGACATTCTGTACAGGATTTTATTCAGCATGACAAGGGGTAATATTTTCCTGCACAAATACTTGTTTTAGGATATCTTTTATATAGAAGGAACATACATATATATGTAAGGAAAAAACGTAATAATTAATCTAACCACTGAAAATGAAGTTTACAAAAGTTCTTATTGTGGAAGTGGAATATTAACCCTTTCCTGTTCAATCCCTGGTTTTTATGTCCCAATGTTTTTGTACTTAAGAAAACATTGTAGAAAAAGGAGAAATTGCTTGTAGCAAGCAATTTCCTTTTTTTTCCACAATATTTTCTACCCTTTTGAATGATAATTTTTCCAAAAATATTGACTTTATATTGTCATATGCAAAACTTTTGAATTTTTGACAGGTCTAAAATTAAAAAAAAAGGGAAAGGTTTAAATGAATACCTGCAATTACTGTTTTTGATGAAAAGTGGCATGGTTCTCTCTTTTAATATCTTGACCTTGATATCATGATGTTCATCGACCCAATCCCTCACAATGATGCCTTTTGATGCCCTTCACCCTGGCATGGGCAAATATCCTTTCTGACATTTGTCTCTCATGGTGGATAATTGAAAACCTAAGTGGTATAGCAGCTGGAGGCTAGGAAAGGATGTAGTGATAGTATTGGTGTGAGAAATATCAGGAATCCATTGTTAAGTGCTCCAGTCACCTTGATATGATTGAAATACTGTTAAAAGTGGTGTTAATCCCTATTCAATTAATCAACCAATTTGACGTCCTTCAAGAAAAAATTGGGAAAACATAACTAAAACTTTTAAAATCTGCTTTCTCAGAAACCATTTGCTGGGATTTCACCAAATTTCATAAATGATCCTTGGGTGACGTTTTATCAGATACATTGAAAATATTGTAATCAGATAAAACAACATGGCTTTTACGGAATGTGGCCTAATTCCATAAATGTTATATGGTGAAAACTTAAAATTCTCTTTTCAGAAACCACTCTCTGAAATTTTACCAAATTTCACTGAAATGATTCTTAAGTGACCCTTTGGATACATTGAAAAAGATATATATAAAAAAGATCAGCTGTAAAACAAGGCTTTTATAGGTGTGGCTAATTTTCATTTATATCTATGATATATAGTGAAAACTTTGAAAGTCTTCTCAAAATAATAATACTCCATGAATTTCATGATCCTTTGGTAACCCTTTACCTCTGAGAAAAATGATTGGTTGAAAATGGATGGGTTATATATCAATCAAGGGATATAAATACTGTTAGAATAGGTGAAAAATTGATGAATGGTTGTCTCCCTTCAAACTTAGAAAACCTATCTTATTGTCTTTTTGTAAAACAATTGCCCTTAAAAGGGAGTTTGGAAAGCACTTTAGAGCAGTGTTATTCTTTTTAATCCTTTCCAAATGAATTTTACATGACTTTTACTTGACTTTTTAAATTCATGAAAAGTTACGGAAATTATTCTCTGGGATGATTTCAAAGAGTTCAGTGACTAGATTTACCAGTATTTGTGGAATATGGCAAAGATGATTCAGTTTGTATTGTGCTCTAGGAAATATCATTCCCTACATCAGTTTGTACAAAATATGTCATTTTTTTTTACTCTATCCAGCACCAATAGGTCTTTACCCATTCCCGCACAATGATACTATTAAACACCCCTCAATATAAAAGCTTTTGAAAACATTGTGGAAAATAAGAAATTGCTTGTTACAAGTTATTCCTTCATTACCAACAACGTTTTCCACCCAAAAAGATAAAGAATTTATAATTTTCACTAACTAAAACTTGTTGTCTGCAACTTCTTTCAATTTGGACCAGTCTTAAATTTTGTTATTCGGTAATGGGTTAAGTATAAAGATATACTGTACAAACTCTGACACAACAAGAAAGATATTGTGTTAAATTTTTAGCTCACCTGAGCACGAAGTGCTCTGGGTGAGCAATTGTGATCGGTCATCGTCCGTCATCCATCTGTCGGTCAGCTCACAATTACAAAAAAATCTTTTCCTACTAAACTTACCATGGAATTTCAACAAAACTTCACATAAATGATCCTTAGGTTATGCTCTTTCAAAATACTTCAAAGAATTGAAATCCATGAAGAACTCTGGTTGCCATGGCAACAGAGTGAAAAAAATTAAAAAATCTTCTCCTCCCAAGCCACAAGGCCTAGAGCTTCATTATATGGAACAATAATCATCTATTTACCCTCTACCAAAATACAAAATTAGCCCTTTTCTGTGCGATCCCTGATTTTACATAGAAATAAAAGAGGAAAACTTAAAAAGAAAAATTATTCTCCCAAACCATAAGGCCTGGAGCTTTGATATTTAGTACAATTTACAATCTATTGACCCTCTACCAAAGTACTTCAAAGAATTACGTATTTTGAAAATGAGCCCTTTACTGGGTGATCCCTGATTTTACCTAAAATAAAGAATGAAATCTTAAGAAATCTTCTTTTCCCAAATCATAAGGCATTGAGCTTTGATATTTGGTATGCATCATCATCTATTCACCCTCTACCAAAATACTTTAAAGAATTACTGTATTCTGAAAATTAGCCCTTTTTGGTGTGATCCCTGATTTTACTTAGAAATAATGATGGAAATCTTAAGAAATCTTCTTCTTCAAAACCATAAGGCCTAGAGCTTTGATATTTTGTATGAATTATCATCTATTGACCCTAAACCAAAGAGCTTCATAGAATAACCATATTCTATAGATTAGCCATTTTCTATGCGATCCCTGATTTTAAAAAAATAAAGAAGGAAAACTTTAAAAATCTTCTTCTCCCAAACCATAAGGCCTAGAGCTTTGATAATTTGTTCAAATCATCATCTATTGACCCTCTACCAAAATACTTTAAAAAATTTCTGTATTCTCAAAATTAGCCCTTTTCTGTGCGATCCCTGATTTTACCTAGAAATAAAGAAGGAAAACTTTAAAAATATGTTTCTCCCAAAACATAAGGCCTAGAGCTTTGATATTTAGTACAAATCATCATCTATTGACCCTCTACCAAAATACTTCAAAGAATGACAGTATTCTGAAAATTATCTCTTTTCTGTGGTATCTCTGATTTTACCTAGAAATAAGAAGGAAAAATTTAAAATCTTCTTCTCCCAAACCATAAGCCCTAGAGCTTTGATATTTTGTATAAATCATCATCTATTGAACATCTACCAAAATACTTCATAGAATAAACTGTATTAGAAAATAGCCCTTTTCTTTGTGTTCCCTGATTTTACCTAGAAATAAGAAGGAAAATTTTAAAATCTTCTTCTCCCAAACCATAAGCCCTAGAGCTTTGATATTTAGTATAAATCATCATCTATTGAACATCTACCAAAATACTTCATAGAATAAACTGTATTAGAAAATAGCCCTTTTCTTTGTGTTCCCTGATTTTACATAGAAATAAAGAAGGAAATCTTTAAAGTCTTCTTCACCCAAACCATTAAGGCCAAGGGCTTTAATATTTTGTGTGTTATAATGCCTATTGACTCTGTACTAAAATACTTCATAGAATTACTGTATTCTGAAAATAAGTGCTTTTTTGTGCAATCCAAGAAAGGAGTAATGAAGGATATCATAGAAAATGTTCTCCATCTAAACCATTAGGCCTAGAGCTTTGATATTTGGTTTGTATTAATACCTATTGACCCTCCCCTCTACTTAAGTACTTCAAAGAACTACTGTACTCTTGAAATTAGCTTAATATGGTTTGATCTCACTATACCTAGGATTTAAGGAGAAAAATCTTTAAAAAATCTTCTACAAAAGGATAAGGTGTAGGTCTTTGATATTTGTATATTATCTCATAAAGCCTTGAGCCATCATACTCTGGGGAGCGATATAGGACCATCATGGTCCTCTTGTTTCTTTAACCCTTTCATGATTTTCAAAGTTTTGGTCTAGTCCAATTTGAAAGAAGTTGCAGACAACAATTAACCCTTGTCATGCTGAATAAAATCCTCTACAGAATTGCATTCAAAGATCAAAGAGCTGGAAACTCCGGAATCACTAGTTGCTGGTTAATACTCATTTTGAAAATTATCTTATAACCCATTCAAACAGTGACGCTTTTGAATGACCCTAACGAAAAAAGAATTGGGAAAACATTGTGTAAGATAAAGAATTTGCTTGTTACAAGCAATTTCTTCATTTCACACAGTGTTTTCTATCCAGAAAATTGAAAAAATCTAAAATTTCATCAACTTTTAATTTTTGTCTGCAACTTGTTTTAATTTGGACAAGTCTAAAATTTTGCCATCTTGTAATAGGTTAAGCAACTCTTGCTTTAAAGAAATTAGCAGGTGGTGAAGACTAAGATCAGACTGCACAATATGTTCAGGCTGATCTTGGTATATACCTTCTGCAAAAACAGGAATAATCGGCGTTCAGCATGACAAAAGTTAAAATTGAGTGCAATTAGAAAAGTGAAAAATCTACTTGGTAGAAAATTTTTTGAAAAGAAGAAATTGCTTGTTACAAGTAATTTCTTCTTTTTCCTTATTTTTTTCCTTTCAAGCTTAAAATCACAAGGAAGTAAATACTAGAGAATTTACAGGAAAGCTTTGAATGATAATTTCAATATTGCAAAGGGAATTTTAATGGTACCTTAAATACAATTTTTGGACAAACAAGTTCTTCAAAATTGAAAATTTAGCCAAATCTAAAATTCTTAAAAGTAATTCATCATTGTCATTAGGATTAAATTTTGCTATGTTGTTTACTGAACAGTTCTTTCTCTGCATGAGCATATAAAGGCCAATTTCTCACAACAACGCAAACAATATGGAAAAAAGGAGAAAATGCTGGTTACAAGGTTATTGCACATGCTTATAAATGTACATTTGTTCATTATTCCTTTCCTTTGTCTCGAAATTTTAGACTGGCCCAATTTGAAACATGTTGCAGACGACAATGAAAAGTGAGCACATTCTTTGTGGTAGAAAAAATTGTGATAAAAGAAGAAATTGCTTGTATCAAGCAATTTCTTCTTTTATCACAATATTTTCTTCAGTATAAAAATGAATGGACATAAAAACCAGTGATGATACAGGAAAGAGCTAAATATTCTTGCATTGTATTTGATGAGAAGCATTTGAAAATTTACAAATAATTGCATGCACAGCAATACTGTACATGCACATACATTGTAAAACTATTTTATATGTTTATTGATCCCAGGTTTGTTACAATATCTTTCCACAAAGCTCCTGGACAAGGTCAACTGTTCTGTTCTGTTGACCTTTTGCTAAAAGTAGAGATTATATGAAATTCTTCAATGTCCAAGTTAGGAAATCAAACTATGTCAATGGCTTTTTATCTTTAAAACAAGTAGAACTTCAAAACTGATTTCATGTGCAGATGTTTAAAATAACATAGGACTTACATTTGTTTTTGCTTGTTGATATAAACATGAGCATCTGAAATATGGATCATAATCATCATCATCATCATCATCAGAGATACCATAAGCTGATGTAAGATGTTTAATGTTATGAATCTGTTTCAAACAATAACCAGATGACAAAATTTTAGACGGATCCAGATTGAAAGAAGTTGCAGACAATAATTTCATGTTGATGCACTTTAGAAATTCTTTGTCCTTTGGGTAAAAACATTGAGGACATTGAAGAAGTTAGGTGTTACAAGCATTTTCTTCTTGTGTGGAAATGGGTAAACAAATTACCAGATGACAAAATTTTAAAGGGGTGCAAATTAAGTCAAAGAAGTTGCAGAGGCTTAAGCTGATGAAATTTTGGAACTCTTTGTTTTTTCTGAGACGCCGTCGTAGTAGCATTAGACTCCTAATCTTCAATAATGTGATGTCATGGGTTTGATCCTGGCAGCGGCACATATCCTTTCCGACGTTTGTCTCTCACCATTGGGTGGATAATCGTAAACCTAATTAGGATAGCAGCTGGAGGCTAGGGAAGGATGTAGTGGTAGTACTGGTGTGAGTGATACCATGAATCCATTATTAGGTGCTCCAGCCACCGTGATATGAATGAAATATTGTTAAAAGTGGCTTAAAATCCATTTAATCAATCAATTGTCTTTTTCTGAAGAAAATGTTGTGGATAACAATGAAATGCTTGAGACAAGCAATTTCTTCATTTTCCACAAAATTTTCATGGATGTGTAAAAAAGGAGGACTGTGTTTGAATGGGATGATTACATAAATAACAAATGCAAAGTACACCTGCTTACTCATTTATTTTTTGGTCATAAACTTTTTTGATTTTAAGTAAAAGAAACCCAAATCTAAATTTTTAGGGCCTCCTTATTTGAGAAGCAGTATATGATATATGTTTCTTGTCCAAATTATGCAGGATTTTACGACCTTGCAAAGAATAATGACAAACGATAATGTATTTTAGACAGGAAATACCTTTATTAAATGTGAGGCTTCAAATTGGTTATTAAACTTTTCCCTCATACATCAATTGAGTATCTAAGCCACTAGATCTTCTTGAACCACGATTGATGGATCAGGTGTCAATCAAAGAATTGAACAACCAGTCAAATCATTCATTTAGACGGGATCTGTACTTTGAACTCAGTTATTCGCAGACATGTATGGGAAGCATTTGTGGTTTAACAACTTAAACATCATACATACAGCTTGAATAAGCTGTAGCTATGATGTCTTGGTCACTTTTATTTTGCTTTGTAACTGGCTATAAATTTTGCAAAATTACACTGTTAGATATAGAAGTGGACTTTTCTATCGCAGCTATGTGAGTGTGGCCAACCATCCTTTAGTTAACCCTTGTCATGGTGAATAAAACTGCATTAAAATCAAAGGACTGAAAACACTGAAAGTCCTTATTGAAGGTCAATATTTCTTTTGTAAACTCAATTTTATAAATTTTGTTGAAAAAGGAAAATCAGGTGTGTAGACTAAGATCAGACTTATGTGCAGGCTGATCTATATCTGTGCCTCCTGCCAAAACAGGAATATTCCGGGTTCAGCATGACAAGAGTTGAAACAGCCCCGAATTTCTGATTAGCTGGAAACCTTTCAACCGCTATGTAGAATCTATCATTATCAAAAATTGAGCCTTCCCATGACATTTCCAACAATTACTAAAGTATGCCATGTAAAGAATCTGATCAGACTGTATACAGACAACAGTGGATGAAATCTTTAAAATTTTTGTTTTGGGGGGTAATAAACATTATGGATAATGAAGAAATTGCTTGTGACAAGAAATTTTTTCATTTTCTGCAATGTTTTCTAGAGCTTTCATATTGAGAGGCGTGTAAAAGTGTCATTGTGTGGGAATTAGTTAACTTACGGATTACTGCTTTCATTTAACCCTTGACTGTTGTTATGCTGAACCCGGAATATTCCTGTTTTGGCAGAAGGTACAGACAAAGATCAGCCTGCATATATGTGCAGTCTGATCTTAGTCTACACCACCTGCCTGTCCCTTTTAATAAGAGCCGTTTTCAGGATGAATTTTGATAAAAGAACAATTAACAACAGTGTTTTCCAGTCGGCACTTTCTTCAATTTCCAGAATGTTTTCTAAAATTTTATAGACTTGAAATTGTTATCCAAAAATGGACTAGCCTAAAATTTTGTGTATGGTGATGGGTTAATTAGTTACATTTTATATTGATTCATAATGTGAACAAATTATTTTGCTTCATTAAATTGATATTCTCTCATGAAAGTTCTTTGTGCAACATCTTTTTAGCCAAATGCCTGATAATTCACCTGAGCACAACCTGCTCACAGTGAGCGATTGTGCTTGATTAATTTTGGTCATCCATTTGTCTATCTTTCAGACCAATACTTTATGAGATTCTTTTTGTCCAGAGATACTAAATTGGTTCCATTTGGCATTATGAGTTTAGAATTATGAGCCAAAAGTATCCAAAACATCAAAGGAAAAAAAACTTGTACCAAGGATTAGAATGTCTTTCTGTCTGTCTGCCTGTCTATCCATTACAAACAATCTTCTCCTTAACTGGCTGGTAGAATTTTACTGAATTTCACAGATATAATCCCTGGGTCTGCTTTTTGTAAAAAAAAAATTCAAAGAATTGAAATCCATGAAAAACTTTTGTCAAAAAGTAGGTAAGCTTTGTTCACTTTTTTTTTAGCTCACCTGAGCACAAAGTGCGAGGTGAGCTATTGTGATCGGTCGTTGTCCGTCGTCCGTCCGTCCGTCTGTCCGTCTGTCCGTCTGTCTGTCTGTCCGTCTGTCCGTCCGTCCACAATTTCTTTAAAAATCTTCTCCTCCTAAACTAGCAGGCCAATCAAGCTGAAACTTTGCAGGGATGTTCCTTGGGTGAAGTTCTACAAAAGTTGTTAAAAGAATTCAATTCCGTCAAAAACTCTGGTTGCCGCAGCATGTGAAAATGGGAATCTTTAGTAAATCTGTAAAAATCTTTAAAAATCTTCTCCTCCTAAACCAGTAGGCCAATCAAGCTGAAACTTTGCAGAGATGTTCTTTGGGTGAAGTTCTACAAAAGTTGTTAAAAGAATTAAATTCCGTCAAAAACTTTGGTTGCCGCAGCATGTGAAAATGGGAATCTTAAATAAATCTGTAAAAATCTTTAAAAATTTTCTCCTCCTAAACCAGTAGGCCAATCAAGCTGAAACTTAGCAGGGATGTTCCTTGGGTGAAGTTCTACAAAAGTTGTTAAAAGAATTTAATTCCGTCAAAAACTCTGGTTGCCGCGGCATGTGAAAATGTGAATCTTTAGTAAATCTAAAAAAATCTTCTCCTCCTAAACCAGTAGGCCAATCAAGCTGAAACTTTGCAGAGATGTTCCTTGGGTGAAGTTCTACAAAAGTTGTTAAAAGAATTTAATTCCGTCTAAAACTTTGGTTGCCGCGGCATGTGAAAATGAGAAACTTAAGTAAATCTGTAAAAATCTTTAAAAATTTTCTCCTCCTAAACGAGTAGGCCAATCAAGCTGAAACTTTGCAGGGATGTTCTTTGGTCGAAGTTCTACAAAAGTTGTTAAAAGAATTTAATTCTGTCAAAAACTCTGGTTGCAGCGGCATGTGAAAATGGGAATCTTTAGTAAATCTGTAAAAATCTTTAAAAATTTTCTCCTCCTAAACCAGTAGGCCAATCAAGCTGAAACTTATCAGGGATGTTCCTTTGGTGAAGTTCTTCAAAAGTTGTTAAAAGAATTTAATTCCGTCAAAAACTCTGGTTGCCGCGGCATGTGAAAATGGGAATCTTTAGTAAATCTGTAAAAATCTTTAAAAATTTTCACCCGCTAAACCAGTAGGCCAATCAAGCTAAAACTTTGCAGGGATGTTTTTTAGGTGAAGCTCTTCAAAAGTTGTTAAAAGAATTTAATTCCGTGAACTCTTGTAACTGCGGCATATGAAAATGGGAAATTTTAGAAAATCTTTGTTGTCTTTTTTTTAACAGACTACAAGGCCAAAGGCATTTATATTTTATATAGAGCTTAATCATATTGTTCTCAACCAAGTTTTTTTAAATATTTAATCTCTGGGGTCAAAAATTGCCCCGCCCCTGAGGTATGAAGTTTGGAAAAATGCTTAATTAGAGCAATTTCAAAAGACTTCTCCTCTTAAACTATAAGGTCTAGGATATTCATATTTGGTATGGGGCATAACTAGATGGTTTTGTACTATATCACTAAAGGTTGTCTTCTTCAGGTCAAAAAAAGCTCTGCACTAGGGGTCCAAAATTTGGAAAAACGCAAAATTTGAATATGTTAAAAAAATTCTTCATTTTAAGGAGGAGGGCATTTATATTTTGAGTGTAGCATAGCCTGGCTGTTATCTATCTGTTTTGATCAAATTATGCTTGTAGGTTAATAAACACCCCTTCCCTGGGTGTCCAAAGTTAGTAAAAATGCTCAATTAGACCATGTTCAATAGTCTTTTCCTCCCAATCGAAAAAGTCTAAGGCATTCATATTTTGTATATAGCATATCCAGATGGTTCCCTACCATGTTAGCTAAAATTTTAGCACTGGGATAAAACATGGCACTGCCCCAGAGGTCAAACATTTTTGAAAACGCCCAATTAGAGCAACATCAAAAGTCTTCTCCTTCTAAAAAATAAGGTGAAGGGCATACATATTTGGTATGTAGCATGACTAAATAATTTTGTACTACATAACAGGAAAATATGCTCTTAGGATAAAAAATGTCTCTGTTCCTGGGGTTGAAAATTGCGTAAATTGCATTGAAAGAATTCTTCTTCTTAAAAATAGGTTCCAGAGCATTTACATTAAAAACAAAGGATAACATTATTGTTATCTACCATGTTAATATCCTTTTGACAAACATGGCCCTTCCCAAGGCATCCAAGGATATGAAAAACGCTCAATAAGAGCATGTTCAAATATTTTCCACTCCTCATGTATAAGTTGTAATGCATTCATATTTTGATTTATAGTACATCCAGATTGTTCTCTACCAAGGTTGCTAAAATTACACCCATTGAAGTTGCAGACGGTAATTAGAGTTTGATTGAAATCTAAATACAAAGAATTTCAGGTAGAAAACACTGTGAGAAATGGATAAATTGCTTGTCACTCCCTTTCTCACTATGTATTTTTCAAACCTGTTTTCCCTGAGGGTGACAAATTCTGGGATAGTTTGGTAATGGATTAAACTATAAAGCCAAAGGCATTCATTATTATTGTAAAACATTACTGGATTGTGTTGTACAAAGCCATAAATCTTGAATATCTTTTATTTATTTTGCTCAAGTTGTGTCTTTTTTATACTAAAAAGTACTGTAATTTGGAGATGCCTCAGGTGAGCGATTTAGGACCATCATGGTCCTCTTGCCACAATTTTGACATCTGGTTTTGGGTTGAGGTGCTTCCTCTAAAGAATTGAGTCAAATATTTTAAAATGTAGTATATTTGACTCAATTCAATCTGATTTTACCCATTACCAGACAGCAAAATTTTGCTCTTTCGGATTCGAACCTACATGGATACGGCAACTCCACCTTGCTTGTGCTGCAATGTCCAACGTCTTTAACCTCTGCACTACAGAGACATCCTCACCCCCACACCCCCAAAAATGTTCAAATAAGGCATATAAAGCTTCCCGAAACAGCAGCATACTGTGTAATCAGGGTTCTATTTTTAGAAATTCTATTTATAGTAAATTGAATTCTCTCAACTACAGCTGTGACTCTTCTTCAACCCTAGACTGGTCCAAATTGAAAGGAGTTGCATAAGACAATTTAAAGTCTATAAAATTTTAGATTTTTCTAACTTTCTGGGTAGAAAACAATTTGGAAAATGAAGAAATTGCTTGTCACAAGCAATTTCTTCATTTTCCACGATGTTTTCTCAACAGTTCTTCTAGAGGTGTGTCAAAAGGCAGCATTGTGTTGGAATGGAATAAACATCACTCCTCTCTTATTCTGTCTTTTAGTTCAGCACCAGTGAAGTACTTCGAACATGATTCCATAAGAGGGAAGCTCAGAAGGTTGTTAATCAGGAATTCAAGTGCTCGTAAGTGAATCTTTTTATTAGCTCTGCATTTTCAAAAAGAATAGTTTATCCTATTTCCACACAATGACACTTTTTGATGCCCCTCAAGAAAATTGGAAAAATATTGTGTAAAACAAATTTCTTCATTTCCCAAATTGTTTTCTAGCCAGAAATACAGAGATTTTTAAACTATCATTTTTGTTGGTTTGGGTGTCTTAAAATATTGTAACTGAAGCTTATCCAATCTACAGTTACAATGTTTAGGCTGCCAACCATTTTACTTTTAAGCTCACATGAGCACAAAGTGAGTTATTGTGATCACCTTTTGTCCGGCGTCTGTCTGTGTACCTTGTGCGTCATCTGTCGTCAGTCATCCGCCAACAATTTCTTTAAACAACATCTCCTCTCAAACAATAGGGCCAATTTCATCCAAATTTGGCAGAAATGTTACTTAGGTGGTCCCCTTATAAAATAGCTAAAAGAATTGAAATCTGTTGAAAACTCTGGTTACCATGGCAACAAAAATGAAATTTTAAAATAATCTTAAAAAATCTTCTTCTCCTGACCCAGAAAACATCAGTATATTGTCCTCTTTCAAAGTAGCTAAAATCATGACACTGGGGTCAACAGGGGTGAGGACCCAGGGGGATGGGGTTTTATATAGAAATAAAGAAGGATTTTTAACCCTTTCCTGTTTTTGGAAATTTTAGACTAGTCCAAATTGAAAGAGGTTGCAGACGACAATGAAAACTGGATAAAATTTGAAATGAAACCATCCTTTGTAGTAGAAAATATTGTAGAAAAAGGAGAAATTGCTTGTTGCAAGCAATTTCTTCTTTTTCCACAATGTTTTCTCAAGTACAAAATCGCAGGAACGTAAAATCCCGTATTAGAACGGGAAAGGGTTAAACAACACCTCCTCCCAAACCATTGGGCCAATTTCAACCAAATTTGGCAGAAATATTCCTTAGGTGGCTCTTTGTTTAAATAGCTAAAAGAATTGAAATACGTTGAAAACTCTGTTTACCATGGCAACAAAAGTGAAATATTAAAATAATCAATAAAAAATTTTCTTCTCCTGACCTAGAAGAGGTAGAGCCTTGATATTTTGCATGAAACATCAGTATATTGACCTCTTTCAAAATAGCTTTCCTCATGACCCTTAGTCTCAAGGGGCAGAGCCCCGGAGGGTTAGGGTTTTACAAAGAAATAACGAAGGATTTTAAACAAAATCTCCTTCTAAAGCATTTGGCCAATTTCAACCAAATTTTGCAAAAAGGTTCCTTAGGTGGCTCTATTTGAAAATAGCTAAAAGAATTGAAATACCTTAAAAACTCTGGTCACCATGGCAACTAAAGTGAAATTTGAAAATAATCTTAAAAAAAATTCTTCTCCTGTCCCAGAAGAGGTAGAGCCTAGATATTTAGATAAGACTGTATACTTTTAGAACTTGTACATGAATTATATATTTATGCCCCCGCATAGAAAGATCGGGGGCATATTGTTTTACTGTTGTCCGTCTGTAAGTCTGCCTGTCCTTCATCCAGTCTTTTCATCTGTCGGTCTGTCTGTCTGTCTGCAAAACTTAACCAAAAAACTTAACATTGCCAATTACTGCCAGCCTCTTCAAGATACAATGCTCATATTTGGTATGATGATACATCTCCATCAAGTCAACAACACTTTTTAGCTCACCTATGCACTAAGTGCTCAAGTGAGCTATTGTGATCACCTTTCCTCCGGTGTCTGGCCGTCATCCGTCATGTGTCGTCTGTCAACAATTTCTTTAAACGACATCCCCTCTGTAACTACTGGGCCAATTTGAACAAATTTTGGCAGATTGTTCCTTAGGTGGGTCCCTTTAGAAGTAGCTAAAAGAATTGAAATCTGTGGAAAACTTTGGTTGACATTGCAACAAAAGTGAAATTTGAAATAATTTTTATTTCTGTCAGGATACTGACTGTAATCTAGGAATCGCCCGAATCCGCTCTTTGCTTCAAGGAACCTGACGACGACCTTAAAAATGTTTCCTTGCTCGTGAATTGATTCATAATTTCTTATAGTATACTATCTGAAAATGTTAGCCCATTCATAAAGAATGACAGCAAAAAGCCGAATCACTGAATGTGTGCATTGATTATGGTCACAACCTCTCTTATTCATACCATCTTAAACAGTGATGCATCCAGGCCACTGGATAGAGGGAATCCTCCAGGTTTGTCGTTATGTCAAAAGTTAGCATCATCAGAGACATAGAATAATTTTTATTTATGTCTCTGACATCATTTAATCGACTGCCTGAACTTACCATCATTAAGGATTCATTTAGCAAAAATGGGTATGGTAGGCCTCTGTGTTCAACTATTCGGCGATCTTAGATATAGTCGAAAGTGAACTAGACATTCTGCTGTCTCAGATTTTTTCAATTATTATAACCTTCACTCTTACGATTTTAAAAGTTACCAGCTACAACGTTTAATCCAGTTATGTACACGTGCATCTGTTCGATGTAAAAAACCTGAATAGTAAAATAGAGTTCTTTGTTGATTTATTGTTACCGTATTTTTAACAATGGTAAAGAAATTTGACCAAGTTCATTACCGCGGTTTGAAGGTCGATCCATTTAGTGACATTTTCTTAACGCGTCAGTTACCCCAGGTGTTTAACAACTCGTTGGTCTCTGGATGTTGCTATGTGGGATACTTAGATTTTATCCCTTTTGTCTAATGATGGAAATATTTATGTCGCTGTAAATACTTAGATTTTATCCCTTTTGTCTAATGATGGAAATATTTATGTCGCTGTAAAGCTAAATTCAATTAGATTAAATCTGACAACAAAACATGTCTTTGGTGAAAATTCTAGCTTTAAGATATTGGCGTAAACCGAAAGATAACCACAATTTGTAGACCTGTAGAAATTTACAGATTATTAAATTTAATTGACTTGGAAGGAAAGGGGTAGAATTTAATAATTCTCTGCACGATGAATTTCGTCAGTAGTTGCTAAAATCTCATAACTACAGTTGTTATCTTTCGAAATATCGAAGGGTGATGCTCCTTAAACTATCCTTTGCATATTTTGTCCGAATTCAACAATTACGCTGTTGATCAAGTCAGTTATGGGCAGAAAAAATGGTTGGGATTCATGTTTTTGTATGCCCACTTGTATCATAATCCTAACCTTAACATGAAATTAGACTGTTGTAAGAAAAAAGTGCCTTTATCTTAGGTGAGCGCCCCAGGGCCAACAGCCCTCTTGTCATAGTTAAGTCCTGTTGCATTGTGTTTCACAAACACATCTTTCAATTACTGTGATAACATATTTTTATATTTATGCATATATTTTACAGGTTTAGCGTTCACAATATTTGATTTGGTTGTCCGTATACTAATTTGTTTGTTGTATGTAGTCCGTGTAATACTAGACGATGTTTCAAAATACAGATGGTAAGAACTTTTTTCTATTTTGAAACAATTTAACTGATTCCTGTATTACAAAATTTAAGACCTGTCCAAATTTAAAGGTTTTGCAGACAACAATTTTAAGTTGATTTTATTTGTAAGAAAAATCATTCAGTAGAGTAGAAAACATTTAAAAAAAAGAAAAATCGCTTGTTAAAGCCGTTTCTTCTTTTAATGCAATGTTTTCTCAAGCATTAAACACAAGGATGTAAAAATAGGGATTGTACAGAAAAGGGTTAAATGGGGGAATATAGGAGATTTGAGTCAAAAGTCTGTCTTGCAATGGGTTATCTACAGCCACACTATGAAGTGAGAGGCAGACAAGTTCGAAATTGAAAATCTAGATTCATTTATGTTGTAATACTTGATCTAAGTTATCAGTGGATAAACAATTTACAAGACAAACTTTTAGATTTGTCAAAATTGAAATACGTCAGAGACAACATTTTAAAGTTCATTGAAATAAAAATTCCCTGTCTTACAGGGTAAAAAACAATATAGAAAAAAAATTCATTTCTTACAAGCAATTCCTTTATTAGCCCAGCTTTTAAGAGAAAACCCCAGGTATTGCTATAGCCTTGGTGTCATTGTTGTTGTTGTTGTCTTTGTCATGTGAAAACTTTGACATTTTGTGATACCTCTGGTTCTACTAAAGGCATTCACTTGAAACTAGGCACACTTATTCACTATCAAAAGAAAAACCTATACTATCAAGGGGAATAATTCTAGATGCATTTAATTCACTATCCAGCACCCAATAGCCGAGAGTAGGCACCCATAGGTGGTGCTCTTGTTTTCTATGATGTTTTTCCACATCTGTTTTTGAGGGTCATGTAAAAGTGATGATTGTGTTGGAATATGTTAAACTATTACCACATAATGATGATTTCTGATGCCCTGAAGAATTACAATCATAGAAAACTTTGTTGGAAATTGCTTGTTACAAGCAATTTTTCCTTTTCTTACAATGTTTTCTACCCTATCGGTACCTATTTTCTAATTTTAGAGCAGTTTGAAATGTCACATTCAACTTCTTTCGATTTGGACCAGTCTAAAATGTTGTAATAATCGAAATATTAGCAAGTATTTTTGTTTTGTTACTGTTACTGAAGATCATTCCTTATTACTCATTGCTTATTTATTGCATTATGTTTGTGGAGTTTTAGACAATTATCACTCAACAAAATTTTAGACTGTTCTGGTTTGAAAAAAATTGTAGATGGTAATTTCAAATTGATGAAATGCTAAAATATTTGCCTTTTTTTAAAGAAACATTGTGTGCATTGAAGAAATTGCTTGTTATAAGAGATTTCCTCAATGTCGACAATGTTTTCCAAATCCGCTATTGTGATCTAGCTCAAATTGGTGAAATGCTAAAGATATTTGCCTTTTTTTAAAGAAAGCATTGTGGACATTGAAGAAATTACTTGTTACAAGCAATTTCCTTAGTGTCCACAATGTTTTCCAAAGCCTTTTTAGCTCACCAGAGCATGAAGTGCTCCAGGTGAGCTATTGTGATCTAGCTGTGTCCGTCTTCCATCATCCGTCCTGTGTTACAATCTAGTGTGCACTCTTGAGGAAAAATTTTTGCTCAAATATCTAGAAACTTGGTCAAAATGTTTGTCCTTATGAAACCTTGCACAGGTTCTATATTGGGTTATGTTGGGTCAAAAACTAGGGCACTAGGTCAAATATTAGAAATAACCTTGTGTGCACTCTAGAGGACATAATTTCAATTCAAATGTCTCGAAACTTGGTCAGAATGTTTGTTTCAAAAAAGCTTTGGACAAGTTAAAAATTTGGTTACATGATGTCAAAAACTAGGTCACTAGGTCAAATCTTAGAAATGACTGTGTGCACTCTAGAGGGCACATTTAGGCTAAAATAACTTGATATTTTGTCAGAATGCTTGTCCCCATAATATCTGGGCCAAGTAAAATCTAGGTATTTAGGTCAAATATTAGAAAAACCATGTATTCATTCCAGAGGCAGCATTTTTTACTAAATTGACTTGATACATATATTTGTTTGGAATGTTTGCCTCCACTAAAGATCTTTGTCAACTCTGTTATTGGTTCAAATGTGGTCAAAAACTATGGTCACATGGTCTAATCTAAAGAAATTTTCTTTTCAAATTTTGTGCTACTTTTCTGGATAAATTTATCTTGAAACATTTATAAGAATGTTTGTTCTTGATTTCTCTTACAGGATTTGATTAACGTGTTACTTTTTGGCCAAAGTTAGGTCACTTTGGCTTTTTTACTTCTGCAGTCAGCAACTCAGTTGAGCGCTTAAGGACCAATGGTCCTCTTGTTTATGAGAGGCAAAAAATAGTGGGATTGTGTATGCATGAGTTAAACTTTTTTTGAGCTAGCCTGCAATAGAGGGAACTTAATTTTCACATTAATACATGCTGGTGTATTTATATGTGTCTTATTGCCTAGCTAATTTTTAACTTCTACAATTGTGTTCTGATTTGAAAACAGGTTTGCGAAATTTTCTCTTCATGACAGAAAGAAACTTGAAACATTTCCTTAGGTTTATGTCTTGCAAGTATTTTCTTCATTCTACACAATATTTTCCCAATAGTTTTTCTTTAGGGGCATTAAAAAGTGTCATTATTTGAGAATTGGCATCCAAAAAAAGTCATTGTGTCAGAGTGGATTAATGTTACTGTTATAGGTTTTGTTGCTCTTTCATTTCAGTGAAGGTAATCCCTGTTCACTTAAAGATGATAAAAGTGACGCAGTTCCAACTGACAATTCAACATCAGCTCTTCCAGAAGTCAACTGGTGCGTAATAGGCTGTGAATTTGGCTATTAATCCAATAGCAAACTGCATAACTTTTGACTGATCCAAATTGAAAGAGGTTACAGGTGAAATTCACAATGAGTTTGAACTGTGAATCAGGTTATTAATCATTGTGGAAAGAGAAATATTGTTCATCATATTGAGCAATTTCTCCTTTTCCTACAATGTGCTGAGCAGTTATTTCGCTTCAGTGCATCAAAATTTGGCAACCAGTTAACACTTTTTCTGCTTAACAAAATTTGATCTCTCAATGTCTTTAAGAGGTCATCCTTTTAGCATTTTATTATACACCCGTCGAAGACGGGACGTATTATGGGATCCCCGTGGCATCCGGGCGACCGGGTGTCTGGTCGTCCGGTTGTCCGGGAGTCCGGACGGTGTCCACTTCTTTGTCCGGAGCATAACTCTGTCACCCTAAGTCCGATTGACTTTAAACTTGGCAGTTGTATTCTTCTCATCAATACGGAGTGCAGTGCACAAGAACCATAACTCTACCTGGCCTATTTTTTGAGTTATTGCCCTTTGTTGTTTTTTATACTTGAATCTTGTCCGGAGTATATTTCTAAAAGTATTATAGCTAGGATCATGAAACTTCATGGATGGATAGAGCTTACCAAGGGGGAGTGCAGTGTACAAGAACCATAACTCTACCTAGTCAATTTTTTGAGTTATTGCCCTTTGTTTTTTTTCATACTTGAATCTTGTCCGGAGTATATCTCTAAAAGTATAATAGCTAGAATCATGAAATTACATGGATGGATAGAGCTCACCAAGTGGGAGTGCAGTGTACAAGAACCATAACTCTACCTAGCCAATTTTTTGAGTTATTGCCCTTTGTTGTTTTTTATACTTGAATCTTGTCCAGAGTATATCTCTAAAAGTATAATAGCTAGAATCATGAAATTACATGGATGGATAGAGCTTACCAAGTGGGAGTCCAGTGTACAAGAACCATAACTCAACCTGGCCTATTTTTTGAGTTATTGCCCTTTGTTGTTTTTTATACTTTAATCTTGTCCGAAGTATATCTCTAAAAGTATAATAGCTAGAATCATGAAATTACATGGATGGATAGAGCTCACCAAGTGGGAGTGCAGTGTACAAGAACCATAACTCTACCTAGCCAATTTTTTGAGTTATTGCCCTTTGTTGTTTTTTATACTTGAATCTTGTCCAGAGTATATCTCTAAAAGTATAATAGCTAGAATCATGAAATTACATGGATGGATAGAGCTTACCAAGGGGGAGTGCAGTGTACAAGAACCATAACTCTACCTAGCCAATTTTTTCAGTTATTGCCCTTTGTTTTTTTCATACTTGAATCTTGTCCGGAGTATATCTCTAAAAGTATAATAGCTAGAATAATTAAATTTCATGGATGGATAGATCTCACCAAGTGGGAGTGCAGTGTACAAGAACCATAACTCTACCTAGCCTATTTTTTGAGTTATTGCCCTTTGTTGTTTTTCATACTTGAATCTTGTCCGGAGTATATCTCTAAAAGTATTATAGCTAGGATCATGAAACTTTATGGGCGTATAGATCTCACCAAGGGGGAGTGCAGTGCACAAGAACCATAACTCTACCTAGCCTATTTTTTTAGTTATTGCCCTTTGTTGTTTTTCATACTTAAATCTTGTACGGCGTATATCTCTAAAAGTATAATAGCTAGAATAATGAAATTTCATGGATGGATAGAGCTCACCAAGTGGAAGTGCAGTGTACAAGAACCATAACTCTACCAAGCCTATTACTTGAGTTATCCGGAGTATATCTCTTAAAGTAAAATAGCTAGAAACATGAAACTTCATGGATGGATAGATCTCACCAGGGGGGGTGCAGTGTACAAGAACCATAACTCAACCTAGCGTATAATTTGAGTTTTTGTCCTTTGTTGTTTTCCATACTTTGTTTGAGAAAAAATATTCATTCAAAATAACCTCAGTTCTATTCAAACCTCCAGTTAATATTAAGCAGTGTGACGGGCGTATCTTGTGACAATTTGGCACCTTGTTTTAATGTTGCCAAACTTCGGTTTGGCTGACATTTTTGCTGTCCTTAGGGTTAATGGTGACATTTTTCAGAGTGTTAGTAGTTGGTTTACCTGACTCTTGAGATCTAGATAACAAAGTGTGATTCCAGTCTAATTTATTTATTCCTCTTCTTGTAAGAACTCTTTTGTATTGTCATTACGAGCCCTACTCTGAGCTTCCAAAGAGTACCAACAACATAGGATTTGATTAATCACAAAAGAAATTCACAATTCAAAATAGAAATCACTCTCTTTTATCTGGAGCAGGAACTACTTGGCTGTAGAATTTGTTCTTTGTGTAAGGACCAGTCTGAATAACTCATATTTAGACTAAAAAATAGTTCTCATATTTTCAAAACCTTTATTATATACCTGTTTGATTTAGTGTGAGAAATTGTTTCCATTTAATTTATAGTCTTTTAATGATTACAGAAAATAAACTTACACATTTTACTTTTGATTATGTCTTTTCAATGCTTTTCAAGTGTAGTAATTTTGTATAGCAACCATTTCCAAATACATTCAATGGTCAATGGGAGATAAATAAAGAATTCACCCTTCCTGTCTTATTTGAGTCAGCCTTTTAAAATGATAACCTACTTAATGCTTTCCCACACAATGACCCTTTTTTAAGTTCAGCTAAAAAAAAACAAAAAAAACTATAAAAACTCAACATAACAGGAATAGCTGTTATTTCAAGATAAAGATTCAATTTTATATGAAATAAAGATGGTATGAAGTTGGGACTTGAATATGACCTCAACATATCTTGAAGTTCAAGTTTCCGATTTTGAGATAATGAGCCTTGACTGTAATTGTACATTATAAAAGATCTGTGATACTTTTGTTTCACTTCAAACCTTGCTAGATTAACATGATACAATGTATTTGCCTTAAACTGAGAATGTTTCTTTTTGATTCATCTCTCTTTGAATAATGAAATCATAAACCCTTCTGGAACATGGCGACATTCAGGACCTTCAGTCCTTTGATTTAATTTGTTGAAAGAAGCATGAAGACACCAGTCCAAGATAAACTCAAGTTGAAGAACACACTGCAAACCTTGAGTTTGAGCTTAAAGCTGACCAAAGCTAAAAACTTGGGGGCTTTTCTTTGATAAATGAAAATGACATTATACATCAAGAATAAACAAGTTATAGTACCCCATAATTTTATCCTGTAGAAGGCTGTCATCCTATTGTCCGTCTGTAATTTTTTTCTTGAATCTTCTCATACTTCTATGCTTAATTTCAATCACACTTCATAATACTTCAAGAAATTTTGTTCAGATAAAAAATATAGCTTTTAGGGGGGAAGCTTGTTTGCATAACTGTTTACGGTTTATAAGTAGAACTGAGAAAATTTCTCATAACCTATGAGTTTCTTTCATTCAATTTTTAACTCAAAGAATTTTCTGGGACCTTCAATTGGATTCCTTGGAAAATAATTCTATAGGTTGGACATCCTAGGCCTATTTTTGTAAAATTTATTGTGAGGACGGATTTTAACTGATCGATAGAATGGGAGTTAAAGCCATTTTAAACAGTATTTCAGTCATATTGCTGTGGCTGGAGCACCTAACCATGTATATCTGGTATACTACCACTAAATCTTATCAAAGCCTCAAGCTGCTCATCTCACTTCGGTTTATGATTATCCTTCCATTGGAGGGAGACAAATGTCAGAAAGGATATTTTGCAGCAACTGGGGATCAAATGTTTGAAATTGGTTACCTCTTAACTTTACCCTTTTTCTTTACCATTATACCGTTCACTGCTAATATTGTCAGAAATATTTCAAGTTGAGCATAATTGGAAAAAGAAGAAAGGAAAAATAAATGAATAAATTAACAGAAATTAATTAAAAGAAAAGCAATTTCATTACGAGAAACAAAAGACTAAACTATATAATGTTGGGAAAAGGCAAAAAAGGGCTCTTTATTTGTCTGGGTTCTAATTCTGCATTTTTTCCCAAACAAGGGGTGTTTTAATTTCTGCCTAACATTTTTCTACAGACATTTATCTTGCCGGAAGAAGGATTAACTTCTTTGCTATGAAATTAAAATGAATATGATGTGGAAATCAAAGTTAAATTTTGTCTGCCTACTCCAAGAAATACAAGGTGGAACTTGCCTAAAATTCTATTACTGGTTAAGAATAGTCGAGAACAATGTGTAATTTTGTTACAGAAAACAATGCATTACGCAGGTAAGTGTGAAAAGAAAGATGTGTCAAACTGTTACAAATCAGTCAAACTTGTTAAATAATAGCTGATGAGCAATCAAAATATCGCAAGGATATCTGAAATAAGGTTGTAGTTGTGCTATTTTAGTCACCAAACAACAACACACTTACTGTAAAATTTGTGCTTTACATTGCCACTTTATCTCTCAGTAAACTCGAGACATGTTTATCCAGGACCCAACAACTACATGTCGGGCTAATTTTTTGCGGATTTCAATATTGTGGTGTCATTCATGACCACAGATATAACAGAAATAAAGTCCCCGCAGAAAAAAAAGTACAATACAGTATCTAAAGTAGTTGTTACCCAAAACACTCATATTTTATTCTGGTGAATGAATGTTTATTGCAAGTGCATGTGTTGTTTTTGAGTTCAGAAATATAATAACCTTTGCAATATTAATACAGCAAATTAAACCTGACAGTCCCTGAAATTCTCGTCAACTTGCTGAATTACATTTGCATGATTTTCTTATTTGTAGTACTGTTTAACTTTGGTTGTATAAAGCTCTAGTTAAGAAGTTGTTAAAGCACATTATTTTCTATAGATCAATTAAACCATTCCCATACAATGACTTTGAAGCCCCTCAAAAAAACAATAAGAAAAATTTATGGAAAATGAAGAAATTGCTTGCAACCAGCAATTTCTTTATTTTCCACAATGTTTTCTACCCAGAAAGTTGAAAAATCTATATTATCATGAAATTTAAATTGTCAAATGCATCTTCTTTCAATTTGGACCAGTCTTAATTTTTGTTAGCTGACTATGAGTTAAGCTTTATTGCAGCAGACTGAGCACAATTGTCTCAAAATCAATTTTCTAATTTGAAATCTCTATGTGCAGCCTCCATCATGTGCTGTCACTCATTGGTCAACAATTTATCAAAATGGCATCTCCTAAACTGCTGGGTAATCTTAACTAAATCCGACAATAATGTTCCTGTTTCAGAACAGACAAAAAGAATTGAAATCTATTTAAGTCTGGTTGCCATGGCAACAAAAGTGAAATCAAGAAATATTTTTGTTTTTAAATGCTCTCCTCCTGTTCTGAAAAAATTAAGAGCCTTAACCCTTGTCATACTGAACCTGGAATATTCCTGTTTTGGCAGGAGGTATAGACAAAGATCAATCTGCACATATATGCAGTCTGATCTTGGTCTACACCAATTGCCTGTCGAAATTCAAGCCAGATTTGTTTATGAAAACAATTTTCAAGGAATAATTGATTAACCACAGAAGTGTTCAGTGCTCTCAGTCCTTTGACCGTAATGCATATCTGAGAGAGGATTTTATTCAGCATGACAAGGGTAAATATAATGCATGAAAGGTCAATGCATTGTCCTCTGTAGAAAGAGTCTTCAATCATAACCTGAGGGTCTCCAGAGGAAGAGCCCAAAAGGGTAATGGTTTGGATTAGGAAGAGGTAAAGAAGGCTTTCTTCAAAAGACTTGTTTTCTCAAACTTTTGGGGATTTCAAACCAAATTTGGCTTGAATATCCCTTTGGTGGTCTTCTTTTAAAGTGCTTATAGTACTTACAAGAATGGACATTTTTTAAAAAAATTGTGTTGCTAAAGCAACACAACAAGCTGAAAAAAATCTATAAGTGTTCTCCTGACCCATAAGGCCAAGAGACTGGATATTTCTCGTGAAAAATCCATTTATGCACTTTGCTGGATATTTGTCGTGAAAAATCCATATATGTGCTTTGTTGATCATTGCTAAAACTTGACACTTGGATCGTATGGGGTACAGGCAAAGTGGGGATCAGGCCTTGATATGTATATGGATAAAGAATGTTAAGACCTACATTTTGTTATTATGCTTACCTTAACAATTAACCTATTACCAGACAGCAATGTTTTAGACTGGTCCAAATTTAAAGGAGTTGCAGACAACAATTTAAAGTTTTTGAAATTTTAATGTTTTCAACTTTCTTGGTAGAAAACATTGTGTGAAATGAAGAAGTTGTTAAAATGTAGAAAACATTGTGTAAAATGAAGAAATTGCTTGTTACAAGTAATTTCATAATTTTCCACAACGTTTTTGAAAGCTCTATTTCTTTTTGGGAATAAAAAATGGGATTGTGATTGGATGTGTTGAGCATGGATTGTTTCACATTTTGCACATCGTGATGTAGCACGAATTGCATTCATGTTAACCCTTTTCATGCTGAACCGGGAATATTCCGGTTTTGGCAGGAGGTGTAGACTAAGATCAGACTGCACTTATGTGCAGGCTGATCTTAGTCTATACCTCCTGCTTGTAGTTTTCCTGCCAGAGTTGTTTATGAAGTTGATTTCTATAAAAAAATATTGATTTTAGAACAACAAGTTCTATCAGTGCTTTCAGCCCTTTGATTTGACAGCAATCAGTAAGGTAATTTATACAGTATGACAAGGGTTAAAATTCTGTTTTCATGAAAAGTTGATTAGTGTCTTTTTCTTTTTATGAGATGGTCATTGTTTCATGTCATTTGGGTCCCATTTCAGAGAGGGAAACAAATGACATCAGAGTGTTTGAGGAATGCTGGTAGTAAGCACTAGATATTTTTACCTCCAGAAATGCATCTTAACCCATTACCAAACATTGAAATTTTAGACTGGTCCTTATTGAAAGAAGTTGCAGACAACAATTAAAAGGTTTTGATTTTTTTTTCATTTTTTTTCAACTGTCTTGGTAGAAAACATTGTTGAAAATGAAGAAATTCCTTGTTGCAAGCAGTTTCTCCATTTTACACAATGATTTCCCAATTATAATTCTTTGGGGGGGGGGGGCTTCAAAAAGCGTCATTGTGTGGGAATGGGTTAAAACCTTTATTTGTTGTATATATGCATGTAATTTGTTGTTATTTTCCCTGTATTTGTGTAGGTATTTGTTGTTATGGGTCCACAGACCGTTTCCCTTGTGGGTTGTACAAGTTGTTCTTGCTGTTGTTACATTGTCTAAAACACTTCTTACTATCTATATAGGCAAGGTGAGTGATCAGGTATCTTTTACACCTCAACCATTTGACCGATTTTGGTGTTATTTCATACACTTGTTCAGTATCATCTGTCTCACTTTTTAGCTCGACTGATCACGAAGTGCTCTGGGTGAGCTTTTGTGATTGATCATCGTCCAACATCTGTCTGTCCGGCCATTTGTCCATCCCATTTGTCTGTTCGTCATTGCACAATTACAAACAAATCTTCTCCTCCTAAACTAACCATGGAGTTTAAACCAAATTTCAAAGAAATAATCCTTAGGTCATGCTCTTTTAAAATTCTTCAAAGAATTGAAATCCATGAAGAACTTTGATTGCCATGGCAACCAACTGAAAAAACTTGAAAATATTTCCACTCCGAAACCATAAGGCAAAGAGCTTTGATATTTTGGTATAAATCATTGTCTATTGACCCTCTACCAAAATACTTCAAAGGATTACCGTACTCTGGAAATTAGCTCTATATAGTAGGATCTTCAATATACCTAAACAAGAAAATCTGTAAAAATCTGAAAATAATTTACTTTTAGGGCGATGATATTTTGTATATATCAAAGTTTTGATCCATCAAACTCAGGGAAGTGATATAGGACCATCATGGTCCTCTTGTCTTTTTTTGAAAATGGCCTATTGTTTCATATTGGATGCCATTTTATTCCACCTATTTACATGTTGTTAAAAACAATTCCTTATAATGACTAAGCTTTATTCTTTTGTCTTCCATGAGCCATAGAAGTAACTAAAACTGCCTTATCTGTGATGGGCTTTAACCCATTCCCAAACAACTTGGTATTTTGACTCCCCTCAAGAGAAAACGCTCTAGAAAACATTGTAACAAGTAGTTTCTCCATTATCCACAATAATTTCTACCCAAAAAGACAAAGATTTTTTTTAAATTCCATCATTTTAAAATCGTCATCTGCAACTCCTTTCATTTTGGACAGGTCAAAAAAATTTCATCTGGTGATGGGTTAGTGTTTGTCTATTTACTGCAAATTTGATGATATCCTGAAGTCAATTATAATAATCAATTTTCATTGAAATATGGCCAGAACTACTACATGTACTCAGACAAAGAAATAGGGAAGTCAATAATACTTATGCCTTGGGACTCAATCATAGTCAAAATTGGGGTATCCTCTTATGTCATGGTAGGAAACATCTTCAACTCAATTGTAGCCCTGCCAAAAAAGATCATATTGAATTTAGGTGAACTTATTAGAGTGTATGTTAACCAACCTGGTTGTCCTAAATCAGATACCCCGATCGTATTGATCCTTTCAGATCAAGGACCCATCATTGATTCTGTTGGGATAATCTGGACAACCTGTAAACAGATTGCACAAACCCAAAGGAAATCATATCAAAGTAAAAAATTCTACAGAAATGCCATGATCTACCTCTAATGTTCAATCCTATCATTCGTAACAGATTGCATAACATAGGAATGTAACATAACAGAGATAACATTAATGGAAATTTCCAAGCTTTAACATTTGATTTGTTACAGTGAGAATGAGTTAGGAGCAGGTGTAGGGAAGGTCAGTAAGCTGTCAAGCATGGTTGAAAAGGTCAGGAAAAAATGAATTCGGTCAGGATATTTATGTGAAAATTCATCAAATTTTATAATGAAAGGCGGGGACACCAAAACGAGGAATTCTTGAAAAAGGTCGGTCAAGTTAACTCACTTAATCCAATACCACACAAGGGAATTTGAGACAAGTCAAACTCAAAAGAATTGTGGACAATTATTTTAAGTTGATGAAATCTTTAAAATCTTTGTGAAAACATTGTGGATGTTGAAGATTTTGCTTGTGACAAGCTAATTTCTTCAATTCCCACAATGTTTTCTTAAGATTTTTTTGTCTTTGGGGCGTCATAAAGCGTCATGGTGTGGGAATGGCTTAATGTAAAAGTAAATTGATTATAACTTGTAAAAAGTGTGATTCCTTATAAGTTATAACAATTCTATTAAATATTATTTCAGGGTAACAGATGTGAGAAGTTTATTCAAGGTAGTTTTGTATTGGAAGTGTGTTCCTCTTTACCCTTGATAGCCACTGTGAGTACTATTTGTATGGCATTTACCATTAATTCCTTCCGTCAGTCAAAAATCCCTAGATCATACACTATTTGTAATTCGTTTACATAAACTTGTGTTATTAGCTCACCTGAGCACAAGGTGAGCTATTGTAAGCGGTAATCGTCCGGTGTCCGTCTGTCTGTCCGTAAAAATTATTAAAGAATCTTCTCCTCCTAAACTATAAGGCCAAGAGCTTTGATATTTGATACATATCATCACCTAATGACCCTCTAACAAAATACTTCAAATAATTACTGTACTCTTAAAATTGGCCCTTTTTTGTGCGATTCCTGATTTTACAAAGGAGTAAAGTGGGAAATCTTTGAAAATCTTCTTCTCTCAAACCATAAGGCCTAAAGCTTTGATATTTGGTATATATCATCACCTATTGACCCTCTACCAAAATACTTCAAAGAATTCTGAAAATAAGCCCTTTTCTGTACAATCCCTGATTTTACAAAGGAATAAAATAGGAAATCTTTGAAAACCTTCTTCTCCCAAACCATAAGGTTGAGAGCTTTGATATTTGGTACATTTAATCATCTATTGACACTCTACCAAAATACTTCAAAGAATTACTGTCCTCTTAAAATTAGCCCTTTTCTGTGTGATCCCTAATTTTAGATAGGAATAAAGAATGATATCTTTGAAAACCTTCTTCTCCTAAACCGTTAGGCCTAGAGCTCTTATTTCTGGTATGTATTAATGTCTATACTTCAAAGCATTACCATATTCAGGAAATTAGCGCTATATGGTGGGATCATCAATATACATAGGATTAAAAGAGAAAAAATTCAAACATCTTCTCAAAAATAGTTAGAGGGCTTTGCTATTTTGTATATATCATAAAGCCTTGAACCATCATACTCGGGGTAGCGATTTAGGACCATCATGGTCCTCTTGTGGGAAAAAGGGGTTAATACATTAATCCATGACCAGATTACAAAATTTTAGACTGATCTAAATTGATTGATTGATTGAATGGGGTTTAATGCCACTTTAAACAGTATTTCAGTAATATTGTGGCAGCTGGAGCACCTAACAATGTATTTATCATCCGAGTACTACCACTACCTCCTTTCTAAGCCTCAAGCCGCATTACCACTTAGGTTTAGGATTATCCACCCAATGGTGAGACTGGTCCAAATCAAAAGTAGTATTGACAATTTCAGACGACAATTTTGAAGTTTATGAAGTTTTAGACTTTTTCAACATTTTGGATAGAAAACATTGTGTTAATTAAAGGAATTGCTTATCACAATTGATTTCTTCATTTGACACAATGGTTTCCTAATTGTTTTCTTGAGGCGTCACTGTGTTGGATTGGGTTAATGTATCTTTAACCTATTACCTGACGGCCCAAATTGAAAGAATTTGCAGACGACAATTTAAAGATTATGGAATTTTGGATTTTTCCAACTTTCCAACAATGAGGAAAATGAAGATATTTCTAGCAATTTCTTCATTTCCCACAATGTTTTCCAAAGTGTTTTTCTTGAGGGGCGTCAAAAACTGTTATTGTGTGGGAATGGGTTAAGGCTGTTCTAAATTGAAAGAAATTTCAGATGACTATTTCAATATAATAAAAACTGAATTGTCCTTTGTGGGTAGGAAAAATTGTTGTAGTGAAGAAATTGCTTGTTCTAAGCAGTTTCTTCGTTAATCACATTGTTTTCCATGAGCCCAATGTCTTGAGGGGTGTCAGGAAGCTGGATTGTGTGGGAACGATCAAACAGATATTTTGATACATCAGAGTGCAATCAAATCTAAAACCCATTAACTATAACTTTAACTATATTAAAAAACACTTTAGACATAAACCCTCCATGTTTAAATTTGTTGAGCTACTTAATAGCAACAATAAATAACACTTAAGAATCTAGCTAAATATTTATGAGAGGCCTTTAAACGTAGAATAATGTTCCAAAATGGATAATCCACTGTATTCATTATTTTTATTACGATATGAAAGAAAAACACTAAAATATAGACTGTTTTCAATAAATGAATTTTATCATCAGTTCCTATGCTACAAACTTTATTTAATTCCTAATTTTCTCTCAAATTAATGTTTCTTTACCATATTTCATACATATATATATACATGTACATAAAACAGGATTCGCTTTCGTGAACAGTGATTAAAGTACATTTATATAGATCACTGGTCAAAAAAGCGAATTCGGGTTATACGTGATGCTTTCATGCGTCTAAATTTTTGAAATGTACTTGTTTGTTTGTATATGTTTGTTTGACCTTGTTGATTCATCGTATATCATTGATGTATAACAAGAAACTGTATAGTTTATGTTACTCTAATAAAGTATCTATCTATCTATCACAAAAATATTAGCACTTTTCACCCAATCACATTTAATCCATTACCATATGAGAATATTATAGACAACGATTTCAACTTGATGGAAATAAGAAAATCTTATCCTTTAACCCATTCCCACACAATCCCTCCTTTTTACCACCCTCAAGAAAAAAGCTTTGGAAAACATTGTGGACATTGAAGAAATTGCTTGTCTCAAACAATTCCTTTAACTTCCACAATGCTTTCTAAACCAAAATTTTCAAGTTAATTTTTTGATTGAAATAAAAAAAGTCAATAGATTGGAGAATGTTGGCATATGAGAAAATTATCAGCATTTTTTTTTTATTTGATATGTGTAATGCAAAATGGAGATGTATATCTTGAAACAAGTTAATTTATCAATGTCAAATATCAAGGTCATTCTGCAGGAAATTCATAACTGTGTGGAAACATGATCACTTAGCCTATTTCCACACAATCCCATCTCAAGAAAAAAGATTTGGAAAACATTATGGACAATGATGGGTTTGATTTTTGCAAGCTATTCCTTCATTGTTCACATTGTTTTCTTCCCTTAAAGACAGAAGTTTTTTAAACTTCTTTCAATTTTGACCAGTCTAAAATTTTGTTCTTATGGAAAGGTTGACAAGCAAATAATATTTTCTTCTATATTTCCAGCTGTTCTACCCTCCACTGTTATATCACATGTTTGCACCCACATTTTTAGCTTGTTGGCTGGCAAAGAAAGCGTTGGATAAACTATTTGTAAGTTTCTAATTTTGTTATGAGCATAGAATGAGTATTATATTACAGTTGTGATACAGAACCTTGTAGTTGGTTCAAGCTGCGTAGGGAAATTTGGATATTTCACCTGACCAAAGGAGACATCAAATTTTCCTAGATGTCGAGAATCCATTACAAGGCTTATCACTTCTACATCATAGAATTCCAGTTATTATGTACTAAGTTTTGACTTTAACCCATTTCCACATGATAAAATTTTAGACCAGTCCAAATTCAAAGAAGTTGCAGACAACAATTTCAAGATGCTGAAATCTTTAAAATCTTTGTCTTTAGGGGTAGAAAACATTGTGGATAATTAAGAAATTGCTTGAGACAAGCAATTTCTTCATTTCCACTATTGTTTTCTATATCTTTCATAATGAGGGGTGTTAAAAAGCGACACTTATTGGGAATGGGTTAAAAGATAACAAAAGGTTAAAAAATTGTCTAAAATTTGCCGTTGTAAAACCCGAATGTTTTTTTTAGTATGAAATCATTTTACTGGCAAATGACTTTATCTAACATAATAAAGTGACGTTATCAATACCACTACAGTACATGTCCGATACAGATTTTTATCTGTCAAGTATGATTTTGCAATTAATGTAATGAAAGTATTTTATAACGTTAATTTGTAGATATATAATAAAGATATTTTCTCAGAAGATGGTTATCCTTTGTCACTGGGCTGGGAGATATTGCTTTTACATTGTCTGTCTGTCCTTGTATCAAGTTTCCTTCCAAGTTTGTCTGGAGCATAAGTCCAACATTTATTAATGGATTTCAGAATAACTTTAGCACAGTTATTCTCCCTCATGAGAGGATGTTTCATTTGTTATCTATTTTGGGATAGCTTCTAATTAAAGATCACTACTCATGGTTAAGCTTAATTTGGTAGAATTGAGCTTGCTCAAAGCATAAAACCAACATTTAAGGATTGATTTAACCCATTCCCACACAATCCCTCCTTTTTACACCCCTCAAGAAAAAAGCTTTGGAAAACATGGTGGAAAATGAAGAAATTGCTTGTATCAAGCAATTTCTTCATTATCCACAATGTTTTCTATCCAAAAAGCCAAAGAAAATTTAAATTCCACCAACTTGAAAATATCGTCTGCAGCTTCTTTCAATTTGGACCAGTCTAAAATTTTGTTGGGTTTGAATGGGTTAAGAGTATTTTTGTGAAGTTCTTCTCAACTATGAGCAGATGATCCATTTAACCCATTCCCACATAACAAATTTTTAGACTGGTCCAAGTTCAAAGAAGTTGCAGACAACAACTTCAAGCTGATTGAAGTTCAAATATCTTTGTCATTCTGGGTAGAAAATAATGTGGAAAATGCAGAAATTGCTTGTATCAAGCAATTTCTTCATTTTCCACATTGTTTTTCTGAACTGTTCTCTTGTGTGGCATAAAAAAGTGGGATTGTGTGGTAATGTCTTAAAACTTCAGAAATATCAAGTCAAGGTCAACGTCAAATTTTAAATTCATCTTTTGCAGAGTGTACTGTATAGACTTAAAAGTAATAATGCTGAGTTGTTCTCTTTCATGGGTAGATGTGCCATTTGTAACTAATTTTAGGTAGCTTCAAGTTCAAGGTCATTGGTCAAGGTCTAATGTTAGTGTTGAGCTTACCCAGAGCATTATTCCCACATTACATGCATTTCAAATAAATTTTGCTTTGTAGTTCTCTCTAATGGTAAAAAATAAAAAAATTAGCTTTTCAGGAACAATAATTCTTTAATTTTGCATGGATGTCACTTTTTCTTTATTTTGTAGAATAGATATTTACAGTATTTCTTTATTCTTTTTACAGAATGATTTACACAGAACTCGGCAGAGATTTCAGCTTATATCAGTAACCCTCTCTCAACAATGTGTTATCCTTACTGCAACGGTACTATGTCTCATTTTCACAACGTAAGTAGAACCATTTTGAATTCCATTTCCATACAAAAAATTTGACTGGTCAATGTGTCAACTAAGACAATAAAAATGACTGCTCTAAATTGAAAGTAACTGCAGACAAATTTCAAGTTGATGGATTTTTTTTTTGTCTTTTTGGATAGAGAAGATTGTTCATAATAAAAAAATTGCTAAATACAAACAATTTTTTCATTTTCCACAATGTTTTTTCCAAAGCTTTTTTCTTGAAGATCGTAAAAAAGGGGGATTGTTTGGAAAAGGGTTAACTGATTCTCATTCTATCCCACTCTTTCACATCCTGTGAAAATAAACTTTAACCCATTCCCACACAGTCCTGCTTTTTTACGCCCCTGAAGCAAAACGCCTTGGAAGACATTGTAGAAAAGGAAGAAATTTCTTCTAACAAGTAATTTCTGCATTGTCCACAATGTTTTCTACCCTAAAAGAAAATGATTTTTTTAATTTCACTCAATTAAAATTGTCATCCTCAACTTCTTCAAATTTGGACAAGTGTAAAATTTTGTTGTTTGGTAATGGATTAAAATATTGTGAAAAGGGGGAAATTTCTTGTAACAAGCAAAAATTGCCATCTGCAACTTCCTAAATTTTAACCAGTCTACATTTTACCATCATGTAATGTATGTATTATTCATATGGGGGACTTGTCTGTTCTTAGGCTGTTCATTGACTTAACCCTTGTCATGTTGAGCCCGAAATATGCCGGTTTGGGCAGGTGGTATAGACCAAGATCAGCCTGCACATTAGTGCAATCTGATCTTGGTCTACACCTCCTGCATGTACTTTTCCTGCCAGAGTTGTTTATGAAATTGATTACTAAAAGAAATATTGGTTATTGAACAACAAGTTCTATCAGTGCTTTCAGCCCTTTGATTTTACGGCAATTCAGTAAGGTAATTTATACAGCATGACAAGCATTAATTATTGATAATATTTGTGGTATATTAAAGATAGATCTATATGTTGATTCATTGTTTTTCAATGAGTATACCCGGCCAAACATGGAGTTATATTGGTATCATCTTCTCCATCCCTGTGTCCTGACGTCTGTCTGTCATCTAATTCTTGTTACCACATCTCCTCCTACATTTATTGAAGAATTTTGATTGAAATTTTCACAGAATATTTCTAGTCACCCAACCTTATGCATGTTGTCAGTGTTTTACTATTTAAGGCGATGTCACAGAAAAATGGGGCTTAATGCAAAATTTCTTGTTTACATATCTACTATCTATAGGTGAATTAGAATGAAATTCTCACAGAGTTCTTCTTGTCACCTGACATTTGGCATATTGTCAGGTTTTCCCATTTCAGGCTGTGTCACAGTTAAAGAGGGCCCAATGCAAATTTTTCTTGTCCCAGCTTGTTTGCGGTATATATTGTGGCATTCTTGTATATAGTGTTTTGGCCATTTTAAACGTGTAATACATATCAATTTGTTAACTCATTACCTTAGTTTAAATTGAAACAAAGAATGAAAATTTGAAAATCTTCCTCTCTCGAACCAGACTGCCTAGAGCATTGATATTTAGTAGGCAGCATCTCAGACTGGATCTGTTTCAAGTTTGTTCATATTATGCTCCTTGGTTGACATTTGGGCGCTTCCTATTTTAACATAGATTCAAAGATGAAAAAGTTAAAAAAATCTTCTCTAAAACCAGAAACCATTGGAATATTGTATGGAGAATCTCCCAGTGAATCTATATAAATGTAGTTCATGTGATGCCCTTTTTGTCATCATTTGGCTTTGCTAGGGTACACCCTATTGTAACAAAGAAACAAAGAAGGTAAATTTAGAAATCTTCTCCTCTGTAGTTTGGAAGTCTAGAGCATGGATGTTTGGTATGGAAAACCTCCTAATGAACCTCTACAAGGTTGTTTAGTGATGACTCTTCCTTGGGCTCTGCTTGGGCGCACCGTATCTTAAAATAGAAACACTGTAGAAAATCATAAAAATCCCTCTCAACACACTATATTTTATATTTAAAAGAAAGAAGGAAATGTTTAAGAATCTTCTCCTCAATAGAACATTGATATTTGTTACATATCTCCAAGTGAACTTTTACAAATTTTGTTCTTATGATTCCTCTTTGATCATATTTGTATTCTACCCATGGATCCTTCCTGGTTTCATAGAAACTAATAGTTAAATTTGAAAAATAAATCTTATTTTTGGACTTGCCCAGAATAAACATTAGCTGATATAGAAACTAAGAAGAAAATGCCATTTAGAAACTTCTTACAAGTCACCAAGCTTTAAGGTTTTATGTAAGGTATAGGGTTACCAACTTGTAACTCTCTGTAAAATTGTGCTGTGATTGATATTCCGAAGCTACATCTCAGTAATCTTCACCTTACAATGTTCAAGGTCTATATATTGTATTGTTTCTATACAGGATAAGTGGTGTGCAACAAATACAACAGGCAGGCAGTTCACTTAAGCTGGTAGTGTGCCAGTCTAAATGTTATATTGTTTCTAAACAGGATAAGTTGTGTGCAACACTTACAGCAGGCCAGCAGTTCACGTAAGCTGACAATTTTCCAGTCTAAATGTTATATTGTTTCTATCACAGGATATGTGGTGTGCAACACATACAGCGGGCCAGCAGTACTCTTCACCTGACAATGTTCCAATCTATATACTTTGTCATAGTAACATTCTCAACTGTGGGTTATGGAGATATTTCACCAGACATTTGGCCAAGCCAAGTGTTCATGTTACTCATGATTTGTATTGCCTTTGCCTTCATACCAATGCAGGTGGGTGACTTTGATATCAATACATTCATATTCCCCAACAATGAAATTAGTAGATTACTGCCACTGCACTTACCACACAACAAAATCTTGGACTAGTCCATATTGAGAGATGCTGCAGACATTTTTCACTTTTAGTGTATAAAACATTTTGTATATTGAAGAAATTTCTCGTAACAATTTCATCATTGTCCACTATGTTTTCCAAAGCATTTTCTTTAGGGGCCTAAAAAAGCTTGATACTGTGTTAATGAGTTAATTTGTCCCTGCCCCCTCTGTTCTTTTGGACCTTTGAAAAGCTATTAATTTTGGCTCCACTGGCCATAGACTATTGTGATAGAGTTTGGTCCTTCATGTGTCATAAAGTTGTTAATCTTTTTCTTTAACCCTTTCCTGTTCAATCCCTGGTTTTTACATGCCTGTGATACTTTAGAAATTATTGTGGAAAAAGAAGAAATTGCTTATAAAAAGCAACTTCTTCTTTTCCCACAATATTTTCTACCACATAGGACAGTTTCATTTCAAATCACATCCAATTTTCATCGTTGTCTGTAACCTCTTTCAAGTTGGACCAGTCTTAACTTTGCCAGAAAACAGGAAATGGTTAAAAGATCTTCTCCTTAAAACTTACTGGATAAATTTTGACCAAATTTTACAGGAGTAAACCTTGGGTAACCCTTTTTCAGATTCCTTTGCGCAGAAATTTGATAGGATAAAAAACATGACTTTAATATGCTGGGCTAATTTCTGTAAATGTGTTATAGTTGCACTTTGAAAATCATCTGCTCTGAAAGCTGTTGATAAATTTCAACCAAATTTCACAGGTATTGTCTATCAGATTTCTTCAAGAAATTTTGACCAGTTGAAAAACATGGCTTTTTTCATATATGGTATATAGTGAATACTTTTTGAGTATTCTCTGAAAAATTTTGAGTGTATTTTAATAAAATTTATTTGAATTTTCTATGGATTACCTGAACTTAAATTGTTTGGTAAAGGTTAAAGGTTGATATCACAGACTTAATTTTGTTCAATTTGTAACACTAAAGGTAAGTAATAAATTCTGCAAGCCTGAGTTACTTTGTTGTATATCAGTATGGACAAGGGAACTATTTTTGCTACACTGAAGCACTATTTGCAATTGAGTTGCTTTCCTTGCCTTGCTTAAAAAAAAGCTTATTATAACTAATTCCAAGTTTTCAAAATTTTAGACTATTCCAAATTTAAATAAGTTGCAGACTACAATTAAAAGTTAATGAAATTTTAAAAATCTTTGTCTGTCTTGGTGGAAAGCATTGTGAAAATTGTTTATTATTAGTAATTTCTACATTTTCTTCAGTGTTTTCCCTAGCTGTTTACCTGAGGGGCATCAAAAATGGGATCGTGTGGGAATTGAGTTTGCCCATAAGACAACAAAATTTGATACTGGTTCAAATTCAAAGAAGTTGCAGACGACACTTTAAAAAGAGGGGATCTTGAAAATCCTTACCTTACAGCATTTTAAACACCATGGGCAATGAAAAAATTGCTTGTCAAAACCATTTCCTTCATCATTTTTCCTCAAAGTTTTTTACAGCTTTTCCATTGAGGCCATGAAAAAGCATCATTGTATGAAAATGGGTCAATCAATAGATTCAGGCAGATGTTCTGAAACAGCCAATCAAGTGCTCTAATTCATTACTGCACAATAATTATCCTTCTGTTACAGATCCAGATGATAGCATCAACATGGATAGAAAGGGCCAAGTTGGGTCGCGAGTACTCCGAGAGACGGGCAACTGATAACAAACATGTAGTTGTATTATCTCGGACATTACAGACAGAGTCTGTGATGGACTTCCTTCTGGAATTTTATGCGCATCCAAAGCTGGAGGATCACTGTGTGGTACTGATGGCTGCTGATGCGATGGACAGCACAATGCAAGTCATTCTTAAGGTTTGGTTCATTTTATTTCAATACTTTGAAATAATTAGCTTGAAATTTTTTTATATTAACCTTTTCCCTATACATTCCCTAATTTTTACATATCTGTGATAATATACTTGAGAAAACATTGTGGAAAAAGATGAAATTGCTTCTAACAGGCAATATCTTCTTTTTCCACAATATTTTCTATCGTAAAAGATGGTTACTTTTTAAATTATACTTACTTTTTAATTTTGTCTGCTATGCCCTTTGAATTTGGACAAGTCTAAAATTTTGCAAAGCAGTAAAGGGATAAGCTTAGTTCAGTATGTATTGAATAGTTTAAGCTTGAGCATATCCTCTAAGAGTAGGAATAATGAAACAAATCACCTTGTCAATCAGAATACATCGCTTTTAATAGACAAGACTTAAGTAACATCAAAGAAGCAAAGATAGAAATTTCGAGGAATTTAATTTGTGATATAAAGCTCTTCCTAACCCATTACCCAATGACAAAAAGCAAGTCTAAATTAAAAGAAGCTGCAGTCAACAATTTCAAGTTGGTTAGATTTTTAAAAAAAAAAAAAAAAACAACATTTTTTTTAAGGGAATAACAAAGGGGAAATTGAAGAAATTGATTTTCTTAAACATTTTTTTATTGTTTACCCTGTTTTCTAAAGCTTTTTCTTGAGGGCATAAAAAGTTGGATTGTGTTGGAATGAGTTAACTAAAGACAAAACTTAGTCCATAGTATCAATGAGGTATTTGTAGGCCTATAACATTTCAATACATTATATTTGGTGATAATACCCACAGTTTGAATTAAAGTTTTTGTTTTTTATGCCCCCAAAGGGAGGCATTTAGTAATCGAACTGTCCGTCTGTCTGTCCATCTGTCAGTCAGTCAGTCCGTCCGTCCATCCAACTTTCGAGTCCGCTCTGTAACTTCTACATGCAATAGTGAATTTCAATATAACTTTGCACAAATGTTCACTGCTATAAGACTACGTGTTGCGAAAAAGACCCAGGTTCCTGTATCAAAGATGAAGGTCACAATCTGGGGTCAAAGGTCAAAATGGGGACTTTTTGCAGTGTCAGCTCTGTATCTTCTATAATCATGCCCGCAGGTACAAATTTCTTTCATACAAATGTTCACCACCTTCAGATGACGTCTCGAGAAAACGACCAAGGTTCCTATCTCAAAGGTCAAGGTCACAATCTGGGGTCAAAGATAAAAATCAGTACTATTGCTGTGTCTGCTCTGTAACTTCTATAATCATGCACGCAGGTACAAATTTCTTTCATAGAAATGTTAACCACCTCCAGACGACGTGTCGCGAAAAAGACCCAGGTTCCTATCTCAAAGGTCAAGGTCATAATCTGGGGTCAAAGGTAAAAATTGGCACTTTTTGCCGTGTCTGCTCTGTAATTTTTATAATCATGCACGCAGGTACAAATTTCTTTCATACAAAAGTTCACCACCTTCAGATGACCTGTCGCCAAAAAGACCCAGGTTCTTATCTCAAAGGTCAAGGTCACAATCTAGGGTCAAAGGGGCGTCCAGAATGGTTAAATTGCGTCCGGAATGGTTAAATTGTATTTACTCTCTTATTCTTCAATGGATTGCTTCCATATTTGGACAGATGCTTAATTAGGTGGACTACTTTACATGACTTTGACCTTGACCCAGTGACCTTGACCTTTAACCTACTTTTGACCTCAGAAAATCTGTCCATAATGCATTTCTGGATTTCATCCTGTATTTATAGAAATTACTATATGTAATAAAATTTCATTTATTAAAAACCCAGACGTATAGATCACAAATGCATGTGGTTGTGTTTACAAAACAAATCAAAGTGCCACATGCTTGACCCTGTCCTTTGGGGGCACTTGTCACATGACTGTGATCAGCTCTTGTTTTCATAGCTATGAGTTAGTAAAAGATAATGCAGTATATTTTTGTATTTTATGTCTTGGTATTAGATTTTTAGAATAGCCCTTCTTAGAAAAAAAAAATTGTTCAAACAATGACAACAGGATAAGTTTTGAATTTTTACATAAAATATTTTCTGTCTAACCCATTCTTGCTCAATGACACTTTATGATGACTCTCAAGAAAATGGGTGGGAAAACATTGTGTGTTTTCTACCCTGAAAAATGAAAAAAATCTTAAATTTCATAAAGTTTACATCGTCGTCTGCAAAGCCTCTCAATTTTGACCAGTCTGAAATTCTGCTGTTTGATAATTGGTTAAAAAAATAAAAAATGGAATAAAATATTATACTGGAGTTCAAATCAATTCTGTAATAGGATCCAAAGTGGTCACAGCGTGTGGTATATATGAGAGGCTCAGCCTTGAAGGACACAGATTTAAAACGATGTAGGATTGATGAAGCTGAGGCATGTTTTATTTTGGCACCCAGACACATTATAGATAGAACCAAAGCAGTAAGTACACCTACAAATATTAAATTTCAGCTCACCTGACCACAAAGTGGTCTAGGTGAGCTTTTGTGATCTAGCTGTTACCAGCATTCAGTGTGCCGTCTAGGGGCCACAATTTTAGTTCAAATGTCTTGAATCTTGGTCAGATTGTTTGTTTTCATGAAACCTTTGGATAGGACAATATTGGGTCAAAAACTAGGCCACTAGGATAAATCTTAGGAAATCTTTGTGTGCACTCCAGAGGGCACATTTTTGCCCCTAATGTCTAAATATTTATTTATACCAAGAAGCTAAATTTTAGACTGGTCCAAATTGAAAGAAATTGCAGGCGACAATTTAAAGTTGATGAAATTTTGGATTTATGAAATACAGCTTTGGAAAACATTGTGAGAAAAGAAGAAATTGCTTGTTACAAGGATTTTTTCCTTTTCTCACTATATTTTGTACCCAATTTGACATTCATTAGTAAATTCAACTTCTTTCAGTTTGGACCAATCTAAAGTTAAGTCATATGGGAATAGGTTAGATACACCAACCACTGAAGCATTTAAGATAGAATCATTTCAATTGCTTATTTCTATTGTAGGATCAGCATTCCATTCTTAGATCTTGGGCTGTGAAAGACTTTGCTCCCAAATGCAAACAGTATATACAGTTATTTAAACCAGAAAATAAGATACATGTTAAGTTTGCAGGTAGGTATTCAAAAAAAAAATCTTTCTTTTAAAGATCATTATCAAAAGATTGAGATTTCTTTGGGGTCCAAAGTAATCCTTTATTGTCTCCTATAGTTTAGACTTGCCCAAATTCAAATGGGATATTTTTTTTCTTATAAAGATGATTATTATAACATTGACATTTTTTGCAGTCCAAAATAACACTTTGTTTCACAAAATTTTGGACGTATTCAAATTTTAAAGGGGTAGGAAACAACATTTATTAAGTAAGTACAATACTAAAAGTAACCTTCCTATATGGTAGAAAATATTGTGGAAACTGAAGAAATTGCTTGTTACAAGCAATTTCTTCATTTTCTACAATGTTTTCTCAAGTACAGTATCAAAGGGACGTAATAGAAATTAGGGACTGAATGGAAAAGGGTTAATTAAATAATTATGAATTTTGTGTCAACATCCTATCATCCTATCACATATTATAGAAATTTGGCACAAGTTATTAGCGTGAAATTAAAGTTTGTTAGATGTAATTCTGAATTGTTCACTTCCCTAGCTGAAGGGTTAGATTCAAGTATGGATTGAGTTTGAGATTCTATTATTTAACTCAGTGTATTGCCATGTAATTGTAAAGGGCCCCAAAAGTTACCCCTGTCCATTTGTGAGTGTTTTTCAAAATAACTAGGCACAGTTGTTCTCCTTGAAGAGTAGTAGTGTCATGCATTAACCCATTCCCACACGGTGATTTTTTTTGACACCCTCCAAGAAAACAATTTAGAAAACATTGTTCAAAATGAATAAACTGTCTGGTTAAGGGCCGAATTCTGTTTGATATTCCTAAAGTCATTGTCCTGAACATTTCTTGCTTATCTATTGATGGTTTTCAAAATTACTAGGCTCAGTTGTTCTCCTTGAAGAGCCTTATATAATGCATCAAGTTCTGTTGGATATTTCCAAGGTTAAGGTCATGATTGAAGGTCAAGTGTCAATATTGACCTTGTCCAATGCATATGCTCTACATTTATGTATGGATTTCAAAATAACTTGGAATAGTTGTTCACCTTGAAGAGGACTAGTGTCATGCATGAAGTTGTGTTGGATACTAAAGTTCAAGGTCACAGCTGATGGTCATATGATAAGCATTTTAGTGTGTGGGGGGGGAATTATCAGTGATTTTGTCATATTTCTAGTTCTTTTTAACTACATCTCCCAAAACTGTGTTTTTGGGAATAGGAGTTTGTTTGTGAAGGGGATACTGGAATTAGCCTGTTGATCTATTGGTCAGTATGTCAATAAAGTCTGAACATCATCTTCAATTTCAGTCCAACTCATTTGATACTTAGAAGAAGTGTTCATTAGGAGCTGTAGATGAAGAAGACAAACATTTATTAAATTCTATTACAAATTTTCGAATTATTGCCCTAAATTGGACTAAAACATGTTTGTCCAGACAAATCTTTTTGCTGGTTCTGTCTGATTTACTATAAACTTGGCAGAAATTTTCTTTTGAAGTTAAAGATGAAAAAGAAATAAATTTTGTAAGAATCAATCAATAGTTAATGAGTTATTGACCCTGATTTGTATTGAAAATAATGTGCAGCCTACTGCTCATATTGTTTCAGTTTTGTTTGCTTGATACTTGGCAGCCACCGTCATAGCGCAGTTGGTAGTGCGTCAGACTCCAAATCTTCAATCATTGTTGTCATGGGTTCCATCATTGGCGGCGGCACATATTCTTTCGGACATTTGTCTCTCACCAATGGCTGGATAATCGTAAACCTAAGTGGGATAGCAGCTGGAGGCTAGGAAAGGATGTAGTAGTAGTACTAGTGTGAGAAATACCAGGAATCCATTGTTGGGTGCTCCAGCCACCGCGATATGACTGAAATACTAAAAGTGGCGATAAACCCCATTCAATCAATCAATTAATTGATACTTGACAGAAGATTTCATTATTAGTTGTGCCAGTTTAAATTTTTGTCGCCCATTACCAGACATTAAAATTTTAGACTGTTCTGAAAAGATTTGCAGACGACAATTTTGAGTTGATGAAATTTTAGAATTGTTCAACTTTTAGAAAACATTGTTTAAAAGGAAAAAATTGCTTGTTGCAAGCTATTTCATCATTTCACATAATTTTTACCCAATTGTTTAATTTGAGAGGCGTCAAAGGGTCATTGCTTGAAATTGGTTAATACAATGAACATTAATTTTCAGAGCATGTTGTGTGTGAAGACGAGTTTAAATATGCTTTACTGGCCAACAACTGTCTGTATCCTGGGTTATCTACTTTGGTTAGTTTATTGGTTCATACATCTGGGGGATTGTAAGTATCCGTTTTGACTTTTACAGTAGGATCTGTACAGAAAATGGAACAATCTAGAATCTATTAACATTATGATAACCAAATGATGAAAGTTTAGACTGGTCCAAATTCAAAAAGTTGCACACAGAAATTTTACATATCAGATGATCTAATTTTGGGTGACACTTAGATTAAACCATTCCCACTCAGTGATGCTTTTGGATGCCCCTGAATAAAAATGCTTTCGAAACATTATTGAAAATTAAGAAATTGCTTGTTACAAGCAATTTCTTTATTATCCACAATGTTTTCTACAGCAAAACACTGAGATTTTTGAAATTATCCAAACCAAATATTTTCACCTGCATCTTCTTTCAATTTGGACCAGTCTAAAATTTTGTCGTCCAGGAATGGGTTAAATTTAGAATATCAGCTGATTTTTTTTTCTAAAATAGTCTCTAACCAATAGTTTTTACACCCTAAAATATTGATTTTGATATTATACTTTTAAAACAGTTTTCTTGTTTCAATAATATAACAACTTTTAATCAACTATACTACAAAAGTTCATGTAAATTAGAGAAAGATAAATGTATGCTAATTTTCTTTTGTCCAATTGATTTAATGTCTTTCTGCTCCTTGAATATTTGTCACTGTCTTATAAAATTGACGGATCACAGTTGTTGATCCAAATATGGATAGATTAATCAAACATACCATATTTCACCTGAAAAATCCACCGGGGTGTGGAGAGGGAGCTCTCATATCTTACCAATTTCCTATAGCCTGCCAGTCTATAAATACAGTACCCATATCTTTTAGTCTATTTACAAACTTTACTTACTTATTTCCCCTTGTTTGATAATGAGTTTTTTAATTTTCTAGAATAGTTTTAAAACATATTGGTGAGACTGAATCTAGATTTGAGCTTGGAATCTGTCACGGCAGTAAGTTCATGTCTAGGTGGGGGTTGTTTATAAGGTGAAACATGGTACATTTGGATGGAAGTGATCTTCGAACTCTAGCGTTGGTCGACATTTTTGTGAAGCTTTTATTGTTGGTTCAATGACTTAAACATCATAGCTACAGCTTATTCGAGTTGTAGTTATGATATTTAGTTTGCCAACCAATCATTCAACTTTTTGTTATATGTTACTGACTATGAATTTTGCAAAAATAACGTCTACTACATGTATCTAAGTTGAAATTCCTGTCGGAGCTTTGTGTGCGATGCCGTCAACTTTCTGTAGTTTCCTTTTACTAACATTTATTCCTAATCCCCTGTAGATATGGCAAAGGTTCCATAGAAGGAACAATTCGCAGGTAAACTCCTTTTTCAACCCCCTTTCCTCACCTCATTTTAGACAGAGTATGAAATAGTGTAGAATGATATCTAGACAGATTTACTTGCGTTAGTTGGCTAGGAAATTAACCTTCATACAATTTGTCTTGTCATGATATACTTTCATTGAGATCTTGGACAGAAAATAACCCTTGTCATGCTGTATAAATTACCTTACTGAACTGCTGTCAAATCAAAGGGTTGAAAGCACTGATAGAACTTGTTGTTCAAAAATCAATATTTCTTTAAGAAATCAACTTCATAAACAATTTTGATAAGAGAAGTACAAGCAGGAGGTGTAGACTAAAATCAGCCTGCACATAAGTACAGTCTGATCTTAGTCTTCACCTCCTGCCAAAACCCGAATATTCCGGGCTCAGCATGACAAGGGTTAAGAAAATACCAGTTGCCATTATTTCTGCCTAGTTGCAATGCTTTCCTTGAGGTGGTGAAAGTATTACAATTACGTGTGCAATAAGTCAATGAGATAGTCTTAACTTGTTACTAGACAAGATTTTAGACTGGTCCAAAATGAAATACATTGCAGATGACAACTCAAAAACTGCCATATACCCTAGAAAATATTGTAAAAAGGGAGATATTGCTCTTTACATATTGAGGAAAATATTTTGAGAACAAATTCCTTTTGAAAGGCTATTTCTTCTTTTTCATAATGTTTTCCTCAATATAATTTCTTGGTGGTGTAAAAAGTTAGATTAACCTTTTCCCATTCAATCCCTGTTTTTTACGTCCCCGTGTTTTTATACTTAAGAAAACATTGTGAAAAAAGAAGAAATTTCTTGTAACAAGCAATTTTGTCATTTTCCACAATATTTTCTACCCTATTGAATGATTATTTTTCAAATAGAATTGACTTTATATTGTCTTGTGTAAATCCTTTGAATTTGGGCAGGTCTAAAATTTTGCAAAACGGGAGGAGGTTAAACCATCACCTGACAACAAAAATTTAGACTCTTTCAATTTCAAATAAATTGTAAATGACAATTTTGAATTTATGAAATTTTAGGAACACTTTTCTCTTGGGTTAGAAATCATTATGGATAATAAAGGAACTGCTTGTAACAATTTCTTCATTTTTTCACAATGTTTACCAAAGCTATTTTCTGGAGGGGTGCATAAAAGCAGTATTATGATGGAATGGGTAAATTGGAATGGGTTTATAATTTTGGACTAATTGATACTAACTTAGAGCAATTTCTTCATTTTTAAACGCCCATTGAAAAACGGGATGGATTAATGTGATTACCTATGTTGTCAGGGCGTCCTGGCATCCGGAGGGCGGGCTGCGTTCACTTTGTCTGGAGCATATCTCTAAAAGTATATAAGCTATGATCATGAAACTTCATGGGTAGATAGATCTCATCAAGGGGAAGTGCAGTGCACAAGAACCATAACTGTACCTGGCTTATTTTTGAGTTATTGCCCTTTGTTGTTTTTCATACTTGGATCTTCTCTGGAGCATATCTCTAAAAGTATTCAAGCTATGATCATGAAACTTCGTGGGTAGATAGATCTCACCAAGGGAAAGTGCAGTGCACAAGAACCATTACTCCACCTGGCTTAGTTTTTGAGTTATTGCCCTTTGTTGTTTTTCATACTTGGATCTTGTCTGGAGCATATTTCTAAAAGTTTATAAGCTATAATAAAAAAACTTCATGGGTAGATAGATCTCATCAAGGGTAGGTGCATTGCACAAGAACCATAACTGTACCTGGCTTATATTTTGAGTTATTGCCCTTTGTTGTTTTTTATACTTGGACCTTGTCTGGAGCATATCTCTTAAAGTATATTAGCTATGATCATGAAACTTCATGGGTAGATAGATCTCATCAAGGGGAAGTGCAGTGCACAAGAACCATAACTGTACCTGGCTTATTTTTTTATTTCCCTTTGTTGTTTTTCATACTTAGATCTTGTCCAGAGCATTTCTCTTAAAGTATGTAAGCTATGATCTTGAAACTTAATTGGTAGGTAGATCTCATCAAGGATAAGTGCAGTGTACAGAACTATAACTCTCCTAGCATATTTTTAGAGTTATTGCCCTTTGTTTTTCAGATTTTGTTCATTCTTCTATTTTGTCTTGATTATATCATGAAAGTGTTATAGGTATGATCATGAAACTTCATGAGTGGTTAGTTATAACCGACGGGAAGTGAAGGTCACAAGAACCATAACTCTACATAATTCACATTTGATTTTGTTTCAAATCTCTTATAGTGTGACAGTCTATGGTTTTCAAAACCTCATGATAACAAGAAAGACACCAAAACCATAAGTTATCATTGCGAATTGTTACTCTTTCTTGAAATTATACTTAAATTTTAATCCCCTTCCCTAGTCAACAACCAGAAGTGTTATGGATGTATTTTGTGACAATTTGCCACCTTGTACACAATGTTTTCACACGCTTTTTTCTGGAGGGGTGTAAAAAACAGGATTATATTGGAATGGGTTTATAATTTTGACTAATTGTTACTTACATAGACATTTAACATATTAACAGAGAACAAAAGTTAAGACTGGTCTTTGTTGAAAGATATTGCAGACATGACAATATTTCTAAGAATGTTAAAATTTGATGATATGTACTGTACAGGATAGCAAACATTGTAGAGGAGAAATTGAATTCTTTCTTCCCAATTCTTTTCTTCAGTATTTTTCTTCTCTTCATAAAAAAACAACAGAACTGGGATATGTGTTGGAATGGGTTGAAAAACTAGTTACAAGCAATTTCTTTGTTTCCAACAATGTTTTCTATCAAGATTAGAAAAAGGAATTTCAAAATCCAACCCAATGTCCTGCAACTTCTTTTAATTTGGACCAGTCTAGTTTTTTGTCTTCTTGTTAATCTAAAAATGGGTTAAGCTAAAGTAAAAAATCTGTCATGGTCAAATATATGTTTTCTCGTTTTTAGCTTGGCTGTTTTCTGAGAAGACACGAGGTAATGTGATAGCCTCGGTGTTGTTGTTGTTGTTGTCATAGTCATGTGAAAACTTTGCTATTTTGTGATATCTCTGGTTCTACTAAAGGCATTCACATGAAACTTGACACACATGTTCACTATCAAAAGAGGAACCTTTACTATCAAGGGGGATAACTCTAGATGCATTTTGTGCAAATAATGCCCTTTTTGGACTTAGATTTTTTATCCACCATCCAACACCCAACAGACAAGCTTAGGCACCTGTAGGCAGTGCTCTTGTTTAAATTTAAGACTGGTCAAAATTGAAATTGCATTTCTTGGAGCTTTCATATTTCTTTCATACTTTTCTATTTGTGAAATCTTTTCCTTGATACTCTTGCAAATAAATTGACTATGTTGCTACTGACATGGTTTCAACATCTATTAACTATGCCAAGGCCTTGATTTGTGTGAGGGTCAAGGTCAAAGTCAGCGCTGAATTTCTGACAATGGTATTGTTGTTGATATTTATTATAACACCCACTTGCAAAGTAGAGGGGGAGTATATTTGTTTTAACATGTCTGTCCATTTATTCATCCATCCATATGTCTGTGGACTTTTTTGTTAGGTCACCTGAGCCCAAAGTACTCATGGTGAGTTGTGATCATTGAATTTCTGTCCCCCATCATGTGTCATACTGCATCAACATTGAAGTGCTCACACTGTATACAGACATGGCGAAGATCTGGAAATTTCTGTCAGACACTCGGTCTGACAGTGCTAGATAATCTGTCAGACCGATTGAAATTCTGTCAGACCGAAAGATCAGAATAAAAAGACACAATTTGCGGTATTTATTAACCCTTATGTAGTGAAACATAATTTTCACAATGAAAAATAAGTTATCTAAATCGGTTCTGTCTGAATCAGCTGGCGAAGAGCAAAAGAATAAGTGGCGAACCAAACGGACCGGTGCTCAAAAAAACGAACGGCATGAGAAACACATTATCATAAAAACTATCTCAAGGAATGTTCTAGAAACTGAACTGGGTCAAACTCGATTACACGTTGCATGCTTTTACAGCCTAGATGTACTTTGTTCGATTAGGCCGCCGTCATAGCGCAGTTGGTAGCGTGTCGGACTGTCGATCTAGAGGTCCAGGGTTCGATCCCCGACGGTGGCACTCATCCTTTCTGACTATTTGTCTCTCACCAATGGGTTGATAATCGTTGACCTATGTGGGATAGCAGCTGGAGGCTAGGAAAGGATGTAATGGTAATACTGGTGTGAGAAATACCAGGATTCCATTGTTAGGTGCTCCAGCCGCCGCGATATAACTGAAAGATTGTTGAAAGCAGCGTAAAACCCAATTCAAACAAACAAACTTTGTTCGATTAATATTTTCGGTAGTATTTCTTGCTACAAATCAAGTAGGCATAAACAAAATAAAAGTAATTTCCGGCAACAGTCTCAAATTTTACTTGGGTAAGTTTTCAGTTCTTGTTAGGTAGATTTGCCGATCTTTTTTATACAGACAATCATCGAAATTATTCTCGGACAGTGGGACTGACGGAAAGGAAAAACATGTCGGACATTGTGAAATTTCATCGGACAGGTCCGAAGGTCCGACGGTCTTCGCCATGACTGTGTATAGGCTACAGTTTTGACTCAATCTTAATGAAACTTTGCCAGAATAGTTGTTAGGTCATATGGAAAAACCCTATTGATTAAGGGAAGGTTCTATTTAAAAACAATAAAAGGGGCCTTGATGACAATTTCTTTGTTTACACTCTAGAGGCCACTATTTTGGCTCAATCTTTATGAAACTTCCTCAGAATAATGATCAGATCAAAAGGGTTTACATTCTAGAGACCGCAGTTTTGGTTCAATCTTCATGAAACTGTGTAAGAATAATTGTTAGGTCATAATAATCAACCCTAAAATTATGGGAAGGTTGAGACTTATTGAAAACACAGGAAAAGGGACCTTAGAGACAATTTCTTGACCAAACTCTACGGGCCAGAGTTTTTGATAAATTTTTATGAAACTGGTTATAATTATTTTGCTCCAGTTGCATTTTTCTTTAACGGCAGATGATTCGGGTGAGCAGTTTAGAGCCATCATAGTCATAGTTTCAAAAATATAATTCTAGAAACAATTGAACTACAACCATGATACGTCATACTTACCAATGGACTGAGGAAGTGTCCTATTATTTTTAGGCCACGTAGGTCAAAGGTCAAAATTAAACTTTGATTGAAAATCATTTCTGTGCTATAGCTTATAAGCCATTTGACTGGGGACATTGAAACTTTATACAAATTTTATCCATGGTCTTAGCAGTTGCACTATTGTTTTGGGTAAAGTAGTCAAAGGTCATGTGACAAAATGCTGGTAGGGGTATCATTCCGTTTTGTAACAATTCTAGGTATCCAAAATTTTATATTTGTATAAGAGCGTGTAAGACTTTTTCCCTACAATATATAGACTAGTTGCCATTTTCACAGTTGTTTAAATTTCACCTGAAAATAATGTAATCTAGATTTATTTTACATTTTCATGCAGCATAAAACAGGATCTTACAGGTATTAGTTCAACCTTTTTTCAGATTTCTGTAGCAAACAGTCATTATGAATGTCCTTATACCATAAAAGAGTAGAATCATTTCATCTTAATGTCATCTAAGGGCATGATAATACTGTATTTTTTTGTCCTTGGACTCGAAGAATGAATTCTAACCCTTTCCCATTTTTGGAAATTTTAGACTAGTCCAAATTAAAAGAGGTTGCAGACGACAATGACAACTGGATGCTATTTGAAATGAACCCATCCTATGTGGTAGAAAATATTGTGGAAAAAGGAGAAATTGCTTGTTACAAGCAATTTCTTCTTTTTCCACAATGTTTTCTCAAGTATAAAATCATAGGAACGTAAAATCCTGTATTTGAACGGGAAAGGGTTAAAGCGCAAAAATTATTGAATTTGTGAGAAAAAGAAACTGTTTCTCAATTTTTTTTAACGCTTGATCAAAAGACAAAGTTTTAGACTGGTCCAAATGCAAAGGTATTAATGATGACAATTTAAAGTTGATGAAATCTTAAAAACCTTTGTCTTATGAAAAGAAACATTTGGGATAATCAAGAAATTTGCTTGTAACAAGCAAATTTTATCATTTTCTGCAATGTTTTCCAGGGTTTTTTTTCTTGAGAAACAAAGAATAGGGGTATGGTGTGGCAATGGGTCAAGACAGGCTTTAACCTTATTAAGAATTAACCACATCTAGAAAAGAAAAATATTAAGCTCACTAAGGCTGGCATAATAAACTCCATTCTAGATTGGGTTCATCCATTACCAAATAGCAAAATTTTATTTAGACTGATTCAAATTGAAAGAATTTGCAGATGACAATTCAAAGTTAATCAAATTTTAGAATTTTTCATCTTTCTGGGTAGAATACATTGTGTAAAATAAAGAAATTGATTGTTACAAGCAATTTCTTAATTTTCCAAAATGTTTTCTCAAGCATCAAAGTGTTAGAATGTGTTAAAAAGAGCTATTTGTTCTTTCAGTCTGATGCTTGTGTATAGCCAGAAGCAATTAACCCTTTTCCATTCAAATATGGGATTTTACGTTCCTGTGATTTTATACTCGAGAAAACATTGTGGAAAAAGAAGATTTTGGTTGTAACAAGCAATTTCTCCTTTTTCCACAATATTTTCTACCATATAGGATGGTTTCATTTCAAATAGCATCCAGTTTTCATTGTCTTCTGCAACCTTTTTCAATTTGGACTAGTCTAAAATTTCCAAAAACGGGAAAGGGTTAAGTAATTGCTATTATCATGGTTGCAATTAAGAGGATTTTACTATATCAAAGTCTCATGACAGATCCCTATACATCAATGAGATTACCGTAGTTTGATTAGATGAGATGAAAATCTTCAGGGGTTCGTTGATAGCCCTAGTCTCGCTGCATCCAGAATATTCCTGTTTTGCAGGAAGTATAGACAAAGATGCAAATTCAGTTTCATAGGAATGTTCCTTAACCTATTCCCACACGAGTTTTTAGACCAGTCCAAATTCAAAGAAGTTGCAGACGACAATTTAAGGTTTATGAAACCATTAAAATCATTGTCTTTTAGGGTAGAAAACACTGTGGATAATTAAGAAATTGCTTGTAACAAGCAATTTCTTCATTTTCCACAATGTTTTCCAAAGCTCTCATATTGAGGGGCGTTTAAAAGCGTCATTGTGTGGGAATGGGTTAAGTGACTGTATTGGATCGTCAAAACAATTTGAACGGTTTCAAAACATGGTCTTTTTGGTGGGGAGTTAATTTCTATTTATGTTATAAAGTGATATTTTTGAAAATTTCAACTAAATATTAAAAGAATGTACCTTTGGTGAACCTCTGTTAGAGAACCTAATAAAAACTTGACTGATTGAAAGCATAGTTTTGTTTGCGTTTGGAAACTCTTGAAACTAAGCCAAGTTCTGCTGTAAGAAATCTCCAAGGGAATTAAATACTGCTGATGCTGGAAAAGATATATTTGCACATTTGTCTCCCTCGTAAAATAAATATAAATGAAAAAAAACCAAACTGACAAAATCTGTCTTTCTCCATTTCTTTTTATACTTGGGTCATATTGCGTTATGGCCCCTGTTGTCTGTCAGTCTGTCTATCCTATAGTAATTTTTTTGTGTGCAAGTTCTACAGTTTCACTAGGAATGAACTGAAACTTGCCACAATGAATCTCAATGATGTCTAGCTATGTATGCCACAAAAATGATTGCATGGATTTCAGTATCTAGGTTTATTTGCCAAAGAGATGGACAATTGTTTTGAATTCTTCAAAACCTCTTTCTCCAAATCAATTCGTTCAGGCCATTTGAGCAACACTGGCTCTGAAAAAAAAATCTTGTTCAATAGATGTTTAACAGTTGATTAGTATCAAAATTTGAGATTACTCATGTAGTTACTGAGTTTTTGCCTGAATAAATTTTAAGTTTGTAGTGATTGTAGCAAGAACTTTTATTACTGAATGAAATATAGAAATATGATGTAAATTCTAGTCTCACCCATAAATATTTGTTAGTAGTCTATGCAGAGGAAAACAGATCTTTTTGTGTCTTCTAGCGAAGGGGAATTGGCAACTGACCAATGGCAACAAACCTATGGCCGACATTCTGGAAATGAGATCTATCACATTCAGCTTGGGAGAAGCTCTTTCTTTGGACGATATGAGGGGAAGAAATTTACTGAGGCATCAGCTGATGCTCATCAAAGGTAAATCTAATAAAAATCAACCCATTTAGTGGTGGTTAATAAATAAAATCGCAATTTAAGTCTATAGTTTATTTCTGTGCATTTTACTATATGCTATATATGTTACAAGCAATTTCTTCATTATCTACACTGTTTTCTACCCCAAAACACTGAGATTTTTAAAAATTCCCTCAACTAAATATTTGTGTCTGCAGCTTCTTTCAATTTGGACCAGTCTAAAATTATATTTTCTGGAATGGGTTAACTTTATTGGAACTTCTCGTTCAGTTTTACGAATCAAACTTTAGATGTACATCATAGGATTATTTTGAAGCTCCATGTGACAAACTTCAAAAATAGGGCTATCCATTATGCATAGCAAATGTGGTAAAATGCATCTCATACATATTGTTTAACCCATTCCTACTCAATCCCTCCTTTTTACGCCCCTCAAGAAAAACGATTTGAAAAACATTGTGGAAAATGAAGAAATTGCTTGTAAATGTCTTCATTATCCACAAGGTTTTCAACCCAAAAAGATGAAAAAGAAATAAAATTACATCAACTTTAAATTGTTGTATTCAGCTCCTTTCAATTTAGACCAGTCTAAAATTTTGTTATGCGTGAATGGGTTAAGAACTCTGTTTGGTCTTCCAGAAAACTTTATATCAGAGCAAAACAGGGCAACATAAAACAACAAATGGGAATTTAAGCTTTTCAGCAATGTTGAGACTTCTGTAACATCCGGGTTTTCAGAGATTACATACTACATTTTCTGGCTAACAAAATGCACGGTTTTGTTACATAATGCTCTGCCTTATATACTTCCGAGGTCTGTTCCTAAAGTTTACAGGAATGGCCAAGTGTATTCCAATTATGGATTAACTGGCTTTAATTCTATTTATAGGTTCGGTATATCCCTGGTTGCTGTGTTGGATACTACAGTAGAAGATCCACACCTACAGCTAAACCCTGGACCTAGCCACATACTAAAGAACACCGACTTCTGTTTCTATATGTCTGTAACTAAAGAAGAATATGCAAAGATACAACCTGATGCTCTCCAACAACCAGATTCCAAGTCAAGTAGAGCTAAGAATATGGGTAAGAAAATTATAGGCTTTTAGGCTTATTGTTTATCTTATTCCCATACAATCTTGCATTTTAAGTCCCAGAAGTAAAAAAAGACAGGAAAAGCATAGTAGAAAATGAAAAAATTGCTTTTAACAAGCAATTGCTTCATTATCTGCAATATTTTCTACAAAAGACAAAGATTTGAAAATTGTTGCCTGCAACTTCTTTGAATTTGATCTGGTCTAAAATTTTATCATGTAGTAATGGGTAAGAGGTAGAATATTTTCTATAGCTGGCTTATCTGTCAGTCACATATAGATGATTAATGTTTTACAAATGAGATTTGGCTGAGATCTTTTGGTATTCATTCTGTCTGTCCCTTGCTTTGACAAGCAATAACTTCTTCATCTCTCCTCAATGAATTTTGTTCCAATTTTGTGTATGAATAACTCTCATTGGCCAAAGTTAGAGCTACAGATTTTTTCAATCATTTGTTTCCAAGACAGTTACCAAAATGTCTGCCATTGTCAAGTACTTTGACAACCAATAAATTCTGTATTTCTGGATGTATTCTCTTCCCATTTTGAGCTTAGATACCTCCTGTCAATATCTAAGACAAGTTTGAATTTTTTTTTACCTCTATTTCCAAGATGGCTGACTAGTTGAAGGTTGTTCGTTGTATCACTTGGTTTCAAAGAAAATTATTTCAACTTGGCTGTATCTTAACCTTTTACTGTTGTTCAAATTTTGGTCTTATCCAAATTCAAAGGTTTTGCAGACAACCATTCAAAGTTGATTGCATTTGAAAACTAATCATTCAGTAAGGTAGAAAATATCATGGAAAAAGTAGAAATTGCTTGTTACTAGCAATTCCTTTTTTTTCACTCTGTTTTCTCAAGTATGAAAACACAGGGTTGTTAAGACCAGTGATTGAACAGGAAAGTGTTAGGCTTATAGCTGTTTGTTGGGCCTTCTGTTGCCTCATAGCAGTTCTAGTTTTAGCTGTTGCTAGATACACAGACAGGTTATAACAGTAAATGCAATAGTTATAATGCACCAAAACATGAACTGTTTAGAAAGTTTCCAAGACAGAAAAATTATTGGGAGTGTATTTATCCCTTTCCTGTTTCTCAAAATTTTAGACTTGCCAAATTTGAAACATGGTACAGACGGCAATGAAGAGTGAGTGCAATTTGAAAAGACAGCATTATATGCGGTAGAAAATATTGTGATAAAAGAAGAAATTGCTTGATACAAACAATTTCTTCTTTTAACACAATGTTTTCTTAAGTATAAAATTGCATGGACGTAAAAACCAGTGATTATACAGGAAAGGGTTATACAATAACTAGGTGTACAGAATGACAAAAACAAAATTTTTATGGTCCAGTGGTTGCTGTATCATAGGAATAGAATTTACCACTTTGAATTCAGTCCATTTCTATTAATGTTTCTGTCTTAACTATAATTGTAAAAATGCAAAACGTTTACTCTATTAAAGAAAAAGACAGAGTCAACAAACAACCCATTCCCACACAATTTTTTTTAGACTGTTCCAAACTCAAAGCAGTTGCAGATGACAATTTTAAGTTAATTGAATTTGAAAATCTCTTCCTTTTAGGTTAGAAAACATTGGGGAAAGTGAAGAAATTGCTAGTCAAAAAAAAGTGGGATGTAAAAAAATGACTTTATTGATGATTGACTCTTGCTTCACAAAAAATGAGCCTAAGCATGACATTCTCAACCACTGACTCCGCTGGCTCAGCCCACTTACTCACGCTTTGATGTTTAATGGCATTATTTTGAAGATTCATGTCCTGTAACATGCAGCAAAAAATTGAAATGGCTGGTTGGTAACCTAAACATCATACCTACAGCTTGAATAAGCTGTAGTTAGGACGTTTTAAAGTCAGAAAACCAACAAAAATGCTTCACAGCCACCAATCCTTGATTTATATGTCTCTGAGATTTTTAACATTGAGAAAACATTGTGGAAAAAGAAAAAATTCCTTGTAACAAGCAATTTCTTCTTTTCCCACAATATTTTCTATCACATAGGATGGTTACTTTTTGAATTTTACTTACTTTAGAATGATGTCTTCTAACCCTTTGAATTTAGACTAGTCTAAAATCTTGAAATATAGTAAAGGGTTACGGATATTCACAGATTGTTTAAAGAAAGTTTTAGTCATTAAGTACCTGACCAGACAGTTATGATGCAAAGGCTGATCTGAGTCTTTTACTTGTCACATGTGAAATTTCTGAAAATGTTACTGACAGGCAAATGTACCAGGTCAAAGGTCAAGGTCACAAGGACAAATACTATCTAAAAATATACGCTTGAAAAAAAATTGTAACATGCAACTTCTTTAAAATATATACTAGTCTTTTTTTCATCTGGTAGAAGGTTGAAATCTCTTTGTGAGTCTATGAGATTATGTCACTCTTATAACATGACATCTTATAGGACATAGTCAAACATCATCTTGAAAAAATACAGTGTTAATGGTATATTAGTTTTATGGGAAATGTCCCTTATTTTACTAAATCCTGCAGGGAAAATATTCAACTTCACAAAATCTTATAGGAAAATGTAAAACAGGGGGTAAGTTTGAATAGTTTGCAACTAAGTATTAACTTAGAGCTTATATTATCTTAGAGTGTTTTAGAACTTCTTTACATTGTATATCTAATTAACTAGAGGGCGATAGTTTTTTTTAATAAACCTTTTGTTGATTCGATGTGGTTTCTAATGGTTCAGACTCACAGACAATGATGTGTCCTTTAACAATCTATAATATGTGCAAGCCAAATGAAGATACGCATTTTCTTGATGATCTAGATTTTTCCATTGTTTGAAAATCAAGATCTTTTGACCGCTTGAATACTTTTCTCTTTATCCTTTCTTAACCATTTTGTCATTCTATCTGAAGACTTATACATATTGTTTTATGCTGCCAAAGGTGGACGTATATTTGTAAACTCTTCTCTGTCGATTATCTGTTCGTGTGGTGCATAAAAAGGGGGATTGAGTGGGAATTAGGTAAATAGCATGAGGTCTACAATTTGAACAAAGTTAATTCATGTGGCCATACAAAGCAGTGCACATAGTGAAGACTGATCCGACTCATTTTGAACACAATATTAACAATATTTTTCAAATACACAAGAACTACTTTTATGGCATAGGCATTCAATAGATTTAGTGGTTAAGCCTCAAGTGGCAGTTTGCACTTGTTAAACTCCTGAGAAGACCTCAAAATTTCATCTGTTAACTTAAGCTATCACAGCTGATGGTTTGATAGATAAAAAGGACCTTAATGTGGTGACATAAATTGTGACTATGGCATTAAATTCCTGTCTTTCTACCAGTCTGTCTCAGATGTATCATTGGACTTGATCTTTATTGAAGTAATATTGTTGTTATTTAGTGTCATAGTGTGGCAACTGTCAATGCTATGCATAGGCTTGACAATCATTTTTGGACATTGCCCTGTATAGTTGTATATTTTTATTCATGTTTTTCTCAGCAACTATTTATACAATTGACTTCAAACTTTGTATGAGAATGCTCAACTAGGGGTCTTCAATGGCACTTACCAAATTTAGATCTGCATATTATCTTCTTCGTGTCTTCTGACATAGTTTCAGCCAATAGTTTATTTTTAGACATGGTCTGGTATAGTGGTATTTTTTGGATGCTTGATGTCGAGGTGGAGCTAGGTTGTTTTCGTGATGCTTACAGAGTATATTCCATTGAAGGAGAATTTTATTTTCACTGTAGTTATGGTATCGCATGCGAGTGCATTCATACTCTGAATTTTGACTCACAGATTTCTTGTTTTAGAATGCACTTGTATCACAAACATAGCTTGATATCCTCTGATTGGATGAGGGACATTGTCTTTCTGTCATTCTATCCATTAGTTTAATCTTGTTCAGGACATAACTCCTATGTTTACAAAATTATTAAGCATAGTTGTTTACTGTCTCAAGAAAGTATACCATTTGAAGCCAATTTTTGGTCTTATCAAGATCATATATTCAGGTGAATTGATAAAATTTAGATTGGGGAACATAAATGCGGTTGGATTTGAGGTCACTAAGTCAAAGGTCAAGGTCACAACTCACAAGGTTAAATTTTATTTAAAGATCTACAAGTATTCTTCATTACATCTTTTCAATCAATCCATTTGGATAGACAGTAGTGAGATGAGGTCATTAGGTTACATCAGGATAAAGAAATGCTTTGCACATGAGTAGCTCTTGATGAAATATGGAAACTTTCTGATTATTTCTTAACCCATTACTACACAGCTCAGCTTTTTTATGCCTCTCAGGAGAAAAGCTTTCAAAAACATTGCGAGAAATTAAGAAATTGCTTGTATTAACCAAGTTCATCATTTGCCACATTTTTTCTCCCCCAAAAGACAAATTTATAAATATATCATCAACCTGAACCCGTCATCTACAACTTCTTTCAATATTGACCAGTCTAAAATTTTGTTGTTGGGTAATAGGTTAATTAGATTAACGTTTACAAAGCTTCTTTCTCTTTCTTAGTTCACAAACCTTTTTCCTCTGCATAAATCACATTTTATGTGTCTATATCCTTAGATCTGCTGGTAGTGCTATTTCTTTAGGAATAGTTTTAGCTTGACTGGGGAGAAAACCCAAGGTATTGCTATAGTCTTGTTGTTTGCATAGTGGCTCTAATGTTGTTATCTAATAACTTCTTACATTCTGTAATATCTCTGGTATCACTGAACACATTCACTTTAAATTATGAATATTTATTTACTATCAAAAGAGTAATCTATTCCAATAAGGAGGATAACTCTAAATGTATTATTAACCCTTTCCCGTTCAAATACGGGATTTTACGTTCCTGTGATTTTATACTTGAGAAAACATTGTGGAAAAAGAAGAAATTGCTTGTAACAAGCAATTTCTTCTTTTTACACAATATTTTCTACCACATATGATGGTTTCATTTCAAATGGCATCCAGTTGTCATTGTCGTCTGCAACCTCTTTATATTTGGACTAGTCTAAAATTTCCAAAAATGGGAAAGGGTTAAAGAAATTAGGTCCAAAATTTAGAAGTTTTACCTAGAATCAGCAATTACACAGCCAAGTATTGGTATCTACATGCAGTGCTCCTGTTGTACCTTTTCCAATGGGGGGGGGTAAATAGGAGTCATTTTGTCAGTAAATTGGATTGTTGGTCCAAAGGGTTTTCCTCTCCCCGATTGTCTCCTAAACTTGTTGATGGATTTGATTCGGTTATTACATACTCATTCAGTATCAAGCAAAATCTATTTGAGCCTGTGCGTGACATTTCCAACAATTTCACATGTGCGTGACTCGCACAAATTGAGCACCCTGGACAGCCATTCGGGGCAATTAGAATATTCGCTGATTGTTTAAAGAAGCTTTGGGTCAGTATCTATCTACAGAGCGCAGAGTGAAGACTCTGATCAGACTGTGTGGATGCACAGGCTGATCTGAGTCTTTATTTGCCGCACAAGTGTAATTGTTGGAAATGTCACGCATGGGCTCATTTATGTTTTGTCCCATTTATTTTATCTTCAAGTTGTGGTCTTTGTTTAGAAACTTTGTCTTCTTACTTTCTCTTCAACTCCCAAAAGCAGTTTTCTGAGAGTCATGGCCCTTTTGTTGAAAATCTAGTGACAAAATATTTCTGTGACATGAAGCCTTTGGTGGGTAAATGATCACATTCAGTGATAGTCTAGTTTATCATAGATACTCTAACTTATCAATTGTTCATTGGAAGGAGATGCCTGCTTATTATAAGATCTTCAAAAGCATAATTTCTATTGACAATTTATTGGTTATTTGAATTCTGTGTGAATGATGTATCATATATCCAAGACATATCTGAAACATAACAAAGTACTGTGAGGTTGAATGATCCCAGTGGTAAATCAAAGAATGAGTCAACCAATCAAATAATTCATTTAGACCATAAGCAAACTTTAAATTCCAAAATTGGCCAAAATTTATGTGAAGCATTTTTAGCTTGGCTGTTTTCGGAGAAAACCCGAGGAATTGCGAAAGCCTTCGTGTCATCTCATTTTTGTAGTCGTCATTGTGCGAAAACTTTGGCATTTTGTGATATCTCTGGTTCTACTGAAGGTGTTTACGTGAAACTTGGAACACATGTTTACTATCTAAAGAGGAACCCATACTATCAAGGGGGACAATTCTAGATGCATTTTGTGCGAACTATGCCCCTTTTTCAACTTAGATTTTTTATCCACTATCCAGCACTCAACAGTCGAGGGTAGGCACCCATAGGCGGGCCATGTTGTAGGTTTTGGATCTAAACGCTGTAACTTAAAGGTGTATTTATGATGACTAGGTCCCCAATCAACAATTTTACTTCTTGCTGCATGTTAATGGCCATTAATTTTGCAAAATTATGGTGTTTAATATGGAAGTGAACACCCCGATGGAGTCTGTGGGTGTGGCCAGGCGAGTCAGTGGGTGGGAGTAGCAACCCGTCTTTTGTTAGATGGGTAGTAATGTTTCGAAGATATAAATTAACATCAAGATTGTGGCTAACAAGAAGCTAACTTCAGATTTCTGTCATATAAGCTTGGATTTAACTAAGAATTGCATATTGTTGTTGGGCAGCCAAACTGTCATATATCTGACATTTTTTTCACCCACTGACTATCAAAAGCTTTTATTCAGACAGACCACTGGTCAAGATATCTGTTGTATGCCACATGTCCATTAGCTTGTTACCATTTGTCCATGGACAGCCATTCTATATACTCTGCATCTAAAGAATAGGAACAAATTGTTGACTGTTGTCTGTATTCCTCTCTATCCGTCTCATCTGTCTAATGGAGCATATTAAAAAAAGTTTTCTTTAACCCATTCCCACCCAATGACGCTTTTAGACACCCCCAAGGAAAAAACCAATGGAAAGCATTGTGGAAAGTGAAGAAATTGCTTGTTACAAGCAATTTCTTCATTATCCACTATGTTTTGTACCCCAAATGAAAAAAATCCAAAAATTCATAAGCTTTAAAATATTCATCTGCAACTCCTTTCAATTTGGACAAGTCTTAAATTTTGTCAAGTGGGAATGGGTTATATGCTTAACCTGCAAAATTTTTCCCTGTAACTTGAATACGGTACTTAACATAGTAATGTTTAGACTTTTGCGTAGAAATGGAATGATTTATCTGTTCATTGGTTGAAAAATATTGCCACAGAGTTTTGTTACATAGCTATGTTCTTTGCCAAGACATTTAACCCATTCCCTCTCAGTGACGCTTTTAGACGCCCCCAAGAAAAAGAGCTTTGGAAAACATTGTGGAAAATGAAGAAATTGCTTCTCATAAGCAATTTCTTCATTTACCACAATGTTTTCTTCCCAGAAAGTAGAAAAAATCCAAATTTGATTCACTTTACATTGTCGTCTGCAACTTCTTTCTATTGGGCCAGTCTAAAATTTTGCCATTTGGTAATGGATTAAAATTTTGTTATCCATGTATTGATGGAACATAAGAAGCACCTGAGTATGATATCCTGATAATGAAATAACATCATATTAGAAATCAAAGTACTGAAAGTACTGTAAGCTAGCAAAGCATGGTTGAATTTAGGAAATCACCCTTGTTTGGTAGAAAACATTGTGGACACTGAAGAAATTGCTTGTTACAAGCAGTTTCTTCATTGTCCACAATGTTTTCCAAAGCTTTTTCTTTAGATGCTTAAAAAGTGGAGCTTAATGGGAATGGGTTAAACAGCATGCTTTTGACAGAGTTCTCTACAATTTGAATATAGCTTGCAATATTCTTGACATTCATAAGAACTATTTTTATGGCGTAGGCATTTAACAGATTTAGTGGTTAAGCCTCCAGTGGCAGTTTGTACTCTTTGAACTTTAAGATGACCTCAAAATTTTGTCTGTTAACCCTTTCCCGTTTTTTGGAAATTTTAGACTAGTCCAAATTTAAAGAGGTTGCAGACGACAATGAAAACTAGACGCAATTTGAAATGAAACCATCCTATGTGGTAGAAAATATTGTGGAAAAAGAAGAAATTGCTTGTTACAAGCAATTTCTTCTTTTTCCACAATGTTTTCTCAAGTATAAAAACACAGGAACGTAAAATCCCGTGTTTGAACAGGAAAGGGTTAACTTAAGCTATAAAAGCTGACGCTTTGCCATCTACATATAATTATGTCTCCTGACTCTATTGGAGACATATTGTTTTTCACAGAAAACCTGTCCATGCATTTATCTGTCCATCTGTAATTGTTTCCTGTATGAAATCTATGAGAAACTATTGGCCAATTTTGATAAATCCAAAATGCTTGCTCAACTTAAGCCCTAGCTGTGCAAGAAAAAAATTATTTCATTTGCTCAAAGGTTAAGATCATAGTTCCATGAAAACGGTCAAAATTTCAGCTGCACTGACTTGTTCTAAAAATAAAGCAAATGCTGCATTTAATGTTATTACATAATATGATATAATGACATCTTTACCCATTATCACATAACAAAATTTAAGACTGATCAAAATTGAAATACATTGCAGAAGACATTTTGAATTGTACTACAATTGGAAGGTTTAGTGCAAAATAAGGTAGAAAACTTTGTGAGACAGCAATTTCTCCTTTTCACACAAAGTTTCCTATGATTGTATTTCTTCAGCTTGTCATAAATTTGCATTTTGTGGTATTGGGTTAATATAACAATATATTTTCTTGGGTTCATCATGTATTATTATAATCAAAGTGTATTGTATCACTACAACTATGAGACAAATTCTTATTTTCTTTCACATACTTGTTTGTTATTAGTCCTACTTCTGCCAGAAGCAAAGGTAAAATTTTGCTTCAAATTCAAGATTTCACTGTAAAGGTCAAATTTTGATTTTAACAAACTTGTCTAAACTCGATCTCTGAAACCATAAGCGAAAATGGTCAATTTGCAGAATGTTCAAGGTTGTATTTTAAAATCCCTAAGTCATCACTTTTAAGAGTACTACAATTCTTACTTCCTTAGCAGGGAGATGTGTGAGTCTTTTTAAGAAAACCATTTTTAATCAAAATCTGCTTTCAAATCAACATGAAATCTATATATTCAACTTTTATATTTCAGAGAGAATGGCTGCAGAATTACAAAGGATGTTAGAATCAGAAGATGAAGAAGACGATTATGGAGAGGAAGAGAGTGTGTTTAATACCATCACCATACAACAAGGGTAGGTAGTTTTCTACACAAAAAAAACTTCTGAGATAACTCTTTGTTTAACAAGGGTAGGTAGAGATGTGATGGGAAAACGTTCTGTGATTACCCTTTGATTACCAAGGGTAGAAAGAGATGTACTGAAAAGTTGTCATGTTCCTTTGTTTAATACTATCACCATACATCAAGGTTTGATGGAGATGTATGGAAAAAACTTGTGTGTTGTTCTTTTGTTTTATTCCATCATCACACAACAAGGATGGGTAGAGATGTACGCGAATTTTTTTTTTGATAACCCTTTGATTAATACAATCACCATACAACAAGGGTAGGTAGAGAAATGCTGAAATAAACATCTGAGATGACCCTTTGTTTATTCCGTTCAACCTTTTTTTAGCCTCTCTTGGTACACAATTTGGGAACATTTTGGAAAATGAAGAAATTGCTTGTATCAAATAATTTTTTATTTTCAACAAAAAGTATTTTCTACCAAGAAAGTTTAAGATTTCTAAAACTTCATACATTTTTATTGTTCTTTGCAACTCCTTATAATCGCACCAGTCTAAAATTCCGTTGTTTGTAAATGGGTTGATACCAATACCATAACACAAAGGTTGGTAAAGATGTACTGAATAAAAACCTCCTGGGCTGACCCCTTTGTTCAGTACAGTCACCATGCAACAAACTTTAGAAGAAATGCCCTGAAAACTCCTATGATGACTTTCTGTTTAATATCATCACTATACAACAAGGCTAGGTAGAGATGTACTGAACAAAAACTTCTGTGATGACCCTTTGTTTAACCCATTCCCACACAATAAAAATTTAGACTGGTCTAAATTGAAAGGGGTTGCAGACGACAGTTTAAAGCTTATGAAATTTAGAATTTTTTCAACTTTCTGGGTAGAAATCATTTTAGAAAATGAAGAAATCGCTTGTAACAAGCAATTTCTTCATTTTCTAAAATGTTTTCCAAGCATTTTTTCATGAGGGGCGTCTAAAAGCGTCATTGAGTGGGAATGGGTTAATAGCATTACCATACATTAAGGGTAAGTACAGATATTCTGAAAAAAATCTTCTGTGATGACCTTTTGTTTGCTAGCATCACCATACAACAAGTGTAAGTACAGATGTACTAAAAAAAACTTCTGTGATGACCTTTTGTTTAATAGCATCACCATACAACAAGTGTAAGTACAGATGTACTAAAAAAACCTCTGTGATGACCTTTTGTTTAATAGCATCACCATAAAACAAGTGTAAGTACAGATGAACTAAAAAAACCTCTGTGATGACCTTTAGTTTAATAGCATCACCATGCAACAAGAGTAAGTACAGATGTACTAAAAAACCTCTGTGATGACCTTTAGTTTAATAGCATTCTCATACAACAAGGTAAGTACAGATGTACTGAAAAAAACTTGTGTAAGGACCCTTTGTTTGATAGCATCACCATACAACAAGAGTAAGTACTGAAAAAATGTCTATGATGACCCTCAATTTTAAAATAATCACTATAGAACAAGAATAGACAGATATGTCACAATTATTATCTGATTCTCTTTCCAATATGTTATTTTTATTTTATGCATTGTTATTTAAGCAATTAAGTTTTTTGAAGATAAGAATAATTTAAGGGTAACTTGAAGGCCAGCAGAGCAAGTAAATTCCCTCATTGGCCTCTTTTTCTGTTTTTAGCTCATCTTAGCATGGTGAGCTTTTGTGATCATATTGCGTCTTGCATCTTCTTCAATAGAATTGTTTACACTCTAGAGGCCACAGATTTGACTAATTCTTCATAAAACTTGGCCAGAATAATTGTTAGGTTATAATCATGAACCTTATTGATTCTGAGAAGGTTCTATTGGCAAACACTGGAAAAGGGGCCGTAATAGCATTTTGTTTGATTACATTCTAGAGGCCACTATTTTGGCTCAATCTTCATGAAACTTGGCCAGAATAATTGTTATATCATCAGGATGAACCCTATAGATTATGGGAAGGTTTAGGCGGAAAACACAGGCAAAGGGGCCTTAATGACAAATTCTTTGTTTACACTCTAGAGGTCACAGTCTTTGACCAATTATCATGACACTGGTTGTGATTATGTGGTTCCAGTTGAATTTTTTTTTAACAGCAGATGATTCAGATGAGCTATTGAGGACCATCGTGGTCCTCTTGTTTTTTTGTTTATTTTATTGGGAAGGGGATGCATCCCAGAAATACTCTGTAAATATTGTAGATTTTAGTCCATTGTCCTGGAATTGCTTATAGAGAAAACATTATCATCCAAGAGTAGTCAAACCTGCTGTTGTTTTTAGCTTAAGCTCAAATGTTCCTTATCAATGTTATTCAGAATTTACCTTTTTAATAAAAAGAATTTATAAAAAAAGTGGTACTTCCTCAGAGGTGACAAGACTCTACCTGCATGTGAATAGTACTAATCTTAGTTATCTTCTCTGAAAACACAGATTGAGCTTTCTATTTGTGATGAAGATTAAAGTTATCCTTGTATGTACACTGTAGGTATGAGTTGGCAAATCGAGTGCGAAGAGCAACCTACAGTCCAGGAGATAACAGTACAAGTTTGAACAGCTTTCATCAGATGGCCATGTTGAACAGTATTGGTCAAAATAGGTCAGTACAACTTTCAGTTAACTCATTCCCACTTTTTTACGTCTTTCAGGAAATAAGCTTTGGAAAACAAACATCAACATCACCAAAAGACAAAGAATTTCAAAATTTCATCGACTAAGAATTATCATATACAACAACTTTCCATTTGGATTAGTCTAAAAATTTTTATGTGAAAAGGGATTAACATATTACTTTCTTTTCAAGAAGACTCAGATTAGACTGTGTCGATGCACAGGCTGATCTAACTTTTTATTTGGTACATATGCAACCATTAGAAATGTCAGGCACATGCTTGTTTGAGAAAGTTTCTATTGTTAGACAAAGTAGCCCAAGTATCTTTTAACCCATTACAACTTGGCAAAATTTAGACTGGCTCAAACTAAAAGGAGTTGCAGATAACTATTTCAAATTTGTGGAATTCTAAAAATCTTTTTATTTTATGGTAGCAAACTTTGTGGATAATGAAAAAGCAAATTTTCATTTTTCGCTATGTATTAAAAAGCTGTTTTCTTGAGCAATGTCAAAAAGTTAGATAGTGTGGAAATGGACTAACAAGCCGGTGTTATAATGTTAATGCTTTATCATGCTGAAGTTTGAATATTCCTGTCTTGGCAAGAGGTAAAGAGAAAGAACAGCACAATTCCTTTGTCAGTACCTAGTCTTCACTATCTGTTTGTCTGCTGTATACTAGATTTGTTCATACCTATTGCTTTCAGTCCTTTGATTCTAATATGTTTCTAAAAAGGACTTCATTCAGTGTGACAAGAGTTAACCCTTTCCTATTCAATTGCAGGATTTTAGGATTGAAAAAAAAAAGAAATTGCTTGTAACAAGCAATTACAGTACTTCTCTTTTCTTTACAATACTTTCTACCCTACTAAATGCTTATTTTTTAAATTAGATCTATTTTGAATATTCCTCTGCAAAACCTTTGAATTTGGACTGGTCTGAAATTTTGAAAAACAGGAATTATAAAACCAGTGCTGTGAAAATACAAATATTCTCCACTTGTCCTCAAACAAGTAAGACATCATTTTCTATTAATCCACAATTAAATAAATTTGTCTTCAAAAAAGCGAAGAGATAAATTTTGAAGAAAAAAAGTATTCCATGAAGACAATGCTTAAACCAGAATTTTCATCATTAACCACATTTTCAACCCTTCATTGCAAGCATTATGATAATTTTCCAAAATAGTTATCTTTATACCCCTGCAAAATGAATGTTCTTGGGGGTATACTGGAATCAGCCTGCCTGTCTGTGTGTCCGTCTGTTTGTGTACAAAATACTTCAAGTTTTGTGTTGCAAACTCCTCCTTCAGTTTTGCTTCAACACCATTGAAACTTTATACAAAGATTAACCACATGTTGAAGTTTTGCAAGACCCATTTTTAAAGTTTTAATTCCCCATGGCTCAAGAATTATCTCCCCTTGAACTTGGACATTATTTATGCTTTGTAGACATATACAGCTAATTATAATACCAATTTTGTGTCGAGAGCTTCTTATTTCTAGAAAAGCAAAGTCAGTATCTATGCCCTTGTATTGTTAAGCTCTCATTACACTGAAAATACTTGCAGGGGTATTAAGTCACATACTGTGAGATGTTCTAGTTTAGATCTGTTTCATACCATTCAAAGATTTTCTCTGGTATTTACTTTTCCCTGGACAAGTGGCCTCATAAAAGGTACTTCTCTGCAAGTAGAAAAGTCCATGTCAGACTAATTGGGCATGGAAATGCCACACCACTGATTAAACCTTAGCTCATTACCAGATGGTAAAATGTTAGACTGGTCCAAATTGAAAAAAATTGCAGACGACAATCTAAAGTCTGTGAAATTTGAGATATTTTCAACTTTATGGGTAGAAAACAATGTGTAAAATGAAGAAATTGCTTGTTACAAGCCATTTCTATATTTTACACAATATTTTCACAATTGTTTCCCTTGAGGGGTATCAAAATGCATCACTATGTTGGAATTGGTTAAATTTTCTTTTCCAGTCCTGGTAAAAATGATGTCCAGAAGAAGGTATCGATTGTTAGTCACACAGACACACAGAGATCACATACAGATGACAGTCTTACAGACTCACACGGGGATTCCTCCCACCATTTTGATCATGTTGATGGGACAGACCCGATATTGAATGAACAAGTTCTGGAACAGTATTCTGATATGGGACAAGATGCGTAAGTATAAGCCTTTTCCAACATTGAAGTTTCTTCTCTTAAACGCTGCAGTACTTACTTATCATAGAGGGATAGACGCCTGACAAAACTACTTTTTTTAACCTTTACCTGTTCAATCCCTTTTTTACGTCCCTTTGAATTTATAGTTTAGAAAATATAGTTGAAAAGAAGAAATTGCTTGTAACAAGCAATTTCTTCTTTTTTCACAATATTTTCTACCCTACAGGAAGGTTATTTTTCGAATTGAATTCACTTTAAATTTTCGTCAGCAAAATCCTTGAATTTAGAACGGTCTAAATTTCTGCAAAACAGGATAGGGTAAATTCAAATCCTGTCGACAGAAAATTATGACTATGACCAAATAAGTTTCAGAACAGAAGTGTGATACAGGTTAAGTTAATTAACCCTTTCCTGCAGAATTTTTCACTTTAGAAAAAATTGTGGAAATAGGAGAAATTACTTGTAACAAGCAATTGTTCTTTTCTTACAATATCTTCTTACCTGTAGATTGGTTACTTTTCAAATTGCACTCACTTTTAATTGTTATCTGCATCTTCTTTCAAATTGGACTAGTCTAAAATTTTGAAAAATTGGAAAGGATTAAGTTTGAATGCCTTATTCACAGACTCTTTTATTTTGTTCCTCAAGAAGAAATTAAAACTATTATCCTTTAACCTATTCCCATATGAGAAGATTTGACAGGTCCAAATTGAAAGGAGTCACAAATGAAAATTTCAAGATGATGAAATATTAGACTTTTAAAACTTTGAGGGTAGAAATCATTGTGGAAAATGAAGAAATAGCTTGTAAAAAGCAATTTCTTCATTTTCGACAACATTTTCTCAATTCTTTTTCTTGAGGGGCGTCAAAAGGTGTCATTGTGTGGGAATGGGTAAACTTATTTCTCAAGTTGTAATTGAAAGAAAAAAAGTCTTTTTATCATATATCCCATTCTTCAAGAAGAAACTGAAGACTTTTTTGTATTTGTTCCCTTGACTTTTGAAGAAAACTAAGTGTCATATTCTTGCTTGATGATAACATAAAATTACGTTTACAGGTTCATCACTGGACCACCCCCTGTTACCCTGTATGTAGGATCTAAAAGAGCCATCTGTCATTTGATGAAGGAACCAAGACCTATATGTTGCTTAGAATGGGGACAGGTGGGTCATTTCAGCATTTCAAGGCTGACTATTGCTAATGTACAGAGACTTAAACAGTCAAATCTGTATATGTGTGTGTTTCCGTTTATTCAGCACATGCCGATATGAACTCTGCCCAAAGAAAACAGATAGTTGTTTTGGGGAATAGATCAAACAGTACAAAACTGCTGAGAGCCCTGCCTGGTTCTTTAACACGCTCGATGTAAAGCGAACTTAATTAGTTTATTAGTTTGGTCAGCCCAGGACATGAACTGGTGATCTTGAGGCTTGAAGTCATGTGCTCTACCAACCAAGCTAATCAGGCTGACCATAACTATACTTTAGTTATGGTTATATATTAAGCTTAAATTATTTTATCAATCAGAGGGAAAAAGACTTTAAAGAGACAAGGACTAGAGTAGTTGTACTTTCTTCAATGTGTGTTAATAGTAAAAAATATAGCATTTTAATCACGCCTCAAAAAATTGAAAAATGGCTGCACTATATCAAATAGCTCTAAGGAAAGTCAAGATAATTTAGTGCAATACTAGTAACAAGGGTAACTGCTGTACAAATTTTGTTTTCAGTCCATAAAAGCTTACACTATGTTTTCCCAATTGTTTTTTTGATGGGCGTCCAAAAGCGTCATTTTGTGGGAATGGGTTAATAACCCGGTTAATTAGTTTAAGCCATTACCACACAAGAATATTTTAGACTGGTCCAAATTCAAAGGAGTTGTAGATGGAAATTTCAAGTTGGTGGAATAAAAAAAATCTTGGCCTTTACCAGTTCCCAGCCAAGAAAATTTTAGACTGGTCCAAATTGAAAGGAGTTGCAGACGACAATTTAAAGTTTATGAAATTCTAATTTTTTTCAACTTTCTGGGTAGACAACATTGTGTAAAATGAATTGCTTGTCACAGGCAATTTCTTCATTTTGCAAAAAGTTTCCCCAATTATATTCCTTCAGGGGCTTCCCAAAGCGTCACTGAGTGGGAATGGGTTAAGGATAGAAAACATTGTGGGTAATGAAAAAATTGCTTGTAACAAGCAATTTCTTCATTATCCACAATATTTCTGTTGAGGGCATCAAAAAGCGTCTGTATGGGAATGGGTTTACAAAATGAGGTTACACAAAATTTCCTTTCAGGACTGTTGCCACTGTAAATACAAGAACACAAATGATGACAGATGGACACATCAGTTGATTATATTGGCGTCGGAGAAAGCGTGTAACGGAATCTACAATTTTATAGTACCTCTCAGATCACAGTTCATAGGAATGAAATCTCTATGTCCTATTATACTGCTTCTTGCTGAAAAGTATGTATATACGTATCATTATGATATTTAATTTTATATTCTTATGCCACTGCATTGATAGATAGGGACATATAGAATTAGGTCCTTATTTAACAATAAATGTGTTAGTCTGTCCATGAATTTATCCATAGAAGTCTACAACATTGGGCATATATTTATACCCCCATCACCTACCAAGTACATGGGCTATATTGGTTTCACAGTCTGCATGTCTATAGACTTTTCATCACTGTGCTTTAACTCTAGAACTTCACACTGTTCTTGTTGTTACCCAGTATCTTTTTAATCAAGCAGGTAAGGGTCAACTGTGCTGCTCTGTTTTGCTTGATGCTATTAACCCTTTCCTGGTTTTGGAAATTTTGGACTAGTCCAAATTGAAAGAGGTTGCAGTTGACAATGAAAACTTGATGCCATTTGAAGTGAAATCATCCTATGTGGTAAAAAATATTGTGGAAAAAGGAGAAATTGCTTGTTACAAGCAATATCTTCTTTTTCCACAATGTTTTCTCAAGTATAAAAACACAGGAACGTAAAATCCCGTATTTGAACAGGAAAGGGTTAAATTATAAGAAATGAAGAGAATATTTTTGTTTTCATGGAGATATGAACCAAAAAACCTAATTACACAATGTATGAATCTGCTTTGCATATTCATACAGTGTGATTGGATTTTTCTGTTCATGCCTCCATGAAAACAAAAAAATATTCTCTCCACCTCTTAAATGGTTTAAGATTATCAGACACATGCAAGGCTATCGGCCTACGCATAGCAAACAGGAGATTGTTTATAGATCACAGAGTAGGCAACTACACTTATGGGTGTAAAAACGGTACCAGCCTCACAGTTTATCTTTTGGTAAAGGAAAAGATTTTAATATTTTAGAAAATTTTGTTGTCAATCCATTATAATTTAATTTTTAGTTTCGTCTATCTAAAACGAGCATTTGGATTGAACAAAAAAAAATATTCATAACTCCATGAACAAAATTTTGGGTACACAGCAATTTTGTATGATTCTGCACAAAATAGTCCCCATACAAAGAAGAGTAAAAAAAATATATCTTTTGCTTTTTTCACCCAATGCTATTGAATTATAATAAAATGAAGAGAATATTTTTGTTTTCAAAGAGTTATGAACCGAAAGACCTAATTGTACACATCCGGAAACAAATTCACACAGCAGGATTAGTTTTTTTGTTAAATACCTCCATGAAAACAAAAACCATGGTTCAATCAATATTACAATTAAATGCAATTTGATTAACTAAGCCGAAACTTTTCGCAAAACTTTATTTAGTTTTTAATCATGGAAGGATAACTTTGATAACAGTTTTAGATCTAAAGTTATAGCTTAGAAAATCTTTGGTGAATATGAAGAAATTGCTTTTGACAAGCAATTTCTATATTATCCACCCAAAATACAAAGATTTTTAATATTTCATCAACATAGTCTGCAACATATTTGAATTTGGACTGGTCTAAGAAAATATATGAGGGTTTAGGTTAAATACTAACAGACACACTTTACTATTTGCAGGCCTGACAAGATGTTCCTGGAGACAATCTCTTATTTTCCACTTGTGTATTGGATGTACGGTAAAATAACTAGGTGAGGAATTTTCTTTTGCTTAGTATGGCTATAAGTGAATCTGATCTAATGAAATCCAACTCAGGTGCCTGTAGTTAAATTTTGATCTACTTGGAACTTATTGTTTGCAACATTTTCAATTCTAAAATTATGTTGTCTAGTAGTGAGTTAAGTCAACATGAAGCATTCATTCTATACTTGTACTTGAAAAAGCCAGTAAACTATACATAGAAAAGTAATTATGTTGTGATATCATTACAGTGTAGATGACCTTCTTAAAGCTGGCATCAACAAAGCCTCACATTTAGTAGTTGTAAATAAAGAAGGCATGGACTTACAGTGTGAAGATACACTTGCAGATTCTGAAACCATTGTAGCTGTACAGACTATATTCAAGTAGGTAACAGCAAGCTGTGTATGGTGAAACTCAGAGTAAAGAAGGTTTTGGATTGCACTCAGAACCAAGAATTTTTCCAACTTTAAAGACAATACTCTGGTTTGAATAGGGTCTCTGAAAATGTGAAAAAGCACCTATAAACTTTCATTAGTGACCACTGCAGGAATGGCCAAAACTTTGTCCTTTAACCCTTTACTGTACAATCACTGGCTTTTACGTCCTTGTGATTTTACTCTTGAGAAAATATTGTGGGAAAAGAAGAAATTGCTTGTAACACAATATCCACTATATTTTCTACCCTACTGAATGGCTATTTTTCAAATTGAATCCACTTTAAATAGTCGTCTGCAAAACCTTTGAAATTGGACAGGTCTAAAAAAATTTAAAACAGGAAAGGGTTAAGAGATCTCGGGTCGCTTTACAGACTTTTTAACTAAGTTTTCTGAAATCTGTGTAATAGATTGGTAAATGTCATCTGTGGTGGGCTGGCAGTCGGTTGGCTGTGTGGACTGGTGTTATCTTTACCTTGTGTACAATTACTCTTACAATTCTTGATGGATATTGATAAAATTCAACATATCTTTGTCTTCATGTAACCAAACGCAGACTATCAACATTATATGATTCAGTGCTTGTTTCAAGCTATTTTCTCTTTCCTTGTAATGTTTGCACTCAATATGGTATATAATTCTCATTTCTAATGCAATGTCATTTCAGGTTGTTCCCAAATGCCAACATAATCACAGAGCTGAATCAAGCATCGAACATGAGATTTATGCATTTCCGGGCACATGATGAATACTCACAGAAAATATCTGATCTCGAAAGAGTGAGTACAATATTTGTGATTGATTCATTCAATAATAATTGTATATACAGGACTTTCATTCATATAATCAATCTACCAATCAAATCATTCATTTAGGCTGGAAGAGAACTTTTAACACTGACAATGGCTGGCATATTCATGAACATTTTTCCGTTGGCAATTTAAATTAAGCATCATAACTACAATTTATTCAAGCTGTAATTATAGAATTTAGGTCACCAATCAACTTTTAATGCCCCCACATCAAAAGATCGGGGGGCATATTGTTTTACCGTTGTCTGTCTGTCCGTCCGTTCTGGCATAAATGGACAAGCTGGTGGTGGAGACAAAGATCAGACTACACATATGTGTAGGCTGATCTTTGTCTTTTACCTCCTACCAAAGCAGGAATATTTGGGGTTCAGCATGACAAAGGGTAAGGTTACATTACAGAATTAATAATGTATGCTCCCAATTTATTCCAGAAATTAAAGCATAGTATGACGTCGAATCTCAGCCACATTTTCCGCTTGCCGTTTGCTGCTGGACAAGTGTTTAGTGCTAGTATGTTGGATACCCTCCTTTACCAGGTATGACTATAATGGATGCCTCTAAATCAAAATCAACAGATCACCGGCCCCATCTACTGACCTTCGACATGACCTTTTGACCCAATCTCAAAATTGTTTACCCAAACTGAAGTCCTAAATTCACAGTATAAGGATACATATATACGGGATTTGCAAGAGATTTTCTTTGAGACAAAGTCTTTAATCCTTTCCCTTCTTTTGAAATTTTAGACTGGTCTAAATTAAAAGAATTTGCGGACAAGAAAGAAAATTTGATGCAATTTGCAACGAAACCATCCTAGGTGATAGAAAATATTGTGGGAAAAGGAGAAATTGCTTGTCACAGAAAAAGCTCTCTGAGGAAAGAGTAAATACATGAACTTGTACTTATTGAGTTGCATTGTGTCTTTTCTCGTAACTAGACAAAAAAGTTTTAAACTGGTCCAAATTGATGAAAGTTGCCATACCCACCTACCTGTGACATTTTAGTTTGACAGATATAAACATCATTATTTTGTAAATGTGTGAGATAAAACAAAAAGGCAAGCCATTGCAAACCTACCCATTGTTACTGCAGCTTGAATGAGATGTATTTAGAATGTTCAAAGTAGCCTATCCAACAAAAATGTCAATCGATCTTTCAATTGATAGCAATTCATGAAATATGAGCTTAACAGGAATTTGATAAAAAAATGATAATAAAAACTTGAATGATCAGATATCTTATTTTCTATACTCATACTGATTATTGACCTCAATATCTGAGAGATTTAACCCATTTCCACACAATGACATTTTTGGGCGCCCCTAAAGAAAAAGAATTGGGAAACATTATGTAAGATGAAGAAATTGCTTGTATCAAGCAATTTCTTCATTTTACACAACGTTTTCTTCCCATAAAGTTAAAAATTATACAATCTATAATTTTATATTGTCGTCTACCTCTTTTCGATTTGGACTAGTCTAAAATTTTGCCATCTGGTATTGTATTAAGCCAGTAGCTTATCTGTTAGAGACTACTTTAAGTTCTTATAAGAATTTTTCCATATTTGTAATTTGTTTTTATTTCAGACATTTGTGAAGGGATACTTGATCACCTTTGTGAGATTATTACTTGGTATAGATGCAGAGCATAACTCTGGTCACTTATCTAGTGTAAGTATTTTTTTCTACTCGTAATTACACATAAGCTGCAGTCAGACTTGAAAGAATTTGTAAATTATTACTAAGGTATGGGGATAAGCTAGGGATCCTTCATTTCTTTTTATTCCGCAATGTTTTTTTAAGCTTTTTCTTGAGGAGAGAAAAAGGTGGAATTGTGTGGGAATAGGTTAACAAAGTAAAGTTTTAATCACTTGAATTTGAAAGTCAACTTGATTTCAAAAAGAATTCTTATGAGAAAAAAAAAACAAGAAATGCAAGGTAGTCATGCAAAAAAGGCTTTTTATAATATTAACCCATTTCTACACAGCAAAATTAAAGAATGGTCCAAATTGAAAGGAGTTGCAGATGACAATTTTAAGTTAATGAAAGTTTAGATTTTCCAACTTTCTGGATATAAAAAAATGTGGAAAATGAAGAAATTGCTTGTCACAAGCAATTTCTTCATTTTCTACAATTGTTTTCACATATTTTTTCTTGAGGGGTGTCAAAAAGCATCATTGTGCGAGAATGGGTTAATGTATTACTGTTGGTTTGCCACAAAACATTGTTTCTAAAGCTTATTCTAGCTTTGGGTACCATATTGCGGTATGGTAACCCACTGACAACATTTATCAATTCATTGTGTAACAAGTCGGTACATTATATTAGTAAATTATGGCATTATATTTTTGAAAAATTCAGATTCGAATCAAAAGACAGACACTAGTCCGTTACAGAACGTATGGAGAGTTGTACCATGCTTTGTGTTCAACGACAGGTGAAATACCGATAGCTTTATATAGAACGGACACCCATACTGTGTCTAAACCAAACAGCCCTTCCACCGTCTCACCTACAGTAAGTATTAATATTTGATGAGCAATGCCAAGTTGAAATTTAATCCTTTACCACTCAATAGTGCATAGACTTTGAAAACATAGGGAAAAGGAATTGCTTGTTAGGAGCAATTTTGTCATTTTCCCACAATATATTTTACATTATTTAGCTCTCATTTTAAGCTCATCTGAGCACGAAGTGCTCAATGTGAGCTTGTGTGGTAAGATGGATGTCCGTAGTCTGTCGTGCGTCGTGCGACATCTGTCGTCCGTCGTCAACATGTACCTTGTATACACTCTAGAGGCTACATTTTTTGCCAAATCAACCTGAAAATTGGTCGGAATGATTGTCTCAATGAAATCTCTGACAAGTTCGAAATTGGGTCAACTGGGGTCAAAAACTAGGTCATAGGCTTTAATCTTAGAAAAACCTTGTATGCACTCTAGAGGCCACATGTTTTGCCCGATCAACCTGAAATTAGGCCAGAATGATTGTCTTGGTAAAATCTATTTTGAGTTCAAAACTGGGGTCAAAAACAAGGTTATAGGGTTTAATCTTTGAAAAACCTTGTATGCACTCTAGAGGCCTCGTTTTTTGCCCAATCAATTGTCATCAATGAAATTAGATAAAAAATTGGAGACATTCAACTCAGGTGAGCAATTCATTAATCATTGCTCAATTTCTCAGCAACCATTTGATATATTTGATTCAAATTTCACAGAAAGTCTGCCGCCATCATAGCGCAGTTGGTAGCGCGTCGGACTGTCAATCTAGAGGTCCCAGGTTCGATCCCCGGCGGCGGCACTCATCCTGTCCGACTATTTGTCTCTCACTAATGGGTCGATAATCGTAGACCTATGTGGGATAGCAGCTGAAGGCTAGGAAGGGATGTGATGGCGGTACAGGTGTGAGAAATACCAGGAATCCATTGTTAGGTGCTCCAGCCGCCGCAATATAATTGAAAGATTGTTGAAAGCGGCGTAAAACCCCATTCAAACAAACAAACACAGAAAGACTAGGTATAAGTCAGATATGTGCATATCCTATTTAGGTTATGGTCCATTGATTTTTTCCATTTTTTGTTACGGCCCTATGGGGATAGCACTTTTATATGGACAAATGCTATTTCGGGGTATTAGTTTGCTTTGCGACAATTGCTAGTTTTGATTTGTTGGAAACCCAAAAAACACCATTTACTGATCTGTACTATCAGGCCTGTGGTTTTATATTAACATACTTTAATTTTTTTTATGAAAATCTTTCTATTTTGACAAGTCTTAAGTTTTGTAAGTAAGAAGTAAGTATGAATGACTTGAACATTTGAAACTTCAATGCTTTATTAACATATTAACCCATTACCATATAATGCCTTTTTGATGCCCCTCAAGAGAGATAATTAAGAAAACAAGCAATTTCTTCATTTGCCACAAAGTTTTCTAACCAAAGAGTTGAAAAAATCTTAAATTTGATCAAGTTTAAATTGTCGTCTGCAACACCTTTCAATTCGTACCAGTCTATAATTTTATTGTCTACGGGGTTAAACTCACATGATTTCATTGTTTTTATATGCTGCAGAAGATGGGGGTATGTTGGTAACATCTATGTCTATCCATCCCTCAGTACATCTGTACTTCCATTTCTTGTTAACCCATTACCACACAATAAAAATTTAGACTGGTCCAAATTGAAAGAAGTTTTTCAACTTTCTGGATAGAAAACATTGTTGAAAATGAAGAAATTGCTTGTTACAAGCAATTTCATCATTTTTCACAATGTTTTCCGGAGCTTTCTTCCTTTAGGGCGTCTAAAAGTGTCACTGAGTTGGAATGGGTTAAACTCCTGCTTTGGAGTCCATAGGACGTGACCAGCGATCCCTTAATTTCTAAAACAGATGTACAGCTTAGGCTAAATTAGGATGTGGAAGTGTGTGTGAAAAATATGAGGGACCCAGTGGTATGGTACTCAGTGAGATAAGACTCAGTAATGTTTGACTCAAAAATTGTTTTGTATTGCGATGGTTCAAGAGAGGGGTTAAGCCTCTAACAATCAAAAGCTCAGAGTAACACCCCTTCTTGTAACATAACTCTAAAAAAAAACATTTGTAAAGTTTTGCATGCCTCTGATAATAAAAGACATTAAATTTCATTCCAGAACAATAATTCTAAACTTCACAAAAGACATCTGGACCAGGAGAAAAAGCCTAAAAAGGTATCAAGTTCTGCAAACATGCACAAAGATTGGAGATCTCACAATAACCCAGAACAGACAGACATCTCAGATCTGATACGGAACAGAATGAAAAGTCTAGATCTTTCCGTCAATGACTATTGTAAGTATTTTAAATATTTTAGTTTTATGTGTATCGTACAGATTTGAAGGCTCAGCAGGTTCAAAACTGTCTGCTCTTGATAAATTTTTTGAATCTTGAACAGTTCTAACTTACTTATTTTTGATTTTAGAAAAGCTATTTATACTAGAATCAGCCTGTTGGTCCTTAGAATGGATGATTTGTCTATCCAAAAAATCTTATCAGAACAACTCTTCCAAAACTTCAGTCTGATTCAATTGATGCTTAGCTGAAGTGTTTATAAGGAGCTGTAGATTTGCAAGACAGACGTTTTGTACATTCCACACCGAATTTTTAAGTTACTAATATTGCCTTTGATTTGATTTTAAAAAAACAGCTTGTGTGGATAGCTCTTTCTACTTTTTCTGTCTGATTCGCTTCAAACTTGGCAGAAGTATTCATTAGGAGTTGTAGATGTGCAAGTTGCAACTTTTGTGAAAATTTTACAAAGAATTGATGAGCTATTGTCCCTTGTTCTCATTAAAATGCTTATCCTGACAGCTCCACCATAACTTCTGTCTGATTTACTGGTTGACGAAGGAAAGGTGAAGGTCAAATGAAAAAAATTGACCTTGGCCAAAGCATATCTTCTACATTTGAAGATGGATTTCAAAATAACCTGAAACAATAAATCTTGACATATACTATGTTAGAGGACTTTTATTGCAGTCAGGTAAATTTCTCGTAGTACTGTTTGAAAAAGTAAGTCCATTCATGAAACTTAACCCTTGTCATGCTAAATCCGGAATATTCCGTATTTTGGCAGGAGGTGTAGACAAAGATCAGCCTGCACTTAAGTGCAATCTGATCTTGGTCTATACCTCCTGCCAGTACTGTTCTTGCCAGAGTTGTTTATGAAATTGATTTCTAAAAGAACTATTGATTTTTGAACAACAAGTACTATCAATGCTTTCAGCCCTTTGATTTTACAGCGATTCACTAAGGTAATTTATACAGCATGGCAAGGGTTAATAAGGGAAAAACATAATCACTCATGTTATATCCTAGACTGGTATCATTAGGCCTATACAACAGAGCCATGTTTACAAAAAGTTATACAGAACTGCATGCAAGATGTGTTTTTGCACAAAAATCATTTTCAAAATCGCCTTGAATTTCAACCAAATTCCTTAGGAATGATCCTTGGGTTACCCTTCGTCAGATTCCTTTAAAAAATTTTGATGGGATGAAAAAAATATGACTAATATATTGTATAAGTGTTGCTAATTTTGGTACACGGTACTCATAGGATGCAAGTTTTGCACATCTGAGACACTCAAATGCGTAGCTAGGAATCTCCATAATATAAGATGTGAGTGCAATATTCCCTCTGGTGCAGATCAACTTCAAAAAAGAATTGAAGACTTTTTAACCCATTCCCACACAAGCCCTCCTTTTTACACCCCTCAAGAAAAAAGCTTTGGAAAATATTGTGGAAAATGAAGTATCAAGCAATTTCTTCATTATCCACAATGTTTTCTATCCAAAAAGACAAAAAAATTAAAATTCAATCAACTTGAAATTGTTGTCTGCAGCGTCTTTCAATTTGGATCAGTCTGAAATTTTGTTTTGTGGGAATGGGTTAAACAGTCTTCAACTCTTTTCTAGATATGAGTGCCAGATAGTCAAAACTGAGCAATACCTTGGTTCCTATAAACCAATATGATAGATGAAAAAGTCAACACTTCAACCCATTACCATACGATAAAGTTTTAGACTGGTCCAAATTCAAGCTGTTGTAGACGATAATTTGAAGTTGATGAAATTCTTTAAATCTTTGGGGTAGAAAACATTGTGGATAATGAAGCAATTTGAAGAGGGTTAACTTTTTTTCAGCTCACCAGGTCATGGGTTTCCATGGTTGGTTAACCCATTCCCACTTGACAAAAATTTAGACTGGTCTAAATTGAAAGAGTTGCCGAGGACAATTCAAAGTTTGTCAAATTTTAGATTTTTCAACTTTCTGGGTAGAAAACATTCTGTAAAATGAAGAAATTACTTGTCACAAGCAATGTCTTCATTTTACACAATGATTTATCAATTGCTTTTCTTCAGAGGCATTAAAAGGCGTCACTGTGTGGGAATGGGTTAACCCTTTCCTATTTTGCAAAATTTTAGACCTGTCCAAATTTAGAGGATTTGCAGACGACAATATAAAATTGATTTTTTATTTTTTTGAAAATAATTCAGTAGGGTAGAAAACATTGTGGAAAATGAAGAAATATCTTGCTTCAAGCAGTTTCGTCTTTTCTCAAGTACAAAAACAGAGGGGGGCGTTAAAATCAGGAATTAACCCTTTCCCGTTTTTGGAAATATTAGACTCCTCCTAATTGAAAGAAGTTGCAGATGACAATTACAACTGGATACCATTTGAAATGAAAGCATCATATGTGGTAGAAAATATTGTGGAAAAAGGAGAAATTGCTTGTTACAAGCAATTTCTTCCTTTTCCACAATGTTTTCCCAAGTATAAAATCACATGTACGTAAAATCCCGTATTTGAACGGGAAAGGGTTAAACAGGAAAGGGTAAGAGTAGTATTGAAAAAATGATTTCCCATTACTTCATAACACTGCATTTTGGACTCCGAGAAAAATAGGCTTGAAAACATTGTGAGCAAAAGAGTCATTGCATGATCATTTCTTATGTATAAACCCATTCTCACACTATACCACATTTGAATTTGTACAATTTTGTCTTCTTGTAATGGGTTGAGGACTTCATCTTAAATTCTAATATATTTCAAAAGGTTGTCTGAACTTCTTTCAATTTGGACTTGCGTAGATTTATTTCCATTTTTGTTTGATAATGGTTTAATCCATTATCAAATATTCATGCCTTTTTACACCCGTGAATTTCAAGTGCAGTCTGATCTTGGTCTACACCTCCCTTCAAAACAGGAATATTCCAGGTTCAGCAAGATAAGGGTTAAGAAATTTTGCCATTTTCCACAATTGTTTTTACCTGAAATGATTATGATTTATGAAATTCACCAACTTTAAATTGTTGTCTGCAACTTCTTCGAATTTTAACCAGTCTAAAATATTTCATCTGATAATGGATTGAAGGGTAGTGGAAGCTTGAGTGTTGCAAAGTGTTGAACAATTGATAACAAATCTTGGATTTCTGAAATTTTCAAAATGTTGAAAAAGGGAAACCAAATGTAAATACCCAATTGCGATGTTAAGTAAGGCAGATTATCATGCCTTCAATCCTTAACCCACTCCCACATAGTGATGCATTTTGATGCCCCTCAAGAAAGCAATTTGGGAAAATATTTTGGAAAATGAAGAAATTGCAATGTTACAACGTTGTTTTCTATCCAGAAAGATGAAAATATCTAAAATTTCATAGCCTTTGATTTTTTTTCTGTAACTGACCTTTCAATTTGGTGCAGTCTAAAATTTCGATGTCTTGTAATGAGTTAAGACATCCCCATGGCCAACAACTATATAATCCTTATAACAAGCAAATTTTCTGTTTTTCACAAAATTTTCTCACTTATTTTCCAATATTGAAAAGTTGTCTGCATTTTCTTTTAACCCTTTCCTCGTTTTGGAAATTTTAGACTGGTCCAAATTGAAAGAGATTGCACACGACAATGAAAAGTCAATGCAATTTGAAATGAAACTATCATGTGTGGTAGAAAATATTGTGGAAAAAGGAAAAATTGCTTGTTACAAGCAATTTCTCCTTTTAAGCTCACCTGAGCACGTAGTGCTCAAGTGAGCTATTGTGATCCCCTTTTGTCCATCCGTCGTGCGTCGTTAGTTGTGCGTTGTCCGTCAACAATAAACGACATCTCCTCCCAAACCACTGGGCCAATTTGAACCAAATTTGGCAGAAATGTTCCTTAGGTGGTCCCCTTCAAAAATAGCTAAAAGAATTGGAATCCGTGAAAAACTCTGGTTGCCATGGCAACAAAAATGAAATTTTAAAATAATCTTTAAAAATCTTCTCCTCCTGACCTAGAAGGTGTAGAGCCTTGATATTTTGCATGAAGCATCAGTATATTGACCTCTTTCAAAAAAGCTAAAATCATGATCTTCGAGTCCCCAGGGGCAGAGCCCAAGGGGGGTGGGGTTTATAAAGAAATAAAGAACGATTTTTTAAATGACATCTCCTCCCAAACCACTGGGCCGATTTTAACCAAATTTGGCAAAAATGTTACTTAGGTGGTCCCCTTTCAAAAATAGCTAAAAGAATTGAAATCCGTGAAAAACTCAGGTTGCCATGGCAACAAAAGTGAAATTTTAAAATAATCTTTAAAAATCTTCTCCTCTTGACCAAGAAGGCGCAGAGCCTTGATATTTTGCATGAAGCATCAGTATATTGACCTCTTTCAAAAAAGCTAAAATCATGATCTTCGAGTCCCCAGGGGCAGAGCCCAAGGGGGGTGGGGTTTATAAAGAAATAAAGAACGATTTTTTAAATGACATCTCCTCCCAAACCACTGGGCCGATTTTAACCAAATTTGGCAAAAATGTTACTTAGGTGGTCCCCTTTCAAAAATAGCTAAAAGAATTGAAATCCGTGAAAAACTCAGGTTGCCATGGCAACAAAAGTGAAATTTTAAAATAATCTTTAAAAATCTTCTCCTCTTGACCTCTTGACCAAGAAGGCGCAGAGCCTTGATATTTTGCATGAAGCATCAGTATATTGACGTCTTTCAAAATAGCTAAAATCATGATCCTCGGGTCCCCAGGGGTGGAGCCCCAGGGGACTGGGGTTTATATAGAAATAAATAACGATTTTTTAAATGACAACTCCACCAAAACCACTGGGCCAATTTGAACCAAATTTTGCAGAAATGTTCCTTAGGTGGTCCCCCTTAAAATAAGCTAAAAGAATTGGAATCCGTGAAAAACTCTGGTTGCCATGGCAACAAAAGTGAAATTTTAAAATAATCTTTAAAAATCTTCTCCTCCTGACCTAGAAGGTGTAGAGCCTTGATATTTTGCATGAAGCATCAGTATATTGACCTCTTTCAAAAAAGCTAAAATCATGATCTTCGAGTCCCCAGGGGCAGAGCCCAAGGGGGGTGGGGTTTATAAAGAAATAAAGAACGATTTTTTAAATGACATCTCCTCCCAAACCACTGGGCCGATTTTAACCAAATTTGGCAAAAATGTTACTTAGGTGGTCCCCTTTCAAAAATAGCTAAAAGAATTGAAATCCGTGAAAAACTCTGGTTGCCATGGCAACAAAAGTGAAATTTTAAAATAATCTTTAAAAATCTTCCCCTCTTGACCAAGAAGGCGCAGAGCCTTGATATTTTGCATGAAGCATCAGTATATTGACGTCTTTCAAAATAGCTAAAATCATGATCCTCGGGTCCCCAGGGGTGGAGCCCCAGGGGGCTGGGGTTTATATAGAAATAAATAACGATTTTTTAAATGACAACTCCACCAAAACCACTGGGCCAATTTGAACCAAATTTTGCAGAAATGTTCCTTAGGTGGTCCCCCCTTAAAATTAGCTAAAAGAATTGGAATCCGTGAAAAACTCTGGTTGCCATGGCAACAAAAATGAAATTTTAAAATAATCTTTAAAAATCTTCTCCTCCTGACCTAGAAGGTGTAGAGCCTTGATATTTTGCATGAAGCATCAGTATATTGACCTCTTTCAAAAAAGCTAAAATCATGATCTTCGAGTCCCCAGGGGCTGAGCCCAAGGGGGGTGGGGTTTATAAAGAAATAAAGAACGATTTTTTAAATGACATCTCCTCCTTAACCACTGGGCCAATTTTAACCAAATTTGGCAAAAATGTTGCTTAGGTGGTCCCCTTTCAAAAATAGCTAAAAGAATTGAAATCCATGAAAAACTCTGGTTGCCATGGCAACAAAAGTGAAATTTTAAAATAATCTTTAAAAATCTTCTCCTCTTGACCAAGAAGGCGCAGAGCCTTGATATTTTGCATGAAGCATCAGTATATTGACGTCTTTCAAAATAGCTAAAATCATGATCCTTGGGTCCCCAGGGGTGGAGCCCCAGGGGGCTGGGGTTTATAAAGAAATAAATAACGATTTTTTAATGACAACTCCACCAAAACCACTGGGCCAATTTGAACCAAATTTTGCAGAAATGTTCCTTAGGTGGTCCCCCTTAAAATTAGCTAAAAGAATTGAAATCCGTTAAAAACTCTGGTTGCCATGGCAACAAAAGGGAAATTTCAAAATAATCTTTAAGAATCTTCTCCTCCTGACCCAGAAGGCGTAGAGCCTTGATATTTTGCATGAAGCATCAGTATATTGATCTCTTACTAAATAGCTAAAATCATGATCCTCGGGTCTCCAGGGTCGGACCCGGGGGGGGGGGGTATAGGCATGAAGCATCAGTTCACAGACTTCTTTTTTATTTCTAAAATTATAATTTAAAATTTTTTCCTTCTTTAAAATCAGCACTTAAGCCTTGGAATTTGTAATTTAGACCTTTGGATCCCGAGGTTCATAGTCTTTATATGTAATTGTGGCCCACTTGTTTCATAATCCTAACCTTAACATGAAATTAGACTGTTGAAAGAAAAAGAGCCTTTATCTCAGGTGAGCGTCCCAGGGCCAACGGCCCTCTTGTTTCACAATATTTTCCCAAGTAAAATCACAGGGATGTAAAAACCCGGGTTTGTACATGAAAGGGTTAATTCAGACCTGTCTAAATTTTTGTTGAATGGTAATGGGTTAACCAAAGTTTACTTTCAATATTTACTCATAACTTGTGTGTTTTCAGGTGATTATGAATACAAAAAGAACGATATTTGTTATGTTATACTGAACCCATCTCCAAAACGAAAACTACGAATAGGTGACCTTGTGTAAGTATAGTCTCATATCTAACTCTTTCCCACTGTTGTTGTCATCATAGCAAAGTTGATAGGGCATCAGACTCCTAATCTTCAATCATGCGTTGTCATGAGTTCGATCCCAGGTGGCACATATCCTTTCAAAAATTTGTCTCTCACCAATTGTAGGATAATCGTTGGATAGCAGCTGGAGGCTAGGAAAGCATGTAGTGGTAGTACTGGTGTGAGAAATACTAGGAATGCTATAATAATTTATCTCCGTAATCTACATTATGTGAACATAGATATAAGTAGGTCTTTGTGACATGTTAGCACTATTGGAACATAGAAAAAATATTTTGTAACAACATAGCAAGTTACACCTGTTTGAAATTATGAAATCCCAACAAGGCTTATAGTTGTAGGTGTCACTATGTGCATCACTCTCACCATCTGTTATGAATAATAGTGTCCCCCATTCTTCTACACACATAACTTCTACATTTACCAATGGATTCCAAAATGAAATGATTTCTGTGACGAGCAATTGCATCATACTTAAAGTGTTCTATATATCCATGTCAAGATTAATGAGACATACTCCTTAATTATTAGAGATGATTTTTAGCTTTGCTGTTTTCTGAGAAAACCCGAGGAATTGTCATCACCTGGGCATCGTTGGCGTTGGCGTGACAGACTTTAACCTTGGTCATATCTCTGTTGTTATTGAAGATATCCTCATGAAACTTGGCATGTGTATTTACCATCACAAGAGCTATCTAGACTATCAAGGTGGATAACTCTAAAAATGTCATTGTAAGACTTATGCCCCTTTTTCGACTTAGAATTCTTGCATTATCCAGCACCTTCAGCCGAGCATTGCACCGTGGGCGGTGCTCTTGTTTTATCTTTATCTTGACTCATTTTGAAGAAAACCAGAGGTTTTGCTATGGCGAGGTCATCATCTATGTCTGCGTCAGCTTCTGCATGCTGTTGACATTTGAAAACATTTCGTTATATCTCTGGTATTATAGTACACATTCAACTGAAACTCGGAATATATGTTCACCATTAAAAGAGCAATCTATACAAAGAAGTGGGATAACTCTAAATGCACTTTTGAATGAATTATGCCCCTTTTTTCCACTAAGAAATTTTGACCAATATCAAGCAATTGAACAGTTAACCATTGGCATCTCCATGTTGTACTCTTATTTCAGATATGTCATTCAACCAAGTTCGATGTTTGCTATTCCATCACGAATGAACAGATTTAAACACAGTACAAGGACACGAGCTTGGACTCCAACTCTTAAGAGAACTGTGTCTGAGAACGAGTTTTCGGACAGCGAAACAATCACACCAGAGGTCCGAGACAGATCACAGTCCTTGTCTTCTGGACAGAAGAAAAAAAGTCGATTTGAAGTGGGTATGGTAGAATGAGCCAGAGGTACAGAAAGAAAGGGTATTTGGGTTGTCAGATTAATCCATTACCAGACGACAAAATTTTAGACTGGCCCGAATTGAAAGAAGTTGCAAACGACAATTTTAAGTTGATGAATTTTCGGATTTGTTTAACTTTCTGAGTAGAAAACATTGTAGAAAATGAAGAAATTCCTTGTGACAAGCAATTCCTCCATTTTCTACAATGTTTTCAAAAGCTTCTTTTAGGGAGAATTCAAAATGCATCATTGAGTGGGAATGGGTTAAACCATTACCAGAAAATAAAATTGTACACTGGTCAAAATTGAAAGAATTTGCAGATGGCAATTTTTCGTGAGGGAATTTAAAAGAATATTTTTTTGGGGGGGGGGGCTAGAAAACATTGTTGATAAAGAAGAAATAAGTAATTTATTCACTTTCCACCATGTTTTCTAAAGCGTTTTGCTTGGTTGTGTAAAAAAGCGAGATTGTGTGATGATGGGTTAAGTTGATTGTGTGGGAAAATGTTAATTGTTAGCATTCAGACAGGAAGTCCCCCTTCAATTTTAAATGGTGTAATATTGTAAAATTTATGGCAAATTTATTACAATAAAAGTGAAAAAATTGTTTGTTGACCTGAATGTCGTAACTACAGCTTGAACAAGCTGTAGTTACGGCCCTCAGGCCACCAAACCAATCAAAATGTGGTGGCCAATGTGGGAATTATAATATGAATACCGGGGTTGAATGAGCGATTTGATAGGTTGATTGTTTCTTTGATTGACAGCTGTGTTTGGTCAATTATTAGAGAGTTTATGAATTTTTCTTGTCTGTATTTCTATGAGGCTGTCTGTCCAAATTTTACCTATCCATGTAAAGGCAAAGACTTTACTCATATAGTGTTGCCCCAAATGTAAGGACCAGCCATTTCCCCTGAATACCTTCTCTGTGTTTTCAGATCTCTTACCATGGCCACAGGGCAGTGGTAGCGCGTAGGACTCCTAATCATGGGTTCCTGGGTTTGATTCCCATTTGCTGCAATTATCCTTTCAGGTAATTGTCTCTCACCATGGGTTGATAATTATTAACCTACATGGGGTGAGCAGCATGAGGCTTGAAAAGGATTTTGTGGTAGTACTGGTGTAATCTATGGTTAGGTGCTCCTGCCTCTGTAATATAAACTAAATACTGTTTAAAGTGATGGTCCTACTATAACAATTCTTTTAACCCAATACCAGATGACAAAATTTAAGACTGGCCGAAATTCAAAGGAGTTGCAGACGACATTTTTAACTTTATGAAATTCTAGGTTTTTTCAACTTTCTGAGTAGAAAACCTTGTGGATAATTAACCCTTGTCATGCTGAAAACGGAATATTCCGGTTTTGGCAGGAGGTGTAGACTAAGATCAAACTGCACTTATGTGCAGGCTGATCTTAGTCTACACCTCCTGCTTGTACTTTTGCTGCCAGAGTTGTTTATGAAGTTGATTTCTAAAAGAAATATTGATTTTTTAACAACAAGTTCTATCAGTGCTTTCAGCCCTTTGATTTGACAGCATTTCAGTAAGGTAATTTATACAGCATGACAAGGGTTAAGAAATTGCTTGTAACAAGCAATTTCTTCATTTTACACAATGTTTTCTACTCACGTTTTTCTTTAGCGTCACTGTGTGGGAATGGGTTAACACATTACCTGATGGCAAAATTGTAAACTTATTAAATTGAAGGAAATATTCAAAGCAGGCTATTAATTAAAAAAAAATCTAATTAAAGTAGAGAACAATATGGCAAAAGGAGTTGTATATAACAACTAATTCAATAATATCTGAGGGACATGAAACATGTGATAAAGTGGGAATGGATTGACTACCTGGCCACCCACCAACAAGCCATGGTAGTTCTTACTAAGTGAGTCGGCTTCACTGAAATGGAACTTTCAGCTTTCAAGATGGACACTTAACAACTCGGCCATTGAAGCCTATCTGAGAACTAGTTGAAATGCATTGCTCTTTGGCGAGAATGTGCATCATTTTAATACTTTTTTGTCAAGGCCAAGGTCATGTTTCAAGGTCCTACTTATGTAATTTGGGCATTAGCGTTATCTAACCATACCTCATCAGATGTTTTGTATCCATAAAACTGTACATAGCAGTAGCTTTTGAAATCATTTGTTCAATTGCTCATTGATTTTGTATTAACTTATTCCCACAAAATCTGGCTTAGTTAACTCTATACTGTTTTTCAAAATTATAGACATGTCCAAATTCAACGGAGTAGTAGACCTTATTTTAATGTTAATACGATTCAAAAAGTTGCCATCCTGCTATATAAAAAATATTATGGAAAAGGATGAAGTTGCTTGTTAAAAGTATCGTTTTTTTCGACAATGTTTTCTCAGGTATAATGTCTTAGGGATGTAAATTAGGGATTGTACAGGAAAGGGTAAACCCCTCAAGATAAGAGCTTTAACCCAAAAACAAAGGTTTTTAGGATTGTCATCTGCAACTTCTTTGAATTTTGGACCAATCTAAATTTTTGTGTATTAAAGGGATAATTAGAAGTACATAGTTAAATACAGGATTGTTCCAATATATGTTGGTCACAATTTTAGATGTTAATCCATTAACAATTGACAAAATTTGAGACTAGTCAAAATTCTAAGAAGTTGCAGATGACAACTTTTAGATGATGGAATCCAAGAAATAGTTGTCTTCTTGGTTAAAGAAAATTGTGGATAATGAAGAAATTGCTTATTACAAGCAATTTCTTCATTTTCCACAATGTTTTCCAAAGCATTTTTCTTAAGGGGCATCAAAAAGCATCACTGCTTGGGAAGCGTTCAAATAGTCCAATTAGTGAATTTATAAAAAATATTTTACCCCATACAATTCCTCTTTTTATATCCCTCCAGGGAAATGCTTTTGGAAAACATTGACGGAAATGATATGCTGAAAATAACTGTGATTGTGTTGGAATGGGTTAATATAAAGCTGGGCATTCTTATATTTATGTGCTCTTTTAAATTTGTGTTATATGAGTATGTTGCTTTTGTTATTTTTGTTCACATAAAGTTGTATATGTATTTGTGTTATAAAATGGTTGAAATGTGTGTGCTTTCTTACGGAGGAGATATATTTACTGTGTATTCACGAGCTTGTCTTTGTCAAAGTCACATTTATTTGCACCTTCACACATATTTTCAAACCATTTTCAATTGACACTGAGTACTTTGGACACCTACTCATGGCATTTAGAGTATTTGTTTTTTGTCTCAAGAAGCTTTGAGTTGATGTCTATCTTTAGAACACCTCTTGTCAAGCTGAACCAAGAATATTCCTGTTTTTGCAAGAGGTATAGCCAAAGATCTGTGCAGACTGATCTTAGTCTACACCACCTGTCCATTCCTCAAGCCAGAGTTGTTTTAACCTGTCCCTCTCAATGAGGCTTTTAGACCCCTCCAAGAAATAAAGCTTTGGAAAACATTGTGGAAAATGAAGAAATTGCTTGTCATAAGCAATATCTTCATTTTCCACAATGTTTTCTACCCCAAAGGTAAAAAAATCCAAAATTTCATAAGCTTTTTTTGTCCTCTGCATTTCCTTTCAATTTAGACCAGTGTAAAAAAAGTTGATGGATCACTATTGTCAATAAAAAAAATTTTGATTGGCCAATCAAATTATTTATATAGATTGGAACTTTGAACTCACACATTTATGCCAAACTGTAGTTGTGATGTTTAGGTTGCCAACCAATTATTTACCTCTCACCTTTGTCAATGAAAAATATTGATTGGCTTATCAAATTATTTTTATGCCCCCGCATCAATAGATCGGGGGGCATATTGTTGTACCGTAGTCCGTCTGTCTGTCTGTCCGTCTGTCTGTCTGTCTGCAAAACTTAACCTACCAACTAAACATTTTCCTATAACTTCAACCCTGATTAAGTTACAATGCTAATTTTGGTATGTAGATAGGTCTCATTAAGGCGCAACTGTGGAAGATCATTTCATCAAGGTCAAAATTTTAACCTTTTCCCTAAAACAAAGAGAAAAAACCCCAATGAAAATCACCCATTTCTAAAGAATTCCTGTTTCGGGGGGCAAAGTGTTGCACAAACACATCTTGTCATAGACTGAAACTTTGAACTTGCACATTTATGACAAGCTGTAGTTGTGATATTTAGGTTGCCAACAAATTTTTTGCTTTTCTTGTTCCAGATCACAAATGCTACAAAATTACCCCTGTCTAACTGCTATTACAGAGGTTAGAAGGCATCAATTGACCTTTAGCTGGCCATGCCCACTTACTCCATTGACCCCACCCATTGACCTTGACCCCAATTTTAAACGGTGTTATTTTGCTAACTTTACAGCCAGCAACATGAAACAAAAAAGTAAAATGGTTGGTCAGAGACCTAAATATAGTAAGTACAGCTTGAATAAGCTGTAGTTAAGTATTCAAGCTGTAGTTAAGTCATTTTAGTTGCAAAACCAACAAAAAATCTTAACATAGATGTTGGCCAAAGTCTGAGATCAAAACTCACTTCTGGTCTAAAAGAATGATTCCATTGACGGACTGTTAATTGATTGGCAGCCACAATTGGTCAATAGTTGGATATTTCATGCCTTGAACTCATTTTTTTGCCCCCGCATCGATAAGATCGGGGGCATATTGTTTTACCGGTGTCCATCTGTCTGTCTGTCTGTCCGTCTGTCTGTCTGTCTGCAAAACTTAATCTACCAACTAAACATTTTCCTCTAACTTTAACCCTGATTAAGTTACAATGCTAATATTTGGTATGTAGATAGGTCTCAACAAGGCGCAACTGGGGAAGGTCATTTCATCAAGGTCAAGGTCAAAATTTTAACCCTTTACCCGTTTCTAAACGATTCCCGTGTCAGGGGCATAGTGTGTCACAAACACATCTTGTTTTCTCTATTTTCATCAGTTTTGGAGGTTTTTAGCTGTGCTTGTTAAGAACAAAAAGTTGTTGTCATGACCCTGGTGTTATCAGTATTCACAATGGTTTGGACTATACACTGAATTGCATCTAGTCATTTCTCAATACTTATTAAATATGATGAAATTCTCACCAATATCAAGGGAAACTGGCCTTATTGACAATATACCTTGATTCTTCTCAATAGGTCACAAAACACATTGCAATAAACATTCCAAATTCTCTAGTCTTTACATCTCATGCATTGACTATCACACTTCCTTTTCAAATTAATTCAAATGCTGATAATATATATGTCTTTTCGTAATTAATTGCCAACTAAGAATTTAAAAACAATAATTCAACCCATTCAAAGACAATTCCACCCATTTATTCCCCACAAGTAAACAGTTTTTGAAAAAAAGGAGAATGAAGAAATTTGCTTACAGTAAATTGCTTATTATATCTTCAATATTCACAATGTTTTCTTCCCAAATTTGTATCAGCCTGAAATGTTTTCATCTTGTAATGGGTTAAGAAAACAAACTCTTTGATAACTTAGTGTAAAAACATCATAAGTGTCGATACTTTGTATAGACATTTATGATGTTTTTTGCACTAAGCCATCGTCTTGTCAGTTACAATCAACGAAATTTGTAAATAGCAATTTCTTTCGTTCCTCTTTGTAACATGTCATGGAACATGATTGTATTGGAAAAGGTTAATTTTTCTTTGATTATTTTCAATCAAATATATTTTTTTATGCATGTTTATTTGTTGTTGTTACTGATAATGTTAATGAGTAACAATTATGAAATATGTATATTTTTTGTATTATTTGATGAGTTAAACCCTTCAATCAAAATGAACTCTTCTTGGAGCTCTGTAAAGTGAATATTTGATAGAGATAGGATCAAGAAAAGGTCAGTTAGATATAGTATTTCTAAATTAGATATATGATAAGGTAGAATTACCATTTTATAATCAGAAAGTCTGCAGTGAGTAAAAAGTTTCAATCCTGATCAGTCTGCACTGTCCTCACAGTCACATCAGTGTTGTTAGCTAAAACTCTTCTAAGAAGTTCTTTTTTATACGCCCGTCGAAGACGGGACGTATTATGGGATCACTCTTGTTGTCCGGGCGTCCAGGCGTCCGGTCGTCCGGGCGGTGTCCACTTCTTTGTCCAGAGCATAACTCTGTCACCGTAAGTCCGATTGACTTTAAACTTGGCAGTTATATTTTTCTCATCAATACGGAGTGCAGTGCGCAAGAACCATAACTCTACCTGGCCTATTTTTTGAGTTATTGCCCTTTGTTGTTTTTCATACTTGAATCTTGTCCGGAGTATATCTCTAAAAGTATTATAGCTAGGATCATGAAACTTCATGGGTGTATAGATCTCACCAAGGGGGAGTGCAGTGCACAAGAACCATAACTCTACCTGGCCTATTTTTTGAGTTATTGCCCTTTGTTGTTTTTCATACTTGAATCTTGTCCGGAGTATATCTCTAAAAGTATTATAGCTAGGATCATGAAACTTCATGGGTGTATAGATCTCACCAAGGGGGAGTGCAGTGCACAAGAGCCATAACTCTACCTGGCCTATTTTTTGAGTTATTGCCCTTTGTTGTTTTTCATACTTGAATCTTGTCCAGAGTATATCTCTAAAAGTATAATAGCTAGAATCATAAAATTTCATGGATGGTAAGAGCTCACCAAGTAGGAGTGCAGTGTACAAGAACCATAACTCTACCTAGCCCATTTTTTGAGTTATTGCCCTTTGTTGTTTTTCATACTTGAATCTTGTCCGGAGTATATCTCTAAAAGTATTATAGCTAGGATCATGAAACTTCATGGATATATAGATCTCACCAAGGGAGAGTGCAGTGCACAAGAACCATAACTCTACCTGGCCTATCTTTTGAGTATTTGCCCTTTGTTGTTTTTCATACTTGAATCTTGTCCGGAGTATATCTCTAAAAGTATAATAGCTAGAATCATGAAATTTCATGGATGGATAGAGCTCACCAAGTGGGAGTACAGTGTACAAGAACCATAACTCTACCTAGCCTTTTTTTGAGTTATTGCCCTTTGTTGTTTTTCATACTTGAATCTTGTCAGGAGTATATCTCTAAAAGTATAATAGCTAGAATCATGAAACTTCATGGATGGATAGAGCTCACCAAGTGGGAGTGTAGAATACAAGAACCATTATTCTACCTAGCCTATTTTTTTTGAGTTATTGCCCTTTGTTGTTTTTCATACTTGAATCTTGTCTGGAGTATATCTCTAAAAGTATAATAGCTAGAATCATGAAACTTCATGGATGGATAGAGCTCACCAAGTGGGAGTGCAGTGTACAAGAACCATAACTCTACCTAGCCTATTTTTTATAGTTATTGCCCTTTGTTGTTTTTCATACTTTGTTTGACAAAAAATATCAATTCAAAATAACCTCAGTTCTATTCAAACTCCCAGTTCATATAAAGCAGTGTGACGGGCGTATCTTGTGACAATTTGGCACCTTGTTCATCAAATGGGTCCAATTTGTATTGTGTTTTTCAGGCCTAAGGTCCCTATAGGTCCCAATTGTAGTGTTTTTCAGGCCTGGGTAGGGGTCAAATCTAACTCTGCTTCAATGGGATCCCATAGGAATCCCTACCTATTATTTCAGGGTTTCCTCCAGATAATCAGGAATCCCTCCTTAATATACATTTACTCATATACATGCAATCCTGCCCTTCTAAGCCCAAATTGAAAATAGAAAGCTTCGTAAAACACTGTGGAAAATGAAGAAATTGCTTGTTACAAGCAATTTCTTCATTATCCACAATGATTTTGACAAAAACAAGCAAACGAAAAAATCAAGAGCATTAGTTGGTACATTTAGATCTATTGTACTGGTGAAATATTGAAGGACCCTGACAGAATCCCTAGCCCGAGATTGCTGTGGTCCATTCCAATTTTCAGGGATCTTCGGGATCCCGGGACACTGTTAGTGTCGTCCCCTGCTGGGTCCATGTAGGTCTTATTTGTATAGTGTTTCTCAGGCCTTTGAAAATCCAAATAATTTTGACAAGAACAGAAAATAAAAAGTTATCTTGTACAGATATACATTTGAAAATCACCCTCAGTAACCTGTCCCCAAATTTTGAATCGCTTCCCACAGGCCTGGTTTTTCTTGTTGAAATTTAGTGTTCCAACCCGTTACAAAAGGGTATGACTTAAACCGTCAACATATGGTGAAATTTAAAACTGGTCCAAATATAAAGATATTGTAGATAACAATTTTAATGAAATTCTTAAAATCTTTGCCTTTTGGGGGGTAAAACCTATTGTGGATAATCCAGAAATTGCTTGCAAGTTCATTAATTTTCCACTATCCAAACTTTTTTCGTTGAGTTGTCAAAAAGCTTGAGTGTGTTTGATTGAAACTGTTTATTTTGCATTGATTGGGGAACAAGTTCTTCCAACTTAGACTTAATCCATCTTGATTCTTCTTCATGGAGAATACACCAGTACTTATGCCAATTATATGGACCATTGACAGGACAAAGATTGATAGTCGCTCCTGGGAATCAAACCCAAGACCTCTTAACCCTTTCCTGTTTTTCAAAATTTTAGACCTGACCAAATTCAGAGGTTTGGCAGACGACAATTTTATTTGAAAAATAATCATCCTCTTGGGTAGAAAAAATTGTGGGGAAAGAGAAATTGCTTGATACAAGCAATTTCTTAGTTTTCCACAATGTTTTCTCAAGTATTTAAACTCAGGGACGTAAAAACCAGGGCTTGAACAGGAGGTGACCGGTCAACTCGGCCCATTTTCAACTCGGCCCATCAGCAACTTGGCCAAACGTATAACTCGGCCCCAATTTCATTCTATGTCAAATCAATCTTATTATTGAATATTTATCAAGTATAATTATTACAAATACAAAAGTACTCAATCATCATTCAGTTGTGAGGAAATTTACATTTGCATCAGCTGCAGATTGAAAAGTTAGATTGAAATTCAACAGTCATTCAAATTGCACATAATCAAGCAATGACTCGATATGATATTACAAACACAAAATAATGTATTTGAAAATATTAAGGATAAACATAGTAAGGTAATACTGGATCACTCGTACAGAACTTAAACATATTAAAGGAATTATGATATATTTTACAATAGATTGTATATTTTGGCCGAGTTATTTGATTGGCCGAATTGACTGGTTACCGAACAGGAAAGGGTTAATTTGGAAGATACTCTACTTCTAGACCACAGACACCACTATGTGTTGTTGTGTGGGAATGTTTGAAGAAATTTCTAAGCAAATGTTAAACCTGTGTGTATATATTATCTTTTGAGAGAAAAAGACCACCTTTAACTCTGGACAGACTACAATGATTGAAATGCACAGGATTACAATAGACCACAGTCTGGTTGTTTTGATTTGGCAAGGTTTCTGAATCCAAAATGGTTATTTTACCTAACCATGTGTTTAATTTTGTAATACTTACATATATGAGTGTAGCATCTGACGGCTTATCGTCACCTCCTATTGTGTCTTTATATTGTCACAATGATCATGTCTCTTTTGTTGTCTAAATGAAGCATATTTAAGTTTATCAAACTGGAATCAACCCTTGCTTTCATCACTTAACCCTTGTCATGCTGAACCCGGAATATTCCGGTTTTGGCAGGAGGTGTAGACTAAGATCAGACTGCACTTATGTGCAGGCTGATCTTAGTCTACACCTCCTGCTTGTACTTTCCCTGCCAGAATTGTTTATGAAGTTGATGTCTAAAAGAGATATTGATTTTTTGATAACAAATTCTGTCAGTGCTTTCAGCCCTTTGATTTGATTCATCAGCTGAAATGATGACCCACACACTCGTATAATGTGTTAAAAAAATAAATATGTTGTCCTGTCAATAAATGTGGTTTGCAATTAATCATTATAATGTGAATACATATAATGCAGTAATTATCCCCCGCCGTTTCGGCGAAGCGGATATAGTAATGGTCTCCGTCCGTCCTTCCGCACTTCTGTCATTCTGTCTTTCCGTCACTTAACTTGTCCGGAGCATATCTCTGAAAGTATAATTGCTATAAAGTTGAAACTTCATAGGTCGATAGATCTCATTGAGGAGAAGTGCAGTGCACAAGAACCACAATTCATGCTTGCATAATTTTGAAGTTATTGCCCTTTGTTGTTTTAAAGACTTAGATTTTGTCCGGGGCATATCTCTGAAAGGATAATAGCTATTAACTTGAAACTTCATAGGTGGATAGATCTTGTTGAGGAGAAGTGCAGTGCACAAGAACCACAACTCTTGCTTGCATAATTTCGGAGTTATTGCCCTTTGTTGTTTTAAAGCCTTAGATTTTGTCCTGAGCATATCTCTGAAAGTACAATAGCTATTGTCGAACTCATTGAGAAGAAATGAAGTGCACAAGAAGCCTAAATCTAACTGGCTTCAGTTTACTATCAAGCTTTTAAGGCGGGGATGGCCATGTCTGACATGGCTCTTGTTCACTTAGCTATCATGGTTTTAGCTCACACGAGAACAAAGCTTTTGTGATCTTGCAGTGTCTGTTATCTTTGTCCGGCATCTGTTGTCCATCATGAACATCTGGAGTGAACTCTAGAGGCCACAATTTTTTTTTATCTAGAAACTTTGTAAGAATGTTTGTCTTATTGAAATCTTCATTAAGTTATTGGGTAACTAGGTCAAATCTAAGAAAAACCTTGTGAGCACAATAAAGATCACTTTTTTTTTTCTTCAAATTTTTGCCGTCAAGTTTTATATTGGATTTATATTGGATTACATTCGGTCGAAACTAGGTCACTAGGTCAAATCTTAGACAACCTTGTGTGCACTCTAGAGGGCACATTTTTCCTTACATGCCTTGATACGTTGTCAGATTGTTGTCTCAATAAGAGACCATCCTTCTGAATGTTTATCTTGATAATACAGTGTATCTAGGTCAAATTTTATATTGGGCCACATAGGGTAAGAGTGTTTGTTTTCATATTATCTCGGCCAAATTTGGTAATGTTGGGTCAAAACCTAGGTCAAATGTTAAAAATGCTTTGTATGGAGACTGGAGGTCATACTTTTGCCTCAAATGTCTTGATATTTAGGCAGAATACTTGTCTTTATATTATCGCAGTCGTAGACAGTGCATTAAGATTATTACTGATCATGTTTGGTCAAAAAGTTGGTCACTAGGTCAAATCTCAGACTACTTTGTATGCTAATCATGGATTTAAAAAATTCTGAAACTTTCAGAATTCCGAAATTTGTCATGGTTAATTATCACAAACTTTTTTATCAGTGATGGGTTGTCGTCATTCTTTCCTGGGGTATTTTTAGATTTTTTCAATGTTGATCGGTGATGGTCAAACATCACAATGAAAATGAATTGATGATGAGAATTGTTGATTAACCTATTCCAACACAAGCCCTCCTTTTTACGCCCCTCATGAAAAAAGCTTAAAAAACAAGCAATTTCCTCATTATCCAAAATGTTTTCTATCCAAAAATACGAGAAAAAATTATAATTCCACCAACTTGAAATTGTCGTCTGCAGCTTCTTTCAATTTGGACCAGTCTAAAACTTTGTTGTGTGGGAATGGGTTAATTTCTAAAACTTTCAGAATTCCCCAAAATTGTGATGGTTAATTATCACAAACTTTTCTTCTCGGTGACACTTCGTCATCACTCTTTCCTTGGCTATTTTAATTTCTTTTCTTCATTGTTTATCAGTGGCGGTAAAGCGTCACAATGAAAATGAAACGATGATGAGAATGGTTAACCATCAAATACTTAATTTTTAGTGACATATGCCATATGACTAAAATACTGTTAAAAGTGGTGTAAAACCCCATTCAATCAATCAATCAATCAATCAATTTAAATTTAATTTGAATCAGTAGCTATCTACAGAGCGCATAGTGAAGACTCTGATCAGACTGTGCGGATGCATGGGCTGATCTGAGTCTTTACTTTGCGTACATATTAAATTGTTAGAATTGTCTAGCAGAGGCACAAATGGAAGATTTTTCCTAACCGGAAGGTCTTTGTGCGCCAAATAATACATAATTTGATTAATTTTATACAATGAAGGGACCAATTTCCAATGTTAATTTTGTAATTGTTTTTTTTAATAAAAGAGGACCAATTTGAATCTTTACTGTGTAAAAAATGTATTTCCTAACAGTTGTTAAGGTATTTACTGTTGTTCTATTTTGTATTAAAGTATTGTAAAGCCTCATTTAAAACCTTTCTTTTTTTACTTTAATCCATTCCCACACGATCCTCCTTTATACGCCCATCAAGAAAAAGACCTTTGAAACCATTGTCGATAATGAAAGAAGGAATCGTCCCAATATACAAAGATTTTCGAAATTTCGTAGAGTGAAAATTGTTGACTTCTTTGAAATTTGGACAAGTCTAAAAATGTTGTCATCTGATCATGAGGTAATACACACACACACGCACACACTGCTATAAAGAGGCTTTGTTTTTATGGTGTCACTGCTATCCAACCCATTCCCACACAGTGACGCTTTTTGACGCCCCCCCCCCGAAGGAAAAAAAAGTTTTAAAAACATTGTGGGAAATGAAGAAATTGCTTGTTTCAAGCAATTTCTTCATTATCCAAAATGTTTTCTACCCCAAAGTTAAAAAAATCCAATATTTCATAAGCTTTATATTGTCGTCTGTAACTCCTTCGTATTAGGACCTGTCTAAAATTTTGTCGTCTGGTAATGGGTTTAAAGACATGCCAGTTTTTGGCTTATGAGACATTTTGTCCTTCAGTACCTCCTGAATTCCTTCTCTTTGTTGCATGGCGCCTAGCAGAGATAGGCCTACGCTAACAATTCTCTTAACTAGCTGGCGGCTCACCAACCAATTACGCCAGTTCTTATCTATTGAGCGGGATTCCAACTTTTGACCTCACGCTTCCAAGGCGGACGCCGTCGGACTGTCATTCTAGAGGTCCCGGGTTCGATCCCCGACGGCGGCACTCATCCTTTCCGACTATTTGTCTCCCACCAATGGGTCGATAATCGTAGACCTATGTGGGATAGCAGCTGGAGGGTAGGAAAGGATGTGATGGTGGTACTGGTGTGAGAAATACCAGGAATCCATTGTTAGGTGCTCCAGCCGCCGCGATATAACTGAAAGATTGTTGAAAGCGGCGTAAAACCTCATTCAAACAAACAAATCCAAGCCAGCGCCCTTACCACTCGTTCTTTGGAGCTCTAAACCAAAGACACAGACGAACTTGATCGATCGCGTGTTAATCAAAGAATTAATCGTATAATCAAATACTTTACTTAAACCGGAATTGAAGTGATCTACATTTATGTGAAGCATTTTTGCTGGTTTGACAACTTGAACTTCGTAACTACAGCTTATTCAAGCTTTAGTTACGTTTAATTCACCAAACCAACAATTTTACTTTTTTGTTACATAGCTGAAGCACGTAAGACCCCTAATCAATGCATACCAGGTTCGATCCCCGGTCGCGGCAAATATCCCTTCCGACATGTGTCTTCAACCAATGGGTGGATAATCGTGAACCTATGAGAGTTGAGCACCTGGAGGCTCGGAAAGGATGTAGTGGTAATACCGGTGTGAGAAATACCAGGAATATTCCTGGCAATGAACTTTGAAAAATAACGTTGTTTGCTATCGAAGTGAAACCTCCTATTGGTAGCAGAGGGAATGGCTAACGATCTGTCAATTAACCAATCGCTGACCCCGCCCACTGAATCACTAGGCACGCCTATTAACTCCGACAGGAAGTTCCGCGTTGGTTTTTAACGGCGTTACTTTGCAAAAAATATGGCCAGTAGTATGTAACATAGGAGTAAAATGGTTGGTTGGCGACCTAAACGTATAACTACAGCTTGAATAAGCTGTAGTTGCGACGTTTAAGTCGCCAAACCAACAAAAAAGATTAGCAAAACTCGCGGCCAACGATGGAGTTGAAAGCTCAGGTCCGGGCTGAATAAATGATTTGATTAGTAGGTTGATTCCTTGATTGACATTGGCGATTCTTCTACAAATATACTATATAGTTTATCTAGTGTTCGGCTCGATTATTTATTTATTTCAAATACCCGGGCTATTTCTAACGCTTATTCGCCGATTGGTGGGGTGGGGGGAAAGAACTTGAAAATTTTTCATACGACTATTACTAAATGCTTCAACTCGGAACGTTAACATAGTCTATATCTTCTTTATCCAATAAAAACCTACTGTATGGTCCCTTTTCGTAGAACTGATAACATTTTTATATAACATGACCTACCGCGATATTAAACTGCTGCATTGTAATAACTAAGTAAATGGACTGAAGCTTATTGTAACGCGTTTTTCGTCACAGTGAAAATGACGTCACGTAATGCATATATTAGTGACGTCATTTTACAAACGACATTATATGTTTCGCGGAAAATCTTGAATCGATAAAGATGTACGTCATAATTATTATCAATAGTATACCAAATTTGTGCTCATAAAATTTCAAACTTATTAAACTCGTCATCTAAAACAGATAAGAACTCTTCAAGACCTCATCTTCAATCATAGGATGTCATGGGTTCGATCCCCTACTGCGGTACATATCCTTTCCGACATTTGTCTCTCACCAATGGGTTCATGGTAAACCTAAGTGGGATGGCACCTGGAGGTTAGGAAAAGATGTAGTGATAGTACTGGTGTAAGAAATACCAGGAATCCATGTTAGGTACTCCAGCCGCCGCGATATGAAATACTGTTAAAAGTGGCATTAAACCACATTCATCCAATCAATTCAAAACCTTTAATTTAATTTTTAGTTTCGTCTATGAATAACGGGCATTCTGATTGGTCGAAAAAATTTATTCATAACTCTATGAACGCAGCTATGTTGTGTGATTCAGCACAAAACAGTCCCATATAAAAAGGTATCAAAATTTGTTAATCTTTGCTTTTTTCGCTCGATGCTATTAAATTATGAGAAATGAAGAGAATATTTTTGTTTTCATGGAGGTATGAACCGAAAAACCTAATCACACAATGTATGAATCCGCTTCGCGTATTCATACAGTGTGATTAGGTTTTTCGGTTCATACGTCCATGAAAACAAAAAATGTTCTCTTCATCTCTTAAATGAATTCCTCGTTTGATAAATTCGGTATTTTATGACCACTTATCTAATCCTCTATGTATCTTATCATTTTACTCGAATGATCACCCGAATATAAAGGGTTGACTTTTTATCTAACAGGAAATCATTTATTCTTCATGTCATCAAATTCAGATAAAGCATGAAAATTGGATCAAGTTGTTAAAATATATGATTAACGTATTTTGGCCTTATTTCCTTCGTAATGTACCATGAAAAACCTCTTGCACAATTTCAATGCCTACCAGACGACAGAAATTCAGACTTTAAGAAGTTGCAGATGACATTTTTTTTTTTTTTTTTGTAGATGAAATTTCAAAATAATTGTCTTTTGAAGTAGAAAACATTGTGGATAATGAAATTACAATCTCTTAATTTCCGCATTTTTTTCCAAAAGCGTTATTGCCCGAGAGTTGATTAAAAAAGCCGACAATTTTGGGTAAATTTGGGGAAAAGGAGAAAATAATGAAGAAAAGCATTTCTTTCTTTTCAGCTACACTTGCTGAAATCTAGCAGGCTATTGTCATAGCGTTTCGTCCGTCTGTCAATAAAGAGTTAGACTATATGAAAAATCCTCTTCTATTAAAGCGGATCTTGCACAAGAAAGAAACGTTTTGGCTCTAGATTTTCAAATTTCTATTTGTAATGCTTTCAGACATTTGAAGCCGACTTTGTAATGAAAATGACTTTTCCAAACTTTAAAAAATGAAAGAAAGAAGCAACAATATTTGGCGTTACGAGACGCCAAAAAGTCAGAGAAGTACCCGAAATGAACCGAAAGTCATCGGCTTGAATAGTTAAATGTTGATTTCACCGAAAATTGCTTTATTTGTAGTTTCCATGACGTACCAATTATGTCATTAGCCTCCGCTAGCAATACAGTTGTCTATCTATCTATATATACTGCCCAACTTCCCTTTCGGGTATTACTGGCAGGTGCGCGTCTGTGCTGGAATAAAAACTGTTAGACAATTGTTAGGGTGCAAAATTTTAAAAGTATTGTGAGTGTTAGATTAAAAGAGCTGATAAAACATATTTGGGTCATTCAGGGACGGCTCACTATCTGAAAAGAATCAAGACTCTTTTTGAATGCTGCAATATCAGGTTGCTGTACAATTGTTTCTGGAAGGCTGTTCCATAGTATCACTGTGTAGGGAAAAAAAGAATATTTAAAGTAGGCTGCATTTGTGTGGATCTGTCTGAAAGATGCTGTGTGCATATGTCGGGTGGTCCTCACTGGTCTTTCAAGATAAGCTGGTACTGGCACTGCAACAAAATTGTTAACGATTTTATAAAACATGGTGACTCTGGAGATGTCTCGTCTGTATTGGAGAGTTTCCCAACCAAGCTCCTTCTGCATGCAGGTAACACTGTCATAATAAGAGAAATTATTTTGAACCCATCTTGCCGCTCTACGTTGTACTTTTTCCACTTTGTTGATATAGGTTTTTGTGTGGGGGCTCCAAACTGTTGATGCGTATTCTACCTGGGGTCTCACTAAAGTTTTATACGCTATTTCTCTGATCTTCTTATTTTTGGTCTGGATGTTTCTGCGGAGAAAACCTAAAGTTTTATTAGCATTTGATGTTATATTGTCAATGTGTTTGTTCCAGGAAAGATCTCCAGATATTGTAACTCCTAGGTATTTGGCATTGTCCACAGTCTCTAGTACTTGTCCATGTAACCTGTAATCAAAGGAAATCTTTTTCTTCTTTTTAGTAATATTTAGGACAATGCATTTGCTGGGGTTAAACTCCATTTCCCACTTTTTCTCCCACTGCATTAACTTGTCTAGATCTTCTTGTAGGGTCAAACAGTCTTGTCTGTTGTTAATAGCTAAGTAAACGGCAGTGTCATCTGCAAACAAACAAACTTGGGATGTGATGTTATTTGGAAGGTCATTTATATACAAAAGAAACAAAAGAGGGCCAAGTACAGATCCCTGAGGTACTCCAGACGTGACTGGTACTTCTGATGAGCATCCACCTTCTAAAACTACTTTTTGTGATCTGCCTATTAGAAAAGATTTAATCCACAAAAGGGTAGCATTGTTAACACCATGTTCCTGCAATTTATACAAAAGTTTTAAGTGGCTAACTTTGTCAAAAGCCTTGCTGAAGTCTAACAAAACTAGATCAGTTTGTTTTCCTTCAGTCAGGTTTCTGGCAAGATGGTCGGTCAGTTGAAGTAGCTGGGTTTCGCATGAACGCCTTTCTCTAAAACCATGCTGCAAGTCATAAAGGATATTATTTTTATCAAAATGTTCAGTTAGATTTGATGCTACAATATGTTCTAGAACTTTACACAGTATACATGTTAAAGATATAGGTCTGTAATTTGCAGGATCTTCTTTGTTTCCTTTCTTGAAGAGTGGAGTCACGTTTGCTTTTGTCCAAACTTGGGGAAGAGTGCCTGTGTCTAGGGATTTCTGAAAGATAATTTGTAAGATCGGGGAAATTTGATAACATAAGTTTTTTAGTACAAGAGGTTTGATGTTGTCTGGTCCTGCTGCTTTGTCTGGTTTCAGGTTGGAAATAAGTTTTTGTACTCCACTGGTGCAAATAGTAATGTTCGGCATAACTGGGTATTTGCTGAAAGAGGAAGAGAATACATTTTGTCTTATAGATGAAAGGCAGGACTGAGCCAAAGAAATTGGTGTCATTGGAGTGAAGACTGACTGGAACTGTTGATTTAGGATATTCGCCTTTTCTGTGTTGTCCGATTTGATGGAACCTGAAATATTATCGAGAAGAGGGGCTATCGCCATCATCCGTAGACAAACGACCTCACCCGACAAATTCCGATGTTTCAAAGTGTGACATTGGGAATATATCACATTGAATTGAATTTATAGCGAATTTAGTCGATTTAACACGAAGAAGGAATATTTATCGTGAAAATGACATCAATAATAACTATTGGAATTTTCGTAAAAATCTGTTCGAGAGCCGCTTTAATGTACTGAACAGAAAATTTCAGGTTTTAATCTAAACTGCCCTAATGATTAGGTATAGTTTAGTTAAATAAAGAGAACGTGTTAGTTATCTTGTTTAGAAACTTGGAGCGGATTATCCTTAGTTAAAGCTCTACAAAGGTTTTCAAGTAATGAAATTATCCCCCAACTCTGGTTGCCGTGGCAAACAACAACAAAAAATGTTCTCCGAAACCAAAAGGCCTAAACATTGTATTCGTTAAAAACTATTTTGTGAAAGAATTCTACCAACTGTTTTCACGTGATGCCCTTAGAGTCAAGTTTGGACTCTGTCTGGCCGCACCCTAAATTACAAAGAAACAAAGGATGACTTTAAGGACCTTCTCTAAAACCAGATGGCCTATTTTGTAAGAAGCACCATCTAGAGGACCTCTCGGTCTCTCTATTCTATTCAATTAACCCATTCCCACACAATGACGCTTTTTGACGCCTCACAAGAAAAACAATTAGGAAAATATAGTGTAAAATGAAGAAATTGCTCGCAACAAACAATTTCTTCATTTTACACAATGTTTTTTACCCAGAAAGTAGATAAACCTAAAATTACGAAAACTTTGAATTGTCTGTAATTCCTTTCAATTTTGACCAGTCTAAAATTTTGCCGTCTGGTAATTGGTTAATGTGTCAGTGGGCTATAGTTTGGCTACGCTATGGAGCTTTTTCACTCTTTCCGACGAAACGAGGATGGACATCTATAAAGATTGTCTTGTCTTAAAGCAGAAGACATAAAGTATTGATTATGTTTGGCATGTAGCTTCTTCTAGTGGACTTCAACTAAGGAGGACTTATAGTTGTGCTCCACAGACTCTAAAAAGAAACAAATTAGGAAATCTAGAAATAAGCTTAGGCATAGAACAATGATATTTGAAGCGTCTAGTGGACCTCTACTATGCCAGGTGCATATTGCGTCATTTGGGATTCTTTCGATAGGTACCGAATTAATATAGAAATAAATGATGAAATCTTTGAAGTCTTCTCTAGAATCTGAAAGCCTAGAGTATTCATATTTGATATGTAAGTCGCCTAGTGGACCAACACCAGCGTGTTTAACGGTATACCCACCCAGTTGCACAATTTTTCATAAAACCAAAGATAGAAATCTATAACAAATGTCTTTTCCCATACAAAACAGCCTAGAGATATTTGATATTTAATATTTGTGGTGGTAATTTATGTTCAAGAAGAATCAAATGAGCGATTTAGGACGTCAGGGACCTCTTCTTTGGACCTCTAAATCTTTTGCATATATTTAGCCATTCTAGTGGAAGATATGAGATGTATACTCAAGAGATTTATAAGATCTACTATAGATTTCATTCAGACAAACTTTTCTTTCTTTTTTAAAGCTGTGAACAGTCGTTTTCATCTTGATCCCCTTCTTTTAAACATCTAAAAGCATTGCAGTAAGAAAGTTGATAATTGAGAACATTTTTTTTTATAATTTGCAAGAGCCGCTTTAAACTTTGATACTTTTTAAAGACGATTTTAGAATTTAGGTAAAATTAATGTTAAATTATGATTGGACTATTAAAATTCTGAATTGCGAGTTTTCTTATAACTCGATAGAGGCGTTTCCGCATAAAGGGTGTTGATAACACTGAGTCTTTTAACCCATTCCCACACGATGACGCTTATTGACGCCCCCAAGAAAAGAAGCTTAGGAAAACATTGTGGAAAATGAAGATATTGCTTGATTCAACTGCATTTTCTTCACTGTCCGCAATATTTTCTACCCCAAAAGACAAAGATTTAACGATTTAAAAACCTGTCGTCTGCAACTTCTTTCAATTCGTACAAGTCTAAAATGTTGTCGTCTTGTAATGTGTTAAGACGCAAAAGATATTGAAAGCTATTAAAAGTTCGCCCGTTCCTGTGCGTACGTTTTTTTTTTTTTTTTCACGTATCCATCTGGCCCAAGACTAAGAAAATTTTTTCGCACTCCGATGGTAATCTTCTCAAACTCCGAGTTGGGATTAAAAATGAAGTTCTACTTAAATCCTATGGCACAGATATGAAAAAATGAATTCAATATTTGATCAAATTCTTAATTGAGTAAGAAAAGGGTTTTTAAGCTTGGACCCGTTATATTCTCGATTCGGGTCATAAGCTGGCAATTTATTTTAAAAGATTTGTTTTGTTTTGCTGCGAAAACGTTTGCAAAAACCTTTAATGGTTCAAGATCTGAGATTATAAAACAGTTTTCTCATATTCATTTGTAAATCTACTCAAACGTAAAGCTATAGTTACGATATTTTGCTCCAACACCGACGGAATTTGAATTAGTTTATTAGCCCAACTAGCTCAAAAGCCAGCGAGTTATTGTCATGGATTTGTATCAGTCGGACGTCCGTCTGTGCGTGCGTCCGTTCGTCAGTAAACTTTTACTTCAAGAATCTTCTCCTCAGAAAGTACTGAACAGACTTCAACCAAATTTCACAGGAATGATCCTTGCGTGACTCTTAATCAGGTTCCTTCAAATAATTTTGATTGGATGAAAGTCCGTGCTATTAATGGGCGGGGCTAATATCCATAAATAGTTTAAACTTTGATGAAAATCTTATTCCAAGAAACCGGTGGATGGATTTCACCCAAATTTTATAGGAATGGTCCTTGGGTAACCTTTTATTAGATTCCGTAAAAAGAAATTAGATGCAAAAACATGGCTTTTACGGACGTGTTTTTATTTTCATATAAAGTACACAGTGAAAACTTCGAAATTTAACAGATAGATTTCAATCAAATTTCATCATATTGATCTACTAATGAGGCTTGTGGTCATATAAAGTATATAGTACAAATTTTAAAAACCTTGTTCTCAGAAATCGAAGGTTGGTTGTCAACCAAATTTCTATTTCATGGGTATTCTTTTGGTGATTCTTTATCAGACCTCCAACAATTTTTTAGCTCGCAAAGTTAACAGACACAACTTTGATGTCGTCTCATAGTTCAAAGAGTGCAAATTGCCACTGGAGGCTTAACCACTAGATCCGCCATAAAAAGTAGTCCTTAAGTATTTTAGGATTATTGCAGACTCTGCATTCAAGACTCCTAGTTTTCTGAGATCAATTGATAACATCGATCTTCAAAGACGTTGCAAATGACAATTTCAAATTTTTGAAAATTCCAAAGCATTTATCTCTTTAGGTAGAAAACAATTTGGAAAATGAAGTAATTGCTTGTAACAAGCAGGTTTTTTTTTCATTTTCCACATTGTTTTCCAAAACTATTTTCTTGGGGGCGTGATAAGGAGGGATAGTGTGGGTATGGGTCAACTCCTCGGTTACTTTATCCTCGTTTCTTTATCATGACAACGTTTGACAAAGAAGATTATTGAACAAAACGATGCTTTGCTAGCTTACAGTACTTTCAGTACTTTGATTATACTTTAGCTTTGGGAGACTGGCCAAATTCAATGGTGAGACCACATAGTGATGCAAGGGAAGTAATTTATATTGCCTAACTGATAATATTTGTTTCATAAAAGAAAGTCGCCTCCCCATAAAGTAAATTGCAAAAAAGGGTATTTTTTTTTAAAGAATAATTGCTGCTTCTGTACAACAAAACTAAATTAGCTTTATGATAATTAAACTCAGGCCGTTGGAGCGAATCCGGCGCTCAGGCGCCTCTTTTTTAAAGTCGACTTTAACTGTCGTCTAGTTTAAAATAGATTGTAATTTTGCAAATAACATTTAATTCTTGCACTTAGTATTATTTTCGAAAATAAATGCATCATAAATTTCAGTTCGACTCCTGGGTGCGTAAATGATATCTGAACAAACGTTACCGTTTGCCTTCTTTAGATCTTGAAGGTCGATAAAGTCGATTGACAAGCTTAAAACTTTTGAGGTCTTGCATTGGTAATATTTCTGTATAGCTTTCCATAAACCATTCCATACAATCTCCATTTTTGACGCCCCACCCCGAAGTAAAAAGGTTTGGAAAACATTATGGTAATTGAAGGAATTGCTTGTAACAAGCAATTTCTTCATTATCCAAAATGTTTTCTACCCCAAATAATTTTAACGTTTCATGTCAATAACATTGTCGTCTGCATTTTCTTTGAATTTGGATTAGTCTAAAATTTTGTCATCTGAAATAGTTAATAATAGCCAGTAGGAAGGGCGGACACAAGCGATTTTGACGCTCCGTATTCAAAATGGACTGAGAAAGCGTTTCTTAACAATGCCACTCTATACCGGAAATAATCACCAAGCTACTGAATGGTTCTTTCTCTCTCAACTAAAGCAACAAAAGCTTACGATTTTTTTTCAATATTTTGTCAGCTTTCAGTATGCACGTGGCCTTCTTTTCCCGTGCCTTATTTCAACTGTGACCTCTTAAGTGTACAATATGTTGGCGGACGTCAAGCACCGGAGACATTTAGATCACAAAGGCTTACCTTGAGCATATTGCGCTGCTCAGGTGAGCTAAAATGAATAAACAAAGAAGTCGGGGCATCTTAGGGGTTCGAACCAGCGTACTACACTTCTCGACCATGAATCGATGATTACGTAATTTCCAAATAATTCATGTAAGTATTGAACAATGTGTTTCTTCGGTTAAAAAGGGGTTATTCGCTAATGCTCGACTTTATCTGTTTATTGTCTAAAGGCTAAGTCATGTCAATAATTTCAAGCTCCACTTGAAAATCGCTTAAAACTCAGATCTGATAACGGAAACGAAACTGAAACTTGCCAAAAATACCACAGATGAGTAATCGAATACGACTTTCTACGAAATGACTTTAACTGCGCAAAATGTTGTCGACGTTATTCAGAGATGATTTGTTGTTTTGGTTTTCAGACGATAAAATCTAAGACTAGTCCAATTTCATGGAGATTGTAGTCGCAAACTGAAATGATTCCTAACCCAAAATGTAAATCGAAAAGCTACCACTGTACTTTCTGTAAAACTGAGGGAACAGAAAAAAAATGCAATCGATTTCTGCTTCTTCCACGATGTTTTATTTCATTAACTTTATCAGGGTCGAAGAAACAGTACTTCAATGTATGAAAGGGTTAGGTGGCGTAATTGACCAATCGACGGCGTCAATCAAACAACCGGTCGACCAATGAAATCATTCATTTAGACCAGAACTAAGTTTGAACTCCAACATTGGCCGCCATTTTTGTTAGGCATTTTTGTTGGTTTAGCGACTTAAACGTAGTAACTTCAGCTTACGACGTTTGAGTCGCCAAACCAACAAAATGTTGTAGTTACGACGTTTGAGTCGCCAATACAACACAAAGCTGTAGTTACGACGTTCAAGTCGCTAAACCAAGATTTTAAAACGCTTTACATAAATGTCGGCAAATGTTGGCTTTCAAAGGTCATTTCCGATCTAAACGAATTAGCTGATTGGTCATTGATTCTTTGACATAAACGCGATCGGAGACTTATCGTCGTAATTGTTTCGACTTGACTTTGTTTAGATCTACATGTATATTTCGGTTTAAAATGCGTAATGGCTCAATTCTGAAAGAACTACACAAATATGTGTTTGACCACTTCCCTCATCGAGAATTCATATCATGACATGGTGATAAAGAGACTTGACTAGTTTTTGCGGTCCAGTCCACGAAGACTACTTTACCTATTCCCTAACAATGAAATTACAGACTGGTCCAAAATGAAAGAAACTGCAGACGGCAAATTTAAGCTGATGGACTTTTAATTTTTTCGTCTTTCTTGAAAGAAAACATCATGGATAATGAAGAAATTGCTTGACACAAGCAATTTCTTCATTTTCCACTTTGTTTTCCAAAACCTTTATATTCAGGGGCGTGAAAAGGTGAGCTTGTATTGGAATGGGTTAATGTTTTTATTTTGGAGTTTACATAATAACCATCTATAACTACCTTCCATTATAATCTTTGCGGCCTACAACCTTATCGATTCACACCAGCCAACTTTTTGAATATATTGGTCATGGTTATAAACGCAATGCTCTATTTAGTGATTGTTGCATGTCATTCAAAACGGAACCCCTAGCAATTGTCACGTCCATTCACTGAAATTAGAGTACCTCAACAAATGTAACATAATTTTGAAAGTCTTGTAGAAAATTGTCGACCCTAGCCAGGCTGCCTTTAATCTATTCAGAATCGAAACTGTTTGAAGGCCAGATTTTTTTAGAACTCGTCGCAAAGAATAATTTGACATAGGACAAACTTACATTAAATGCAGAATAGTGACTTGCCAACAGAAAGGACAATCGCGAGTCTCTGATGGATTAACAATAATCACAATTTTGAAAATATTAGTGAATAGGTCAAAGATAAAATCGATTCTTCGAAAATTCTAAGGGTGTTGAAGAGAACCCTCGATGTATTGCTAAAGCCTTAAGTTCGTTCACGTCAAGATTATTGTCGACGGCGTCCACATGTTTTTGGCAACGTCCACGAGTTGTTGGCGACGTCCATGTTGTTGTTTGTGGCGTCCACATATTGTTGGTGACGTCAACGTTTTTGTTTGGGGCGTCCACGTGTTGTTGGTGATGTCCTTATGTTGTTTACGGCGTCAACGTTTTGTTAGCGACGTCCACGTGTTGTTGGTGACGTACACGTCTTGAATGCGACGTCCACGTTGTTTGTGGCGTCTAAGTGTTGTTGTCGACATCAACGTAATGTTGGTGGTGTCCACGTGTTGATGGCGACGTCCATCTTTGTGTTTGCGACGTCCACGTTGTTGTTATTGCGACCACGTTGTTGTTTGCAGCGCTGTAGTCTCTTTCTGCGTTTAATGCAAAAACTTGAATATTTTGTCGAACATGTCGTCGGTATAGTTCTAAAATCTCGTGACAAACATAAGGTATCGAAGTTCGAGATTATGATTTTTTTTAAATAATTTACTCAAATTTCAAGTTATGCTTTAGATATGTTTCTGCTGCAATACTATGGTAATTGACTTAAAATAAAAGACTATGTTAGTAAATTGTCCACTTTTACGATTAATGTACAATTAAAGTAAGTTCAAATTAGAAGTTTGAGTTTTAGTTTCATAAAATATACCGAGAGAAATATTTCGCACTTCCAAGGCGGCCTTTTTTCATGAGACGATGAGACTTATATCATTGTAAGACCAATAATTGACCATAATTGAAACCCAACGATTGATGAAAGCGGTCGGGTGACTAAAATAAGTTGATTCATTAGAAGAGGATTTTGCAAGTCATTTTTGTTTTTGTTGTTGTTGTTTTTGTTGCACCCTTCCCCGCTTCACAGGCCATTTTATTTCCGTCTTTGTAATTTAAAGAGAAGACAAAATCATCGCGTAACACAATATACATCCGCGAAAGAAATAGGGCACCATGATTGAATTTCAGAGACGGAAATAACATGTCGCGAAACTAGACTTTATACAGTATCTTGGTACAATACTGAGGAAGGTTTTATTATTATCATTATTTAAGATGACAATCTAAATAGCAGATTAAAGATAGAACATTCGATGCACGTCAGACATGGATAACAATAGTCAGTCAAAACCTTTTTGTTTAAGTTTCCTAACAATGCTTCTTTCAACAAATTATATATGCTTTGAAACCATGATTGACGTGATGAAAAAATATTTCAACCTTAGACAAAATCGGTAGTCGTATGAGTCAGTAAAATGTTTTAACTATAAAAATACAATTAACCCATTCCCACACAGTGATACCATTGGACGCCCCTAAAGATAAGCAATTGGGGAAAAAAACTTTGCGTAAAATGAAGAAATTGCTTGTGACAAGCATTTTCTTCATTTCAACCAATGTTTTCTACCCAGAGAGTTGAAAAAAAAAATTCTTAGAATTAGAGTTGTCGTCTGCAACTCCTTTGAATTTGGACAAGTCTAAAATGTTGTCGTCTGGTAATGAGTTAATTGTTGGCTGTTCATCATAACCAATTGTAATAACCCATCCTTGAATTGGGCAACCCTGGTGCATTTGTGCTGCCTTAATCAACTATCCGACTCCTTCGGGATTCAAACAAGAACATTCTCTGTTCCAAAGCAAGCGATCTACCAAGTCACCGCAAAAGCTAGCTCGTAGGGCAAGACAGTATAAACAACCTCTATACATGTCCGTGCTACAAACAATCATCGATATTTAATGTTTCAACATTACCACGAACTATTTATTAACGATTGTCTTCAAAACTAACCCGCAATTGACGGATCGGTGGCTCCGCTGAGCTCCGACAGGAAGTTCGATCTTATTTTGTAAAAATTGTGGTCAGTATCATGTAATTAAAAAGTTTTAAAAAACTATCTATTTTACATCGATTTGGAAACAAGTTTCGATTCTGCTTCCCGGAGAATATACCAGTACTGGCGCCGATTATGTGGGCCAATGACAGAACCAAGATCGATAGCCGCTCCCGGGCATCGATAGCTACTCTCGGGACTTCTTGATCTTCTGTTGTTGTTGTTTTTCTTATGGAAATGCTTATCTTATTCACACACAATGACGCTTGCTGGCGCACCTCAATAAAGAAAACAATAGGGAGAACATTGTGTAAAATGAAGAAATTGCTCACAAGCAATTTCTTCTTTTTCCACAATGTTTTCTACCATGAAATGTGAAAAAATCTAAAATTACGTCAACTTAAAACTGTCATCTGCACCTCCTTTCAATTTGGACCAGTCTTAAATTTTATGTCTGGTAATGGGTTATTTTAAGATGAACAAGTAAATAATAAGGTAAGCACCTTGCTTACCGGAATAGTTACAGTCTTAGACTGGACGATTTTCATTACTGAAAGAGCCACGACTTTTATGCTTTTGCATTAACTTATCAAGAATGTTGTCGGTAAGTAACCACAAGCTTGATTTACCCTTGTCATACTGAACCCGGAATATTCCTGTTTTTGCAGGGAGTATAGACAAGGATTACCTTGCACGTATGCGCAGTCTGATCTTAGTCTACACCTCCTGCATATCCCATTTCAGCCACATCTGTTTATAATATACATTTTCAAAAGATTGATTAACCCACAATGATGAAATCCATTACTTTCAGCCCTTTGATTTTAATACAATTCTAAAGAGGATTCATTCAGCATGACAAGGGCTAAAACTGCAGTTAAGATTTTAGGATGTCCATCGAAGATATGTAATGAGATAGGCTATAAGTTAAGGACGTAAAATCACAAGGAGGGTAAATTGACACGTGACAGAGTATCACGGGTAAGGTGAATTATGCAAATAGAGTAAAGCGATTATCAAATAAAATACATTCATGAATAATTTCATTTTAGTTTGGTCTATCAAGATTCTAGCGTTTTGATACGCCGAGTTCCTCTTTTTATACTTTCATAAAAAAATAACAATAATGAAAAAAAAATACGCGGCTATTTTCTATGCTTGCACACAAAAGCAGACCCATAACATTTTGCTCAAAATTAGTAAAAATATTTGATATGTTTTTCTTGATGGCATTGAATTATAAGAAATAATGATAATGTTTTTGTTTTCATTCGGTTACGAACTTAAAAACTTAATCACACTCATGTATGAATCCTTTTCGCGTATTGATACTGTGTGATTAAGTTTTTAAATTCACACCTAAATGAAAATCAAAAGATAGTCTCTTCCTTTTTGAAATAAATAATTAAATCTAAGTTTCAGCCATCGAAATTCCTGCAATCTAATTTACTGAAATAATAGTTCCATATCAACAACAGCCGAAGCAACAACAACAAAAAAGCTACCTTCCTACAAAAAAAGAAATAAATAGAATAATGATAATAATAATAAAAGATAAAAATAGAAATAGAAAAAATAAAAAAAAAATAAAATGATAATAATACTAAAAAGAACTGTTTTGAACCTTTGTACAGAAGGTAATTAACCATAAAGTGCTGGTACAAATTTTGCTTATTTGGCACACATGCAATATATTGTAATATTAACTATGCTCAAGGAGGTATTGATAAAAAGACCTAATATTATTGGTTTAGATAAAAGTTACGTCTCATACCTCCATAAAACCAAAATTATTCTTTTAACTTGTTATGTTCAAAATTTCTGTTAGAGCATTACCAACATATCGCCGTTGGGTGTGAAAAATGTCGCAACTACAGCTTTATTCAAGCTGTAGTTACGACATTTTACACGCCCATTAGGAATGGATCCCGAGATTGAAGGGCCAGACGATTTTGAACAGCCTTGAGCAAGCATACTTCTGTAATGCAATCCCGAGTGTACGTTGATACCCTATTGAATCGAAAACGATCAAAACGACGAAATTCATTTCAGAAATTATGAGACGACTAACGTTATTGATTTTATTGAGATATGAACCCCAAAACTTAATGACCCTTTATGAAAACGCGATATGAATGAACGAAAGCTTTGCTAAATATTTCAGAACAGAGACTTTACCATTTCAGTAATTTGACTGTTTGTATAATTTTGCATGTTGTTTTTTTCAACCAATCAAAATGCACGTATCTTGATAGACACAAGTGACGTCAAATTATTTACTCGTGGAAACTGAACATATAATATATAGGCAAGGGACGGGTTCAAATAATAATTCGACCAAAGAAAATCATTTCTTTAGACCGGAAGAGAACTCTGACATCTGGTATTGGCATTTTTATTGGTTTGGCGACTTAATCGTCGTAACTACAGCTTATTCAAGCTGTAGTTACGACGTTTAGGTTGCCAACCAAACCATTTTACTCTTTAGTCACATGTTACTGGCCATGAATTTTGCAAAATCTAAGTGGAACTTCCTGTAGGAGCTCAGTGGACGTGTTCAACGATCCGTCAAATACGACCTTCATGCACTATGACGTCAACATGTCATTAATCAATTTTCTAAGTACCATGTATTAAATCCAAACAACATTTCAAGTTCTACTGGGTGGAGATCTGGTCTATTCGGGATTAACTGACAAAGGTAAAGTTGATCTCTTTATCTTTAATACGAAAATATAACAAGCATGATACAGCTAGAAGAGATTATAAAACAATGATCAATGTATATATACATATATATAAAGACTTGTTCAATATGACAAAAATTGTGGCAATTACTTTTACTTTCACATACAATCCTTCTCTTTCTGGAACGTGCAGAATGAAAAATTAACAAAATTTAGCTTGAAGGAGTAATATAATTTACCAATCGCGGCCGTCAATAAAAAAAATCGACCATCGAAATCATTCATTTAAACATTAGTCGATATTTTTGTGAAGAATTCGTGTTGGTTTGGCGACGTAAACGTCGAAACTACAGTTGAAATGAAAAAAAAAGTGAAAACATTGTGGATAACGAAGAAACTGCTTGTGACAAACACTATTTCATTTCCAACTTCTACTATTCAAAACCAAGATTTCGACTATTTCATGTATCAATGGTTATTTGAATTTGAACTAATCTAAAATTTTATCCTTTTGGAATGGGTCGAAAATAAATATTGAAAAATTAACGACAATGCAGTACTAAATTTACGAGGGGAGCCATAACCTTACTATATTTTGACAATAAATACAGTCAAGTCAATTAAGAGATGATAAAAACATCTCGTGTGAAAGTAACACCGGGTTAATAACTCCTTTATACAGGCCGTGTCGCAGGTAAATAACGAGAAACAAAATATATTATATTTTGCTTTTACCCATTCCTACACAATAAAATTTTTGGCTGGTCCAAAATGAAAGAAGCTGCAGTTGGTGAAATTTTAGAAATATTTGCCTTAAGTTTTGGGACAGAAAACATTGTGGATAATGAAGAAATTGCTTGTCACAAGCAATTTCTTCATTACCGACAATGTTTTCCAAAGCTTTTTTCTCTGGGGGCGTAAAAAGGAGAGATTGGGTGGGAATGGTTTAAAATACTGTATAGTATTGCAAAATGCAGTTTTCATTTTGTTAAGGTTAGATTTCACCTTATCACCATAAAGTACAGATTTCTATTTCGTATATGGTACATATTTAATCATGGAAATCCGAAATAACCCAGCTGTCCTTCGGCAGCTGTATAGTACTCAAGTACTTAAAAAAGTTACCATTTGAAAGTGCTTCCTTATTGCTCACAGGAAATTCTTCTTTCAGTTTCACTGTTGTTTTATTGCTTTATTCAAACTGTAGTTACAATATTTTGCACGCCATACGACGTTATATATATCTAGTATTAACCCTCTGACCAATTATTCCCAAAATGAAATAAAAAAGTATTCACCAAGAAGTTTGTATGGGGTTTAACATTTTCAACAATATTTCTGTTATATCGGCTAGCGCACCTATACATTATTTTCGTTTCTAAAACAAGTAAAACCACAACAATCGACTTGAGTCCGCAGCTGTTCTTCCCACTTTGGCACGCTATTATCATTCGACCATTGGTGAGAGACCATGATGCGTATGTGATGACTCTCATCAATGGAAGGAAAGAATGTTAGCGGAGCGTGGGCTCAAACTCACAACTCAGGAATTTAAGTGTTGCTGAATATGACTGACGCTCTGTGAGTTCCGACATGGAAGTTCAATCCACAGTTTAAACAGCGAGATGCAAATACAAGATATCGTATCGCTATCGTAACACGGTATTCTTTTTATTATATACCTATTTTTATTTCAGCTGTTGTTACGGTCGCTAAAATAAAGTGGAGTTAAAAGATTTTCGTCGATGATATCGTGAAAAGTCCCCATATCCCTAGATTGTTCGATTATATAAGACGGTTCTACATGTATTTCTAAAACAACAACAACAACAAACAAACAAACAAACAAAAAAAAAAACACTTAAATTTACAATATTAAATCAATCTCAAATTCTTTTTTGAACGGGGTTGGGTTAAGAAAATATGGTTTATGTATATTGATAATTTTTGTCAACGATAAAAAGAAAGGAAGATTTCGGTATCTAGGAGACGTTATCGTAAATACAAAAATAACAGGATTAATGCATATTCTCGCTTTAAAATTCAGTCACTTAGTGTGATATTGTAGTAAGAGTGTAAACTATGATCACATAATTACGACCTTTGTGCATAAAGCTATCACCCTGTGGAGACCATGTCTTTCCTCGATTCGGTAAATCAATCCCTCAATTTCTTAACACATTCCCTTTTCAAGGCCCTTGTACGCAGCTAATTGCTTGACTAAATGGAATTTTCAACAGTATTCCAGTTTTATCGCGGAGGCTAGTGCCATGGTTTCCTGTCATTTCAGAACACCTTGTCGAGCCTCTATACCTACTACCAAGTGAATGTTATTTAATAGAAGATAAGGAAATTGCGTCGAAAAAATACCGCTATTCCTGACAAGGTCTGGAAAGGAAGTTGTAAAATTTGATGTCGTAAACCTTGGAGTACAAAGCTTTCAGACTGGTATCGCTATCGACTTTGACAAAGTCTTGCTTTGTTAAAGTCGACAGCGGCACCGTCTAAAAAGCTTGCGGACCTTAACCCATTCCAACTCAATCCCTCCTTTTTACGCCCTTCAAGAAAAAAGCTTTGGAAAACATTGTGGAAAATGAAGAAATTGCTTGTATCAAGCAATTTCTACATTATCCACAATGTTTTCTACCCAAAATGACGAAAAAATTCAAAATTCTATTAACTTGAAATTGTCGTCTGCAGCTTCTTTCAATTTGGACCAGTCTAAATTTCAACTGTGTTGGAATGGGTTAATTCGGTAAGTGTCATGAAGTACCCCTTGTTGGACCTCCAAGAAAATTATAAGGTGAATGCTATCAAACTTCCAATTCAATTTACAGCCATTCGACCCATTTTCACTGAAAGTAGCGGACAGATAGCTCTGCCATCAAAACAGCCGTGCCTTGATTTCTGTGATATACTAGTGACATTAAAATACATTAAAACTCATTACCAGACAATGACGCTCTGTGACTCCCTGAAGAAGTACAATCGTGGAGATCTCTATTGGAAAGAGAGAAATTGCCTGTAACAAGAACTGTCTCCTTTTCCCACAATGCTTTCTACCCGATTTGGCACTAGACTGATTAACCTGTAATTAACACTGCTCTCCGATATTGTATCCTAAGATTAGGAAAGGCTCTCCAGTCTAATTTGGCACTTATTTCCAAAAACTCAGAGGAATTCGAAATGTTGTAGACCTGCAACTTCTTTCAGTTTCGACCACTCTTATTTTTTTCATAGGTAATGGGTTAACCATGTTTACGTTGATAAATCACGTTAACGGTGACGCACATTCGAGTTAACGTTACCTCCATTACGCATTGTATCCGCTTCTCCATCACTCTGTCGTTCATGGTCTTTGAGATATTTACACCACAGTTCATTAACAAGGTCTGTAGTAACGAGATCGGACGAGTTGTTTGTAATCACGCTCAGTAAGAAGACGCCATCGTCTCTGAGGTATTGGTTGACAAAGGCCTTACATAGTTTACGTTCTCGATGGTCCCGCAAATGGTTGCTTCTCAATTTCAAATATTTTCTGACATAGCCGCCTTTTCTATTTCTAATAATGTTAAAGATAAACCACTTCAAAAGGCTGTAAACGCAGAGAATCGCAATGAAGAATAACCAAAACCACATGAAAATAAAGATTTTCTCGTTGAACAAGTTGATCGGAAGCACGCATTGAATGGTAAAACGATTAACATTCTGTAACTGACGTATTTCGAAATCACAAAACGTGACCCTAGGGAACCTCGGGCTCTCATCCCATGGGTTGTTTGTCTGAAGGCCGCGGATTACCTCAAACCCATACATATTGTAGTCTGTGGACATGAACTCGTTCAGTAAGAAGAATTGGCCAATAACGTTAGCAACATAGAGGAGTTTGGTCCAGAAATAAAGTCCAGTCAAATACGTTCCGCTTCGCTTGCTACAGATGACACCGACCGTCTGAGCGGTCCGTTCACGAAGACTGGTAAACCGGTTGTGGTTGTACGCCCGTTCTGTATTCAGCCATCTATCAATATAATCAGCCATGGCTGTTATCGTGTCCTGTCTTGTTTCCATGGAGGCCAAGTGCGTTGTCTCCGCCATGTCTACAAGCTTGCACAGATTAACTCCACAATTAGGGTGTAACAGCTTCCAAATGACGTTTGGAAACTTGAACAAAAACGCTTGAAACACGAGAATAAGAGGCACCCATTGGTAATAAATGATCTGCCTGTCTTCTCTCTCGGTAACCGACTCCGGTAACTGCTCGTCGAAATGCACGACATACGTATTAGAGATCCAACAATAATGGTTGGCATATTGTTCATACCAGTCAGCGTCATCGAGATCATACTCCGCCGGTAACCAGCAATGGATCGGGTGACCAACAAACTGTGACGTGCTGATGACGATAGCAAATATCACCAGAATGAATACCGTTGTCACATGACTCATTCGATCAATCCAGTCGTCATTCTTAGATCCTCGAAGTTTAGAAAATGTTGGTACCGCACCCAAGATAGCTGACATCTTGTCCTTTCGACGGTAATCACAAGAATGAGAAAAGGCGAGCGATTCCCGGAAGGACTAATCCCGGGATTTTGAGAGGTTATTTTTGTAAAGCGATATCACAAGCGATATATTTACACTTTAGATATTGCGAAATGATTTAAACCTAACGATTTCGAAATAGGATAATTTGAGATAAAGCTTTAAAAAAGTGGTTTACATTCGACAAAGGAGTTTAAACGGTTTACCCGAAAACTGAACTTAAAAATACCGTGATTACCGTTGACACGTGTGTTTTTCAACACGTGCAGTTTATTGGGTGCCAGATAAACGAAGTAAATTTGAAAAAAAAAAGAATTTTAAAAAGAAAGTATCGTATGTGTTTAACGTCGACTTCACTATTTATCATCGAATACCATGTGCACATACAAGATTGTAGACGACAACTTATAGTTGATTAAATTTTAAAGATATCCGTCTTTTGGTACAGAAATCAATGTTGATAATGAAGAAATTGGTATCGAAATCAATGTTGATAATGAAGAAATTGCTTGTAACAAACTTGTTCATTTTCTTTTTCGTTTTCCAATGCGGTTTACTTGAGGGCGTAAGAAATGTGGGATTATGTGAGAATGGGTAGAATGAGAAATATCTTCCATTCACATACTCTAAAACCCCTTTTCCGAGACAAACATATGACAAGCGGCTTTTTGTCACATTTTGTCCGGTAATATTTGTCATTTGAAACTTCTTTGAATTTGGACCAGCCTAAAATTGTGTTGTCTAGTAATTGATTAATCCTTTCCCGTTCAATCCCTGGTTTTTACGTCCCTGTGATTTTATAAATGAGAAAACATTGTGGGAAAAGAAGAAATTGCTTGTAACAAGCAATTTCTTCTTTTCTCACAATACTTTCTACCCTGTAGGTTGATTACTTTTCAAATTGCACTCACTTTTTTTTGTCGTCTGCAACTTCTTTCAAATTGGACTGGTCTAAAATTTTGAAAAAACAGGAAAGGGTTAACAAAGCTAACGATGACACCCTACGATTGTTAAAAGGATAGGTTTTCGGGAATGACTCGTATGAAGGACTCAAATAAAAGTTTTGGACATGTGTTTATTTCATCTTTACTTCCTTTTAACCCGTTATCACACAATCCCGACTCTTCTTTTCAGTTTGAATGGGACTTTACGCCGCTTTAAACAATCTATCAGTTATATCGCGGCGGCTGGATCACAAAACAATGGATTCCTGGTATTTCTCACACCAGTACCACCATCACATCCTTTCCTAGCCTCCAGCTGCTATCCCACTTAGGTCTACGATTATCGACCCATTGGTGGGAGACAAATAGTCGGAAAGGATGAGTGCCGCCGTCGGGGATCGAACATGGGACCTCTAGATTGACAGTCCGACGCGCTACCAACTGCGCTATGACGGTGGCTCTTCTTTTAACCCATTCCAACACAGCAAAATTTTAGACTGGTCCAAATTGAAAGAAGCTGCAGACGACAATTTCAAGTTGATGGAATTTTGAACTTTTTCGTTGTTTTGGATAGAAAACATTGTGGATAATGAAGAAATTGCTTGATACAAGCAATTTCTTCATTTTCACAATGTTTTCAAAAGCTATTTTCTTGAGGGGCGTAAAAAGGAGGGATTGAGTTGGAATGGGTTAAGGAATGATATCGAGTAAAATTAGATGGTAAAGAGGACAAATTGGTTTTATAAATCAATTTCTACTTTCCATTCGATAGACTGTTTTTATTTTTCGGTTGCTAAAGCATTTAAATCTTGTAACCAATACTCGCTCCTTTTCTCGTCTTGTTGTGGTTTAACTCTTTCCTGTTCAATCCATGCTTTTTACGTCCCCATGTTTTTATCGTTGAGAAATATTGCGGAAAAATAAGAAATCGCTTCTCAGTCTTTCGTTTTGACGACCCTTGAAAATAATGCTTGGAAGAATATATGTATATGAAGAGTTCTCTTTTCTACGAAATTTTCTATCCAATTTGGTACTTATTCTTAATATTTAATGCTTTTCGTAAAGTAATCTGAAAACCGTTTCAATTTGACTCGTCAAAATTATTCGCCTTGTAATGGGTCTAGTCTACATTGTCCGGCCGCCATTCTACAGGCAAGAACACTTAAGTTTCCATAAGCATGATAGGTTGACCCATTTCCACTCTTAAGCGCTTTTAAACGCCACTCAGTATGAGAATTTTGGAAAACATCGTGGAAAATAAAGAAATTTCTTGTTACAAACAATTACTTCATTATCCACAATGAATTTTATCTCAAAAGACAGCGATTTTAAAGATGTCACCAACATGAAATTCTTGTCTGCAACCTTTTGAATTTTATCGGGTCTTAATGGCTTTTTTTTTAAACCTAAGTAGTCAGTAATTTTTCAATCTTGAACTAGGTAAAACAAGAAATTTGTTACTTTTTGGTGTTAATAAAACAGAATAGAGATAATAAGGTTTTCACTTGAATTCATGTTTTATTACCAAGGTTATTTGTTGATTACTGACTTTAAATTACAGTCGAATGAATTCGATCGTAAATCGTCGGTGTAATTCCAAAACCTTGTAACGACAGCTTAATTAAAACTGTAGTTACGAAGTTTTAGAATTACATCGACGAAATGTTTAGATAAGATTTGTTTCTCTTAAACAAATGTACGGATTATTAACTAAGCTCATTTCTATGATTTCCCCCATATTCCCAGTTTCTCATCTAAAAGTAAAACTAGTGATTAGAAACTGTTAGTTGCAAGAAAAAATATATGGGTTGATACTAACAATTATGTTATTAACTCATTACCACAGAAAGCTGAGTTTTCACGCGCTGGAGAAATATTGTCATATAAAACATTGCGGGAAAAAGGAGAAATTGCTTGTGACAAGCAATTTCTCCTTTTCTCACAATGTTTTCTATCATGCTTCGGAGTTATATTTAAATTTCAATGCAGTTTGAAATGTGACCTGCATTTTTTTCCATGTGGACGACTGTATAATTTTGTTATCTGGTAATAGGTTAATTGTTTGTATATTGCCTGTCAAGTGAAATGGACATTATAGGAACTCAGTAAATCAAATATTTGAAAAAAGAGGGACAAAATGGCCCTTAATAAGCTCAGCAACATTTTTTTTTTTTTTTTTATAAAATTCAAGATTTCTCAAACAAGTTTTGAGAAGGGGAATCCAATGATTATTCCTGGCAAGTTAACTCAAAATTGGCCCAATGGTTTAGGAGAAGATTTCATGATTTCTCTAAGTCTGATAATCCCTACCGTGCACTCGAAAATTTCATAAAGAAAGTGTTCAAAAGGGTCACAAAATAACATTCTTGCCAAGTTTTGTCAATATATGTATTTGTCCAGTGGTTTGGGAGAAGAAGGTTTTTAAGAATTATTTCATAATTTCTCTCGCCCTCCCACAATTCACAAAAATGTTTTTTCGTGAATCATAATTTCAGGGACGATATTTGAAAAGCGTCACTAAAGGAACATTTTGCCAAGTTTGGTCGAAATTGGATTATTAGTTTAGGAGGAGAAGGTGTTTAAAGAAATATGGATGACGGACAACGCATGACGGCCACTTAGTGATCCTAAAAGTTCCCTTAGAGCACGCTCTGTTCAGGTGATTAATTAAGCAGAGATGAAACAGAGGTGGCATTATGAAAATAAATCTACAGTAAGGTAGAATGGTTATTCAGAAGATTTGCCGAAAGCGAAATGTTTCGAACAATGTAGTGAGCCTGAACAGTCTTCGGAGTCTTGCCAGGATCGATCCTTTTCGTAATAGCCAGACGTTACGGGACAGGTAACATGTCGACGAGTTAGTGCAAATCATGGTAAGTGTCTATACAATGAAGGCACGAAGGGTAAATTTCCGAACAATTGTCACCTCCATGTAAAGGTGACCATCTCTAAATTGTGGCAATGTAAACACTGGATAGATTGAGCAAGCCGCACAGATAGATTTTAGTCGCAATATTTCGTAATATATGACAGGGTCAACGAAGAGAGACTTTCTTAGAAGCGAGAAACAGTTCGACCCTATTCAGCCTGTGCCCAATCTTGTATTACTTTAAGCATATCAGAATCTGTTTTTCACATTTATTTCACGGGAGGTCACTTTTCGCTCAACGGGTCAGCAAAAAGGGGCGAGTAAAATGTCGTATCTACAGCTTTATTCAAGTTGTAGTTACGACATTTTGTACGCCCAACGGCAATATTTTATTTAAAGAAAAATGGAGAATATTACCCCAAAGTCTTAATCAAACTGTGTACGAATACGTGCAGCGGATTCATATATTTCAGATTCAATAGAAAAAATATATTCTCTTTCGTATATTTTAATATCACTTAGCTAAACACGGCAAAAAATTATAGCAATTTAAACTTTAAAGTAATATTGGTGGATCTACTTTGTGCGCAAGCATACAAATAAATGTGTTCTCAAAATTTTGTTCATGAAAGTATGAAATGAAAATGTCATAAAGATCAAAACGCTTGAATATTGATGGATGAACTTAAGAATAAATTATTGTAAGATCTTTTCTCTTTTAAGTAAAACTTTATTATTACTCGCACTTTACACCTATTTTCGGAAACGTGGTTCCTTTAGAAACACATCTTGTCATGAAAGAAAATATGTTTGAAATTCATACAACTTGAAAATGCCACCCGCGTCTCCTTTGAACTTGGAACAGTCTAAAATATTTTCAACTGTTAGTAAGTAGATAAAAGGTAATTGCGAAATAACAAAATGGTAGACCTTTTTTTGCCTCATTTTCGAGTTGAAATCGAAGTTCAAAAACATTTCAAAATCGAAGTCGGACACGTGATCTAACTTTCACGTTTTAAAAAGATGATATATGTACACCATTGATGTTAGTGAAAGTCAAATTACAAAGAATTTTGGGAAACCAGGCTCTATTGTACGGTCCGTCAAATTTACATAATAATGGGTTAGCCTGGATTGTCCATCAAAATGTCGTAACTATAGCTTTATTCAAACCTTAGTTTGGTCGTCGATAAACGCAACTTTATTCTCACCTTTAGTTACTCACTTTAACCATTTTCTGTTTGTCAAAATTTTAGACTTGTCCAAATTCAAAGGTCTTGACGATGATTTAAAGTGGATTTAGTTTGAAAAATGGCCATTTCGTAGGTTAGAAGATATTGATGAAAAAGAAGAAATTGCTTGTTATAAGCAATTTCTTCTTTTTCTACAATGTTTTCGCAATTTTAAAATAGTTGGAACGTAAAAACCAGGGATTGAACAGGAAAGGGTCAACACTTTCCCACACAATCTCGCCTTTTGACGCCTCTCTATTAAAAAAAACTTTAGAAGACATCAGAAAAATGGAGAAATTTGTTGATACAAGCAATTTCTTCAGAGTCCACAATGTTTTCTACCTTAAAAGACATGGGTCTAATGAATTCCATCTACTGAAAACTTCTTCGAATTTGGACCAGTCTTCATTTTCATTGTCTGATAAAGGGTTATAGGGGCGCGTCAGCGGTTTGCTTAATAAAAAATAATGAATGATAGCATTGCAAACCACCAGAACGAATTTCAAAACGTTTATTTTATCTGTGTGTGTTTTTTTTTTTTTTTTTCCTGTTTAACCTTTCATGGCATGTCCTATCTTTCTAATGAGCATGGTTTATTCTCGGATGAAATAAATGTGCACCATATCGAAACAGAAGATTTTATCCTGTTCCCAACTCGTTTGCCGGTTAAATTTTACCCAATTCCCACTTAATCCCTCCTTTTTACGCCCCTCAAGAAAAAAGCTTTGGAAAACATTGTGGAAAATGAAGAAATTGCTTGTATCAAGCAATTTCTTCATTATTCACAATGTTTTCTATCCAAAAAGATGAAAAAAATTAAAATTCCATCAACTTGAAATTGACGTCTGCAGCTTCTTTCAATTTTGACCAGTCTAAAACTTTGCTGTGTGGGAATGGGTTAAAGCGGCATATGATATAGGCATTTCTAGTTTTTAATTAACGTTCAAATTAGAAATGATACACGTTTTAATTTCAACTTTATTTCCGATTCGCACGTTGAGAGAAATCTTAAAATTCTTCTGTCGGAGTTTTCTGTACTTTGATTTTTGAATATCAAAAATAATGTAGTTCAAAAACTGTCGCACTCATAAAAAAAACCCAGCACTGTTTATCAAATGTTTAGTATGAAATTTGAAATTCAAATTAGTGTCAGGGTAACTTTTACTATTTATAATGTAGCCTCTTGTTAGAATTCTGTGCCGCTCCATGTTTGTGGACTATTTTCATCGATGAATAATTCAATTCTAGTTCTACCTATAAAAATTGCTTCTTTCTCACTTGAGAAAAAAAGGTTTCATACCAACATGAAAAAGAAATTCAGGTACCGTAGTATATTTTTGCTTGCACACAAGTACTTTTATATATAAAATGCAACTAACCGTTTGACTTTTGTCTTTGTTTATTTCATAAATTTGAAATTCAATTATCAGACACGAACAACTTTTTTTCATGATGATATGAAATCTCAATTTTCAAAGTATGAAAAAGTGAAAAATATGCTCTTCATCTCTAAACCTATTTCTACTCAATGACGCCCTGTTATTAATACTAACATTTTGGGAAAAGGAGAAATGGCTTTTAACAAGCCATTTCTTCTTTTCCCACAATGTTTCTACGATATCCTGTCATTGTTTTTCAAATACATACGCTTTTTAATGTTTTCTGAAACTTGTTTCAGTTTGGACAAGTCTAAAATTTTGTCGTTTTGGAATGGGTTAAATACATGGCGAGATACTGCTTTAAGCATATGTTACGAGGATGGAAAAGCATAGATACGAGCGAGGTTTAAAGCAACAGGCACTCCAAGAATATCAAATTCTGACCGTTGGCTATAGAAAATCTAACCAATTCTTTAGTTATAAGGCTCAATAAATTATTTACGAAAATTTACTAATCCATGGGAAACAAACACTGACATATTGAATTAAGATGAAATGCGGATTTGTTTCCCTTGAATATGTACGACATCCCTTCTACAGGTTGATAACATAATGCTTTTATAAAAAAAATAAATAAAAATAAAAAAAATCACAGCTTACTACTGAAAGAAAGTTTTAGAACATGTACATGACAAGTGGCTCAGCCGATAAACGATACTGATTCGTGCCATGCGCCATTTGTTTCTAACCAATGGTAGAATTAATAGCGCTTTTAGACCAATCACTCGCCACGCCCATTCCTCCGATAGACTCCGTTAGGAAGTTCCGCTTCGATTTTACACGGCATTATTTGGAAAAATTTATAGCCAGTAGTATGTTACAAAAAAGTTGAATGGTTGGTTGGCGATTTAAACGTCGTAACTACAGCTTGAAAAAGCTGTAGTTACGACGTTTAAGTCGCCAAACCAACAACAACAACAAAAAATAACTAAAAATGGCCACTAATGTTAGAGTTCAAAACTCCCTTCTGTTCTAAATAAATGCTTTCAATGGTCGACTGCTTATTTGATTGATAGCTGAGATCGGTTAATTCGGTCTTGAATCTGGTGGTTCGGGTTGAATGTTGTTGCTGCGCAGGTGTGAGAAACGGCAGAAATCCATGATTAGGTGAACCAGTCTCAGTAATGTAACTGAAAAACGGTTGGAAGTAGCTTTTAATATATACTACAAACGGAGTAATTTTAATTCGAACACTATTTTCTTTTGTTAAACATTATCCTAAATACAGAGACATATTCAACTGATAATGCGTGTCTACCTTGTATCGACACGACTCATCCAATGTTGTTTGGTATAATTCGGTCTCGACTTTAAAATCCGGCAAGTTTCTCTCCAGTGGAAAATACTGAAATAGTAATAAAAGTGGCTTCAAACCCATCCAAACAAACAAATCAAATCGGCATGCAACCAGGAAGCAAAGCTACATGTTTAATCAGCTACACGCATTATTTGAGAACCGGAGAAGTTTCATGCGCGATCTACTTTCAAGCGCGGCTGACGCAAACTTAACCACGATTTTGGACCGCAGCCAAAGCGCAGTTGATAACACGTTGGACTCCTGATTATGAGGTCACAGGTTCGATCCCCGGTCGCGGCGAATATCCTTACCGATATTAGTATCCCGCAAATGGGTGGTTAATCGTAAACCTTAATGGGATATAGGCAGCTGGAGGCTCGGAAAGGATGTAGCGGTATTGCTGGAGTGAGACATGTACGACATCCCTTCTACAGGTTGATAACATAATGCTTTTATAAAAAAAAATAAATAAAAATAAAAAAAAATCACAGCTTACTACTGAAAGAAAGTTTTAGAACATGTACATGACAAGTGGCTCAGCCGATAAACGATACTGATTCGTGCCATGCGCCATTTGTTTCTAACCAATGGTAGAATTAATAGCGCTTTTAGACCAATCACTCGCCACGCCCATTCCTCCGATAGACTCCGTTAGGAAGTTCCGCTTCGATTTTACACGGCATTATTTGGAAAAATTTATAGCCAGTAGTATGTTACAAAAAAGTTGAATGGTTGGTTGGCGATATAAACGTCGTAACTACAGCTTGAAAAAGCTGTAGTTACGACGTTTAAGTCGCCAAACCAACAACAACAACAAAAAATAACTAAAAATGGCCACTAATGTTAGAGTTCAAAACTCCCTTCTGTTCTAAATAAAGGCTTTCAATGGTCGACTGCTTATTTGATTGATAGCTGAGATCGGTTAATTCGGTCTTGAATCTGGTGGTTCGGGTTGAATGTTGTTGCTGCGCAGGTGTGAGAAACGGCAGAAATCCATGATTAGGTGAACCAGTCTCAGTAATGTAACTGAAAAACGGTTGGAAGTGGCTTTTAATATATACTACAAACGGAGTAATTTTAATTCGAACACTATTTTCTTTTGTTAAACATTATCCTAAATACAGAGACATATTCAACTGATAATGCGTGTCTACCTTGTATCGACACGACTCATCCAATGTTGTTTGGTATAATTCGGTCTCGACTTTAAAATCCGGCAAGTTTCTCTCCAGTGGAAAATACTGAAATAGTAATAAAAGTGGCTTCAAACCCATCCAAACAAACAAATCAAATCGGCATGCAACCAGGAAGCAAAGCTACATGTTTAATCAGCTACACGCATTATTTGAGAACCGGAGAAGTTTCATGCGCGATCTACTTTCAAGCGCGGCTGACGCAAACTTAACCACGATTTTGGACCGCAGCCAAAGCGCAGTTGATAACACGTTGGACTCCTGATTATGAGGTCACAGGTTCGATCCCCGGTCGCGGCGAATATCCTTACCGATATTAGTATCCCGCAAATGGGTGGTTAATCGTAAACCTTAATGGGATATAGGCAGCTGGAGGCTCGGAAAGGATGTAGCGGTATTGCTGGAGTGAGAAATACCGGGAATCCATGGTAAGGTGCTTCTGCCGCTACGATGTAACCGAAATACTATTAAAAGTGGCGTTAAACCCAATTAAAACGAACAAGAGCATATGTCATCGAAAAAGCCAATAGACTGGATTCGAACATCTAGTCGATTGCTGGAGTTATCGAAACCAAATCGAAAAAGAAACTTTAATCGGTTGGCAAAACAATGGAATAAAGTTATATGTAAATTTCCTTTGGAGTTGAGTATACATATTCTATCTTAAGAAGGGAAAAGGACGGTATGTATCTAAAGCTATTGCTTTCGAGTCTTCATGGTGTACAAATATTTAAATATTGAGCTACAAGAATATCACAACTACAGCTTATTAAAGCTGCAGTTACAGTACTTCGACCGCCCTCCTAGGATTTAATCCTCTACTTTCAATGGATCCAATGTAATATAATTTAATGTTAACTTCGTCTATCAAAAACAAGCGTACTGATTGGTCGAAAAAAATATTCATACTTTCATGAACAAAATTTTGAGCACGCAGCTATTTTGTATGCTTCTGCAAAAATAGTTCCATCAAAAATGTATCAAAATTTGTAAAAATATTTCCTAATTTCGCTCGATGTCATTAAATGATAAGAAATGAAGAGAATATTTTTGTTGTTTTCATGGAGGTACGAACCGAAAAAACTAAGCACACTGTATGAATACGCGAAGCGGATTCATACATAAGTGTGATTAGGTTTTTCGTTTCTTAAGTAATTCTGAACCCCGGATAGAAGGTAAGGATAAACTGTGTCATAGCATGTTGTTATAGATGTACAGGTATTAGTGAGTGTAGACAAAATTGACCCTTGATCACTCACTAGAACTTGTACATAAATAAGAAGTTTGTCAGCTCGCGATTCACGGGCGGACTGTAGATTGCTCATCAATATCCGTGTACGCCGGAATACACATCGTCCACTGACTCCAAAAGGAAGAGCCACTTCGGACCAAAGCGACCTTTAAACATTGTACAAACACTTCTTTCTTGGGCAGTATTAATAAGGTCTACATTGTATGATAAAGCCAAAGTTTTGCCCAAATTAGAGTGCGAGATCATTGTTTAATCAATTCCCAAACAACAGAATTTTAGACTAATTCAAATTCAAAGATGTTGAAGACGACAATTCTTAAATGAAAAGATTTTGAAAAAATATTTGTCTTTTTGGATAGAAAGCGTTGTGGAAAAGGAAGAAATGGCTTGTTACACACAGTGTTTTCCAAGACTTTTTTTTTCTAAGTGGATTTATTTTGAATGGCTTAACGTCGCTTATATGAAAAGTATATTTAGACATATTGAACTTGTTGATGCTTAGGGTAAGTTTTTGGAATTTCATTCCAAAACAGCATCCTTGGAGACCCCGGGATCTCTTTATTTGCTACGCTACATCGTCGATGCAAATAAGCAGACCCTCGGGGTATCCGAGGATGCCGAAACAGTACCAGAAAAGGCGTGTTGGCCAATATTGTTGTTTGTGATTGTTTTCGTCTGCTATGTTATTGACAGAAAGACAAACACAAGTGAACTAATGGTATAACGAAAACCATTTCAAGCGTTAGCTAATCTCTTTAAATCGTATTTGACCCCTGGTTAACTTTAGAGTACATGAAGTCCCAATTTCTCACCATTTAAAACATCACAATGTACATCAATATCGTATTTCGAGGGTTTCGCTTGATGAACGCACCCTTCACTTTTAACTGAGATTGGTATTTGGCAGGAGGCCGAGGCCATAGCGCAGATAATAGCGGGTCGGGCTCTCAACCACGAGGTCCCGGTTTCGATCCCCGGTCTCGGCAAATATCCTTTCCGGCATTTTTCTCCCACCAAATCGGTGGATGATCGTAAACCGAAGTGGGATGATCAGGTGGAGGTTCTTAAAGGATGTAGTGGTAGAACTTTTGTGAGAAATACCAGGAATCCATGGTTAGGTGCTCTAGCCTCCGCGATATGACTAAAATACTTTTAGAAAGGGCGCTGAACCCCAATACAAACAAGCAAATGTTTCGGGACTTTAATCAAACCGGTTGTCATCCCACTGATCTCAACTCTTTGTAAAATGAGTTTGAATTATTCCAAATTTAAAACATTTTCCTCTGACCGGCCGAATATTTTGTGAGACGTTAACGTTTGAAGTACACGTAAACGTAAAGTATGAGTGGCGTATCTTAGTTTTTCAAGAGGACATTCACTGGCTTCACAGGAGCCAGGAAAGGGTTGGGGTTAGGTATTGAGAAGCAAAGCGTCGGTGGGCTTGCAAAATGTCGTAACTACAGCATTATTCAAGCTGTAGTTACGACATTTTACTCGCCCATAGACGAAATTCGGGTTTCCTAGTAATGTTATAATTATGATTTTAAGGCGTTGTTGAGACTTAAGACTTATGAAATAACTAATACACCAACTGCCCTTGGGAGAACTATTGGACTATATGAAAAGTCACTCAAAAAGACAGGGGCTATTTGGTAAAGTAAATGCGGATCCGATTACAAGAAAACAAAATTTTAGACTGACCCAAATTAATTTTAAGGAGTCGCAAGTAAATAACTGCCAGATAGGGTAGAAAAAACTATGAGAAAGGAGATATCGCTTGTTATAAGCAATTTCTCCTTTTCCCACAAAATTTTCCAAGATTACATTTCCCCAGGGGGTCAGAAAGCATCATTGTGTGGTAATGGGATACGGTTGCTTGGAATAAGCAAATTTCTCCATTTCTCACAAAGGTTTCAGTGATTGCATTTCTTCATGCCGAAAGCAGAAAGCACCATTATGTAGTAATGGGATAAGGTAGATTCAAACACGTGGCCCTGGATGAGGCGTTTTAGATCCACTTCTTCAACAGGTAATGATTGAACAATTCAGGACCCAAGTCAAGAACTATTGCGCTTGAGATTTTGTAAAGCAGAATCTTTTGCGAAAAAGGAACATTTTTCCCTTGTCCGCGATCGCGTCTTAACCCTTTCCTGTTTAAACCCTGTTTTTTTCGTCCCTGTAAATTCATAATTGAGATGACATTGTACGAAAAGAAGACATTGCTTGTAACAAGCAATTTCTTCTTTTTCAACAATATTTTCTACCCTACTTCCAAATAAAATTCACTTTAAATTTTCGTCTGCAAAACCTTTGGATTTGGACAAGTCTAAAATTTTGGAAAACAGGAAAGGGTTACTTAAGGAGTTAAGGATAATGTGATATAGATTTAAAACTTAATTTGAAAAGTAAACAGCTAAAGATTTTGAGCGATCAAGGTCAATAAGCGATCATCATTTTTTTCAAGCGTTAGGTAGATTTCAACGGGCAATAGCATAATTGGTTGGAATAGACCGATCGATGTCCCCGCCCACTAACTCCAGTTGCTACGCCCATTGACTCCGTCAGGAAGTCCTACTTCGATTTTAAACGGCGTTAATTTGACGAATTTATGGCTAGTAGCATGTAACAAAAAAGTAGAATAATTGATTGGCGACCTTAACATTGTAACTACAGCTTGAAAGATTGACGGGTCTCCGGCCATGCCCATCGACTTGGCTGGTAACGCCCACTAACTCCACCAGGAAGGTCCACTTCGGTATTAAACAGCGTAATTTTGCACAATTTATGGCAAAAAGTGGTTGTTCTGAGGTTTAGACGTTGTAACTACAGATTGAATAAACTGTAGTTACGAGTTCAAGTCGTAATACTAACAAACTGCTTCATACAATTGTGGACCAGCGACTGAGCTCAAATTTCGGCTATATGAATAATATCATTTGTCGATTGATTCGTTGATTGACATCGCAATCCGTTAATTCGTCTCAATGTTATTTGACGCGATTTGCTAGCGGAGCCAATGCCGAAATGGCTACGTCATGAAAACCACAAATAACCACAATTTTCGATACAATCGACAGATGATATATTACATGCTTACTTCCGGTTCAACTCAGGTTAAACAACGCTGACTTATTTTGCGTCTCGTAACTTGAAAGATTTTGCTTTTTTTTTTAAGTTTTGAACATTCATTTTCATAACAAATCATCTTAACCGCCTTCTTACAAACGTCTGAAAGCATTACAGACTTTTAAAAACTGAGTGCCAAAACTTTTCTTTCATAATCTGTTTTAAGCCAGTCACGAAAGAAGAAATAAAATATCCTTGTCCATTTCTAAAGTGAGCTTTCTTCTAATGGATTGACCGCTGTCATAGCGCAGTTGGTAGCGCATTAAACTCCCAACTTTCAATCATGGGGTGTCATTGGTTCGATCCCCGGTGGCGCACTTATCCTTTCCGACATTTGTCTCTCAACAATAGGTGGATAATCGTAAACTCAAGTGGATAGCAGCTTGAGGCTAGGAAAATATGCAATGGTAGTGCTGGTGCGAGATATAACAGGAATCCATTGGTAGGTGCTCCAGCCGCCGCGATATCACTGATTTATTGTTAAAAGCGGTGTTAAACCCCATACAAACAAACAAATCCTAGGGCCTAGAGTTACACTGGCATAAGTGGTTTATTCGATTATATGCACTTACAACATTGTTGCGTCATACCATCAAATAATAAGTACTTGTAAATGTATTTAACATCCATCGGTTTGGATTTCATTAAGAGGTCACGAAGACTATATCCGGTAAATAATTATTTAACCCATAGCCACACAATCCCGCTTTTTACCCCCCTCAAGATAAAGGTTTGAGAATAAATTTCGGAAAATGAAGAAATTACTTATTACCAGCAATTTCTTCATTTCCCGCGTTTTTTCTCTACCAACATGTAGTGACAAAATATCTTTAATAATTCATCACCTTAAAATTCTCGTCTTCGTCTTTCTATTTGAACAAGTTTAAAATGTTGTCGTCTGGAAAAATATTAATACACTAATCCATGTAATCGGATATCCGGCATATGTACTTTCCATCTCATCCAAAACACTCTAGTTGCCATTACAACGGAAAGGCTGAAAATTAGGATAAGTTTAAGACAAACTGTAAGGCCTAGAGATTCATTTTTTCTTAGTTCATCAACTAGCGACCATCTACAATAGTTGTTAACATTTGAAATGCTGAATAAAATCCTTTCCCATGTTATATTAAAATCAAAGGACTGAAAACACGAAAACACTCATTTTATGTTGGTAATTATTTCGAAAGGTAATGGTATAAACAATGCTACCTTGAAAGGGACAAGCAGAAGGACTAGACAACGATCAGACTGCACATATGTGCAGCCTGATCGTTGTCTAGACCTCCTGACAAAAACAGGAATATTCCGGGTTCAGCATGACAAGGGTTAAAATAATTCCCCGAGGGTTTTGTCTGTGCGTAGGTTTTGTTACTTAGAAACAAAGGAATAATTTTATCATCTCCCTTTTAACAAACAATAAGGGCTAGAGGTTGTGTTTTCTTTTTATTCAGGACAATTACTGGAGACCTCTGTAAAAGTTGCCACAATTAAACCACGGCGTTCTATTTGGGTTCCGACAGGGCAAGTCCTGTCTTGCACAGAAAAGAGATGGAAATCTTTAATAGTCTACTTGTTATAAACCATGCATAAGACCTAGAGATTAAATACTTTGTAAGTGACTATGTCTGATTGTACTCTAATAATTCAATTTTAGTTTCGTCTATCAAGATCCAAGCGTCTTGACTGGCTTAAGTTTCTTTCAATACTTCCATGTACAAAAATTTGAGCACACAACTACTTTGTATGCCTGCGCACAAAGTAGATCAATAAAACTTTTCATAAAACTAGTCAAACATTTAATTCGTGTTGCTTGGTGGCATTAAGTTATAAGGAGGGAAGAGAATATTTTCTCTTTATCATATTCCCTTTTCATTGACTTTTTACAAAAAAAAACAAAACATTTTTACGAAAAACCATACTCTTGCGTGTAAGCGATTCGTAAAAAAAAACAAAAAAAAAAAAAACAAACACCAAAAATCCAACAACAAAACGCATTAACAGAAGAATATGTCGTAAAAATGTGTAAAAGTTAGAGAGATAAGAAAGGTCAAGTCGTTTTTCTTTGTGTAAATTCTGAACCCCCTCGCTATCGATAAAATTTTAAATATAATCCTCTTTTTGAGCGAGTTTACATAAATATTTCCCTTTCTATTTAAAGTATACGGATAATTCTTACTTGCGTATAGGCTAGTAACCGGGTGTATTCAACACTACTTCAAACATGGCGGAGATCTTGGGCGCTGTTCCGAGTTTCTCCAAACTTGTTGGATCAAAAAACGATGACTGGATTGATCGTATGAGCCATGTGAAAACAGTGTTTATCCTGGTTATATTCGCAATTGTTGTGAGCACATCACAGTTTGTTGGAGACCCGATACATTGCTGGTTGCCAGCGGAATATGACATTAAAGGGGATCGGTACGAAAAGTATACGGAGCATTACTGCTGGATATCAAATACGTATTTTACGTCATTTTCTGAAGAATTACCCGTGGCTATTGTCGAGAGGGAGGACCGTGAGATCACGTATTATCAATGGGTGCCGCTTATACTGCTATTTCAAGCGTTTTTATTCAAATTTCCGAACGTCATTTGGAAATTGTTTCACCAAAATGGTGGGATAAATTTGAACAAGGTTATAGACTTGGCGGAGAAGACACACTTAGCATCTGTTGAAGACAGAAAAGAAATAATTGACCACATGGCTTTCAACGTTGATAGATGGCTGAACGCTGAACGTGTTTACAAGGCTAATAGGTATGTAGTATATAAATGACTAAATGTTTCAATTTGAATATTCACCTTTTTGGGAAAAAGAATAATAATCATCATCTCATTTATCTAGAACGCAGTAAAAACATATGTTGTCGGTGTAATTCTAAAACTCCGTAACTACAGCTTGAATCAACCGAGTCTGACAGTAAGTTACTTTGCAAAATTTATGGCCAGTAAAATGCATCGAAAAAGGAAAATTATTTATTTTCAATCTAAGCTTTGTTTGTACAGCTTGAATAAGCTGTGTTTACGAAGTTTAAGTCGCTAACCAACAAAAAAGCTCCTCTTAAATGTTACCCAATGTTGTAGTTCAAAGTTCCGGTCTATAGTAACGGTATGATTCGTCTACTATTTGTTTGATTAGTTTAGTTTATACTAATCTATTTTAGTTCGATTGCGACGAAAGCTTTAAGCTTATAGAGTCGCTCTCGAACACACAAACCAGATGTTTTCACGTCCCTGAAAGAGAGGCAGTGGCTTATCCCCACTGCTACCAACTTCTACAGCTGGGTATACTGAGGCTGGCTATTAAGTGTCTTGCCCATGAACACACCTCGGTGACGGTGGGGCTCGAACCCGTGACCTTCAGATCACGAGTCAAGTACCACTCGGCCATCGAGGCAGTCATTTGTTTGATTGATAACCGCGATTGTTCAATTAGGGATGGTTTCTCAACATCGCTCGAGTTTTGGATGCTGGATTGTGCAATAAATAAATAAATGTTGACAAAGGGACATAATTCTTGTGAAATGCATTTAAAGTTACCTTTTTGATAGTATATGTTGCTTTTTGATAGTGAACATATACCGAGTTGTAATTAATGACTTTGGCAATACGAATACCAGAGATATTACAAGATATCAAAGTTTTTTTCATGACAAAAGGAACAACAGCGACGATAATCATACGTACAACAACAAGGCTATGGCAATAGCGAAAATGGTCGAAATCAATATAAATGTAAAGTTAGGTAATTGGGTCACACAAAATTCAGAATTTTAGCTTAAATCAGCCGCCTTCATAGTCCAGTTTGTAGCGCATCAGACTCCTAATCTTCAATGGGGTGGCATGGGTTCGCTCCCCGGCACATATCCTTTCCGAAATTGTCTCTTACCAATGGACTGATAATCGTAAACCTAAATTAGATAGTAGCTGGAGACTAGGAAGGGTAGTACTGGTGCGAGATATACCAGGAATCCATCGTTAGGTACTCCAACCGCAGCGATATGACTGAAAAATTGTTAAAAGCGGGGTAAAACCCCATTAAAACAAACAAATAAAGGAGTTTCGACCCGCGCAGTTCGTCTAGAATCGACACTTTTCGTACCACCTAGGAGGCTCGTTTCTCCCCCAGAAAATTGATTTGAATTGGATTGACTGGGGGTTAACGCCGCTTTAAACAATATTTCAGTCATATCGTGGCGGCCGGAGCACCTAACAATGGATTCATGGTATTTTTCTCACCAGTACTACCACTACATCCTTTCCTAGCCTCCAGCTGCTATCCCACTTTATGATTATCCACTCATTTGTGAGAGACAAATATCGGACAGGATTTGTGCCGCCGCCGGGGATCGAACCAATAACAACCCATGATTGAAGATTAGGAGTCTGACGCGCTACCGACTGCGCTCTGACGGCGGTCTCCCTAGACAAGTCAAATATATTATTGTTTGGCTGAAATGGTTAAACTTACTTCGTATCAAAATCACGATGTTATTTACAAGTTATTTACATGTAATTGACTACAGCTGAAGTTCAGCCAAGCGAGACTGACAGTGACAAAACGAGAGTTTACTTGTCTTAACTAGTCAATTTAATGTATAAATATCATTTAAGGTAAACAATGTTTGCACGTGACTTTCAAATTTAAGTGGTTCTTTCGTGATATAGAGATCATACTTCTCAAAGTGCATCAATTTGTATTAAGTGTTTGTGTTGGCAAACAACTTAACATCACGTTTTTTTATGACGATTGCATATATTTTACTGTATTTAATCGTGGCCCTTGTCATGCTGAACTTGGAATATTCCTATTTTGGCAGGCGGTATAGACAAAGATCAGCCTGCACGTATGTGCAGTCTGGTCTTTTTCTGACCACCTGTTTTTCCATTTCTGACCAGAATTGCATATTTAATGATATTGACCCATATATATTGCTTGCAGTTCTTTCAGTCCTTGATTTACTGCTTTTCTAAAGAAATATTTTAGTCTGCATGACAAAGGTTAAAACCCACCCGAGATATTTCAAAGTATGTGTTGACGTGTTCATTTACGAAGCTCCCCCCCCCCCCGAAAAAATAGAGGTAAAGGAGTCGCAATGTCGTTTCCTTCGTATGTCCGCCTTTTTTAAAACCCATTCCCACTCGGTGACGCTTTTAGATGCCCCGAAGAAAAAAGGCTTTCGAAAACATTGTGGAAAATGAAGAAATTGCTTGTTACAAGCAATTTCTTTATTTTCTACAATGTTTTCTACACAGAAAGATGAAAAATTTCAAAAATTCATAGACTTTAAATTGTCGTCTGTAATTTCTTTCAATTTGGGCCAGTCTAAAATTTTGCCGTCTGGTAATTGGTTAAAGCCTGAGATATATTTCATTTAAATTTATGGTAATTTTTATTACTTTTTTGGAACCTTCCTATTTCATATTTGCGTGATATACATACTGGTTTTTTTTTAGGTAGAACTTTCCATCTCCGTTTTATCAAAAGGGTAAACCAAGATAAGAAAAAAATTATCTGTGGTTATATAGGAAAGATTCAGTGGAATTCCAGGTTATTTCTAAATATCACGGAATTCGGTTGTCGACACCGCATGACCTCATTTGCATATGACCCACGTCCTAAATTATGTCACATCAGATGGTTTGCGCAAAACTATATTCGTATTAACGCTTACGACAGTTTTGACTGATATTTACTGAATTGAAGACCGGCTAGCGAATGTAACTCCTTGTGACGTAACGATGACATGGATTTGAGCAAATTCAAACTGAATGCGGGATTCTAATAGTAAATGACCCAATATTCTTTGCATGTATCTCGGCTTAATCTAAAGATTGATTAACAGCCTACGTAGGCTATCATGGAAATATCCCGGTTAACTCTGATAAACGACCTCTGATTTTCGCAAAAACTACTTTTCAGAATATTTTATTTAAAAAAGTGTATCAAGGGGAATAAGAAAAAATAAAATATGTGACATGGAAAAAATCGATACATTACCTTTACATAATACTTACATGAAAATATAATCTTTTTCTCAGAACTAAATTACGGCACTTTATGACGTTGGGAAATTGCAATGCTTTGATGACGTCACAATCTCATAACTTAATCTATTTTTCTAATTCACAAAAAAGAAAAACAAGTCAATATCTTAACAAGAAGACCATGATGGTCCTAGATCGCTAACCTGGGGCATCTGCAAATTACAGTGCTTTTTGTATTCAAAAGACACAGCTTGATTAAATTAAATAAAACAAATATTAAGATTTTGGGGATAGTACAAAACTACCGAGAAATGCTATACAATAGACATGAATGCCTTTGGCTGTATAGTTTAATCCATTGCATCAAATTAAGCGATTTACGCAATTTTCGAACCTGAAGCAGAGAAGTTTTTTATCCTAAGGGCATATTTTCCTGTAACATAGTGAAAAAATATTTAGTAATGCTACATACAAAATATGATTTTTAACTTGTTCATTGTTTTTCCCTATTTCGGACCCCTATTGCTGGGCCGTTATTGACCCTAGGAGCACAATGTTGAGTAATATAGTAAAACTATCTAGTAATGCTAAAAACCAAATATGAATGTCCTAGACCTTATACTTTACGAGGAGAAGTCTTTTGAACTTGCTCTAATAAAGCATTTTTTCCAAACTTCGGACCTCAGGGGCGGGGCCATTTTTGACTCCAGAGATTAAATTTTTGAAAACTCGGCAGAGAACCATATGATTATGCTACAAATGAAATATAAATACCTTTAGTATTGTAGTTTCTGAAAAAAAAGATATACTAAAATTTCCATTTTCAAATGACGCGGCAACAAGAAATTTTAGCGGAATGAAATTCTTTCAACAACTTTTGTAAAGCTTCACCCAAGGGTTATCCCTGCAATGTTTCAGCTTGATTGTCCTACTGGTTTTGGAAGAGACGACTTTTTAAAGAAATTGTAAACGGACGGAGAGACGGACAGTCGGACGGACGACGGACCATGACCGATCACAATAGCTCACCTCGCACTTTGTGCTCAAGTGAGCTTAAAACTGACAAAGATACAACTGATTTTGTACGTTTAACCAATAACAAGTTTTAGACTGGTTCAAACTCAAAGATGTTGCAGATATTAATTCTTAGCTTATGGAATATTGAATGTCTGTAATTTGGAATAGAAAACAATGTAGAACAGAAGAAATTACTTGTAACAAGCAATATCTTCGTTTTCCTTTTTATTTTCCAAACTTTTTTTCTTATTGGGTGTTGCTGTAATAATCAGACAAAAGTGACGTCATCAAAACATTTGAACATTATTGACGTCATAGCATAATGTCATAAACTTTTGTCATGCTGAACCCGGAATATTCCTGTTTTTGCAGGTGGCATAGACAAAGATCAGCATGCACTTAAGTGCAGTCTGATCTTTGTCTGCACCTCCTGTCTGTCCCATTTAAGTCAGGGTTATATATGACATGTAATTCTCATAATAAGTATAGACCTAGAACTAGTACTTTCAGTGTTTCCAGCACGTTGATTTCCATGCTGTTTGGAAAAAGGATTTTTATGCAGCATGACAAGTGTTACAGGCAAGGCAAGTTTTCCTGGCTAATGGATCATCTATATTTCAGGTTCACAGCTATCAGAGAAAAGACAGCGCAGACTATCGGAGTCATCTGCAGTAAGAGAAGCGGGACCTACCTCACTGGCTTGTTCTTCTGGATCAAGTTTATGTACGTCGCTAACGTGATTGGTCAATTCTTCTTGCTTAATGCCTTCATGGCGACCAATTATAACATGTATGGATTTGAGGTTATAAAGGGACTTCAGAATAACACCCCATGGGAGGAGAGTCCCAGGTTCCCGAGGGTAACGTTTTGTGACTTTGAAATTCGACAATTACAGAATGTACAAAGATTCACAATTCAGTGTGTGCTTCCAATTAACCTTTTTAATGAGAAAATCTTTATATTTCTGTGGTTTTGGTTCTTCTTTATCGCGGCGCTATGCGTATACAGCTTTATCAAATGGTTTGTGCTGGTGATCACAAAGAGGCGGAAAGGGAGATATGTGAAAAAATACCTGAAAATCACAAACAAGTTAAAAACTGACTTTGAACGTAAACTGTGTCAGAAGTTTGTGGACCATTACCTGCGAGATGACGGGGTATTTGTACTGTCTGTGATCACAGAAAATTCCACTGATCTTGTGACTACAGACCTGGTCAATGAACTGTGGAAGAAATTTCTGGATAGGTATAAGATTGAACCTACGAATAATGGCGACATTACTTCAACAAATGGAGCCGGAGCAATCACTTCTTCCGAAGCTTAATTTATATGACATTTGACCTTCTTGTTTATCTGTTTATGGTATTGAAACGTTGTATTAGAAGTATTGGTGACTCGTCTTGGCGAGAGGTCAGAACAAAACATGCCATTTGGAAAATTTCTACTTAAATTCTATATCAATTCAAATCGTTATGCAAAATCCTTACCAACGTTAACATTAACCCTGTTGATAAAATATAGGTGTACAAGTTGGAGTTGGTGATCAGAGACGAGGGTGATCGACGATAAAAGTTTCTAGAAATCCATACGTGCTAGTGGATGTTTTATATTTAGAATGACAGGCGATAAAGATTTATAGAGACCAACACGTGCTAGTGGACCTTTTACATTTAGAATGACAGGCGATAAAGATTTATAGAGACCAACACGTGCTAGTGGATCTTTTACATTTAGAATGACAGGCGATAAAGATTTATAGACACCAACACGTGCTAGTGGATTTTTTACATTTAGAATGACAGGCGATAAAGATTTATAGAGACCAACACGTGCTAGTGGATCTTTGAAATTGAGAATGACAGGCGATAAAGATTTATAGAGACCAACACGTGCTAGTGGATCTTTTACATTTAGAATGACAGGCGATAAAGATTTATAGAGACCAACACGTGCTAGTGGATCTTTGAAATTGAGAATGACAGGTGATAAAGATTTATAGACACCAACACAAACACGTGCTAGTGGATTTTTTACATTGAGATTGGTGGGTGACAGCGATTTCTTAAGCCTCGTGCTCCCTTATGGATCGTTTACCATGAAAATGAAATGCAATAACGATTCTTGAGACTTTAGTCATGTTTCGGATGCTAGAGCACAAGCTGTAGTTTCGACGTTTAGGTCGCCAAGCAACCATTTTATTTTTTTGTTGGATGTTAGTTGCAATAAATTTTATGAATATGGAAGCGGGACCCCCTTTTGGGAGTCGGTGGGCGGGGCCAGCGATTGGTCAATTTCGAGAAGATGCACCAAGTAGATATCGCTTACTTAAAAGTTTTTTCTGTTAGACTAGGGACTATTCTGTGTGTCCATGCTACGTGATGTCTGGAATTTACGGATCGTTGGCTCCGCCTACTGACCCCTGATAGGAAATCCGACTTAGATTATAAACTGGGTAATGTTGCAAAATTTATGACCAGTAACATGTGACAAAAATTTGACAAGTTTGGTTTGCGACCTAAACGTCGTAAATACAGCTTTAATAAGGTGTAGTTTCGACGTCTTAGTCAACAAACAAACAAAAATGATTTGTATAATTAACGCAGATCAGAGTTTATTTCCGTTCTAAATGAGTGATTTAATTAGCCAATCGATTTTTTTTAAATTGACAATGGCGATCCTTATCGTGCTAATCCTTGGTATATTCCTGCTTTGGCAAGTGGTATAGACAAAGATCATTCTGCACAAATGTGCAGTCTGATCTTAGTCTACACCCCCCTGTTTATCCTCTTTTAGCAAGAGTTGTTCATAAGATCAATTTCTAATCTAAATATTGACACTAACAACCAGACCTACAATACAATCAGCCCTTTGATATTAATGCATTTCTGAGCCAGGATTGTATTCGGCAGGACAAGGGTAAATGGTTGTGAAAAAATAAATGTAAGTTGTTTTCACGTGGACGTTTTCAAAGGTTATTATCTGCAATGATCCTCAGATAAAAAGCATAACTTTAGTTTCAGTATCGATCTTTTGATTGCCCACCAAAAACTTCGATTTAGGGCAATACAAAAGTGTGTTTTTGTTTGTGTAGTATACATGAACATGTATATATTTATTTTTCTTGTTACCTCTTTTCGCATTTTTTCTTTCTTTTGGCATCTTATTCCTAATATGAATATTTTATTCTCATTATTCATTCTGCATTATATTGTGCCATTAAAACTTCATTATCGTTTTGTAACAAAATCCGAGAGCCCCGGCATTTTGATAAAAAATAAGAGGGATTTCATCATAATAATTTACCCCATTACCACACATTACCGTAGTTTGAGGTTCCACATATTAACCCGTTACGAGACTACAAAATTTTAGACTGGTCCAAATTCAAAACTTTCAAACAACTATTTCAAATTTTTATAATTTTAAAAGTCTTTGTTTTCCCGGAAAGAAATCATAATGGATAATGAAGAAGTTGCTTGTTACAAGCAATTTCTTCATTTTTCAGAATGATTTCATTTTTCCCTCCGGGGTGGTGTAAAAGAGCGGAAATGTGTGGAAATTGGTTAAGAAAATCATAGCTAGATTAGTCAATTTTTCCCGAAGTACTTTCTGAAATAATTTACACGCATGAAGAGAATATTTTTGTTAACATTTGGGTATGAATTCAAAAACTTTATCACACGCGAAGCTGGTTCATGCATTAGAGTAAAGAAGTTTTTAGGTTCATACGTCAATGAAAATAAAAGATACGATGTTCTACCCGATACGTGACGTCACCTTTCCGTCTCTTGTCGCTTCAATTGAACGGACATCGTAATACGGCGACGGCAATAACGTCGCACATATCACGGGTCAGTTAAAGGAACGCTAGTCACGCCAACTGAACTCCGACAAAAAGATCGACTTAGATATATAAGTCGCGAAACCTATAAAAATGCTTCACGGAAATGTCGGCCGATGTTGGAGTTCAAAGGTTACTTCCGATCTACATGAATGATTTGGTTTGAATTGATTTTTAGCTAGCAAAGCGTAAGCTTTGATTGCTTAAGCTAACAGACAAAATTTCGAGGTCTTCTCACAGTTAAACCAGAGCAAACTGCCACTTGAGGCTTAACCATTAAATCCATTGAATGTCTACGCCATAAAAAATAGTTCTTATGTATTTCAGGGAGATTGCAATTCTATTCAAATTGTAGAAAGCTCTTTCAAAAGTATGCTATTTAACCCATTCCCACTCAATTCTGCTTTTTAAGCATCTCAAGAAAAAGGCTTTGGAAAACATTGTGGACAATGAAGAAATTGCTTGTAACAAGCAATTTCTTCAATGTCCACAATGATTTCAGCCCAACAAGGTAAAGATTTTTCATTCAATCATGCTTTGCTAGCTTACAGTACTTTCAGTACTTTGATTTACAGTCGCGATCTCACAGTTGAGTGATAAATAAAAATTCCGCGTATCGGATACTACCCAGGGGTTAAGGTATACTAGACTACAGATGAGATCGGCACAGTCCAATCGATGGTGGCATTAAAGTATTTACGCTTTTTTTTTGCCCCATGAACAAAGTTATTTGAAAATTTTACCAAACAAATTTCGTGGTCTGCTGCATTTTCTGAATTTGGTCCGGTCTAAAATTGTGTTGTCTGGTAAAGGGCTTTTCAGTTATTAGTAACTAATTACGTGTTATGTGTTAGTAAGTCTATAATTGTTCAGGGCTTTTGACCAGTATGGTATTTATAACGCCCAAAACATTTATCTGGTCTAAATAGGGGTGTCCATAACTTAATCTGAATCGGAGTCATAATTTCCTTCTCATGTCCAGTTATTCAGATTACTTAAAGTAGATCGAAATGCCAGGGCAGAACTGTTTTAAAAGCGTTTACTGTGTTAAATCACTTAACACGGCTTTGACCGCCACCAATCGAAATTCTTCTTTGCTCACCTTGACACCCAAGATTAGATTAAATCATTATAATCCGATTGCCAAATAAACTTTTAGAAAACATTTTACGTGATAGGAAGAGAAGGGGGTCTATTCAAACGAAGGATGGGAATGCTACTTAGATTCAGTAGATTTATTTCATAATTCTCGTGACTGCAGCTTGAAACCAATTTTAAGGTTATGAGATCTCAGTAGTGGACAAAAACTCTTTATCCCGTTACCATACAACAACATTTAGAATGGTCAGACTTAAAGAGTATTGCAGACGGCAATTTTAAGTTTATAAACTTTTAAATCGTTTGGATTTTCTGTGTAAAATACATTGTGTAAAAAAACGAAATTGCTTGTTACTAGCAATTTCTTCATTTTACATAATGTTTACGCCAAATTGATTTCTTGAGGGGTGGCTAAAGGCGTCAGTGTGTGGGAGTTGATTAACCAATTACTAGACGAGATGATTTAAGACTGGCTAAAATTGAAAGTGTTGCGAGGTGATTGAAAACTGAACAAGAAATGCCATACGTGATAGAAAGCATTTTACGCATGTTGTTTTTTTTCTCACGATGTTTTCCTGAAATCAAATATGTAAGGGAACACAAATGAGTATCTTACACTAAGGGTGACGAGTGTTGTTCTTATCATATTATAGGTATTCGAGGAAAGGAGAATGACAAATAAGGAATTGTGTGGTTATTGATTGACCCATTACGAAACGACAGCATTTTAGATTGGTCCAAATTGAAATAAATGCAGATTACAAGTTTCATTCAATGGAATTAAAAAAAAAATATTTGACTTTTTATTAAACATTGTGGATAATGAAGAAATTGCTAGTATCAAGTAATTTCTTCATTTTCCACAATGATTTCCTGGGGTCTTTTTCATCTGAAAGGGTGTAAAAAAGTGGAATTGTGTGGGAATTGGTTTAGAAACGTTGAAAGAATCGAATTATTGATCTTTTAAAAATGTTTTACATATTCCTAAACAATGGCACTTTTTATGTCCCCGAAGGAAAAAGACTCGGCAAACATTTTTGGAAATGAAAGGTTTTATTCTCACCGGTATTACTCCAAAAAGCGTGGTTTTTTTACATTCCAAAAAGTAATGTTGTCCTCAGCATTTCCTTTGGACCAGTCTAAAATAAAGTCATCTGGTATCGGATAAAAGTTAAAATCGTCTCGACTACATTCAATATTAAAAAAAAAATGCGAGGAGATAAAACTATCATAAATGGTCGACTATAATTTCGTTACTTCACCTAAAACGGCCGAAGTTACCCCACTTTGGTCGCCCACCATTGATATATTACAACACAACAAACTCTTTTTCTAAATAAATTTTCAAGTTTGTTTGTTGCAAAGATAAACGATTTACCAATTTACAATTTTTTCTGTGATAACGGCATTTCGCAGTCTATGTAATTTACATTTTTCCAAAAAGTCTTTTCGAAAAATAATAATGCTTGTTGAATTACAATTATCCAGGTATTTATGCATTCTTTTTTGTGAATTAATTCAAGTCTTAATTTCCCCCCTTTGTGTAATTATAACCTTTTGGTAAGCAGTTTTTGGGCGAACGTGTTTAACATTCACCAGTGTTACCCAGTTTTTTGTATATTATTCCAACCTTTAAACAAATAAAAAAAAAAATCAGACATTTTGTGATTTACGAAAACTGCACACCTATCTTAACGAACTATTCTGTTAGTTGTTCTCAGACGAGAGAGTTATATTTTATTGTGTGATGTGCCTTTTCAATCTTAGAATAAAAAAGTGGCAGTTAAAGACACTTCTACAAAATTCCACTTTTTGACGCACCAACGAAAAAAAGTTTGGAAAACAGTGTTGAAAATGAAGAAATTGCCTGTCACAAGCAATTTCTTCATTTTCCACAATGTTTCTACCCAAAAAGGCGATGATTTTTTAAAAAATGATTAACTGAAAATTGCTGTCTGCAAACTTATTGAAATTTTACTGGGTCTAAAATAGTGTCGTCTGAAATGGGTTTAAACATGAGTTGCATGTATACGTATCATTTATGTTTCGTATAGAAGTTTTGTTTGTTATTATAATTGTCCATTATTTTTTAATCGTCGTTTTGTATAGCTCGCGTAAGCGATGGAACATTGTAATATTTTAGAATTTTTATTTTGCAAACCCTTTGATGCAAGTTCACGGATCGCCGCTCTCAGTAAATGTCGTTTGACCAATCCATTCATGCTTTTAGATGAAGAGCGAATTTAAAAACTCAGACGTTTATGTTAACCTTTTACCAGACAACAAAATTTTAGACTGGTCCAAGTTCAAAGAAGTTGCATACAACTATTTTAAGTTAAAAGTATCTTTAACCCTTGTCATGCTGAACCCGGAATAATCCGGTTTTGGCAGGAGGTGTAGACTAAGATCAGACTGCACTTATGTGCAGGCTGATCTTAGTCTATACCTCCTGCATATTCTTTTCCTGCCAGAGTTGCTTTTGAAGTTGATTTCTAAAAAAAATATTGTATTTCGAACAACACTTTCTACCAGTGCTTTCAGTCCTTTAAATTTACTGCAATTCAGTAAGATAATTTATACAGCATGACAAGGGTTAATATCTCGGTCTTTTCGGGTAGAAAACAAGGTTCGAAAATGAAGAAATTGCTTGTAACAAGCAATTTCTACATTTTCTAACCTTGTCTTCATCAAGTTTTTTTCTTAATTGGCGTTTAAGAGCGGAATTCAGTGGGAATGGGTTAAGCAATTTTGTCGGTTCACGACTTTAACGTCGTATCTACAGTTTATAAAAGACAGATTGAATGTAAACAGTTATGAAACTATCATGCCGCCTCACCTTAAATGAGATAATCTCCAAAAGGCACTTTTCTTCTTGCCCAAAGGGTTAACAAAATTTCAAAGTCTCCTTTAGTCGACTAATTTTATGCATTTCTTTTGTTAACAATAAAGTAAAACTTTTACCTCAATTATTTGTCTACCTTTTATTACTTTGTTGAATTATTTCTTTTGTTGAACTACGTCAAACATCGTACACGTTGTATGATTTCTGACCCTTTACGGAATCCCCCAAGATCGGTCATCATTGGCACAAAACGGTGACATCAATCGAAATTCCCGACATTTGACGATAATTTTCTTTCGAATAAAACTTCATATATTTTTTCGACAGACAAACATTGACGGATCAGTTTTTCAGGGTGTGTCCATTGCGCGCAAAATAAATCACATTCATTGATTATAACCAGTCAGGAGCCGAGAAACCATTTTTTTGTACCTTAATAATAATGACAATAATAAAATGATTAGTTCCAGCAGAGGTCAACCAGATCCCTCTCGGCAGGGCTACAAGTATCGTCCTTGTCAGAGTGTTATGCTATACAAACGCAGGGGGGATGCATTTCGCATTAGCAAGATTGACCAATCGCGTCTGTCAATAAGAGGAATATATCGACCAATTCAGCCAATCATTCAGCCCGGTATTGAGGTCTGAACTCCGAAATTGGCCGCCATTTGTGTGACATATGTATATAAGCATTTTTGCTGGTTTGGCAACTTAAACGTCGTAACTTTAGCTCTTTTATGCTTTAGTTACGACGGTTAGGTAACCAACCAACCAATCTACTGTTTTGTTCCATGATACTTGTCATAACGTTTGTTAATTAACGCCGTTTATTCGAAGCGGGAATTCCTGTTGGAGTTGATGGGCGTGGCTAAAGGAGTAAGTGGGCGGGGCGAGCGATTTATCAGTTTGATAAATGATGATAGAAAAAAAATCCTATATATTTATATATATTTTCTTCAAAGGCTTTAAGGCTCTCGTAGGTACAATATTTCTCCTCGAAAGGAATCCTGAAGTCGCTTAACGGTGAAGGTAAATGCGTGCGCCCATCATGAACTTGCGCAAGTGGTCGTAAAAAAAAGGAAAATTACAAACATTTTTAAGATACGGCTTACCCTAGTTTTTCTCGTTCATAAATCTACAACAAAAACTCGTGCTATACTTAGGTACGGATTTCGTTTTAGTACACCTCTGCTAAATAGTTCTCATCATGCGAGACTTACAAAAGATAGATGCCATTAAGGACTTCAGAACCATGATACCCGGGTAAATAGCAAAGGTATTTCATACAAACCCATTCCCACACAATACCACTTTGTTACGCCCCTCAAGAGAAGTAGATTCATTTTTTGCAATATTTCTAACCACAAAGACAAAGATTTTTTTTTAATTTCACCAAATTAAAATTTTCGTCTGGAGCATCTACTTATCTGGATCAGTCTATATTTTCATGTTTCTTTTTTCGTGTGGGAAAGGATAGAATAAGGATTTTTTGTACGGATATGATAAAATAGTTAATGATAGTTAATCATGTCCCGTTGATTTTATATTTGAGAAATAATTGTGGAAAAAGAGAAAATTGCTTGTTACAAGCAATTTCTTCTTTTCCCGCAATATTTTCTACCAGAACGGTTTCATTTATAATGCATCAAATTTTCATTGTTGTCTGGACCCTCCTTGAATTTGGACCAGTCTAAAATTTTGCAAAACAGGTAAGGGTTATTGGGTGATAGGGCTGAATATTTATAGTATTTGGACGTCCAAATGGCGTAAACACAGCTTTCAAACTGTATTTACGACATTTGGTCGCTATGGAATGATATTCTCATTTTTAGTTATTTAGCTATTAGTAACGAGTCTACTGTTCAGAATTTTAATGTTTTGTCTATAATGTCTGTTTGACTCTGTCCGTCAACATATTCCTATCAGACAATATCTACTATTCAGTCTTTTGAGGCGATTTGGATTTATTTCAACACTTGTTCGAAAATATTTTCATTTGATTAGAATTCATGGTCACAAAGGTCAAGGTCAAACCCTTTTAAGGAATCTCTGTTTGACTTTCGCGATGAGTATTGATTTACTTGTGTAATTTTAAAACTTAACCCATTATCAGAAGACAAAAATTTAGACTAGTCCAAACTCAAAAAAGTTGCAGACCAAATTTTTTTCTTGAAATATTTCTGTAATTCTGGGTACAAAATAATGTGGAAATTAAAGATATTTATTGATAACAAAATCTAAATTACAAACACCCTATTAAAAAAGTCTTACGCGTACATTTGATCGCTTATTTATTAACCTGTTCCCTACAATGACACTTTTTGATGTCTTTAAGAAACAAAACTACTGTGGAAAATGAAGAAATTGCTTGTAACGCCAATCTTCTCTTCGTGTTGTCGTTTTCTGAATGATATTGGCACGCTATGATATTGATAAGGTATGATTTCGGCACATTATAATGTTGGCACACTTTTTTTGTGAATATAATGATCTATATCGTTTCAATCATATCAAGTGCAAAATCTCATTTGAAACTTTATTCGTACCCAATGAATCACCGACAAGTTTTCATTATTGTTGATGGAAATAGTACTTATATCAGGTTTTGTGATCCCCTGTCACAGCGAATATCCTTTCGACATTTGTTTCCCAAAATGGTTGGACAATCGTAAACCTAAGTGGGATGAGCAGCTGGAGGCTTGGAAAGGATGCAGTGGTAGTACTGGTGTGAGAAATACCAGGAATCCACGGTAAAGTGCTCCAGCTGCCGCGATATAATTGAAATAGTGTTAAAAGTGGCGTTAAACCGAAATCAAGCAAGCAAGATTTTCACGTTATGATTTTTTATCCTCAATTTCGTAGAGGCTAGGTGCTTTAGGCAAGTATTATATACGAGTGTAACATTAATCAAATCAGGTAAAGTGTAGCGTTATTCAATATTTAATCTGTTTTGATATCAAGGACGATCCATGTTAATAATTGAAGGAGGGACGAATACGTTGGAATACTTCTTTATCGTTGAACAAATAGATTGTGTCCTTGAATTCCGCCAAAGATTTAAGATATCTGTTTGTAGAGCAAACAGACCCACTACTGATTCAGCGACATAGGAAGTGACATGGCTGAGCTGATACCAAAAGAGATGATTTGGAAAAAATTCCCCAAGAAGAATTTCATGATAAAACTTTTAAAAAATCTAGGTAACAATTGTCAAATTCAAGGGACATTGACTCAACCTCTACCGGTTATCCCGACGCGTCATTGTAGGTCATTATGACCTTTGACCCATTACCAGACGGCGAAATTTTTAGACTGGTCCAACTTGAAAGACGTTGCAGACAACAAATTAAAGTTTATGATATTTTAAACTAGTTTCAACTTTCTTGGTAGAAAATGAAGAAACTGCTTGTAACAATTCTTCATTTTACAAAATGTTTTCCCACGTTTTTCTTTAAGGGTCACCTTGTGGGAATGAGTTAATTAACACTTTTCTGTTTTTCAAATTTAGTCTTCTCCATTTTGAAAGAACTTCAGATGACAATTAAAAGTGAGGGTAATTTGAAAAGTTACCAAACTATTGGGTAGAAAATATTTTGTGGCAAAAGAATAAATTGATTGTCTTCTTAAGGTTTTGTTAAGTGTAGAATCACAAGACATAAAGAACAGAAATTGTACAGGAAAGGATTAACCAATTCCGACAATTCCCACACAATTTACCTCATTTACGCCCCTCGAGAGAAATACCTGAGAAAATATTGTGAAAAATTAAGAAATGGCTTCCCACAAGCATTTTTTTCTATTTTCGCAGTTTTCTACCCAGAGAGGCAAAGATTTTTAAGATTTCATTTACTCGTCGTCTGCAACTTCTTTGAGCTCGGACCAGTCTACAATATTGTCGTGTGGTAATAGTTTAAGACTGATTATTCTCAGATGAGATATAGATCGAAAACATGCTAAAATGAATGAGTGTGCAGAATTCAAAGAACTTAAGTCATTTGTGCGATTGATTAATCTTGACAAAACTTAGTCCAAGCATCAGATAGAGTAATGTCACTCGGACATTAACTTTTCGTCATTTATCCTGGGTTAGTGATCATCTAAGCTCTGTTATGAATATTTCGTCGGCGCACAAGCAAAACGTCGTAACTACAGCTTTATTGAAGCTGTAGTTACGACATTTTTCTCGCCTACCGACGATTCGTGCTAAATTTGATAAACATGACATCGTTGAGAGAACAAAATTTATTCAGGCTATATTTACGACATTTTGATCGTCTAACGACAATGAGTCAGTACTGTGATTAATCATTGGCAGGAAAATCTTTTTTTATATTTCACCAAGTTGAAGGTCGCCGAGACTTTAACCCTTTCGAGTTCAAACACAGGATTTTACGTTCCTGTGATTTTATACGTGAGAAAACATTGTGGAAAAAGAAGAAATTGCTTGTAACAAGCACTTTCTCCTTTTTCCACAATATTTTCTACCACAAAGGATGGTTTCATTTCAAATTGCATCCAGTTTTCATTGTCGTCTGCAACCTCTTTTAATTAGGACTAGTCTAAAATTTCAAAAAACGGGAAAGGATTAAATATCTAAAATATGTAAAGCCTCGAATGAAATGGTATATTCTTCACGAGGAACCTACGCCAATTATATATATCTTTACCATTCAAACACGTTTTGGTCCCAATGTCTTTAATTTGGAGCTCAACGTGACCCTGTACTTCGACGGATTCATCTTAACCCTTGTCATGCTGAACCCGGAACATTCCTGCACAGGCAGGAGGTATAGACAGTGACCACCCTGCACATTAATGCAGTCTGATTGTAGTCCTCGCCTCCAGTTTAACCTCTCAAAGCTAGAGTTGTTTATAAAGTTAATTTACAAGGCCATCTTTGGACCATAACTAGTGCTTACGGTGCTTTCATGCCTTTGATTTTAATGTAAATTCAGAAGGTCAGTCAGCCACTCGTGATACTAAGCTTATTTTTTATTTCCCGAAATGAGGATATCTAAATCTTACAATGAAATAAACAGTTTTTTAACTGACGGATCTCGTCTGTCAATCAATCATTGTTGGTTTGGTAACTTAGAAATTATAAATATATCTCATTGAGACTGCAATTACGACGTCTACATCGCCAACCAACCATGTTCTTATTGTTACACGCTACTGACTTTAAATTTTGCACACACACACACACAAAAAAACGGCATATGCTTCCGTCTGCGAACTTCCTGGTAGAGGGCGGTAGGCGGGACCAGGGAACCGTCAATTGTTAAGTTTATTAATTAGGAGCTAGTGATATCAAAGATTGTTCGAGTATAAACTATCAAAAATGCTGCATAGTCCCCAACATATTTGATAGGGTGGATAACTCAATTCTTATTTGACCTAGTCCTAGAGGGTTGCTTCCCTTTGTATTTTAAAGATACCATATCCCGTCTACGCTTGCCCAAAACCTCGTAGCTCCAGCATGAACTTCTTAACCCATTCCTCCTTTTTGTGCCATCAAGAAATAAGTCTTTGAAAACATTGTGGAAAATGAAGAAATTGCTTGTATCAAGCAATTTCTTCATTATTCACAATGTTTTTATGCAAAAAGACAACAACACTTACAGCAAGAAAACATAGCAATAAAATTTCATCAACTTGAAATTGTCGTATACAGCTTCTTTCAATTTGAACCAGTCTAAAATTTAGTTGTGTGGGAATTGGTTAAAGGACAAGGACAAAACAGGACTATTTTACGAAGTTTTTGTCGCTTACCAACAATTTATGGTATCTCTCTACGATGTACCGATAAGTTTACAAACCAATCATGAATAAGCATTCAGCTCAATTCATGTCCCAATGATTTAGTTTTTAGTTTCGTCTATCAAAACGAGCGTTCTGATTGGTCGAAAAATTTAATTCATACCTCCATGAAAAAAATATTGAGCACGCAGCCATTTTGTATGCTTCCGCACAAAATAGTCCCATACAAAAAGGTGTCAAAATTTGTACAGCTCCATGAATACCTCCATGAAAACAAAAAAAAAATTCTCTTCATCTCTTAATTGAGTCAGCGCGTCATTCTAGCTCTTGGTCTGGCGCGAAAATACTAACAAGTGAATGAAGGCATTTCCTTTTTGGCCCTTTCTTGTTCAAACCCGGTATTTTACGTTGCTTTGATTTTATACTTGAGAAAACATTGTGGGGGACAAAAAATTAAATTGGTTGGTTTGCGACATAATTGTCGTAGCTACAGCTTGAAAAAGCTGTAAATACGACGTTCAAGTCTCCAAACCAACAACAATCTTATATAAAATGTAGGTCAATTGCGGAGTTCAAAGTTCTAAATGTACGATCTTATCTATACTCTGTATATGACAATATATCACCAAGAGCAGCTAATCGGTTGGTTTATGATAAACTTACTTTTTGGACATCTTCCATGGTTCATGTCACACGGTGTTCCCTTTGATTTATCAGTTTATATCTAATCAGATCACATCTCATAAATCTGTTGGGTACATATAGTCTAAATCCTATACATCTTAACAACAACACATTATCATGAGCAGCAGTTGTACCTTGCTTCAGGTAGAAATTCTTTCTGGTCGCTTAACTTGGTATATATACAAATACTTGTTTCTTTTTTGTATGACTGTGTGTTTTGTTTCCTTTGCACTCAAATTATCATATGTTCACTGTTGCACTTTTGCACTACATACAGTTGTATGCCACATGGGTCTATGGCCTTCTGGAATATTTGAATAAAACTATAAACTATATCTGATTGGTCAGCCGCTTTTTAATTGGTAATCGTGCTCCGTTAATTGATTTCTAGATATGATTCTTAATTTCGTCAGCCCGATTAGCTCAGTTGGTAGAGCACTTGACTTCAAACCTCAAGATCACGGGTTCGAGCCCTGGGCTGACCATATCAACTAACTAACTAATTGTCTTTCGGATGAGACGTTAAACCGAGGCCCCGTGTGACGATGCTATCCATCGAGCACGTTAAAGAACCAGGCGGGGCTCTCAGTAGTTTCGTCCTGTATCCTTGCACTATCCACCGTAACAACTAACCGTCTTCTTGGGGCGTCGCTCATATGGGTATGTGCTGCGGTAGCGACGATAAATAAACGGAAATACAAACAAACATTCTTAATTTCGTGTATGAATTGAAATGATGTAGTCCACAAACGTAAAAGTTTGTTAGTATATTTTGGAGTTCAGCATTGCACTTCCTGTTAAAATTGGTAAATTTAATTGATTCTTTTATTGATTGCGATCATCCGCAAATCGGCCGATCGCGATGTCAATCAAAAATTGATTTTCAATCTAACCCATTCCCACTTGACAACATTTTAGACTGGTCCAAATTGGGAGAAGATGCAGACGACAATTTCAAGTTGATGGGATTTTGATTTTTTTCACCTTTTTGGATAGAAAACCTTGTGGATAATGAAGAAATTGCTTGATACAAGCAATTTCTTCATTTTCCACAAGGTTTTTCAAAGCTTTTTCTTGAAGGGCGTAAACAGGAGGGATTGAGTTGGAATGGGTTAAATCATTCATTAGGACTGGAGGTTAACTTTGAACCCCGATATGAATTTTGCGATCTTAATTCTTTTGAAACTTGAATCGAAGGAATTGATTTGGCGTTGACAGCCATCCGTTTATTAACAACTCTGGTTCCAAAGAATTAATACAAGTAATTTTTAAGAAATTGGATCGAAAGGCTAGGATTTATCCCTTTCCTGTCCAATCCCTGGTTTTTACGTCCCTGGATTTTATAATTGAGAAAACATTGTAGAAAAAGAAGAAATTGCTTGTAACAAGCAATTTCTTCTTTTTCCACAACATTTTCTACCAGACTGAATGTTTATTTTGCCAAGTGAATTCTCTTAGTATTTTCGTCTGCAAAAATCTTTTGAATTTGGACAGGTCTAAAATTTTGCCAAACAAGAAAGGCTTGACCGATCCCATTCTAGCCTACTTACAGATAGACGTGGTTTCAATGACCGATCTATTAAGTAACATCTCGTAATAGACCATCTCAGAACGCCACTGATTTCCTAAATATGAAAGCTACAACATTTGGTGGATTTTCGGCTTGAAGAACAGTTGCTCTACTTAATTATAAATTCATTCTGTCTGACAATAATTGTCTTATCTCTGGCCCCGCCCACTGGACTTCGACAATATAGTTCGACTACGGTAATTGACAACATTATCTTATTAAATATGTGTTAAGAATATAATAACTTAATCGTTGATTTGAGACCTAGTCGTGGTAACTACGGCTTTAACCCTTTCCTGGTTTGCAAAATTTTAGACCTGTCCAAATTCAAAGGTTCTGCAGACGGAAATTTAAAGTGCATTTAATTTGAAAAATAACCTTTCAGTAGGGTAGAAAATATTGTGGAAAAAGAGGAAATTGCTTGTCACAAGCAATTTCTTCTTTTTTCAACAATGTTTTCTCAATCATAAAATCACAGGGACGTAAGAACCAGGGGGTTAAACAGGAGAGGGTTAATATTGCTTCACGTAAATGTCGGAGTCCATGCTTCGCTTCTCGCATGACATTATTATTGTTCAATCAACGATTGGTAGCGGCGATCCATAAATTGAGCAATCGCGCATTTAACCCATTCCAACTCAATCCCTCCTTTTTACGCCCCTCAAGAAAAAAACTTTGGAAAACATTGTGGAAAATGAAGAAATTGCTTGTATCAAGCAATTTCTTCAATATCCACAATGTTTTCTATCCAAAAAGACGAAAAAAATTCAAAATTCCTTCAACTTGAAATTGTCGTCTGCAGCTTCTTTCAATTTGGACCAGTCTAAAATTTTGCTGTGTGGGAATGGGTTAATTAATCAAATTACCGGTCGACCAATGAAACTTTTCCTTTAGAGCAGAAAAAGTTTTTAACTCTCATAATGGCCTCCATTTTTGTTAATCTTTTTTGGTTTGGATATTTGAATGTCGTACCCGAATACACACGAATATGAATAACTTAAGGATTTGCTTATTCAAGCTGTAGTTACGACCTTTAGGTCGCTAACCAACTAATCTACTTTTTCTTACACGCTACTGGTCATGAATTATTAAAATCGAAGCGGGTCTTCCTGTCGGAGTCAATTGGCAGAGCTAACGGAGTAAGTGGATGGGACCAGCGATTGTTCAATTATCCTATATTAGGTAAGATTCTTGCCCTCCCCCATCTCCGAATAGTTTTTTAGGAATTAATGGACAGTCCCTTTATACGTAGCGGTCATACTTGTAATTCGTGAAAAGTCTTCACCCAGATTTAGAGTCGTGATCAGAGTAATAGATAAGGCAGGTATTTGGTGATTTCTAAATCGCCTCCTTCGTTGACAAAAGACGTCGTACCTACAGCTTGAAGAAGCGGTAGTTACGATGTTTTTGTCGCTCATCGACGACTAATACATTGTTAGTGACAATATAAACCTGGAACATCTGTCCCATATAAGTGTAGCATTTTATGAAACTGTATATTTAGGTTATTAAAACCTTAGTTATAAAACAAATCAATCTGACGGTCAGGTTTTTTATTATCCTTCTTTAATGATTCTCACACACCACTATCACTGTACCTTTTACAATAACACAAAATAATTTTGAAAATTATTTTCGTTTTCTATTTGGCGAAGCTTTTCTATTGCGGGCTTGTGACCTTTTCCGAAATTATATAGAGAAGAGTCTGTAAACCAGTATAACGTAGATTTCAAGGTTTCTTTCTGTGAGAAATTTAGTCTCTGTCTTTATTCCGGCTGGTATAGTATAGCGGCGATGTTGTCTATATGAATGGGTCACAACTTTGAATGTTTGTTCAGTTTTACCAGAGCTTCACCACAATTTGTTGTAATTTATCCTAACGACGTAGTCTCTGTATTTAATCGGAGTCAAAGCTTTCCTTTAGGCATTGAAGCGATTTACACACAATCCCGCCTTTTTTCGCCCCCCCCCCTTAAGAAAAAGCTTGTTACAAGCAAATTCTTCATTATCCGATACGTTTTTATCTAAAAAGACATCTTTTTTCAAATTTCATCAACTAAATTTTGTTATCTGTAACTTCTTTTAATTTGGACCAGTCTTATTTTTTGTCGCTTGGGCATGAGTTCAACTAAAGATTCCCCAGAGTCACTGCTCATCGTGTTACCGACGGCTCTTAATAGGCTCGGTAACCGAGACCGATTCGCTACGCGGTAATCAGTTTTGCTCAAAATCCATATTCACGGGCTCGAACCCTAAATCGGTCAATATTCTTTCCGACATTTGACAAAATTCACTGAGGATAGCGTCATTTCGTCGTTTGAAGCGCAAAATTTTGTTACGATATTTTGCACTTCCGGTGACGATTTCTGTCGATTTGTTATTAGTGCACCTAACTTGGATGTGCAGATGATGGCCCGGATTAAATTTTGTGATTGTACTGGTTTAGGGAAATGTCGGTATTTCATGATTAGGTACACCATCTGCTGGGATTATAACAGAAACCATACTGGAATTGGACTTTAACCCAATAAATCAAACTATTCTTTGGGTAGGGGACATCAAAATGGTTTGTGTGACCTTCCTTGTTATACACTGGAAAGACTTTGTAGGTGGTGCAGTCTGATCAGGATCGGTTTGCTTTCACCTTGAGTTGATTATCTGGATTTATGTATGTTGGGTCCTCTTTTTGTCTGTCTGTCCGTCTCTTTCTTTCTCTCTCTCTCTCTTTCTCTCTCTCTCTCTCTCTCTCTCCCCCCCCCTCTCTCTCTCTCTCTCTCTCTCTCTCTCTCTCTCTCTCTCTCTCTCTCTCTCTCTCTCTCTCTCTCTCATCGTCTCCTTCTCTGTCTCTCATTTTATCCCTTTCTCTGCCTCGTTGTTTGTCTGTCTACGTCTCGCTCTCTCAGTGTCTCCCTCTCTTTTTCTCTTTTTTCTCTCCCTCTCTTTTCCCGGGAGTCTTTTTTTCCTTTCTCTTTGCATCATTCACTGCCTGTCCGCGTCTCGCTCTCTCTATGTATTCCTCTCTTCTTTATCCTTTTTCTCTCAATCTCTGTATCGCTGTCTGTCCGTCTGTGTCTCCCTCGCTATATCTCTCTCGTCTCGCCGTCTGTCCATCTTTGTATCATTTTCTCTGCATATCTCTCTGTCTGTCTGTCTGTCTCGTGTGTCAAGTCTTAATTTTTTCCACAGGAAATGAAAAATCGTTAGAAGACAAACAGAAACAAAGATATGGGTAAGAGAAAATATTCATTTTAAAATTTAAACAAAAACAACTCCCACTATCCGTTAATCGTCAATAATTCGGATACCAATCAACATGCCGGATTAACGTCTGCCGGTCGGGAATCTGTCACAGATACACTTGTTATCATAGCAATGGCGCATTGACTGCTGACACGTTAGGGTTGCCAGTTTAAAACAATCTTCTCTTGTGCTGCATTCTGGAAAATAAATCACATAACCAAACAATAGCAACGTTAACATGGCAAAACACCGATCTAATAACGATATTTACGATTTTTAGTGTTGGAACTCTTCCTAGTGAATCGATCTCAACATAATACCGCTTTTCCCCCTCTTATTATGCTCATCAAGCAAACATCTTCGGAAGACATTAGGAAAAAATCAGAAATTGTTTGAAAATAAGCATTTCCCACAACGGTTTCTACCAAAATGAACAAATATTTTGAAATTCCGCAAGCCTATACTTGTTGTCTGGAAAATCTTTGAAATCGGACGAATTTTGTCTTCCGGTAAAAGAAGTAATTTTTGGTTTAATTTAGGCAATGTTCTAATAATATATGAACAAAACCCCTTAATCATCCGGACTGAAGGTCTGTAAGGGAAACTAGATACGGGAGGCCCATATAATTGTTTGTCAAAAGACGGAAACTAGATACGACATTCAGTTGTGACCTTGAACTTAGGATACGCATAAATCATTACTCTTCAAGGGGAAACCGTACCAAGTTATTTTGAAATCCATCAAAACGTGTAGAAGATATGGTCTGGATATGAAATAGGCAAGCGCACTAACACACCTACCCCCCCCCCCCACACACACACATACACTCGAACATGGACAGAGGTAACTCTGTATGCCAGTCGCCATTACTTGACGGGTTCAATGATCAAATGTTATTTTGGTCGTTTTTTTCATTTAAGAGATTAAGAGAATATTTTTTGTTTTCATGGAGGTATGAACCGAAAAACTAATCACACTGTATGAATACGCGAAGCGGACTCATACATTGTATGACTAAGTTTTTCGGTTCATACCTCCACGAAAACAAAAATATTCTGTTCATTTCTTATGATCTAATAGTGTCGAGCGAAAAAAGCAAAAACTTTACAATTTTTCATACCTTTTTTTTGTATGGAACTATTTGTGGGGAAGCATACAAAATCGCTGCGTACTCAAAATTGTGTTCATGGAGTTATAAATATTTTTTTTCGACCAATCAGAACGCCCGATTTTGATAGACGAAACTAAAAATTGAATTATAGACTAATAAAAAAAATGGCAACAAAAATAATTTTCATTGTTCATTGCTTAGTATCGCCGCAAATGTTTCATAAATAGAGATTGCTTCGAAATTATCATCTACATGCAATAGATCACAACAATGATTATTTGATCAATCAAAGTCTACAGACAGGGCTAAAAATTATAACCATTAAAACATAAATTTGGTAAGTCGTAAAAATTTGAAAAATTTGGCGACTCGTATTTTATCAACCCTTTTCTGTTTCTCGAAATTTTAGACTGGCCTAATTTGAAAGATGTTGCAGACGGCAATGAAAAGTTAGTGCAATTTGAAACAAAACCATTCTATGTTGTAGAAAATATTGCGATAAAAGAAGAAATTGCTTGATACAAGCAATTTCTTCTTTTCTCACAATATTTTCTTAAGTATAAAAATGCATTGACGTAAAAACCAGGGATTGTACAGGAAAGGGTTAACCAAAAATGAAATGAAGGTTTGGTTAGCGTCGTATTTAGTTATAGTATTCTTATTAACGTCTTATTCTATTAATGTCTCATTAATTGACCAGCTAGTACCACTGTACTCTCGTTGTGTTTGCAGTTCATTTAAGAGATGAAGAGAATATTTTTTGATTTCACGGAGGTATGAACCAAAAAACCTAATCACACTGTATGAATACGCGAAGCGGATTCATACAGTGTGTGATTAGATTTTTAGGTTCATACCTCCATGAAAACTAAAAATATGCTCTTCATTTCTTATAATTTAATAGCATCGAGCGAAAAAAACAAAAGCTTTACAAATTTTGATACCTTTTTGTATGGGACTATTTTCTGCGGATGCATACAAAATTACTGCGTGCTAAAAATTTTGTTCATGGAGTTATAAATATTTTTTTTCGACCAATCAGAACGCTCGTTTTTGATAGACGAAACTAAAAATTAAATTGTTATTTGGTAAGCTTAACATTATTGACATTTTTTGTGAGATGTTGAGAAGAATAGACGGGACACGACTGTCAATCATCGAAAACGTTTATTAGCCTTGGCAAGCGACCCACCGTTTGGCAACCTCATCACATACCTACAGTTGGTTTTTCAGGACATGTACACACTCCCCCATTTTCTTGGATCTCCGCACCCACGGGGTGTTGACAAATCACTGTTTGGTTAGCGTCACACTTAGTTGTTACACAGTTCGTATTGGACGTGCAAACTTCACTATAAACTATAGACAAAATAAAATCAACAAAAACACGTCATTACTAAGATAGAATGGCACATCAACATGGCATAATTTAGACAACATTGTTATCTATTAAACTTGTTCGCCAACACATCAATATGGTATTGGTCATAAACCTTGTTAGATTCTTCACTATATAGGCGTTCCTCATTTGGTTTTTATTTTTTTATTTTTTGTTTTGTTTTTTATCTCTTTTTGTTTGTTTTTGTTGTTGTTATGAGGCGAGTATCACATGGAACCCTTAAAGTGATATTCCAGACTTTCTTAATATGCAAGTAATCCAAATAATCCAAATTACATGTATTTCATAAGTACAAAATAACTTTTCGTAAATATGAAATACTCTCAGAAGTATTTTGTAATTACGAACTAATCCTCAAAGTATTTCGTAATTAAGAAATAATTGAAATAACTTGAATAAAATGTAGTTCCGACGTTTAAGTCACCAAACCAACAAAATACTTCAAATAGATGGCGACCAATGTTGGAGTTCAAAAGTTTACTTCCAATTCTAAATGAATGATTTAATTTGTCGACTGGTTGTCTAACTGATAGTCGAGATTTGTCAATTGTAGGCAGAGGTTAATCCATTCCCACACAATCCCTCCTTTTTACGCCCCTCAAGAAAAAAAGCTTTGGAAAACATTGTGGAAAATGAAGAAATTGCTTGTATCAAGCAATTTCTTCATTATCCACAATGTTTTCTATCCAAAAAGACAAAGAAAATTTAAATTTCACCAACTTGAAAATATCGTCTGCAGCTTCTTTCAATTTGGACCAGTCTTAAATTTTGTTGAGTTGGAATGGGTTAAATGCAGCGCATCTTCCTGAGACGACAAAAAATCTATGAACTGACTTCATTCGCCACAAAATATAACTATAATAAATGAATACAGTTAATCTTGCCTAAGCGACCAATCCTTTTTAGCGAATATTTTCATTAAGCGACAACATTCTAAAACTTTAAAATTAGTTGCATTGATTTATTTTGATATTATTTAAATCCTGTTACACGTTAGAATTGACCGATCTCGGCTGTCAATCAAATAAACAGTCGACCAATTAAATCATTCATTTAGTCCAGATATGAGTTTTGAACTCCGACATTAGCCGCCATTTTTGTTAACTTTTTTTGTAGGTTGACGACATAAACGTTAAGATCGCCAAACAATTATTCTGCATTTTTTTAACATGCTACTTTTCATAAATTTCAATTAAAAAGCCGTTTAAAATCAAAGTGGGGATTCCTATAGGAGTCGATGGTCGAGGCAAATGGAGTAAGTGGATGGGCCTATCGGTTGGTCGTATGGAATGTCACTTTAGGGATTCCGTAGTATCATCTCTCAATAAAATACTTCTTTTCGACCGGAAGTTTACCATGATCTTCAACATTGGCTGATATTTTTGTGAAGCATTTTGTTGATTTTGCGACTTAAAAGTCGTAACTACAGCTTATGCAAGCTGTAGTTACGACGTTTAAGTCCCTAGCCTTTTTACATTTCGTAACAAGAAACTGGCCATAAATGTTGCTAAATTACGTCGTTTGATATCGAAGTGAAATCTCCTTTTGTAGTCAATGGGCGTGACCGATGGAGTCAGTTGGTCGGGTCAGCTGTCCGTCATTTGGTTTAAATTGAGAGCTGAAGAAAATTTTCACCGACGTGAGAAACTGCCTATAATTAGATTAAATACAAAAAAAAAAACATAATGTATAATGGCATGTGTGAGAAAGTGAAAAATTTATTACACCGAACTCGTTTGGAAAATCTAAATTACGGTTATAGCAGCAGGTTTATGACAACTCACATATTTAGACAAAACCAATATTTGTTACTGCTTTAGCTAATATCAATCGCAAATAAACAACTCACAATTTAGACCGAAATCAATCTTGTGAAACTGCTTTAGCCAATATCAATGGCACATAGACAACTCACAAAATTAGACCAAAATCATTCTTTTAATACTATTTGAGCCCATATAAATGGCACCAAAGTGCCTTTGATATGGGCTAAAGTGGTATAACAAGAATGCTTTTTGTCTAAATATGTGAATTGTGATAAAAACATTTTTGTATATGAAAGCTTATTATACCCCGCCGGGTACCGGTTGGGGATTATAGGTTTGCTCGTTTCCGTCCGTTCGTCTGTCTGTCCGTCCATCAGTCGATCACACTTTTATATGGACCATATCTCCTGAACCATACGCGCTAGCAATTTCAGACTTTTCACACTTATAGATCACAATGTAGAAGAGTGCCTTTTACAAGAAAAGCTTTTCTGCCATGCCAACGTTTTGAGTTATTGTCCTTTGTTGTTTTTACCTTTGCATTTTTGTCCTGAACATGTCTACCAAACCATAAGTGCTAGCAGCTTCAAACTTGATACACTTATAGATCACATTGTAGAGAAGTGTCACACACAAGAACCGTTACGCTGCCATTATAACCTTTTTTAAGCTATTGCCCATTGTTGTTTTTACCTTTACACTTTTGTCCTGAACATATCTCCTAAACCATTAGTGCTATCAGCTTTAAACTAAATACACTTTTAGATCACAAAATACACTTTTAGATCACAATGTTGAGAAGTGTCATGTACAAGAACTTTATCCCACCAATTTTTTGGAGTAATTGCCATCCATAACATATCCCCTACATCATAAGTGCTAGCAATTTCAAACTTTGTACACTTATAGATCACAATGTGGTGAAGTGTCATGTACAAGAACCATTACTCTCCCATCCTATTTTTAGTTATAGCCCTTTGTTGTTTTTATCGTTACCTTTTTGTCTGGGAACATATTTCATAAATCATTAGAGCTAACAACTTCAAACTTTATACACTTATAATTTAATTGTTAGTTTCGTCTATCAAAAACGAGCGTTCTGATTGCTCGAAAAATTTAATTCATACCTCCATGAACAAAATTTTGAGCACGCAGTGATTTTGTATGCTTCCGCACAAAATAGTTCCATACAAAAAGGTATCAAAAGATGTAGGGTTTTTGCTTTTTTCGCTCGATACTATTAAATTATAAGAAATGAAGAGGATATTTTTTGTTTTCATGGAGGTATGAACCGAAAAACCTAATCACACAATGTATGAATCCGCTTCAAAAAATATCCTCTTCATCTCTTAAATAGATCAAATAGGAGACACCTATTGATCATAATATTGAGAAGTGTAATGTACAAGAAACGTTACTCCACCATGCTCATTTATTAAGTTATTGCCCTTTGCTGTTTTTACCTTTACATTTTTGTCCTGACCTTATCTCCTAAATTATAAGTGCTAACAACTTCAAACTTTGTACACTTAAAGATTATAATGTGGAGAAGTGTCATGTACAAGATCCGTTACTCTGTCCAGTCCACCTTTTGAGCTATTGCCCTTTGTTGATTTTCACCTTTCCATTTTTTCGGAACATATCTCCTAAACCGTACATGCCGCCAACTTCAAATTTTGTATTCTTATAGAGCACAGTGTGGAGAAGTGTCATGTACAAGAACCGTTACTTGCAGTATTTTCCGGTCATATCTCCTAGACCTTACCTGTTATCCAATTCAAACTTGAGACATTATAAGTCACAATGTAGAGAAGTAGAATGTACAAGAACAATTACTCTACTGCGCACATTTTTAGTTTTTTCCCTTTGATATTTTTTTTATTTTACAATCTCAACATATAACAACCATGACGACAAAATGAATGTCATTTAATAGAGAAATAATGAAAATTAAAATACAGAAAATATTGTAAAAAAGGAAAAAAATGTTAGTTATCAGTATTTTCTTCTATTCTCTTAAAATTTTCCTAAGCTTACTCTTAGGGGCGTCAAAACCAGGTATCTTTTGCTATAAAGATGACCTTTTTTAAACCGGTGGGGAACTCCAGTATTGCATCGCGATACGACAAGCACTTGTTTTCGTGTAACAAAATTTTCTGAAAGATCAAACAGAACATTAATAGGGTGAAAATGATTGTTGTAAGAAGCTTTCAATACTGGAATGAAATTTACAAGATGATATTGTTTAATAGAAAGCGGATTCATACATTGTGTGATTAGGTTTTTTCGGTTCATACTTCCATGAAAACAAAAAATATTCTTTTCATTTCTTCTAATTTAATAGCATCGAGCGGAAAAAACTAAAGCTTTACAAATGTTGATACCTTTTTGAATAGGACTTTTTTGTGCGGAAGTATACAAAATTGCGGCGTGCTCAAAATTTTGTTCATGGAGTTATGAATATTTTTTCGACCAATCAGAACACTTGTTTTTGATAGACAAAGCTAAAAATTAAATTATTTTTCATTAAACCTATTCATCTGACCACGAGAGAGATTTTTAAGCCCTGTAGGCTTTCTCACAAGAAGTATAGAAACAGATAAACCTCGCATTTTATTTATATCTCAATTGACCAATCGCTGGTCCCCCCCCCCACTTACTCCTTTGTTCACGCACTCTGACTCCTAAAGGAAGTCTCGCTTCGATTTTAAGCGGTTTCATTTGCAAATTGATGGCCAGTAGCATGTAACAAAAAAGTAGGGTGGTTGGTTGGCGACTTAAACGTCTTAACTACAGTTTAAGTCGTAACTACAGCTTAAATAAGATGTCGTTACGACGTTTAAGTCGCCGAACAACAAAAATGTTTCACACAAATGGCGGCCAATGTCGGAGATCAAAACTCATTTCTGGACTTAATGAATGAACCCAGTGGTCGACGATTGGTCAATTGCAAAATGGGAGATATTTTCATGGAAACGTCTTTACTCATTCACACTCAAACCCGCCTTTCTTTACGCCTCCCGAAAAAGAATTACGGAATACATTGCTGAAAATGAATATATTGCTTCTTACAAGCAATTTCTACATATCCCACTATGTTTCCTGAAAGACATAGAATTTCAAAACTACATCAACCTGAAATTATGGTCCGCAACTTTCTCGAGAATAGACCGGTCTAAATTTTTGTTGTCTGATAATGGGTTAACCCATTCCAACTCAATCCCTCCCTTTTACGCCCTTCAAGAAAAAAAGCTTTGGAAAACATTGTGGAAAATGAAGAAATTGCTTGTATCAAGCAATTTTTTCATTATCAACAATGTTTTCTATCCGAAAAGGTGAAAAAATTTAAAATTCCATCAACTTGAAATTGTCGACTGCATCTTCTTTCAATTTAGACCTGTCTAAAATTTTGTCAAGTGTGAATGGGTTAAGAGATTCACAAGTATCGACAATAACTACCATATGCAATTCCAAGAACAACTAGAGCGAAACTCAGCCCTTTTAATTCCATGTTTAAGAAGTCACTACTTGCAGGGACTAAGATGTGGAATCTAACAATATCGTAATATATAAGCTATTTGGACAAGCGGTTTGACCTCTTGTCTTTTGATAAGCCTAATTGTAAAAGTATTTACGTCACTTCTTGTAACAGCAGCGGTCAATCGAGTTTACGTCGGGCTATGTATAGTTAGAATAGTCGGATCGCGCTATCAGTCATATAATCGGTAGACCAATCAGATAATTCATTTCAATCAGAAGTGAACTTTGAACTTCGACATTGGCTGATATTCATGTAAAGCTTTTTGTTGGCTTGTCGACATGAACGTTGTAACTATTGCTTATTCAAGCCTTGGATCAAGTTTAGGTCGCCCGTCTAGCATTTTCAGGTTACCTAACCGAATTCATGGTGACCTATTCAAATCGTAATTCGTTCATCGTCGTCTGTTGCACGTCATGTCTGGTGTACCGTGCGTTAAATATTCATGTTTCGATTTCTTCTATAGAACCACTCGACGGATCTCAGCCAAATTTGGCAGGAAGGATTCCCATTGGAAAGCGCTCAAGGTTTGCACGCATACTGGTGTTATCTCCCATAAAAGGCCAAAAAGGGGCATATCGGGTAAGTCTGAAAGATTCTTCATGTAATAAGGCAGTTGGGGTGGGTTTACATTTTGTATTTGTAGTATTTAGGGTAAGGATTACAACGTATGTAAAAGACAAATAGGGTTGGGGCAAATGAAAGGGGGTCGATAGAATACTGCAAAAGCAGGTGCGAATCTGCTAAAAATCAACAACTTTTTGTATAGGCATAAGTATTTGATGCTGTAGGAAATGTAGTAATCATTCTTTCAGCCTCGTGCCTCGGGGTGGAGCCGAAACACCAAAAATCAGTAAAATGACATTTTACTTTGAAATGGTTAAGTTTTTGTATAGACATATGCTTATGGGACTTGTAAGGTTTACGACTGTGTTTCTTTCGAGCAACGCCTGATCTACACCTTTGTGTCGCAAAAATGTTATTTTCTAGCTTATGGAAATCTTCTGTGTGAAGGTGAATCTTCTATAAAATTTGTCGGGATATAAATCAGCAAATGTTAGAAGAACTACACGAGCTGTTGTCATGGCTCACTGCCTGTTTCACTTCAGAATGACGAATTTTCAGAATTCCCGACCTTTGCTAATGGTGTTCTCTTATTATCTAGTTTTGTCTGTCCTACATTATACTTCTCATGCGCTTCCTTCAATATACTCTTGGGAAATATTTAGTATATGCCTTATCCGTATATTCATGGTTTTGTGCTATTTGGATTCAGGTGATCAAAAAGGCCTTAGAGACCTCTTGTACTTCTTTGTTACATGCTACAGGCCATAAATATTGCAAAATAACTCCGTTTAATATTTAAACGGAACTGACAGCTGGTGTCCTTTTCGGGTTATAGATTCTAAATGAAATAAAACTATCTGTTAAAGGTTGAATTTGAGTGTGATCTTGCATCCCTATATAGCAGCATTGTAACTATTTTTATTGAATTTCAAATTTCAATAACTTAATTAGATTCATCTGTCATGGTTCAAGCGTTTTGATTGGCCGACACTTTCTTTCCATAATTCCACGAACAAAATTTTGGGCGCATAACTTAGTTTAACAATAAGTAGATCCTAAACACTTTTACTCAAAATTAGTAAAACACTTGCTTTCTTTTGTTTGATGATATTACAAGATTTGAAGAGAATATTATTGTTTTAATTGGAAACGAAAATATTTTAAAGGAGCTGATAAAATTGAGAATCGCCTGATATAACAAGACTCAATTTGAGCATTATAGTACAAGATTGGTTTTTCGTTGAAAGACGCCAGACGTTTGTACAGATACACAAATTATTTTTTTGGACCTTTATGCTTTGAAAACCACCAAGGAAGTTAGACTGGAACATTTGCACTTTTATGATATATTGTAGAAAAATATTTCAGTGCATTAGGATTTTACAGTAAAGGTATATTCTATGTACAGATGACCAAATATTCTAATCAGATATACAGCTTTTTGCTGCATTACAAGACGGCAAAATCTTAGACTGGTTCAAATTAAAAGAAACTACAGACGACGATTTCAAGTTGGTGGATTTAGGAAAATATTTGCCTTGTAGGATAGACAATGTTGTGGACATTCACGAAATTGCTTGTTACAAGTATTTTCTTTTTTTATTTCAAAGCCTTTTCTTTGAGATGCGGAAAAAAGCGGGGTTGGTTTGGAATGGGTTAAGGGCCCAGAAAAGGATCAAAATCATGTAAAGTGTTTAGGGGCGTGAAGCATGAATATATTTAACGGATAATTTCTAATAGTATATTTCAGAAACAAATCCTTTTACTTAGAGATGATTATGTGAGTCAACAAACTTACTCTTTAAACCTTTATAAGATGACAAAATTTTAGACTAGTCCAAATTGAGAGGTGTCGCATACAACCATTTTTTGTTGATGAAATTTTATTTTATTTTAATAGTATTATTATTTGTTTTGTCTTTTGAGTTAAATATTGCAGATAATAAAGAAATTGATTGTATCTATGCAGCCAAAGGTTTTATCCCAGTTTCAAAACTGAAGAATCTGACTCGCTCATAATGTTTTGACTCCTTTAATTTGACCCCCCCCCCCCCCGTGACCATATCTCATGAGACAAGAACTCTTACACAGTTTAAAATATTTAACAAAAAGGTGTAACCTCTGTGTAGCACTCAATATATATTCTAAGATTTGATCTAGGAACCTAGATTTTGTCCAAAGTGGCCAGATATTAGACTTGTATGATATGAGGACTATAAACAATCTGACCAAGTTTGAAGGCATTATAACAAAAAATGGTGCTTACAGTACATAAATAAACAATGTTTTCCTGAGATTTCAATAAGTGACTTTGTTTTAGAAACCCCGTAGACAAAATATCGAAATTGCCAGAGGTATTGTGGTGACAAACTTTCTGATCAAGTTTCAAGGCACTTCAGCTATAACTGTAATAACAAGAGCCGCCGGAGACGGATTATGCTCCCCGAATGAGGCTTTTGTCACAAAACTGTATGCCATTATTGGAAAAAAAACTTTTTATTAAATTCAGCTATAGTTTGACAGTTCAGTTCACAAGAAATTTGGAAGTTTGACAAACATTGAAGGAATCTGTTTGGCTTCACAGGTCTGATTCTAGTAAAATTTAATATCATTATATGGTAAAGGGTTAAATATTTTACCTTGACTACCAAACTTATCAATGAAAAATGTAGTAATAAAGTAAGGTCAAAGTCATCTATCAAAGTCACCTTTCAAATTAATTTGCCGTTAAAGAGGGCTTAAAATTGTCTCTAACATACATTTGTTTTTGGTTGCTAATAATATTGTCACCCTTGTCATGCTGAATAAAATCCTTTAAAGAACTTTAGAATCAAAGGGTTGACAGTTCTAGATACAATTATTATGGGCTCATAATTCTTTTGAAAATTTATCTTTTGAACAACTTTAAAGGGATAATCAGGAAGTGAAGACTAAGATCAGACATATGTGCAGGCTGATCCTTGTCTATACCCCTGTCAAAACAGGAATATTCCATGTTCATCATGACAAGGGTTAAGAATCACTTAGTTACTCTTAGTTCTCCACAAATCTGAATTTTCAGTGATCAGTTTTAACTTTATTTATATATGTTTATTTTATTTTTGTGTGTGTGTTTTCGAAAATAGAAATGCCTGAGATGTCAATGAACATAGAAAAATGACTCGATAAAAACAATTTGAAAATGAACGCGGGGATCGAACCCATGACATCCCATTCTGAAAATATGCTGTAGAGAGATAGAACTAAAATCACTATTGTTCATTATACACATAGTAATGCTGCGCAGTCATGTTATATTGTTATTTAGCGAGACATACTAATCAAGAAGATATCAAAGATGCTTGTTTTTCTATATACAGGTTAGCTTATAACAAACAATTCTCTGTGGTTCTAGCGTTCGCAGTATTTGTCATCAAATACAACTATCGCACATTGTGTAGGTTTATATTAATAAAGCCTCTTCAAGGAATAAAGATATCAAATATCTAACTTTTTGTCCAAACTATATTTTGAGAAAGTAATGAGTACCATATCGTCTGCTTCGGTGGGACTACATACTTTAGCGTTATACATGCCGAATTATGATCTCTATAGTTCTTCTATTAACTGATTTAACCCTGTCATGCTGAACCCGATATATTCCTACTTTGGTAGGAGGTATAGGCTAAGATAGGGTCGTCCTTGCGTTTATTGCCTCCCTTGCGAAGTGTATGTAGACAAGACTCAGCATTGGGATGAATAACCTAGCTAGGACCGCCAAATATGCCATTCCGAGACGAACATAATGCCAAATTTCCCGTATTTGGATAGAATTGATACAATTTCGAAAGGAACAACCCTAATGAAGCTGCAGTTATGCTCTGAAATGTGCTCCGAATAGAGTCCGAATACGAATTGTGGACTTGATCATTTTTATAAGAAAAAATAAGCGATCGACGAAAGACGCACTGACGCAGCAATGAAGCACTGACGCAGCAATCGCGCACTGACGCAGCAATGACGCACTGACGCAGCAATCGCGCACTGACGCAGCAACGACGCACTGACGCAGAAATGACGCACTGACGCAGCAATGGCAAACTCGTCATCGCAATAGCTTTTCTTCGGTCAGTAGAGATAATAGTTTTTTTATCAGAAACACTTTTAAACGGCCCAGGCATAAACAATTTTTCTTATCTGTAATCGTCAGTTCATCTAAGGCTGTTGACATTGGCGGTCGGTCATCCTACAATATGTGGATTGCAATAAGAATTGCCCTTGGAGTTATTTTAATTGCCTTCATTGTCGGTAGGTTAAGAAATGTTCTGCAATTCTTTCCGGTAGATTATCGAGATTTCTGGGAAGATTATCACTCGAAAATTTTACCGAACAACAAGTGAAATTATCAACATGACAAACCCACTGTTTTGATAGATATACATCTGCTGTACTCATGTGAAGATTTTTTGTTGGTTTGGCGACTTTGGCGACTTAAACGTCGTTACTACAACTTACTAGGTCGCTATAAAACAAAAAAATGAAATATGACACGGCAATGGAGAAATTTTTCGTAAAAAGACGGTAAAACTGGTTTTGCAATTTATACATAATTTTAGAAAAGAAAAAAAATGAAGCAAAATTAGTCTCGCGTTACGGGATGCCAAATAGGTCAACGAAGTACAATCCGAGTGAAACCGGAATACATCGGGTAAATACGTTACCTGTCGATTGCACCTTTAAGTGCATTAATTGCGGTTTCCATTACGTTCCAATTACCTCATTAGCTTCCGCTAGCGATTCCATCGTTATCGACATCAACCGAACTTTTACGACCTAGCCCGATCAATTCCACTAAGTAGTGCATAGGGAATATATCACATTCAATCAAAAATATAGTTAATTTATAAGATTTCATAAGAAAAAAATATATTTACCGTGAACATGACATTAATATCTATAGGAAAAGGAAACTATTTTCTTATATCAAATTTTCATGAAAGTCTGTTTAAGAGCCGTTTTAAACAGTCAGACGATTCCATGAATCGTTTGGTTATTGTTTCCAACCCTCACAACCGTCATACGAGACTATCAAGTTCAACTATCCGAGTCTTCGCTTTTTACTTTTCTCTCTTAACCCTGGTCGGGCCGAATTATAAACCATCTACATAAATGAATTAAAAGTAAAGGGCTGAAAGAACTGGTGGACCAAACGTTCGTTAATATCTAATTTGAAATATTATCGTTTAATTAACTCTGGCTAAAAACTGATGATCAAGTGGTACAGACTGATCTTTGTCTCTATCACCTGCCAAAATCTAGAATAGTCAGGGTTCAGTATGATACAGATTAAGTTACCACCCAAAAAAGTCGTTAATCCAACAAACATATCACTTAAATCTTGGAGTTGAAAATTTTATTTCCTGACTAAATGAATTTATTTTTTCGATCAATTGAGGGTTGGTTTATTTTACATTACGGTGGCGATCTGTCAACTGAAAGATCGTTTGCCACTAACTCTGTCAGAAAATCGACGATATTAATTAACCCTTGTCATGCTGAACCCGGAATATTCCGGTTTTGGCAGGAGGTGTAAACCAAGATCAGCCTGCACATAAGTGCAGTCTGATCTTAGTCTTCACCTCCTGCTTGTTTTTTGGGTGCAAGAGTTGTTTATGAAATTGATTTCTAAAAGAAATATTGATTTTTGAACAACAAGTTCTACCAGTGCTTGCAGCCCTTTGATTTGACAGCATTTCAGTAAGGTAATTTATACAACACGACAAGGGTTAAACGGCGCTATTTTGCAAATATATGGCCAGTAACATGTGACGAAAAAGTAATATGGTTGGTTGCCGACCTAAACGTCGTATCTACAGCTTAAATACGTTGTAGTTACTACGCTTAGTCAAAAAGATTAAAAAAAAATTCACATTACTGAGACCCAATTTTGAGTCTAAAGTTAACTTCTGGTATAAAGGGATGATTCGATAGTTAGATCTCTCTGACAACGGCGATCCGTCAGTTATCGTTAGCGCTCGTGTCAAAATAATATTGTGTAGCGTTTTAAACCATCCCCACACAACTACACCCCCCCAAAAAAAATAATCATAAAACGTTGGAAAACATTGTAGAAAATGAAGAAAATGAAGACATTACTTGTTACAAGCAATTTCTTCATTATCCGCAAAATTTACTATCATAAATCACGATTTTTATTTATTTCATTTTAATTTGAAATTACCGTCTACAATTTCTTTGAGTTTGGACCAGTCTTAAATATTGTAGTCTGGTAATGGGTTAACCACGTGGTTACTATTTATATATGTTCAACCGTTTTTAATCCTTTCAATGCCTGTACAAAATTCCATAAAATCAAAGGCTTGGCGGTACTGGATGCAACTATTGTGAATTCATAATTCTTGTCAAATTTATCCATATAAACAACTATGGCTTTGATGCGATAAGCAGGAGATGTAGACTAAGATCAGACTGCACATATGTGCAGGCTGATCTTTGTCTATACCTCCTGCAAAAACAGGAAAATTACGGATTCAGTATGACAAGTGTTAAATAGGTCATAAAATCAAGTAATACTAGTTGATATTTGATTTCAGAATTGTTTAGTATTTGCTCGGCCGAATCATGCACGGTGAACACGGATTGCTCGGCTACATCATGTAATCAAAATAATTCTCTTATCTGTCAACACCCTAATCCTGAAAATGGAATATCAGATGACAATGGACTTTGCACCTGCAACTCTACTTCGCGTCAGTATGCTATTTATGAGATATTTGAGGAATTACCATAGGCAATACCCCTACACCCCCCCCCCCAAAAAAAAAAGTCCGTATGTTCGTCAATGCACATTTGCTCTTTGATTCTTTGATTCGTGATCAATATTGCGCATTTATATTGTCGTTGGGCGTGTAAAATATCGTAACTACAGCTTTATTCAAGTAGTAGTTCAGGCGTTTTGCACTTTGCACGCCAAACGGCGCCTTGACATTTGTCAAAAAGAATGTTTGCCAAGCAGGGCAGCGAACACACAACCGAATCGAAACTAAATGTAGAATTCAATTATTTTTCCCTTCCCGTACTCATATTCGTCAGAAGTATGAAGATAGTTTTAATTACTCAATCATTCCACAACTTAACCTACCTTTTAATCGACCAATTGCTGGATCTTTCTACATACTCCGTTGGGCCCAAAGATTACCACAGGGGGTTCAGATTCTATTTTAACAGCGTTTACCTTCAAAATTTATAGCCAATGTACGTATGAAAAAGTAGAATGGTTATTTTGCGACATAACCGTTGTAACTATAGCTTGAAAAGCTGTAGTTACGGCGTTTAGGTTGACAAACCAATGAAAAAAATCAGGCAAATGGCTGTCAATGTCTGAGCTCAAAGCTCAAATAAGGGCTGAGTGAATGATTTGATTGGTGGATAGATTCCTTGATTGACAGTCGCGGTATCTAAGACCCACCATTTTCTTTCACCACGTAGAACACGTTCTATACATCCCCAGGAAGTAAGCTATAGGCAAAAATACTTTTAAGGAATTCCTTCCAGGAGGATTTTCAAACAGATTCTGGAATTTTAAGGAGACTGTTGCCCTCGGTAAGATGACAAATACCAATACTGTTTAAACCCATTTCCACATGATGACGATTTTTGACGCCCCTCAAGAAAAAAATTGGGAAAACATTGTGTAATTTAAAAAGTTGCTTGTAACAAGCAATTTATTTCTTCATTTTGCCCAATGTTTTCTATTCAGAAAGTGAAAAAATCTGAAATTTCATTAGCTATAAATCGTCGTTTGCATCTTTTTATTTGGATCAGTCTAAAATCGTGTCGTCTTGTATTGTGTTAATTAATTCTTTGTTGGTATAGATTTTTAAAATACTGTTGAATTTGAAACTGCAGCGACACCTGCGACTTTAAAACTATAACAAAGTGAGTTATTTGGCGCACTAAAAATTTTAAAATCCAATCAAATATACTTGATTCTAGGATTGGTTGATTGAATGCGGTTTAACGCCACTTTTAACAGTATTTCAGTCATATCGCGACGGCTGGAGATCCTAACAATGGATTCCAGGTATTTCTCACACCAAGTCAGTCAATCAATCATTCATTCTATCAACCAATCAATCAATGTATCAATCAATCGAATATTTTACAGAATGCACGCAGCAGTCCGACTGTTTTGGATCTAGTATTAACCTCGGCTGTCCCAACAGCGAGCGCCATTGCTATGACAACGTTTGTATCTGCGACAGGTTTGGGCCAGGAATAGGACGATAAAAAGAAGTCCATTGTTCTATTTTGCTTTCAACGTTGAGAGATATTTTGAAATTGGATAATATTTGTCCATAATAAAAGAAATGAAATTCGCCGTCTATCTATGAGTTAGTTTCGTCTTTCAGAAACGAGCGGTCTGTTTGGCCGGAAAGAGTTATTCATACCCTAACGAATAAAACTTTGAGCGCGCCCCTCTATTTTGTATGCTTGCGTAAAAATAGTTCAATTTAAAAATTGTATCAAAATTTGTAAATTATTTGCTTTTTTGCTCGATATCATTAATCCATTCCCACACAATGACGCTTTTCGACGCCCCAAGAAAACAAGTCTTTGGAAAACATTGTGGAAAATGAAAAATTCATTATCCACAATGTTTTCTACCCATAAAGGCAAAAAATCACAAATTTTATCAACTAAAGTTTTTTCGTCTGTAACATCTTTGCAATTTGACCCGTTTAGAAACCCGGGATTTTACATCAATGTGATTTATTACTTAAGAAAAGATTGTGGAAAAAGAAGAAATTACTTGAAACAAGCAATGTCTTCTTTTCCAACAAAATTTTCTCCCACAAAGAAAGGATCAGATTAATATTTCAAAAATCGAGAAAGGATATAGCATAATCTCTCGCCTAACCTGGTTAGTTTAATAAGTACATGTAATACAGGATGTTTCTATTTTAGAGTCCTAAGCACGATCACAAGTTCGGAAAAAAATGCCATTGTTTCACACGCCAGTTGTCTTTCACCGATGAAAATAATTTTAGTAATTCGGCTGTTGAGTTGGGTGAGCAGCTACACATATAATGGTTCCAATTTATTGTTGCTGGTGTACATGTTACTGGTGTGAAAAATGAAAGGAAGCCATGGTTGGGTGCACCTATAAACCGCGGTTTTACTGAAATACGACTGAAAGTCACGTTAAACCAAACTCACTTGATCTCAGCCTGACTAGCTTTCAAGATCAATAATTTTCCAAGATTATCCTTTTCCGAATACTAGTATATTCCTCATATAAGTGAGATATCATTTAAGAAACTATGGCAATATTAAATAGGCAATACTCATTTAGAGTTATTACCTGTAATAAGGAAATGAGAGGCTTTGTATATCTTTTAAAGCTTCTGTGATCCAGTAGAAGCATAAACCATTCCTACACAATCGTGCTTTTTTATGCCACTTGAGAATTGCTTTAAAGAAAACATTCTGAGAAAAGGAAGAATTGCTTGTTTCACAATGTTTTATACCCTATCTGGGCCTTAAAGAGATTTGAATCGTCGTCTGTAACTAGTAACTTAGTCGCTTGGTAATGGATTGAAAAGGCTAATTTAAAACAATAATAAACATCTCTGAATATATGTAACTGTATAGCTTATCACTCATGCGGTACAGCTGGTATGCTCAGTTCTCAAAATAAAGGGCAAATCACTCGCTATATTATTGAAACACTCCGCGTTATTGAAACGCATCTACGCTAAGCGGGTTATTCAAGAGGAGCCTTTATGCGTTCTACGAATTAGATAGAATCCTCGTATTACGCCATTTTCAAAATGTACAGTTGTTTGGTGGAGACAGGTTTCATCTAACATAGTAACACCCTGATGATTTTTTTAGCGGTTTTTTAGGAAAAACCGGTATTTCATATCGATCAACCGGAAACAAGTTCTCAAAAATTTCCGACCATTTCCACGCATGCTCATAAACGTGAAGTGAAAATCTATGTGATCGCCTCCATCTTGTTTCATCGCTGATGAAGAAAATAACTTACATGCTGAATGCCAACAGCCTCCTTTTAGTCATGAATATCCAGGAAAATGGTTTAAAACTTAATATATCCTTGGTAAATTGTCTAATGAATTGTCAAAATGAGAGAAATAATTTCCTCGCGTTTCAAGATAGAATATAAGTCAGTGGTTGGTGGAGTAAGCGAATACATATAAACTGTCTGTCCTGGCAGGGCTGGGCAAATTTACACCCCGCATACAAAGTATATGTAACACGTTACAACCCTGTTATAGAGGCGATTGAAGCGCCTATTAACCCAATCGAATGAAACACCCTTTATATAGCCTCTCGAATTCGACTTAATCTTTGAAACGTAACTACTTCATTTGTGATAATAATATGTTCAACATAAAAAGAATGGAATGTTAGCTTTGATTTCTTGACCTTTTATCATTTAGCCTTTAACCACCCAACCACAAATTTTCTCGCACTTAAGAAGAAAAATTGCGATTAATTCAAAATAGCGATTTCGGTAAACAGTAACGTGTCATGATTGATTGAATAGGCTTTAACGCAACTTTTATTAGTATTTCAGTTATATCGGGGCGACTGGAGCTCCTAACCACGGATTCCTGGTAGTTCACATACCAATACTACCACTACATCCTTATCGAGCCTCCAGCTGCTCCTCCTACTTAGGTGTACGATTTACTCACTCATATTGATGAAATATGATCGCATTATTGAGCGCGGTTACTGAGAAATCAGCAAAACCGCTCTCAGGACTTTCAGTCCTTTGATTTAAACTAGGTAACACTAATGGACGCCTACGGAGAATCAAAAGTTGAAAGTACGATTACAAAATGATTAACTCTTTTCTTCTTCGAAGCCGAATGAGTTATTTGAAATTTCACTAACCTTTGTCCACAGAAAGGTTTTGAGAGGTAGAGTATGAAATGTCAAGTGACGTCTTCAAGCTGCAGTTACGATGCTTAGGTCGCCAAACAACCATTTCACTTTTGTTGCATTTTACTGGTCACCGTTTTTACAAATCAAGAATATTGCATACGGATACCAACGCTCAAAGTTGATAGTTCAAGTGCTTGATTGTTAGTAAAACTTCTAAGTTGAAAAGGGACATGATTCATTTATAAATGTGTTAAAAGTTATCCTCCTTGTTGGTATAATTGCTCTATTGATATTGAACATAAATTAGGTGTTGTTTCAGGTAAATTTTCGGTAATACCAGAGGTAAAACAAAATGTTTTTTTTGGGCGACGACGATGCGGACACAGACATCGCCATGGCGTTGGCAAAACCTCGGAATTTCTCCGCAAACAGCCGAGCTTATCACGTCGTTTAATATCTAAGTCGAATTCCTGTTGGAGTCGAAGGATAAGTCCAGCGTAGTCAGTGGATATGGCCAGAGTAGTCAGTGGATATGGCCAGAGTAGTCAGTGGATATGGCCAGAGTAGTGAGTCGATACGGCCAGCGTAGTCAGTGGATACGGCCAGCGTAGTCAGTGGATATGGCCAGAGTAGTCAGTGGATATGGCCAGAGTAGTCAGTGGATATGGCCAGAGTAGTCAGTTGGATACGGCAAGCGTTGTCAGTGGATACGGCAAGCGTAGTCAGTGGATATGGCCAGAGTAGTCAGTGGATACGGCAAGCGTAGTCAGTCGATACGGCCAGCGTAGTCAGTAGATACGGCCAGCGTAGTCAGTCGATACGGCCAGCGTAGTCAGTGGATACAGAAAGCGTAGTCAGTGAATATGGCCAGCGTAGTCAGTGGATACATCCAGCGTAGTCAGTGGATACGGCCAGAGTAGTCACTGGATACGAACAGCGTAGTCAGTGGATACGTCCGGCGTAGTCAGTGGTTACGACCAGCGTAGTCAGTGGATACGGCCAGCGTAGTCAGTGAATACGGTAAGCGAAGTCAGTGGATACGGCCAGCGTAGTCAGTCGATACGGCCAGTGTAGTCAGTCAATACGGTCAGCGTAGTCAATGGTACGGCCAGCGTAGTCAGTCGATACGACCAGCGTAGTCAGTGGATACGGCCAGCGTAGTCAGTGCATACGGCCAAAGTAATCAGTGGATACGGCCAGCGTAATCAGTGGATACGACCAGCGTAGTCAGTGGATACGGCCAGCGTAGTCAGTGAATACGGCCAGAGTAATCAGTGGATACGGCCAGCGTAATCAGTGGATACGACCAGCGTAGTCAGTGGATACGGCCAGCTTAGTCAGTGGATACGGCCAGCGTAGTCAGTCAATACGGTCAGCGTAGTCAATGGATACGGCCAGCGTAGTCAGTCGATGCGGCATGCGTAGTTAGTCGATACGACCAGCGTAGTCAGTGGATATGGCCAGAGTAATCAGTGGATACGGCAAGCGTAATCAGTGGATACGACCAATGTAGTCAGTGGATACGGCCAGCTTAGCCAGTCGATACAAACAGCGTAGTCAGTGGATACGTCTGGCGTAGTCAGTGGTTACGACCAGCGTAGTCAGTGGATACGGCCAGCGTAGTCAGTGAATACGGTAAGCGTAGTCAGTGGATACGGCCAGCGTTGTCAGTCGATACGGCCAGCGTAGTCAATCAATACGGTCAGCGTAGTCAATGGATACGGCCAGCGTAGTCAGTCGATACGACCAGCGTAGTTAGTCGATACGACCTGCGTAGTCAGTGCATACGGCCAGAGTAATCAGTGGATACGGCCAGCGTAATCAGTGGATACGACCAGCGTAGTCAGTGGATACGGCCAGCTTAGTCAGTGGATACGGCCAGCGTAGTCAGTCAATACGGTCAGCGTAGTCAATGGATACGGCCAGCGTAGTCAGTCGATACGGCCAGCGTAGTCAGTCAATACGGTCAGCGTAGTCAATGGATACGGCCAGCCTAGTCAGTCGATACGGCCAGCGTAGTTAGTCGATACGGCCAGCATAGTCAGTGGATACGGCCAGCATAGTCAGTGCATACGGCCAGAGTAATCAGCCGATACGACCAGCGTAGTCAGTGGATACGGCAAGCGTAGTCAGTCAATTCGGCCAGCGAAGTCAGTCAATACGGCCAGCGTAGTCAGTGGATACGGCAAGCGTAGTCAGTCGATACGATCAGCATAGTCAGTCAATACGGCCAGCGTAGTCAATGGATACGGCCAGCGTAGTCAGTCGATACGTCCGGCGTAGTCAGTCGATACGGCAAGGGTCGTCAGTCGATACGGGCAGCGTAGTCAGTGGATACGGCCAGCGTAGTCAGTCGATACGGCCAGCGTAGTCAGTCGATACGGCCAGCATTGTCAGTCGATACGGCCAGCGTAGTCAGTTGATACAGTCAGCGTAGTCAGTAAATACATCCAGCATAGTCAGTGGATACGGCCAGCGTAGTCAGTGGAAACGGTAAGCGTAGTCAGTTGATCTGGCAAGCGTAGTCAGCCGATACGGCCAGCGTAGTCAGTCGATACGGCCAGCGTAGGCAGTCGACACGGCCAGCGTAGTCAGTCGATGCGGCCAGCGTAGTAAGTTGATGTGGCTAGCGACCCGTCAAATTATCCTTTGGCAATTCAAATCTAGAGTAACTCATATGTAAGACTGACTGCCTCGATGGGTCCAATTGCACAGGTGCTTGACTCGTGATATGAACTTCAAGGGTTCGAACCAAATCATCAGGGGATGTGTTCTTATGGAAGGCAATCGACAAATCGCGCCCGCCCATTTACTCATTTGGCCACGCCTACTGGCTCTTGGAATAAGTCTCGTTAGATTTTTATCGGCGCCATTTTGCAAAACATTTGGCCAGTAGCATGTAGCAAAAAATAGAATCTTTGGTTTGCGAATTAAACGTCGTATTTACAGCTTGAATAAGTCGTTACGACGTTTAAGTCGTCAAACAAACAAAAACGTTTAACAAAAGTGTCGCCCAATGTCGGAGCTCTAGACTCATTTTTTATGTAAATAAGTGACTTCATTAGTTGATAGCTTATTTGATTGACAGCTGCGAATGTTCGATTGAAAGCCTATCCCAGACTTCCCAGCTGTAAAAGTAAGGTAGCAGTGAGTCTACGCCACTGCCTTTCTTTCGGAAACGTGAAGATATCTAGAAAGGTTATGCCTTCTATGGTTATCATAATCCTAGCCTTAACATCATATTTTAACTATTGTAAGAAAGAGAGCCTTTATCTCAGTTGAGCGCTCTAGAGCCAATGGCCCTCATATGTACATAGAAGTATAGCAGAAAATCAACAACAACAACAAAACGCCAATCAACCCCACACCCTATTTCGTTCTTAATTAACCATCTAGTTAATTAACCCAAATATTCTTTTCATTTCTATTTTTTTATATAAGATTTTGCTAACAGTTGACTTTTGGTCGAAATTAGGTCACTAGCGCTTTGATTTCTTATGCACTCATTGACTCAGGTAAGCGTTTTAGGGCCAATGGTTCTCTTGTATTAATGTGTGTTTTGCCTGAGTTTACACGAATTTATTTTAGTTCGCTTTCGACAAAAGCTTTAAGTTTATAGAGCCTCTCTCGAAAACACACAATCCAGATTGATTGACTGAATGGGGTTAAACGCCGCTTTTAACAGTATTTCAATCATATCGCGGCGGCTGGAGCACCTAACAAAGGATTCCTGGCATTTCTCACACAAGTATTACCACTACATCCTTTCTTAGCCTCTAGCTGCTATCCCAATTAGGTTTACGATTATCCATCCTTTGGTGTGAGAAAAAATATCGGAGAGGATATGTGCCGCCACCGCGGATCGAACCCATGACGCCCTAGATTGATGATTAGGAGTCTGAGGCGCTACATACTGCGCTATGACGGCGGCTATAAAATTATCCATTATCAAAATTAGAGACTCGTTAAAAGAATTTAAAAGTTTAAGACCAAATAAGACAAAGCCCGTATCTTAATCAGTTTGGTGAGTTGGCCGAACATGACGTTAAATTCTTAATAAATGAGCTGAACACCAAGACGTGAATTAGATATACTTCCCACTAATATATTGAAATTGTATATGGATCAGTTGCTCTCATCGGCCATGAAAATAGCCAACCTTTCATTAAAAGAAGGTGTATTTCCTAGTAAATAGAAAGAAGCTTTAGTCAGACCCCTACACAGGAAATGTGGTTTAGAACTTGTGCACAGTAATTACAGACCTGTAAGTAAAAGTTTTCTTTCTAAGCTTATAAAAAGCGGTGCTCTTTCGACTGAATGCTCGCGAAAATCATAATAATATTCTCCCAAAAAAATCAATCTGCATACAGACGATTTTACTCTTATAAATCTGCGCTACTAAGGCTAATAAATGACTAACTTACCTCCATGGAACATCAAAAAGTTATAGATCTAATTACAATTGACCTCAGTGCAGCATTCGACACAGTCGACAATTATGTACTTTTGAAAGTCGCTCATAATCAATTTGGCATCCGCGAACGTACATGTAGACTCAGCGTAAAATCTTCTTTGTGGACCCCTTTCATTAAATGGTTTTGTTAACGACTTCATCGTACTCAATCAATTCCACCCAAGTTCTCACGCGAGTGAATCTAAAGCCATAGAAGAAATAGAAGCATGTTCTAATACCATTTATAACGGGATAGGTCAGAATAATTCAAACGTGAACACCTCGAAAACAGATTTTATTCAAAAATGTAGCACAACCGCGATAAGAATAGCTAGAGACATAATTAAGCCTGAAAATGTATTCGCTATCTGGGGAGCCTATCTTGACGAAATGCTGAACTTAAGAGAACAAATTAAAACAAAATGAAGAACTGCCATGTCAGAATCAAAAGCATACGTGAATAGATAACAGACAAAGCTACAAAGACCCATGTATTAATTCTTGTAATCTCCCATCTAGATTACTTTCAGTAATTTTGTTTGGTATTGATGAGAAAAATCTTTTTAAGCTTCAGAGAATACAGTATATGTGTGAGAACTTAGCTTTAAAACGCAAGAAATCCGAAAGGTCAAAGCAGGTACTATATGATTTGCACTGGTTACCAATCCTGGACAGAACAATTAACAAAATTACAACATACATATACCATGCTCCGAAGTAACTGCCCCAGCTTATTTAACAGAATTATTGAATCGCCATGTACCGAAAAGGTAAGGCCTATGGTCGGCATGTACAGCTACTCAAGACTTCATTGTCCCATTAAACAACAAAATACATTCGGTGACAGAAGCTTTAGCTATGGAATCAACTTTACCCTCTGAAATCAAACAGCCGAAGTCAACAGAATTTATTGTAAAGCGGCAATTTGAATGAATACATGTCAATGTTAAAATAAAAAAAATATTTCAGTTTAAATTTGCTTTGTGAATAACTTGAAGCGGACCTCTTGTTTGGCGTGATTGAAACCTTTAAGTTAGTTGGTTATTCACATCTCTCCTTTTTGAAGTAGTAAATTGCGTAAAGGGTTTTGCTATATGATACCTGTAAAATGTATTTGGCTATTCTCTGGAAAAGTATATAGAAATGTTTGTGCTTATCAGTTTTGAATCTTACAGCTTATCACCCCACCCCTTTATGACAACAAATCGTCACAATGTTATTGGTGTGCAAAATAAAAAAGAAATATCCCCTATTGAAACCGACCACCATGTCTCTGACATTCTGGGTAATAGGTAGTTCGAATGGCTGTCAGTAAAGGATCATCTGAATTTCTTTGAATGTTGAGTCTTGAATATCTTTTTTCAGAGCATTCCATAATCCTTTGAAATGAGCATGCCATAATGCTTAGAATACTAGATTCCTTTAAGGTAACGTTGAATAATTGAAATTACATGTTAAGGAATTTCAAGCGTAGAGTGAAAAGAAAATGAAGGTCCAGAGTTTGGTAAAACCAATATAAGCTTAATATAAAGAACGTTTGATTTGATAATCTACTTTAATGCGCGTATTTTGACAGTAATTGTTCGAACATCCTGTACGCATAGTAGGCGGTGGATTATGTAACAAACTGGAGCACCATCAATTAGAACGAGGGGCTCCATTTGTGATATGACGAATGAATTCAAGCGGAAATCAAAGACTTCACTTTTGCTTAAAATTGATGCCGCTTAAAGTATAGTAGAAAAAATAGGGCATTTTAAAAATATTAGTGAACTCATCTCTCTCTCTCTCTTTCTCTCTATCTCTCTCTCTCTCTCTCTAGCTCTCTCTATCTCTCTCTCTCGCTCGCTCGCTCTCTCTCTCTCTCGCTCGCTCGCTCTCTCTCTCTTTCTCTCGCTCGCTCGCTCTCTCTCGCTCTTGCTCTCCTCTCTCTCTTCTTCTTCTTCTTCTTCTTCTTCTTCTTCTTTCCTTCTCTCTACATTCCCCTCTATCTCTATATTTATTTTTTCTCTCAAATATATACAATAAAATCGGAAAACTACTAGCTATAGATGTAAACGGTAAATTCAAAATTGCGTCCCATAGCTAACAATAATCTCGTAGCTATGGTTTTAACGCTGCAATGCGGTTTTAGAATAATAGATACGGTATCGTTATTATAACTAGGAAGAATCGACAACTTTCGTATTTATCAATCATTATCAACCATTATTATTATGGGTATTATACCTCTTCATCAATATTGTCTTCAAAAATCATACTTCAGGAGCTGAAACCAATTGATTGTTTATTGTATGGTAAAATTTTGATTTGACAAATTCTGATCAAGCAAATCTTATTCCACCAAAATTTATATTGCTTTAAGAAATTATTTCTAGGGAAGGCACACGAAGTAGCCTATAAAAACGTATCTATTATTTATGTGAATGATTTCAAAGTCATGGCAAAAACATTTCTCTGTTATTCAGTGGCGAGCGATTACTTTGCGGACAACACTTTGGTTCAAATGTTTATTTGGTGATTTTAAAAGTATTTTCAGAACTCAAATATTACTGAGTATTATCTAAATAAACCACCCACCCCCCGAAATAGAAACGAGGTGAGAGTAGCTGGTTCCCCAAAGAATGAATGGAAAGAATAAAATAGCAACAAGTGATTCAATTATAAATCGACCCCTTACAGCACCAAGGTGCTATGCTCACTTTTGGTCCGATTGAGCTTTTTTAATGCTTCTAAAACATCATATCTTGCTGTCAAAAAATGGCGGTAGTTTGTCATTGAATATAGTTAATGTTTAGATCATTTAAGTGATATGTGCATATAACACAAAAGTGTTATGCATAAAGGTGCTATGTATAGTTTTGCATGCATCAAGGTTCCATTTGCCTCATAGCACCTTTATGCATTACTTAATCTGGTCTGTTCGCTGTGATAATCATACGTATGTTCATTCAAATAGCCCCCTAGTTAGATATCACTCCGCCAAAACAACAAATAAATGTAAATAGGAAGCAAGCATGGAAGAAAAATGGGAAGTATTAAAAGAAAACTGTTCAACTCTAAATGCACACTTATACAGTTGCAACTTCTTAAAGAAACGATTTAAAAGAGACACCAGGCCATTGAGACTGCTTCTTTGCAGCCCTTCAACCTCAAATTCAAGAGAACTTGTCAGATGAATTAGTTGGTCAACTAATAGTGTACCACCTGACAAAAAACACTGAGCATTATATTCATTTTCTTCGTGGCGCTAAAGCTTCTTATGAAGTGCAACCAGTAAGATTTGTTTTTGAAACTGAGCAGGTCAAGGAAAAGGAACAATGGAAAGCAAGCACTGCGTACAATTAGTTGCAGCTAATCAACTACTAAAACATATAAAGATCCTTTCAAGTGACACCCCGTATCATGTATATGAAATGAAACCAGATTTGTCATCAGGCTTTGGTCAACATGCCATTGAAAATGAAAAAAAAAGAAACGCTATGTTTAAGCTCCGTCCAAGGGGAGCACTGTCATTTACCTGGCTAGACGAAAGAAACCATATATAATTGTTCCCATAATACATACTCATATCTCAAATTTGAAATCATTTGTTAAATATATCACCTGAACATGAAAGATACCACTCACAATGTACGAAGTGGCTAAAAATTGTGTGTATAAGAGTAAAGAAGAATCTCCCTGAAGAGTGTTTGCTCTTGGAAATTGCCCTTGTAAAATTTTATGAAAATGACTTAACCCTTTCCTGTTTTGCAAAATTTAAGACCTGTCCCAATGCAAATGTTATGCAGATTAAAATTTAAAATGGACTCAATTTGAAAAAGGACCTTTAAGTAGAATACAAAATATTGTGGAAAAGGAATAAATTGCTTCTTTTTCCACATTGTTTTCTCAAATATGAAATAACAGGGACGTAATAACTGGGAAAGGGTTAAAGGAAATCCGGGTAACATATAGTGCACACTAGAAGAATCAGTTTCCAAATGTTCCTACACAATTCGAACCCTGATACATAGAAAAACTTCCAATTCACATGGCAAGAAACAAGACCTTCTCTCCCTATGTCAAAATGGACTTATTTCAGGAGAATTTCACTGCTTCTATAAGGGATTACCAACATTTAAAAGCAAAGGGGACTGTTTTTTGTTTGTTTGTTTGTTTGTTGTTGTTGTTTTTTTTTTGTACCAGACCAAGGTGTTTACTTATTATGAAACTGAGTCTAACGAGGTTGATTGAATGTGGTTTTACCCAACTTAAACAGTATTCCAGTCATATCATGTGGCTGGAGTACCTAACCATAGAATCCTGGTATTTCCTACACAAGTACTACCACAACATCCTTTCCGAGCCTCTAGCTGCTCACCCCAATTAGGTTTATGATTATCCACACATTGGTGGGAGAAAAGGATGAAAGGATATTCTCCATAGCCGTGGATCGAACCTGGGACTTAAGTCCCACTGCGCTATGGCTGAAACTTACAGACAAATATTAAAGCACTATCATATTAAACATAATCTGAATGTGTTTCTAAATAGAAAAACTTGAATAAAACCAAAAAAAAAAAAAAAAACGGTTTATTGGAAACTATATTTTGTTCTTGTTCACTTAAAAAATCACTAGTTTATCGAATTAGATAAATAAATATCGAAAAAGTACATCAAGGAATCAGAATTAATTATTCCTTTGATGTCAAAATGCTTTATATGATTGTAATGTTATGAACATTGCCAAAATATTTTATGCATAAAGATGCTATATGGGAAATATCCCTTTGATGCTTATAAGATGTTTAGATATGTTAGAAAATATTTATGCATGAATGTGCTATTTTCCACATAGCACCTTTATGTACAAAAGTTCATTTAAATCCTGTGCATGCATCAAGGTGCTATCTGACAAAAGGACAGATAACTAATTAATGCATGGAGTTTCAGTGTATAAAAATGTAATTTGTAAAGCATTATTGTAGCCACATTGTACAAGTGCAAATTGTTTGATAATATCATATGTCCAACCTGTAGATCTGCAAAACCTATTTTGAACTTGAAAAATGAACATAGCACATTGATGCTGTAAGGGAACGAAATGCAATGTACCGGTGAACCGTATCAACTGGTTTAAGCCATTCTCAAACAGCCTGAGAAATAATCGGAATAGGACTTAAAGAATTTTGAGAACAGAAACATCTGAATTCGATGATTCGGATAACATTACACGGGATTGCAGCTACAAAAATTAACAAAATTGTTTAAACATAGATATTATAGCAAAGAGTTTGATTTTTTTCAGCCCGCTTTCAGACGAAATATCGGGTAAATAGTGCTTATTCTATCAGTCCGTATATTAAGATGCATAATTGTGTGCAGCATCAGGACGATCGGAGTAGGGCTTCAAAATATGTTGGGCTGAAAATGTATCGAAATCTCCTCATAGAAGGTGGACCATTTAACATTTTGTTAGGTCCGGGATCAATTAGAACAGATCATAATCTCTCAATAATATTTCTGTCTTCTTTATATTTGTCTTGCAACCAAAATGTCAAGTAAGAAGATAAACAGAAAGTAAGAATAAGACAGGACAGATTGGGTTTTTTTTTTTTGTTGTTGTTGTTGTTGGTTTAAGTTGCTAAAGTCAATATTTTTCAAAAGGTTTATATTCCTCAATTCTAGGTGTGGCTGTGTCAAATTAACAGTTAGTCTTTTCCGAGTTTTAATTCGGATTCACTTGCATTTGATTTGGCGAATTAGCAATATATGACATATGAACAAAGATTAACATGTATCTCTGCTCATTTATCTTTACTGCAGTGTTTATTCAGTGTTGGTCGGTCTGGATCGACAAACAAATCGAGTGATGCAGTCTCCATTTCCATGTTTTTTTTGTTTTTGTTTTCCATTATATATGTAAGAATATACCTAGACCCGAAAAAAGGTGTTGTACATAGGAATCCTGTTTAGCGCCACACCAATTTTTCAACACTTTTTTTAATGTCAGCAGTTACTATTAATTAAAAGAGTTACTTTTTTCTTTAAATCTAATGCTTATACACAAAGTCAGTTCTAATTAAGCAGTGAATTTCTATTATAAGGGTCACACATCAGAATATTCGACTGTATATGCAATACTTACGTTATCTGAGTTACAGATGTAAACTAGGACAAAATCCACACGATCCAGACATTAATAGCCATATTTATCTTAGCCTTCAGTTCATGTAAGGACGTGGACAATTACGATCGCATTCCAGAATGAGGACTGCACTTAAATATTCTCTTGGAATTATTTTGCTTGGCTGCTTGGTCGGTTGGTAGTCTGAAAACATATTTCTTTTCAACTAGAAACTAGATCGAAAAAAAATCCCCAATTTTTAATTTACATATCTAATACATGTTATTCATAAAATAATGCATTTTAAATCGAAGTTATAGACTCAGTTCCAGAGAAAAGCGATTACATATTCGAGTGATCAAATTGAATATCTTAAAAGTGATCTCACGAGCAGCATCGAGTTTTTCGAATGAAATATCTCAAGTACATGCGTCAATGGACTACCGATAAAACAATCAAGGGATCTACACCCTTTTCTAAGATATGTTCCAGATTTAGCTGTATTAGATGATTAAAGTACCAAATTGTGCACTGTGTGTGATCTTTGAGACTTCGATAAACATTGAATACTTTTTTATCGCAATGTTCAACAATAACCGATTAACCCATACACTGCAAAGCTTGCAAAATGCAGAATGCCCTGAGCACACATCCGGAAAGTGTTGTTTTTGTTTTATAAGTTTTGTTTATAGATTTGCAAATGCTGAAAGTAAGTGTAGCTCGATCTGGTCATATTTCAGGGTAATGGCCAAAGGTTACTCTTCCAACATCTAGTCAACCGAAGTCCATTAGAACACCTAGCAGCTTTTTGATATATTCAATCTCCACCAGTACTTTAATGAGCAATTATTGACTGCCTCGATGGCTGAGTGGTATAGGTGCTTGAATTCGTGATCTAAAGGTCACGGGTTCGAGCCCCACCATCATCGGGGTGTGTTTATGGGCTAAACACTTTATAGCCAGCCCCAGTCTACCCACTCTTTCAGGGACGTGAACACATCTGGATTGTGAGTGTTAGAGAGGGACTCTATAAGCTTGAAGCTTTCGTAGCAATCGAACTAAAATAAATTTGGAAAAACTAATGAATAATTATGTACTATAAAAAACATTCTTTTCAGTCGATTTTTAGATATTCATACATAAAACATTGTCTGCAGTTGAATAATGTTGTCATAGAGAACAATTATTCAGATTTCTTAACATTTTCAAAAATCTAGCCAAGGCTCATTTAAATTAAATAATTATTAGAATGAATATTGTAAAAGACGATTCTAAAACAAAATCTTCACTAAAATATCGACGGAAGTATCAGCGAGTATATATTGTAGATAGGTTTAGCCTTTGCTCGTCCGAAGCATGCACAATAGACACAGACTGTACGACGACAACCTGTACCGGAAGTAGTGTTGTTATTTGTCAACATCCGGCTGGTGCAGGGATACAGACAGGCAACGGACTTTGTACATGCAGAAGTACAGTGGGTGAGTATATTCTTACTGCAAAGATAAATCTGTTTAGCATGAATAACCTCGATAACTATTTCATAGATCACATTTCAGTTAGACCATTTTTAATAAATGCCATCAACTCATCTACTTACAAAGTATCGAGTACCCACAATCTTCTAGTTTTTTAACGTCACAAATTGCTTAATGTGAGCTTTTGTCATAGCCTAAATTGATTTATTGATTGATTGAATGGGGTTAACGGCGCTTTTAACAGTATTTCAGTCATATCGCGGCGACTGGAGCACCTAGCAATGAATTCCTGGTATTTATCGCACAACACTACCACTACATCATTTCATAGCCTCCAGCTGCTATCCCACTTAGGTTTACGATTATCTACCCAGCCGCCGCCGGGGATCGAACCCATGACATCCCATGATTGAAGATTAGGAGCCTGACGCGCTAGCGCTGCGCTTTGACGCTAAATGTCCAGCGTCCGGTGTCGACGTTTGCGTCTTCGTGTGAACAATTTCTTTCAACATCCTTTTCACCTGATTTAGTAGGGAAATATTAATAAATCTTCGAAGAGATGCTCCCCTGGTTAAAGTCTTAAATTGTTCACATCTTAAACTCTGGTTTCCATGGTAGCAAAAGGGTGGATTTGATGAATTTTTTAAAATCTCCTTCTTCTTTGAAATCAGAGCGCATGCACAGCCTCCTAAGGGATAGTTTTTAAGTGCCTCCTACGGGATAGTTTTTAAGTTCGTTTAATCGATTTCCCTTGGATAATATCTTGGCCCGCCTGGCATACCTCAATTTACATTTAAAAGAAAGGACTGAAAGTACTGACAAGTTGGAATGCGCTGAAAGGGTCATTACTGTGGAATTCGGTTCAAATTCATTTATTACTTTCCGAGTAAGCCTCCCTCCCTTGTCTTAACCCATTCCCAAACAGTGACGCTTTTAAATGACCTTCATTGTGAAAGCTTTTTGAAAACATTGTGGAAAATGAAGAAACTGCTTGTTACACGCGATTTCTTCAAATTTTTTCATTATCCACAATGTTCTCTGTCCAAAAAGACCAGAATTTTAAAGATTTCACCAACTTACAATTGTCGTCTGCTACTTCTTTGAATTTGGGCCCGTCTATAGTTCTATCGTGTTTGAATGGGTTATAAGCTCGTGTCACGCACAGCAAAATTAGAATTTTCAAGCATAACATTCTCCTTTTGATCAACTGTAATACGTGAACTCCCTTTAGAATCTTGAAAACAGAGAATAACAGCTTCTACAGTAAGAAATGAATGACCTCGATGATTATTTGACCCTCAACTCGGCCAATTCTGTAACGATCATACTAAACTCATGTAGATTTTCAATTCAAGTTTATGAATATACGTGGAAATTTACGGAAATGCGCGGAAACTTGTTTCATGGGTGATTGATTTGAAATACCGATTTAGACTCAGGAAAAAAGAATATTTAGAGCGTTGTGAGTAAAATTCAAAAGAAAAAAGACGTTAACGTTATTGTAACGTTATTGTTTGCACATGGTAGTTTTGCCCTTTTCCTAAAAATTCCTATAATATGATGAAGAAAGTATCAAATTATCTTTGGCGCCCTGTAGTCGCGCGATTTCCATATTCGTTATTCGGCTTTAAAGCCGTAAAAAATCTTAAGTAAAAAGGACCAAGCTGAAAGCTAGATGACACTCGTTAAAGGTTTCATGTGTTATTATTGATTTTAACTTGTAAATAATGACATAATAAAGCGTAATTATTTAGTAAATAAATAGAAACCGGAAGTTGATATGTTTACACTCTAATTTTCAAAATCTTCTACTTTTGTTATGCATGTATTTGATTTTTATTGAGTAAAAGCTATAAATCCAACAATAATCGCGTTTGCTTGATGCCTACGATCCACCTTAATCGCTCTAGAATGTTTTAAAGCACTGGGCGTCGTGATTATTGTAAAATTGCATTTGCGACCTGAGCCTGTAAACATTGCCTATCTATGGTCACCTGACTACAACATGTCACTTGAGATCACGTTATTACAAAACACGGGACGGCGAATCACAAAAAACAAATTACTGCGCTGATTATTACCTTATTTGCCAATAATTTAAAGCAAACTAAAGCATGTTTAGAAGTCTCTAAACGATTTTTATATCATTCTTTACATGTACCATATTATTGTCTTCGGCTACAAGTAACTGATTGTCCGAGGCAAGTTGAGATGAGAAGTAACCCTCGGTGTATTCATATCTAAGATATCATGTGATATGTGTTATCAAAAAACCCGAAATGAAATTGTCTTGTGTTCATTTTGCGGTTTTGTTAAATCTAAGTTGGAATTGCTCCGCATTCCAACTTAAAAATGAAGGTAAAGTTTGAAAATTTTCTCTGAAATAAGAGAGCAAAAAATATTTGTATTTGATGAGTAGAATCTCCCGTCAACATTCATGTTATGACCTTTAAGTCATATATGGACTCCGCGTTGGCCCACCCTATTTCAACATAGAAACGATATTTCGGGTCTTACCTTAGAATGTCAGGTATATCCTTTTATTCACAAGAACTGATGAGTATTGACAGATTATTGGTCACGCCCACTGAGCTCCGATAGGAAGATCGTCTTAGCTTATTTTTGCAAATTTATAGAAGGTAACTTGTAATAAACAAGTAACTGGATGGCTTCGTTAAATGAAAGATTTTATTTTCCTTGAGTAGGATTTGAACCCCAAGTGTTGAAAAGTCTCTAGTTGATATGGAAGTAACTGGTTGCTAAGGAAGTCAGTGTTTGCCAGTATGACCGGATGTCATAATTTCAGAAAACGTTTTAGATGTCTACTAGGCACTGCTACATGCAAAAAATCTAGGTTCTAGGCTTTGCGGTTCTAGGGTGGTTTTTGTTGTTGTTGTTTTTTTTTTTTTTCTTCTTCTTCTTTTCCTAGATAAATTCTATGTAAAATAAAGTGATCCCTGAAGCGGGGCCAACTTGACCCCGTATGTTATGTTTTTAGCAAACTCTGTAGAGATCTGCAAAGTAAAGTTAAATATAAAGTTTTAAAGGTCTAGGGCTTTGTTGTTCTGGAAAAGATGATTTTGAACTGTTCATATATAAATTCTATGTAAAATTAAGTGACCTCTAGGGTGAGGAGCAATTTGACAAAGGGTTCATGATTTGAACAAACTTTGTAGAAGTCTACTATAAGGTAATGCTTCATATAGAATATCAAAGCTCTATGCTTTCTGAACAACAAGTGACCCTTGTGCGGGAACAATTTGACCCTGAGTGTCATAATTTGAGCAAAATTCGAAAATGTCCTCTAGATGATGCTACACGCCAAATATGAAAGCTCGGAGCCTTTTAGTTTCAGACAAGAAGGTTTTAGAAAGATCTAAATTTTGAAACTCTTTTAGGGCCTCGCAATCAAAGTAAGCATTGGACCGGAAAGATGTTGAAATTCATTTTAAGAGCCAGTTAAGAGATATTTTAAATTAAGTTATTTCAAAATTGAATCAGCCGTTTAGGAGGATAGGTTGTTTGATTCAAAAATTGACGAAAGACAAACGACAGTACGACAGATAGAAGATGGACCTCCATCGACCATAAAACTCACATGAGCACAACGTGCTCAAGTGACCTAAAACTGAAGGTTTGGTAGAAAGATTGGCTGGCGAACTTAACATTGAATAAGCTGAAGTTACGACGTTTATGTGCCGAACCAACAAAAATACTTCAAATGAATGTCGGCCAATTCGAAGTTCGAAGTTCACTTCCGGTATAAATGAATGATTTTTATTTGTTACACTACTGGCCATAGATTTTGCAAAATTACATCTTTTAAAGTCGAAGTGAAACTTCTTGTCGGAGTCAATGAGCGGGACAAACGGAGTAGGTGGGTGGGGCTAGCGACTGGTCAGTTGTTAGAGATCAACTCTAATTAGTTATTGAAAAAAAGTGCTTCTTTGTTTTGAAAATCCTATTTTGAGAAAAGCGCCAACAAAGGACAAACTCTAAAATGATATAGACTTGAACACCTTATTGTACAAACGACTCAGTACACACCGTAGTCTAGGTCTTTCTAAATGAGGACTTGACCTGGGTTTAACCCATTTCTAGACTACAAAATTTAAACTGGTCCAATTGAGTGAAATTGCAAACGACATTTCAAAAGTGCTTTTAAGTGCAACATAAAGACGATTTTGGACTAGAAATGTTTTGAGAAAAAAAAAAAAATACTAATAACAAGCAAAATGCTTTTAACGCGAAATGATTTCGCTTCTTTACTTACTTTTTTATTACTTTTCTTAAAATTTGCTTAATCACCTTCTTCAAATGTCTTGAAACATTACAGTTTGAATTTTAAAAAAAGGAGAGCTGCATTTTCTTTATCGGTACAAGAGCCATTTCTTTACTCTGTGGCTTTTAGGCCTGACAATTTTAACCAATAAAACCGTCTGTGGCGGCTCTGTCACTAAGAAAGGTTTTGCGGGGGGGGGGAGGGGGGGAGTTGGGGCCGGGGGGGTGTTTCAGGATACAGAAAAAAAGTGTTTCCCGAGCCGCAGGCGGGGGTTGATATCGTTCTCTCTAGCCGTGAATAAATCGTCACATACAACGAAAAAAACGTATAAAGAATTTATTATGCTACAAACTTTTTTAAGTAAATGTCATCGCGTTGGCCATGTAGTGCAATTTTAACCAAAATATGTATTCCCCCTACGGAACCTCTTTTTAAATGGATGTGACTCCATGCATGTATTCCGCGAAAGAAGTGGGCAGTTTCGGGAATGGAGAAAGCGTGGACGTTTTGTTGATTATGGAATTGTATCTAAAAGGATAAATACTTATTTGAATCGTGTTGAAAAGTTTAATGTACTTTAAGAATGGTTTAATTGGTGTTGGCTGAAGGATATGTGTATTTTTTAAATTAATGGAGCTGTGAAATCGCACTTGAGACTATCACTCTCAGAAAGTCATGGGAAAACACTCCCTCCACAAGTGAGAGATCTGGGTTGAAATCCCAACAGAGAGGATCTTATAAGTGAACGATCAGCAGAATTTACCTAATTAGGTGATGAAGATTCAAAAACTGCTTGACGGAATTTTGAGACTTAACCTCTGCAAATTTAGTCTATAAACAAAATATGGTCATTGTGACATTTGATCTTCAATTACCATGTTTAACGCACATTAGGCTAAAACCATAACACAAAATGTGTCCCTTTACTAAAAGACCTTTTTTTGTACAAATTTTATGGACATATGGACGATTACTCGCTTATCTATGTGAAAACTGTGTTTAACAACTGTCGAAGCAGAGTCGACTGGCCGCCATCAAAGATTTTGTTCATATCACCGAGGAGGCTCCTTAGTAGGGAATAAGTTACTGTTATACCGCAGCGCCGTGCATATGACTCTATGGGCCGTGTTTACTAACCAATCAAAGTGCAATAATAAAGTTTTGATTTTTAAAAAAAGTTTTGTTTTTTTAAAGTTTTGGTTTACCCTTTTTTGTAAACTGTCTTAAAGATTTTCATGAAAATTTGGTATAGGAAAGTGTGCGCTTTTTCAAAGGTTAATAACATAATTTTCACGATAAATATTCTTTCTCCGTACAAGATCTTCTGATTTTACCATAAATCACCAGACTCCCAATGCCCTTATTTTAAAAAAAATATTTAATTGGACGAGGACATTAGTCTTTGGGTAAAGTCGATAACGAATGATAGCTACTTAAAGCCATCAACGTAATTGATACCTCATTGATACCATAAATAATTCGCTAAAAGTCGAAAGGTTCCGTATCCGTTGAGATTATACTTCGTTGACTAATTTGGCGTTAACTACCTAGCGCTAAATGTTTTTCTTCTTTTCTTTCTTTTTATTTTATTAAAAATCTAGCTTACGGTCATGAAAACGAGACACCACGTGACTTTGTTGGAGGTAGCAAATTTATTGGCCTCAGTTGTTCGAATGGGGGCATTCAACTTTGTTAATTTGATACTTATAGCCTATGCACTGATGTGTAATCGGGTTAATGACGTAACAACGCCTTCATTTGGTATTGACATCATAATTTACGTCAAATGTTTATATTTGTGTTTTTTCCGACGTCAGAGACTCTTTGTGCCTTTTATTTCCCATTTTAAACGTTAAAGTATGGCAATGTCAGATTATGCTATTTTTTCTTCCTTTAGATAAATCCATTTATTATATATCTATAAAAGATATAGATTTAAATCTAATACAACTCGACAGAAAAAAATCCGTATTCGGCGTGTACAAAAAAAACCGCATTCGTCCAGTACCGTTAAACACGGACTACTTTTTTGTGTATTACCCGTCGGTTTTTTTCTGAAAGTTGGTAATTTCTTTATCATTTAAGAGAATTTTCTCAATGTCATGTCCTAAAAGGTATAAAATAAAAGGAATATTAAAACAGTGTGTTTTTCTATTTGTTTTTATCGTGTTGGAGAACCGTGTGTAGGTATTTTTTATTGGATTCGACCGAATGGGGGGTTAAGATGGTATACGTATATTCTCCCTTACATGCGTGGAAAGGTACTCTGGTCTTTTGCATGTTGAAAGAGGTATAGGAATAGAAAATATCTTAAAATTAGAAAAATCATTTGGCGATTTTTTTTAAATTCAGGAATTGCTCTTCTAAGTTCAATTAACTTGTAACGTTGCATTAAGCAGCTGTGATATATCACTCTTTTATATTGTGTGTGTGTGTGTGTATGTGTGTGTGTACGTGTGTATGTGTGCGTGCGTGTGTGTGTGTGTGTGTGTGTGTGTGTGTGTGTGTGTGTTTGTTTGTTTCTTGGTTTCTTGGTTTCTTTGTTTCAATCGTTTAAATCATATTATCTTGTGTGAAAATGAGTCTTGATTACAAAAAATTACATCATTTAACCCAGTTGTTGAATGATACAATGTCTATACAACCATTTTAACTGAACGTAGATTATACTTGCCACTTTAAATACCTTCTTTCAAATGTCTGAAAGGCTTAGGATTAGAAATTCGGAAATGTAGAGCCAAAGTTCTTCAAAACCGTACTCGTATTGCAAAACTATTATGAGTTGAACATTCATTGTTATTTCTTTAATGCTTTCCGGTAAATTATCGAGATTTTTCGGTAGATTATAAATCTTTTATTTCAACGAAAACACAGTTAATTTATCAAAATGAAAATCTCGCTGTTTAGCAAGATTTAGCCCTGCTTTCGTTCATTACACACTACTAAACATCGGGTATGAGGGACCAAAGGTACAGATTACGTCATCAGGTTGCCATGTACAACACGTGTTTTTAGTACTTTCAACTCCCTCCAAAAAAATATAATGTTTTGCATATTTTTGCATTAAGGAAATAGAATAAATGTTTGTTCGTGTGAGATCAATTTATCTTTCATTGCTCGAACAACGAAAGCATTTTTGCACTCGTGGTTCCGCGATTTGTGAAAATGTAGCTTTTGTTGTTCACCCAATGAAGGATTAATCGATCTTAGACTGAAACAAGCAATTATCCTCTTTATGTTATTTTTAGTGACAGAGTGTACTCAGCAATCAGACTGCTTTGATTTGAGTGATCTTAACTGTCCACAAAACCAACGACATTGCTATGACAACAGATGTATTTGTGATCGATTTCCGATTGGTTAGCCAAGGTTGATGTTTTGGAGAGAATTATGAAATTAAATGATAATAAAATAACTAGAAAGTAATTTAGATTTTTATTATATTACGTCAATCGAATAGCTTTTACATCAGGTTCCGTGATTGTAGAGCTTAATTTCTATAATGATTCCATGTTATATTAGTCAGTCTAGGGTTAACCAATTACAACACAACCCCGATTTTCCATGCCCATTTGAACTCTTTATTGATTGATTGATTGAATGGAGTTTAACATCACTTTTAACAGGATAACAGCCATATCGCTTAGGATGCAGCACCTAACCATGGATACCTCAAGCTTTTCATCTCACTTAGGTTTAAAATTATCCACCCATGGGTGAGAGACAAACGTCGGAAAGAATATTTGCCGAGACCGGGGATCGAACCCTAGAAATCATGAATAGAAGTCATACGCGCTGACACTGCACTATGGCCGCGGCCAAACTGTTAATCGTTTGGTTCAGTAATAACTTATTTACATTACATCGATTGGGAAACAAGTTATTCCAACTTTGATTAATTGCTCTCGATTCTGCTTCCTGGAGAATACGTCAGTACTCGCGCCGATTTTATTGGCCAATGATGGAATCAAGATCGATAGCTGCTTTCCGTTATCGAACTCGGGAACTCTTGATCGAAACGCCGACGCTCTACCTCTCGACCACGGATACCTCACAACTGTTAATCAAAATATGTCGATAGAACTAGAATTCAACATTTATCGAATGTCAGCTTTCTTATTTGGGATGTCAGACATACAAATTCTGGTTCGAATGAATGTCTAATAACTAATAGGGGGTCTTAGACAATCGAACACGGGGGTGGGCGAATGTCTAATCGAATGTCTAACTCAAGGTGTAAGACATTCACTAACGGGTTTAATAAAATGTCAAATTAATTGTCTTATGTATAATTTGGGTGCTAGAAATTCAAAAACGGGTTCTATCGAATGTCTAATCGAATGTCTAATCACTGCTTTGGGTGTTAGACATTAAAACTGGTTGTGGTGAATGTCAAATCGAATGTCTAATAAGGCTGTGTTAGACATTCGAAAACGTGTTCAGGCGAATATCTAATCAAATATCTAATGTCTAAGCCAGAGAGTTAAAAAAAAAACGAAGACGAGATAGGACAAACATCTTATCTTAACTTCACACGCTTGTTTTACTAACGCATATTAAGTGTCTATGTTCCACCCAAAACTGATTTTATCTTGATGCTTATAAACCTTTAGGTGAATCAGTTTAATACGTACACCTTGGGGGTTAAGACATTCACTTTGTAAGGTTGAATTCTTGGATATTCATGTAAGTCATAGATGTATTTAACTAAATATGCATGATCAACTTTTCTTTAAATGTTATGTGCGAGTAGCTTGAAATTTTGCAGCTAGGAAAAAGTGTACAAGAATCATATCTATACATGGCTTTTTTAAAAATTAATTGCCCTTTGTTGTTTTACAGTCTTGCATTTTGTCCGGAATATATCTCTAACGGTTTGATAGCTATAACTGTGGTACTTCACGGGTAGATAGATCGTATTGCCCTTTATAAAACTGTACTCTTGTACAGAACACGTTTTCAGCAGTGTTACATCTATGATAGAGAAACTTGATGGGGAGAGTTGGATCCAATCTAGTTAAATTGCAGTACAAAAGAACCGAATGCGAAACCTTGCTAAGTTTTATGTGCTTGACGAAAACAAGTCGGGTCACCAAACGTACCCGGGCTGGCGTGCAGAGCTCAGCTCTTTGTCCAAAGAATAACTATAACATCTTACATTGGACTAAATTGATACTTTGGAATAGTATTCATTTTATTATAAACGGTGTGCAGTTTTCTAGAACCATAACTCTGCATTACTTAATTTTTGAGTAAATACCCTTTTTCATACTTGAATTTTCTCTGAAAGTATTTTAGCTAGGAATGTGAAACTTCATGGGTAAAAAGATCATATGACGGGAAAAAGCAATGTAAAAGAAAAATAAGTCTATATTTTCTTTAAGCTAATTTTGTGAAGTGTAACGGAAAGAAGTGCAATGCAAAGGAAGGGTGTTTCCAGTAATGGTAATTTATAAGTTACCTTCACTTCGTCATTTCTTTTCAGATTAAATTTCTCATTTACACATCTCAAGTATAACATCATTTTTTTGAAGGACAAGGACCGTTGTTAAAGATTTAGGGGTAGAGGTTTGCAGATAGTATCACTTCCTAAAAGTATATCTATGTTTATTGCTTTCATTGTTGTTTTTATAAGACATGGATGCAACAAAGATGAAATTGCCACCCAATCCCCCTTTCTGACCAATTGAAGAATCTCGGCTGTCAGTCAAGGAATCAACTGACCGATCAAATTCTTCAATTAGACCGGAAGTGAACTTTGAACTTCGACATTGGCTGATGTTTATGTGAAGCATTTTTGTTCTTTGGCGATTTAAATGTCGTAACTACAGCTTGCGTTTAGGTCGCTTACCAATCAATTTACACTTTTGATACATGTTAATTGCCATAAAGTGGGCTGAATTGTGTCAAAAATGTTTTGTAGTTACATTTTCATAAGGCCCTTTTTCCCGTGAAACTTAACAAATCAGAACCAATATACACAGGAACAATCCTAATGATAGATAGTTTGAAGAAAATGATAAGGACTGGGGACTTTATTGTGTTAATGATGCTTTTACAAAAAATTTTCATTTGGCTCCTTTTCTTGCGTCACTTAACAGATCAGACCCAATTTTACAAAGGAACAATCCGAATCATTATATTAAAGATTGAAGAGAATCTTATAAGACTGAAGACATTCTTGTGTTAATGAGGATTTTTTTATACGGCCCCTTTTGCAGTGGTATTAGACAGATCAGGCCCAATTTGGAAAGAAACAATCTAAATGATGGTACAAACATTCTCTTAAAGTTTGAACAGAATCCGAAGAAAACTGTAGACTTAATCATGTTCACGAGGATTATTTTAATGAAATTATTGTAATGCCCCTTATTACATGATACTTGTCTGATCAGACAGAATTTGTATAGGAACAATCAAAATGGGGGCCCAATCACTCTGTGAACAATTGAAGAGAATCTGATAACTGTTGATTTTATTGTGATACAAGGATTTTAAAATGAAATTTTCATAAGGCTCCTTTTCCTTGTATACTTGAAGAATCGGGTCTAATGTCAACATTGATGATCGTTATTATTGTACCACCATTCTGTGAAAGTTTGATGAAATCCGATGAAAGCTCTGGAATTGGTAACAAGGATTTTTAAATGAATTTTTCATAAAGTCCCTTTCCCTGTGATTCTTAACAGTTCAGAGCACATTTTGAAAAGAGTGATCCTTTCGACCTTACAATCATTCTGTGAAAGTTTCAACAAGCTGTGGGATTTATTACATAAATGAGGATTTTTTAATATAATTGTCATACGACCCCTTTTCCCATGTTACTTGATGAATCAGACCAAATTTCGAAAGGAACAATCCTTACAAAAGTATAATAATCCTGTGAGAGTACGAAGACGGTCCTATGAAATCTGTGGACTTAAATGCATTAACAAAAAAGATTAATCAAATTTTCATAAAGCCCATTTTTCTGTGTTTCTCGACGGTTGCGACCGAAATTCGAAAGGAACAGTCCTTTTGATGGTACAATTATTCTGTGAAGGCTTGAAATTAATCCGGTGAAATCTGGGGACATCATTGTGTTAACGAGGATCTTTCTTTTCTTTTTTTTTGGGGGGGGGGATCAGACCCAATTTCGGAAGGAACAATCCTAAAGATGGTACAAGTATTCTAAGAAAGTTGGAAGAGAATCTGGTGAAGACTGTGGCCTCTAGTGTGTTAACAAGGATTTTTAATCAAAATTCAAAGGCCCCTTTTCCTGTGATACTTGATGGAGTAGATCCAATTTCGACAGGACCAATCCTTATGGTGTTAAAACACGCCCGGTAATCTCGGGCTCCATCTCTTTTTGGAGAACAGTACAAAAATGAGACAATGATACTTCCGATATGGAGCCAAGGACCGGAACTGAACAGAAAAGGTAAGTAAAACAGTTCACCTCGCGTACAATTTAATCTGCTATTGACCTATTATACATTTTCCCAAGACGTTCAGAGTTTCATACCACATAGAAATGATTATATTATCCGTTGGCTGTGATAGACTTCAAAAATAATTCCGTTTGTGAATAGAAACTTGAATCAAAGTTTTGACATCGGACCCGATCAAACACGAAAATACGTGTTGAAATCGTTAAATCCATGTTATCAACAGTTCTGAAAAATCTAAGTTGCTATGAGAGTGAAATGAATGATAACGTGTTGATATAAAACAATGTTACCACAAATAACTGCGTTAACCTACCCCTTCTACGGATTTTCTTAGATGAGAAGGAGACCAGGATGCGGTGAGGGAGACAAGATTCAGAGGGAGAGGCGATGCATATGAAAGAGTACAGTGAATAATTTTCTAGGACTGTAACTTATGAATATTACAGGACACTTTTTCTTTCCCTTGTACACAGAAAATGTGTCTGTCAGACTCTCTAGAACAGCCACATTTATATCAAAGTCGCAAGAATCGAGTTACACAACTCACCAATAAATTAATACAAAACCCATGCTTTGAACTCTTTACTTTCAGTCACAACTCTGCTGACTTGTGTTAACTTTGAGATCACACATGAAGTAAAATGACCTTTCAAAATCACTCACACTGCGCATACACTCACCCAAACCATTAAAAAACGCTCAAATTATTTCAAAAACATTTAAAAACCTTCCAAAATGAGCAGCATTTCATTCAAATCGATAACAATTTTCCACAATTTTTATTGGCTGCTTTGGTTTTTAAAGCGTCTGATTGATCCGTGAGGACAAACAAACACAAAAGCATGTATATTTTAATAAAGGGAGTTAATAAATCTCCATCTGTCTATATATACTGCCTAACTCCCCTTTCGGGTATGACTGGAAGGTACGCGTCTGTGCTGGAATATTAACTGCTAGTCATTGGTTAGGGTGCCATATTTAAAAGTATTGTGAATATTAGATTAAGAGATCTGATAAAACATATTCTGGTCATTCAGGACGGCTCACTATCTGAAAAAAATCGAGACTCTTTTTGAACGCTGCAATGTCAGGTTGCTGTTTCTGATAGGCTGTTCCAAAATATCACTGTGGGAAAGAAAGAATATTTAAGGAAGAAAGCATTCGTGTGGACCTGTCTGAAAGATGCTGTGTGCATATTTCGGTGGTCCTAACTGATCTTTCAAGATAAGCTGGTACGGGCACTGCAACAAAACTATTAACGATTTTATAAAACATGGTGACTCTGGAAACGTCTCGTTTATATTGAAGAGTTTGCCAGCCAAGCTCATTCTGCATGAACATTATTTTGAACCCATCTTGCTGCTCTACGTTGTACTTTTCCCTTTTGTTGATATAGGTTTTAGTGTAAGGGCTCCAAACGGTTGATGCGTATTCTATCTTGGGTCTGACTAATGTTTTGTACGATGTCTCTCTGATCTTCTTATTTTTGGTCTGGATGTTTCTGCGAAGAAATTCTTAGGTTTTATTTGCCTTTGATATTATATTGTCAATGTGTGTGTTCCATGAAAGGTCTCCAGATATTGTAACTCTTAGGTATTTAGCATTGTCCACAGTCTCTAGCACTTATCAATGTAGCCTGTAATCAAAAGAAATATTTTTCTTCTTTTTAGTAATATTTAGCATCTGCTGGGATTTAACTCCATTTCCCACTTTTTCTCCCACTGCATTTAATTGTCTAGATCTTCTTGCATGGTGATACAGTCTTGCTTGTTGTTTAGAACTAAGTAAACGACAGTGTCATCTGCAAACAAACGAAATTGGGAGGTGATGGTATTAGGAAAGTCGTTATAATACAAGAAAAACAGAAGAGGACCAAGCACCGACCCCTGAGGTACTCCAGACGTGACTGGAACTTCGGATTAGCATCCACCTTGTAAGACTACTTTTTGTGTTCTGTCTATAAGAAAAGATTTAATCCACAAAAGGGTAGTATTGTTTACATCATGTTCCTGCAATTCATACAAAAGTTTTAAGTGGCTAACTTTATCAAAAGTCTTGTTGAAGTCTAACAAAACTAGATCAGTTTGTTTTCCTTCAGCAAGGTTTCTGGCAAGATGGTCGGTCAGTTGCAGTTTTTTTTGCAAAATGTTTTGTTAGATTTGATGCTACAATATGTTCAAGAGCTTTACACAGTATACATGTTAAGGATATAGGTATGTAATTTGCAGGATCTTTTTTTCCTTTCTTGGACAGTGGAGTCACGTTTGCATTTGTCTATACCTGGGGGAGGGTGCCTGTTTCAAGGGATTTCTGACAGAGAATTTGGACGAAATTAGCGATTTTGGATTACATTCCTTTAATTTCATTCAAAAGTCACTCCTCCCACTCAATCAATTTCATTCTGAAATCATCTCCAAATCATCCAAAAATTGTCAATTTCAAGGTGTTAGTAAATGTAGCAGTGAATTTGTTTACCTTTTGACATAATCTAGGATACAGCGCCCTCTAAATATAAAGAAAAAACTTAAAGCAAATCAATTATGTAAGCATTGAACATCTGGTTGAGAACAATTATTTTCGCCCTCTATTGAATTCATTGTGGCATTGATTTGTTGGGGATTTGGGGTTTATTACAGGCTTAAGTTTTCAGAAAACCATAGAAAAGGGGTCGGTTTTGACGTTCGAAGTTGCGGCTACATAAGAGTATGGGGTTCTAAAAGAAGTTTTACAGTACAGTTTTATATGCATCGCCTCTCCCTCTGAATCTTGTCTCCCGCACTGCATCCTGGTCTCCTTCTAATCTGAGAAAATCCGTAAAAGGGGTTGGAAAAACGCAGTTCTTTATGGTAACATTATTTTATATCAACACGTTATCATTCATGTCACAGTCGTCGCCACTTAAATCTTTCAATATTGCTGATAACATGGATTTAAACGATTTCAACACGTATTTTCGAGTTTGATCAGGTCCGATGTCAAAACTTTGATTCAAGTTTCTATTCACAAACGGAATTATTTTTGAAATCTATCGCCGCCAACGGGTAAAATAATCATTTCTATGTGGTATGAAACTCTGGACGTTTTGGGAAAATGTATAATAGGTTAATGGGAGATCAAATTGTGCGCGAGGTGCACTGTTTTACTTACCTTTTCTGTTCAGTTCCGGTCCTTGACTCCATATCGGAAGTATCATTGTCTCCTTTTTGTACTGTTCTCCAAAAAGAGATGGAGCCCGAGATTACCGGGCGTGTAAAACAATGAGAAAGTTTGAAGATGACCCGATGAAAACTGTGGAATCTAGAGTGTTAACGAGGATTTTTAATAGGTTTTTACAATAAATTTTCATAAGGCCCCTTTTCCCATGTTTCTTGACAGACCAGACCCGCTTTCGAAAGGAACGACCCTAATGAAGATAAAATCATTCTGAGAAAGCTTGAAAAGAATCCGATGAAAACTGTGGACTCTCGGGCTTTATCAAGGAAAGGCAAAGGGACGGACGGACGCCGGACGGGAAAAAGCAATCGCTAAAGCTAGGCTGGCCTTTGGCCAGTAGAGCTAAAAACTCAATGGTCATTTCAGAACTACGAGTAACTTACTCTTACTATCTTTAATCCAAGTTTGGCTAAAAAGTTTCAGAGAATCCAAGTGGCCTCCTGTTCTTAGCAGAACACATACATAGAATGGCAATTTCAAAGTCATACCAGTGTAACTGCATTATCTAAACCGCTATTCCAAATCGGCAAAAGCCAGATTATTATTTTTTTGTTGTTGTTGTTGTTGTTGTTTTTGCTCTCACGTCTATTACACAAATTCGATGTTCACGCACGGAAATAAACCTGTGATGACGTCAGACGCTATTCTAACACCAAACGAAACTGATCACGAACAGTCAGGTCGCTACTTTTCCATCCATTTTCTATCCTTTAAAGGTAGGTATCGATTTTTTTTCATGTCACAGATTTTAGTTATTTTTATTTCCTCTCATAAACTATTTAAATACAATATGCCGCAAGGTAGTTTTGCAAAAATATGAGGTCTCATATCAGAAAAAAAACTGGGTATTTCCTTAATAGCCTACGTAGGCTATTTATCTATTTTTAGATTAATCCGAGACAGTTACGAAGATTATAGGGCATTCACGTGGCGCGAATACACGCCCTGTAATCTCGGGCTCCATCTCTTTTTGGAGAACAGTACAAAAAGGAGACAATGGTACTTCCGATATGGAGCCAAGGACCGGAACTGAGCAGAAAAGGTAAGAAAAACAGTGCACCTCGCGTACAATTTGAGCTCCTATTAACCTATTATGCATTTTCCCATAACGCCCAGAGTTTCATACCATATAGAAATGATTATATTATCCGTTGGCGATGATAGATTTCAAAAATAATTCCGTTTGTGGATAGGAACTTGAATCAAAGTTTGGACATCGGACCCGATCAAACACGAAAATGCGTGTTGAAATCGTTCAAATCCATGTTTTCAACAGTTCTGAAATTTTAAGTGGCGATGGCTGTGAAATGAATGAATGAAACGTCTTGATATAAAATAATGTTGCCACAAAGAACTGCATCTTCGTACCCACTTTACGGATTTTCTGTGATGAGAAGGAGACCAGGATGCGGTGCGGGAGACAAGATTCAGAGGGAGAGGCGATGCATATATAATTGTACTGTACAATTTCTAATAGCACCCCATACTCTTATGTAACCCCTGCCCACTCTTCTTACGTCAAACCGACCATTTTTGTTTGATTTTCTGAAAACTTATAGCCTTTGATGAATCCTAATCCCAAACCAATCAATGAATTCACAATCAATTCAATAGGGGGTGAATATAACTGTTCTCAATCAAATGTTCCGCTTTTGTGATGGTTCAATTGTTGAAAATGTTTCGTAGAATAGATCAACAAGAATTATTACGCCTTCACTTTATACTCACTATAGTGGCCCGATACGTCAGTTTGGAAAAAGGAGAAAAATATAGACCAGATTTGTCGCGGACGATTTTTCCAACACCCAGGTGAAGCTGAATCGATTAAATGTTGAACTAACCTCACAGATTTTTAAAATGCTATAGGACAAAGGTGAACATTGGAATTCATTATTTCCAAAAACTCTATAAATATAAATACTATTGATTTGATTTTTAAGCATCACCCTCTTTGCCATTCTTATGTTGAATTTTTTTCTCTATCGCCATTTGATAGACGCGGAATTCATGATACGCGTGCGCACTTTTTCCAATCCTACTGGACTCTTTGGTATAATGTATGTTTAATGGACAAAGCCTAAAAATACATATTTTTTGTTTTGAATGTTAGTTTGAATTAGGTTTGTACAAAGACTCTTATACCCATTTCAATAAATGGAAATATTCTTTTATTTATTAACGATATTAAGAGAGCATTTTTTTATCTCATGAAGATATGACCCTTAAAATCTATTCATGTTGTACGAACACACAGCGGCTAAATACATGAGTGTAACTAGGTTTTTAGTTCCATACCCCCAGGAAATCAAATTTTCTTTTCATATCTTATAACATGGTGTCATTAAACAGAAACTAAAAGATGTATCCGTAATAAAAACAGATTTCTTTAGAGACTACTTTGTGCGGAAGCAAACACAATAGGAGCGTACTCAAACATACTTTCATTGAGGAATAAAATCAATTTTCAAGCTAATCAGCATTCATAAATCTTGACTGAAACAATTACAATTGAATTATATATGCATGGGATGACATGTCAATCTTGGTTGATCAAAGAAAGATCTGAGAATGTGAAACGAAATATTGAAAAAAATAAGTTTGAAACGTTCATCTTTGCACAATTTGTTGTTCAAACATTTGAGTCTTAGACGATGAGGAAATATCCAGTGTAAATTGAAATGTCTACTAAACCTACAATTTTTACGGAAATATCACTGATTTTTTCACAGAGGAGGTCCAAAGAATAAAATTAATCGTCCTTTATAACAATAGAATACTACTCAAGGGGACTTCCAATAAAGCTGCTCTTTCGGTATGGTAGTTTAGTATAATCTATGGTTTGACCCAAGCAGTGTGTAGCCTAAGTAACTGATCTATGCGTTTGAGGTTAATGTTAATCAGCTTTATCATATTTACTTTTATAAATAGTCGACAAACGTGAAAGCGTATGTGGGTAACCAACTCCTCGTTGCTTCAACTTGAAGAAGCTGAATTTACGAGGGTTAATTAATTAATCTAATGATGAAATGTGTTTGTGAAATCCTTTTGGTTTTAGGATACAGTTATTCACATGCGTCAACTTTACGTGCCGACTCTAACTGTTGGAAGAACACAAATATTAAAAAAAAAATGACCAAGTTACTTTGCCACGCACAAAGTGTCGATATTTCAAGAGAATGACTAGAGAATTTTCTCTAGACGATTTTAACTCTTTCTTTCATTTTTCTTTAGCACCACTACCAAATACCTCTAATCCAGTTATAGTGATAGAGAAAATCGCCATGGCTACATCAAAACAACACGAATATAGTATATTGAAATGACTATAAGTATATAATAAAACGTTTGGTTGTTTTCATAATCTTTTCTTTCATTCTGACATGAGATAATATTATAGGTTAGAAAACGATGGCGTGATAAATGGGAAATTAATGCGAGCTACAGTGAGTGTCTATTTCACAAATACCGCTGCACGATATTTTCTATCTAAGATTACGTGACTTTCCATGCTGGTGAATGAACGAGTTTTCTTTTTCGGCCACATTATACGTCTTCTTTATTAAAAATGATGGAATGATAATATGGGAATGATGACAATTAACTGGAAATATCAGTAAATTTATCACGATAGGTATCACTTCAAAAAAAATTGGATTTGAGGACCTGTTGAATAATGCCATTTGAGATAAAATGAATGGCAATTGTTTTGACATGACCCTACAAATGATTGTCATTAAAAAAAGTGCTTGATATACTGTCGGCCGTATCTGTTATAAAAAACTTTTGAAATAATGTTCTTGATTGGCCAATTTACCTCATGTGTGATCTCAAAGTTAACACAAGTCAGCAGAAAATAGACATATGTGTAGCAGATGTGTGACTTAAAGTAATTAGCTCAAAGCGTGGGTTCTGTATTACTTTATTGTTGAGTTGTGTAACTTGATTCTCTCTGTTCTAGAGAGTCTGAAAGACACATTTACTTTGCAAAAGGGGAAGAAAAAGTTTCCCGTAATATTCATAAAGTTACAGTCCTAGAAAATCATTCACTGTATTCTTTCATATGCATCGCCTCTCCCTCTGAATCTTGTCTCCCGCACCGCATCCTGGTCTCCTTCTCATCTAAGAAAATCCGTAAAAGGATCAGGAAAACGCAGTTTTTAGTGGTAACATTATTTTATAACAACACGTTATCATTCATTTCACAGTCATTGCCACTTAAATCTTTCAGAACTGTTGATAACATTGATTTGAACGATTTCAACACGCAGTTTCGTGTTTGATCGGGTCCGATGTCCAAACTTTGATTCAAGTTTCTATCCACAAACGGAATTATTTTTGAAATCTATCACCGCCAACAGATAATATAATCATTTCTATGTGGTATGAAACTCTGCACGTTTTGGGACAATGCATAATAGGTTAATAGGAGCTCAAAATGTACGCGAGGTGCACTGTTTTTCTTACCTTTTCTGTTCAGTTCCGGTCCTTGGCTCCATATCGGAAGTATCATTGTCTCCTTTTTGTACTGTTCTCCAAAAAGAGATGGAGCCCGAGATTACCGGGCGTGGAATAACCGTTGGAACCTTGTATTTAGTTCAAATTACATCAAACCAACGTCATCGTTACGTCATCAGGAGTTATGTTCGCTAGCCGGTCTGTAAAGCTTTTAACATGATATAGGACGTTGGGTGTTTCGCTAGTAAATTTGTTACCTTCATTTGACTGGATCATATGCAAATGAGGTCATTTGATGTCGACAGCCGAATTCCGTGATATCTAAAATAACCTGGAATTCCGCTGAAACTTTCCGATATAACCACAAAAAGCCACATAAGGTCTATTAGATTACCACCAAGACAATACCTGACCTAATTTAAAGTATTTAATGTTCGTTAGAGTCTATTTTTCGGCACTTGATATTTTTTTCTTATCTGGGTTTCAGAAACAGCGATACCTCCCTTTAACTACGGTGTCCTAAAGTGGCGACTTAGGAGTACACCATATTTAACGATTGTACTATATTCCGGATAAATTGACCAGTCGCTGGTCCCGCCTACTTACTCCCGACAGGAAGTCCCACTTCGATTTAAAACGGCGTTACTTTGTAAATTTGATGGTAAATGGCGTGAAACAAAAAGGTAGAACAGTTGGTTGTCGACCTAAAAGTCGTAATTACAGCTTAAAAAAGCTGTAGTTACGTTGTTTATGTCACCAAAAATCACCAAACCAACAAAAAAGTTAACGAAAATTGCTGCTAGTGTCGGAGTTCAAATCTTAATTCAGGCCTTAATGAATGATTCGATTGGTCGATATATTCCTTGATTAACAGCCGCGAATGGCCAATTGTGACGTATCGAACTCATCTTGCACGACCTCCAAAATTCAGACTTGAATTCAGTGCGTAGGATATTTCTGAAAGTTTATAAGGTACGTTAATGAAACTTTATGTGTGGATAAATATCACAATGAGAAACTGCAGTGCACAAGAACCATAACTCTACCATACTTATTTTCTGAGCTATTGTCCTTCGGGTGGTTTTTTTTTTTTTTTTTTTTTTGGTTTGTTTGTTTGTTTGTTTGTTTGTTTGTTTGTTGTTGTTTTTTCGGATTTGATATTTGTTTATTGCCGAAGTTTATTTGGTATAATCATGAAATTTTATGGGTGGATAAATCTCGTCATAACAGTACAGTTTTTATTTTTGAGAAATTGCCCTTTGTTGTTTTTGAGACCTTAATGAGACCCTAGCGTATCTCTGAAAGTATAAAAGGTATGATCATGAAACTTAAAGTGTGGATAGACCTTACTTAGTGGAAGTGCAGTGCACAATTATCATAACTCCGCCATACTTTTCTTTTGGAGTAATTGTTGTTTTTCAGACTTTGATTTTATCTGTATCATATCTTTTAAAGTATTAAAGGTATGCTCATAAAAAGCTTTGTGTGGATAGATATCATGAAACTTTATGTGTTGTTAGATCTTATTAAGAGCAAGTGCAGTGCACAATAATCATAAATCTACCATAATTATTTGTTTAGTTATTGCCCTTTGTTAGTTTTAAGACTTGAATTTTGTTTGTAGCATATCTATAAAACTATAATAGGTATGATCATGAACTTTATGTTGATAGATCTCACCAAGGGGAAGTACGATGCATAAGAGCAATGACTCTACAATAGTTATTTTTGAATTTATTTCCCTTTTTTAAGACTTGAATTCAGTCTTTCGGATATCTCTGAAAGTATAATATCTTTGTTCATAAAACTTAAAGTGTGGATAGATCTCATCAAGGGGAATAGCAATGCCATCACTCTGTCGTACTTATTTTTCTAGTTATTGCCCTTGGAAGTTTTTCAGACTTGAATTTTGTCCGTTGCATATCTATTAAAGTTTAATAGCTACGATCATGGAACTTAATGTGTGGATAGGTCTCACCAAGAGGGGGGGGGGGGGGGCTGCAGTGAACAAGGATCACAACTCTACTATTTTTTATTATCATTTCTATTCATTGCTCTTTCTCGGACTTGATTTTTTTCCATAGCATATCTCAGAAATTATAATAGCTATGATCGTGAAAATCCATGCATGTCACAATAACATGCAAAAGAACCATGACTCTACCCTGGAGTTATTGCCATTGTTGTTGTCGTTGTTTCCACATTTTTATCTTCATTCCCTAACCCTACTCAACACCAAGTATTGTGACGGGCGTATCTTGTGACAATTCGGCGCTTTGTTTAAAATTATAATTATAATCTTATCTATGTTACTGTTTAAGAAAGAGAAACGCCTACGATAACGAAATAAAAGAAACGATTAACGATTAACGTTCATTACAACCCTACCGAAAAACGCGCACTGACCGACAGTGTATTTGCTGGTGGAAAAGTAAAAGCGATACGGATTTCTGTCCGTGACTCCTATGATCGAATCTGGGCTTCGGCATCTCATGAAATAATTTGACCTTTGTTGTTGTTGTTGTTGTTGTTTTTATCTTTATTGTTGATGGTGGTGTGGTGGGCGAGAGAAACATTGTAACTACGGCATGAACTTACAAGGTAAGAGTGGGTACCGTATCTAGGAACTTTACTTAAGAGATGAAGAGAATATTTATTTATTTATTTTTTTCATGGAGGTATGAACCGAAAAAGCTTATCACACTCAATGAATACGCGAAGCGGATTTACATGTATACATTGTGTGATAAGGTTTTTCGGTTTAAACCTCCATAAAAACAAAAAATACCCTCTTTAATTCTTATAATTCAATAACATCGAGTGAAAAAAACCAAAAGCTTGACAAATTTTGATACCTTTTTGTATGGGACTATTTTGTGCGGAAGCATACAAAATCGCTGCGTTCTCAAAAATTCGGTTGAAATTGGCCTGGCGGTTTGTGAGGAGATGTTTAAAATTGTTGACACACGAAGGACGACGGACTACGCACGACACACGACAGAGGACGACTTCGTGTTCAGGTGAGCTAAAAAGAGACATTGTGTTATTAAGAAACTAATAGATTAGTGTAGACTGTAATTTTGTGTAGGTCAAAATTAAAATTTAAATTAGAAAATAAATTAAACCGTCATGCTAAAAGGGGTCTTCTTAGAAATGTGAACTGTATCGACCTAGTGAGGCTGCGCAGATTGCAGGGTCGAAACTTTCCACACTTAGTAGATTTTCATGAAGTGCCTAAAGACAAGTATTCTTACTGCTGATTCAGAGCTCCTTCTCAATAAATACCCCTCTCATTGACTATCACAAGCAAGTTGTCTAAAAATTCAACTAATATCGAAACCTTCTCGTGGAGAGTGACCCTTTTAACATTTTGTATATTGACCATAACATGCCCGAGATGCATTAGAATAGAAATTTATAATCTTTATATTATATCAGTGTCTTCTTTATATTTGTCTTGCAACCAAAATGTCAAGTAAGAAGATAAACAGAAACTAAGAATAAAAGGGAATAGGTTTGTTTGCTCTTTAGTTTTTATTTTTATTTTTGACCTGTGTTTTAAATTTTAAGCTAAACTCAAGCTAATTATAAAGGTTTATATTCTTGTGGGGATCTTATTTGACAGGTAGTCTTTCCGAGATTCTTTTGAGTTATTTTGATATGATGATAAAGTTTTCATTTGGTTTGTGAACAAATATGGACACCTATATTTGCTCATTATCTTCACTGTAATTCAGAGTTAGTTAGTCTTGCGTTCGATGGACCGAAAAACAACTCAAATCGAGTGATACAATCTCCCCTCACAAATTTTGTTACCACTACATATGTACAAATAAACTTAGACCTGAAAAAGGTGTTGTACATAAGAATCCTGTTAACCACCAATTGATCAACACTTTTGTTGCAATTAAATTGAAGTTATTACTAAAAGGAGTTATTGTTATTTAAATCTAATGCTTATACCCAAAGTCAGTTCTAATTAAGAAGTGAATTTCTATTATAAGGGTCACACATCAGAAGATTCGACTGTACATGCAATACTTACGTTATCTGAGTTACAGATGTGAATTAGGACAAAATCCACACGATCCAGACATTAACAGTCATTTTTTATCTATAGCGTTCAGTTCATGTAAGGACGTCGCGCATTACAGTCACACTCCAGAATGGGGATTGAACTGAAATATTCTCTTGGAATTATTTTTCTTTGCTTCTTAGTCGGTTGGTAGTCAACAACATATTACTTTCAACTAGAAATTAGAACTAAAAGAAGAAAAAAACTACTCAATTTTTCGTTAACATGCACATATCTAAGATATATTCATAAAAGAATGCTTTTTAAATCGAAGATTCACTTCTAGAGGAAAGCGATCACAAATTGAAGTGTTCAAATTGAATATCTCAAAAGTGATCCCATGAACTACATCGGGCTTTTCAAATGATATGTCTCAAGTTTATGCATCAACGGACTTTCGATATAACAATTAAGGGGTCTGCAGTACTTTCTGGGTTACGTTCGAGGTTAGACGTTGAATGTTTTACCTGTACTAGGTGATTAAAATATCAAAATGCGCACTGTGTGTAATCTTTGAGACTTAAATGAATATTCAACATATTTTAATCGCAATGTAAAAAAATTATAACTTATTAAGCCATATCCTGCAAAGCTTGTCAAATGCATAACGCCATTAGCACGCTTTAGGCTTCATTTTAATAGAGACATAAAATATCCGCTTATCATACCTTTTCATCGGGCACGACGTGTTTGGGTCTTTTGACTCTGACCGATATTTATATTCACCCAATAGAGCCATTTAGTGATGTGGCTATTGTTTTCTTGTACTTTCACTATACATGTTAACTTTACTAATCACTCACTCACTGGAAGATAATTTTCACCTTACACGGAAACCAGCAATTGTCATCTATGTATTGAGAATATCTCTCGGTCATTTAAAGAAAAGAGCAATATATCCCATCTTTTGAGAGGTCAGCAAAGTCTCTTGTCAGATTAAGTATATTCTTTACTTTTGTACAAGTGGGTCACATCCAATTTCCTGGCTATTTTATATTTACCATGCATATTGTAATGAAATAAAATTCATTTTTATTTTCATGTCAAACAATTCGTATCATCTAATTCACATTTAAATGCCGTTTGCTAAATTTGTTCTTGTTTTATAAGTTTTGTTTATGAATTTGCAAATCCTGAAAGCAAGAGTAGGTCCATCTGGTCATATTTCAAGGTAACGGTCCAAGGTTTCACTTGAAATATTAACCTTAATCATGCAATCAAGTGAAATCCATTAAAAAACCTGACAGCATTTTGATGATATTCAATCTCCAACAGTATATTCAGAACTTTGATTAACGTGATACACAGGGTCTCTTTTCGATCGATTTGTACATATTTTATACATAAAACATAATCTGAAATGGAAACAGTGTTGTCGTAGAGAAAAAATATCTTGATTTCTTAACATTCTCAAAATTTTAACAAAGGGTGATTTATATTCTGCATATGAATATATCAAAAACTGATTTAAAAAAATCCTCAGTTCTATATCGGCTGAAAGTATCAGTTGTTATGTATTGCAGATAAGTTTAGCCTTTGCTCGGCCGAAATGTGTACAACTGACACAGACTGTACGACGACAACCTGCTCTGTAGGTAGTTCTGTTATTTGTCAACATCCGGCTGGAGCAGGAGTACAAGAAGACAACGGAGTTTGCACATGCGGAACTACAGTGGGTGAGAACATTCTTATTGCTAAGATAAATGTATGTATGTATGTATGTATGTATAACCTTGATAAATATTTTGTAGTTAACGCTGGAGTTATGTCACTTTTAACAAATGCAACAAACTCGTATGATTACAAAGTATCGAGTTTCCACATTGCGCAAGTTTTTCTTTTAAGTCACCTAACACAAAGTGCTCAATGTGAGCTGTTTTGATAGCCCAATGTTCGGCGTCCGGTGTCGTCCTGTGACGTCTTCGTCCGGCTGGGAACAATTTCTTTGAACATATTTTTTTCCTTAATAAATGGGCAAGTCTTATCGAAACTTAGCATTGAAATGTTCGTTAAAATTATTCCCCATGTACCATGTTTTGGCCAGCCCTGACGCACCCCAATTTACATTGAAACAAAGAAGGACGCTCTGAAAAGCTTCTCTTTAACAAGAGGGCATAGGCCATTGATGTTTAAATGTAGTAGAATCTCATGTCATGACTTTAGGTCGTATTTGCACTCCGCCTTGGCTTACCCTTTTTAACATAGACTCGAAGAAGGAAACTTAAAAAACGTTATTCTCTGAAAGCATAAGAGTATTGATACTTGGTGTTTAAAACCTCCAAGTTGACCTCTAAAGTTTGTTTAATGTATATGAATGAACTTTGAAGACACTTAGAACAGCATCACAAGTAACCCTCGCTTATTAACTTACTCTTCTAAAATATCCATAATTACCAAAACCTATTTTCAACAAAGCAGATGTAAATACGTTGGATAAAGACATTTTATTATCACCACTCATTATAACCATACTTCATCATGTATATGGTTAAACAAAACAAGATGTTTTCGTTTATTAAGAGATACAGATTTTATTACGAAAAGTTGTCTAATTAGAAGAAATATTCGTACCATTTTCGTTTGGGATCTTTTGTTTATTGAATTAATACGTGATTCGAGGTAAAATACTCGCATTTTGTCTTCAATATTTTTGGTCTTGCCCTGGAAAATCAGGTATATCAACTGGTGAGTATTGACGGATAAGTGGTCATGCCATTGAGCTCCGGTAGGATATAAACGACACTATTCTTGCAAATTTATAGTCGGTAACTATTAACGAAAAGGGGCCATGATAGCAATTTATAGCTCACCTGGGTTACTTTCATTAAATTGCAGAAGGTAGGGTTCATGAGTAACATGGTGGTGAATCAAATCTAAGTGACGAGACAAAAAAAGTCGTAAATAAACAACAAAAACCTTTATAGTAGCTGTATGGCTTCCTCACATGAAAGATTATATTTCCCCTGAGTGGGATTTGAACCTCCAGTGTTGGAGAGTCTCTAGTGTATATGGAACTAAATAGGTGCTAGGGAAGTCACTGGTTGTTAAGGAAATTATTGTTTGATAAGAAAGCACCAGTTTATACAAATGTATTTAGTTGATAATGAAACAAGAAATTAAAAGATGTTTTTAGTTATAATTCATTTGGTTTGAAGTAGACCCATAGGGCGGCACTAGTGACCCCTCGGCCGGGACCATTATGAGTATGACCCCGGGATCATAATTGTACAAAATGTTTGAGGTCTACAAGGCACTGCTACATGCAAAATATCTAAGCTCTAGACTTTTTGGTTTTGGGGTCGAAGATTTTTTAACTTTTCCTATATAAATTCTTTGTAGAATTAAGTGATCTCTAGATCGGGGCCAATTTGGCCTCGGGGTCATGATTTGAGCAAGTAAACTTGGTAGAGGTCTACAAGGTAATGCTTCATATGAAATATCAAAGCTCTGGGCTTTGTTGTTTTGGAGAACAAGTGATTCCTGGGGCGGGGATAATATGACCTTGAGAGTCATGATTTGATCAAGTTTCGTAGAGGTTCTCTAGATGATGCTAAACACCAAGAATGAAAGCTGTAGGCCTTTAAGTTTCAGACAAGAATATATTTGGAATTTTCAAGCTACGAAATTAAAGTCGCCAAACCAAAAAAAATGCTTCACATAAATTTCGGCAAATGTTGGGATTCAAAGTTTACTTTCGGTCTAAATGAATTATTTGTTTTTCGATTGATTCTTTGATTGACAGTCGCGAACTATTAATTGACCGATCGCGTCTGTCAATCAAGGAAAAATCAAAGGCCAATCAAATCGTTCAATTTGGTCGGAAGAAGAATTTGAAATCCAACATCGGCCGCCATTTATTTGAAGTATTTCAAAATTACGTCGTTGATCCTGTATGATGCAATGGGCGGGACCAACGGTGTAAGTCGGCGGAGACTCTATTGATTTTTTTTTTTTTTTTTGATTTTTTTGATTTTTTTTTTTTTAAGATAGATTAATCAACAAAAATAGTCTGACAGAGTATAAATTCAATGCCTTTTCTTTTTTCAAAAATTTGTATTTTGATAAACAAAGGTCAACCCGAAAAGATATAGACTTGAACATCCCATCACAAACGACTTAGCATACAACATTGTCTGGTAATGAGTTTAACTCAGGCGAAGTACTTCACCTGAGTTAAACTCATTACCAAACAAATAGAATTTAGACTGGTCCAAGTGAGTGAAAATGTAGACGACATTTCAAAAGTGCTATTAACTGAAAACTAAAGTCAATTTTAGAATGTAAATGCTTTGAGAGAAAAAAAATGCATGTAACAAGAAATTTCTTCTTTTTCCATTAATGCTTTCGTAAAATTGTTCTTGAAGGCCTCTTCCTAGATTGTTTTTGTTTTTCTTATTGCTTATCCTAATGTGCTGAAATGATTCAAATTAGTGAGTGTATTCCAAATGCATCTTTAAAAAGTGCAAGTTTCTCGCAATTACTCTGGGTGATTTTGGTGTTTGATGAGGCCATTGAATTTTCTAATGGTATCGTGTTTTGATTTTAAACGACACTAAGTCTTTGGGTGTGCAAAACGTCGTAACTACAGCTTGAACAACTGCGCCTCATATAAATTCATGTAAAACACACATTAGGCTAAAATCACAACACAAAATATGTCCCATACCTAAATAGACAAAATTTTATGGACAAATGGACGATTACTAATTTTTCTGGATGATATTTACTGTGTGAAAACTCCCATTTATTATTTTATGATTTTTTTCCTTCTGAAACCCTTCACATAAATTTATGAAGTGGTCGAAAGAATTCCCTTTAAGAGCGGGATTTTACATAAGATAATCATTTTACGTTAGAAAAACATATAATCATCTATTACACTATGCTGATTTGGAAAGCTCCATTTAAAAAAGGTGAAAGAACTTTTTACACCCATTTAGCTAGCAAAGCGTCAGCTTTGGTTCTGAGGTCTTCTCAAATTTCAACGAGTGCAAAGTGCCACTGGAGGCTTAACCACTAAATCCACTGAGTGCCTACGCCATAAGAAGTAGTTCTGTTGTATTTGAGAATATTACAAACTCTATTCAAATGTATGGAACTCTTTCAAAAGCATGCTATCTAACCCATTACCACTCATTTCCGCTTTTTAAGCATCGCAAAGAAATTGCTTTGGAACATCTTGTGGACAATGGAGAAATTGCTTGTAACAAGTAATTTCTTCTATGTCCAGAATGTTTTCTACCAAAATCCACCAATTTGAAAGTGTCGTCTGCATCTTCTTTCAATTCGACCAGTCTAAGATTTTGTCATGCTGTAATAGGTTAACTGCTAGGTTACTTTAACCGCGTTTATTTATTATGATAACCCTTTACAAAGAGGATTTCTTTACAAAACCATGCTTTGCTAGCTTTCAGTACTTGCAGTACTTTGATTTCAAGGTTGGTAGGGTAAGATTACATACGGATAATCTTCCTTTTTTGCGTGGAAATGAACAGGTTGGGTCTAGAAAATATGAAAAATTAGAAAAAAAACATTGGGCGAAAATTTTCGAATTCGGAAATAAGTCTTCTAAAATCCAATGAATTTGTTCCATTAACCAACTTTTTCGTTATGTTATAATAAACCCCCTTTTAGATATATCATTTTGTGTGAAAATGGGTCTAGATTACAAGTAACACCATTTAACTCAACTGTCGAAAATAATACAAAGTACATAAAAACATTTTCACCGAAAGAAGCTTATACACGTCAAGGGCAGATAGCTCTGACCCAAAAACTAACGTGCTAAGGTTCCTTGAGAATATACAACTCTGATACATGTTATATCTTAACATATGTTGAAAATAAAAAAATCACTCGGCAGAAAAATGTGCCTGTGGTACATTATTGACTCTAATTATCTTCTTTCAAATGTCTGAAAGCATAAGAGTTAAAAATTTGGAAATTGAGAGCCAAAGATTTTCAAAGAGATTTCACCGAAGACACAGCGAATTTAACAAAATGATAATCCCACTGTTAAGGTAGATTTTCCCTTATTTCGTTCATTACGTACTAATGAATCTCATCTACGTTGGACCAAGGGGGCTGAAAAAGTCATCAAGTTGTAAAGTAATTCACGTGCTTTAAGAATTTTTTCTCGAAAGGGACCATATTTTGTTTATCTGTATATTAAAAAAATAAAATAAGTGTTTGTTTGTCATGTTAGATCGATTTCTGTCATTGAGTGAACAACAAAAGCTATAAATTCACGCGTGGCGGGGCCGCGAGTGAAAACATGCTTTAGTTGTTCACGAAAGTATAGCTTTTGTTGTTTACTCAATGAAAGATAAATCGATCTTGCACTGAAACAAACAGTCATCTTCTATATATTCATTTTTCTTTACAGAGTGTACTCAGCAATCAGACTGCTTTGATTTGGCCACATTAAACTGTCTAGAAAGCCAACGACATTGCTATGACAACAGATGTATTTGTGATCGATTTCCGGTTGGTTAGCCAAGGTTGTTGTTTTGGAGAGAATTATGAAATTAAATGATAATAAAATAACTAGACAGTAATTTAGATTTTTATAACATTACGTCAGTGGAATAGCTTTTACATCAGGTTCCGTATTTGAAGAGGCTTAAATTGTTGTAACGAGTCAAGGTAATATTAGTCAAACAATTACCTATAACCACACCATCCCGCTTTTTCATGCCCCTTTGCACGATGATGAATAGATATAAGGTGTCAAAACTGTTAATTAATTAATTGATATATTGATTGAATGGGGTTTAACGCCACTTTTAACAGTATTTCAGTCATGGAGCATATAACCATGGATTCCTGGTATTTCTCACACAAGTACTACCAATACATCTTTTTCAAGCCACCAGCTGCAACTCAGGTCTAAGATTATCCACCCGTTGGTTGTTGAGAATTGTTGGAAAAAAAAATTTGCTGCAACCCTATCTCCATGACTAGGAGTCTTACGCGCTGTCACTGCGCTATGGCCGTGGTCCAACCGTTAATTAAAATAGGTTGATAAAAATTGGATTCAACACTGTAAGGCCTTAGGTTTGAATGCCTTGTGGTTCAAAATTCTATGGATATGCTATATAGGTACTATAACACATCTCCGAAGACATTCAAAGGAAAGCGTTTACGCATTATGAATAGTCATCCACATTTAGCACGAGACTCATTTACGTCTCAGTTTTTTCCAACGCATATTAAGGGTCGATGTCCCACCTAAAAACTGAATTTATCTTTATATTCAGACATCAGGGAATAAGTTAAATAAGTACACTTTGCGGGTTAAGGCATATACGTAATCAGGTAGAAGTCACGTCGACTGAAATGTAAGTCATAGATATATTTAATTAAATATGCGCTGATCAACTTTTCTTGTCCGAGTGGCCATATATCAGTGTACAAGAATCATAACTCTATATTGCTTATATTTTCATTTATTGCCGCTCGTTCCTTTAAAGTATTTTATTTTGTCTGGAATATGTATAAATAGTATAATAGCTATAACTGTGGTACTTCACGAATAGATAGATCCTATTCAGGGGTAGTGCGGTGTATAAGAACCATAACTCAACATTGTTTACTTTTTCAGTCATTGGCCGACGATTTTTTGAAAGCTTGAATTTCTATTCGGAGCATATTTCTAAAAGTATAGTAGTTATGATTGTAAATCTTTATCGGTTGGAAAATACCATTAAGATGAATTGCTGTACAAAAGAACCATAACTGTACGCTGAATTTTGAGCTATTGTCCTTTAGAAATTTGTATAACTTGAATATTGACAGGAGAATATCTCAGATTGTATCATAACTTTTATAATCAAACGTTATAGGTCATAGATCCTATCGACCTGAAGGGCATTGCTTAAGAACAATAAATATACCTTGTTCATTGTTTAGCCGCCGTCATAGCACAGTCGAGAGCGCATCAGACTCCTAATTTTCAATCATTGGATGTAAAAGGTTCGATCCCCGGCAGCGGCACATATCCTTACCGAAATTTGTCTCTCACAAATGGCTGTATAATCATTAACCTAAGTGGGATAGCAGCTGGAGGCTAGGAAAGGGTGTAGTGGTAGAACTGGTGAGAAAAATACCAGGAATCCATGATTAGGTGCTCCAGCCGCCGCGATATGACTGAAATACTGTTAAAAGAGGCGTCAAACCCCATTCAATGCATCAATTGTTCATTGTTTAATTATTGCCCTTAAAAAAACTTGACATTTCTTCCGGAGCGTTACATCAGTGAATGTGAAACATGATTGGGGGTTTGATCCTTCTATTATAAGTACAGTACAAAAGAACCTACTGCACAGCCTTGCTAAAGATTTGTGCCCGTCGAAAACAATTTGGATCACCCATTGCACCTAGGCTTGTGACAGAGTCCAGTAAATTGTCCAGAGAATATATTTATTGGACTAAATTGAAACTTAGGATTTGTATTCATTTAAATAAAACGGAGTCGGTTTTCAAGAAATATAACTCTGCCTTACTTAATTTTTGAGTAATTGTCCTTTGTCGTTTTGTAGAATATGTAGAATTTTTTTGTGAAAATATTGTACCTATGATTGTGAAACTTCATGCGTAAATAGATCCAATGAACGGAAAGAGCAGCGTAAAAAAAACATAACTCTATCATTTCTTTTGGTTAGTTTTGTGAAACTTACTGGGAAGAAGTACAATGCAAAAGAAGTTTATCTCGAGTTTTCGTAATTTATTGGTTACCTCCCCTTTGCCTTATTTCAAGTATAACATAACATAACATAACATAACATTTATTCAGTAATTATAAGGCCACCGGCCAAAAATACAAAATACATTACATACATACTACGACAAGAGTGACATATCTACATTATGACTTAATCAAGAGAAGAATGTGTATGTTCTATGATTTATATGTCTCGTTACTATTCTAAAATTCGGAGGATTTTTGAATAATGGACATGACATTCCTTCACAAAATAAATGAAAAAAAAAATGTAAAAGTTGGTATTTCGATTTAACGACAAAAACTCATTGCGATTGTTTATCTGTTTGCAGATAGATATTAATCTTTAAAAGGGAAAGAGAAGCTTGCATACAGAATGTCTTCCTAAATCAATATAGAAGCAACAAATGATAAACTCAATAATTTCCATTCGCCTATATAACTGCTATTTGCAAACACGTGCAAATACAGCTTGAATAAGAAAAAAATAGGTACAGTAAATTTGAAATTAACTAGTGTTATACCTTTTCTGAAATACATTCTTTAGATTTGTGAAGTTCCGAAAAAAGGCCATATTCTCCAGCTTATCATAGGCAAAAAAAGTACATTTACATACATGTGCTATACACCATCTTTAAGTAATTCTGTTCGACACTTAAAAGCGTTATACAGAAAGTAAGCAATACGGGTAATACGATAATTAGACTGTGTTGCCATAATTTGACAAAATGATTCTTTATTTCGATTACGAAGCCAGCATGGTTCAAAGTACAATATACGGATGTTTTCATATGAAGGACAAAAAAAGAATAAGTGCACTTCATCTTCTACTACATTGGTATTTGAAATCAAACATAGGGGACAATAACGCAAATCTCTATCAATATTAGTGTGCCTGCCCTTTTCTATCATTAGATCATGTGTAGAACATCGGAAATTAGAAAGTACTTTTAGTATTTTATAACTTAAATCTATTGACAAGTATTGTTCAATAGTTAATAAGGATTTATAGTGTTGGTAATAAATTGCTTTTGGAGACGATGCTATATCACTATTTAGTTTTTGTGAGAAACAGTCAATAAGTCGTTGTTTAAAAGTTTTTATGAAAAGGGTATCGTTACCTACATCCTGAACAATCCATGTGTAGCCAAAACCAAATCGAAATAATAGCTCCTTAACTTTTGTGGCCCATGTCTGTCTACCGGCTTCATCTAACTGGTATAATAGATTGTAGCATTGTTTTGGATATCTTGATGCATCTAGACACAGAATTCGAGTCCAATATTTAATACAGTTGGTCATATAGTAAACACATAGGGGAAGACGTCCACATTCACTTGAGGCGAATGCGTCCATACAGTTGCTACTAAGAAGACAATACCTTTTACAAAAAGATGCGTGAACTGATTCTACCTTTTTGTTATATGTGTGCCCCCATATACTTGAGTTATAACACAAAATCGGTTTAACCATAGAGTCAAATATTTGAAACGTGTCGTTAGGGGATAATTTACCAAACTTTTTCCCGTACCTAATAACACATGAAGAAGCTTTTTTTGCCTGGAGAGAGAGTTTATCGATGGTGAAAGACCAAGCCATTTTTGGTGTGAAATACACTCCTAAATATTTATAAAATGGGACAACTTCAATTGGCTTTCCATTTAGATACCACTTTTCTGTGCTTTTTAGGGTTCCCCCTCTTCGGAAAACAATTATTTTTGTTTTTTCAATGTTAATTTTCATTCCTATTTTATCAGAGAAGTATGCAATATTATTAATTTGTTTTTGTAGGCGTACTACCGTGTCAGAGAAGCTTGAAACGTCGTCTGCAAATAGGAGTGCAAATAGGTCACTAACCGAATCAGAAACGAATATTCCGCCATCGAATTTATGTTTTAAATACTTTATTAGATCATTTATAAAGATGCTAAAAATTTTCGGACTCGCAATACAGCCTTGTCTGGTTCCAATCATGCACTTGAAACTGTCTGTTAGGCCTTCGCCTGTTTTAACACATGCTGTGGTATTACTATAGATTGATTTGAGAATCTTTAGAAATTTTCCATTTACATTTATTCTATCAAAGGATTTCCAAAGTTCATGATGATTAATTCTATCAAATGCTTTTTCATAATCTATGAAGATGCAATAAAAGCGGCCGTTTTGTTTTGAAAGATACTTTTGGACCATTGACATCAAAATAAATATATTGTCCGTTGTCGAATAACCTTTTCTAAATCCAGCTTGAGATTCCTCTATTACATTATTATCGTCGCACCATGTGCTCAGTCTGGTGTTCAGTATTGACACAAAAATTTTGCAAATATGATCAATTAGCGAAATGGCTCGATAATTATTTGGATCAGTAGGAGAGCCCTTTTTGTGAACTGGGTTTATTACACTTTTGGCCCATTCGTTTGGGAATTTACCGGAATTAAAAATTTCATTAAAAAGTCTATGAAGATATGGAAGTATTAGATGTAAAGTGTGCTTATACATTTCTATTACAATACCGTCGGGACCTGGTGATCGATCATTTTTTATTGATTTTACACTATTGATAATTTCTTGCTCGGTAATTGGAATATTCAAACAGCTAGTATCGTAATCGTTTTGGATAAAAGTGAGAAAGTTGTTATCTTCTGTTCTATGATATCCTTCATTTGTAAACAGATTGCTAAAATAATCGTGCCATGTTGATGCGTCTATTCTATTATTAGAGGATTTGAGAGAGTTTAATTTCATTTCGTCCTGTTTCAAAACTTTCCAAAAAGTTTGAGGATTTTTTCGTGCAGCCACCAGAGAAGAACGTTGTTCACTTTGATATTGTTTTTTCTTTAGCCTACATACTGCCTTAAATTTATTACGTTTGCATAATATTTCTACAATAAAAAAAAACCATGGAATCAATCTGTTGTAAAAGATTTTGCAGGGAATATCACTTTATAAAGGAAAGGGTACATCTATATTTCATTGCATTCATTAATAATTTAATGCTTAGTTTCGTCTATCAAAAACGAGCGTTCTGATTGGTCGAAAAATATAATTCATACCATGAACAAAATTTTGAGCACGCAGTGATTTTTGTATGCTTCCGCACAAAATAGTCCCATGCAAAAAGGTATCAAAACATGTAGGGTTTTTGCTTTTTTCGCTCTATACCATGAAATCATAAGAGATGAAGACCTCCCTCACCCCCATTTGGTCAATAAACTGATCGCAGCTGTCCATCAAAGATTCAAATGGCCGATCAAAGTGTTCAAATTGACCGGAAGTGAACTTTGAACTCCAGCATTGGCTGACATTGGCCGACGTTTATGTGAAGCATTTTTTGGCTTGGCGACTTAAATGCCATAACTACAACTTGGGTTTACCTCGCCAACCAACCAATTTACTGTTTGTTACCTGCCATAAATTTGCAAAATAACGCCGTTTGATATCGAAGTTGACCTTCCTGTTGGAGCTCAGCGATCCGTCAATTGCAGTATGAGGGCCAATCTTGCTACAATTTTCCGACCCATGTGTAACGATGAGATTGCCTATTGACATGGATTAATCAAAGTACTGAAAGAACTGTAAGCTAGCAAAGCATGGTTTTGAAAGGCAATCTTCTTTGTCTGTTGTCTTTTGTAAAGTAGAAAACATTGTGGACACTGAAGAAATTGCTTATGTGCAAATTGCTCCAGTGGCGGTTTGCACTCATTGACCTCTAAGACGACCTCAAAATTTTGTCTGTTAACTTAAGCTATCAAAGCTGACGCTTTGCTAGTTAAAAACATATTGGTCATGGACTAAAACTCCTTGGTCATTTCAGAACTACTAGTATCTCACTCCTTCTATCTTTTATTAACCCATGTCATGCTGAATAAAATCCTGTTTAAAATTGCACTAAAACCAAAGGACTGAAATCACTGGAAGAATTATCTACAGGTCAACATTTAATTTGAAAACTGATTTTATAAACAATTCTTGGTTAAAAAAGACAAGCAGGTGGTGTAGACTAAGATCAGACTGCACATATGTGCAGGCTGATCTCTGTCTATAACTCCTACCAGACAGAAATATTCCCGGTTCAGCATGACAAGGGTTAATGCTTGGCTGAAAAGTGTCAATGTATCAAGGTGGTTCTCCTGTAATAAGGAGATCACAGAAATACAATGATGATTTCAAAGTCATACCGGTTAACTGCATTCTCTAAACCGCTATCCCAAATTGGCAAAAGCCAGATTTCATATTTATCTTGCTGTCATAATTATTACACACAAGTCGATATACACGCACCGAAATAAACCTATAATGACGTAACCCTAACGCCAAATGAATACAGCTATAATCAAAGCACTGAAAGTATTGATTGTGGACGTCCCTGTTTGCACAGAAGAGTAATATGCCCGTTTTCGTGTAGAAAATGGCATTTTTCATAAAATAATACATTTAAAGCAAAAAACGTCTCGCTTAGCCCGGCTGGCTTAATTGGTAATACTGGATGTTTTCTATTCTAGAGCCCTGCGCACGATCCCCAGGTCGGAAAAAACACACACACAAAAGACAAAGGCCCGAGTAATATCTAACACTGGCGGATTTCAACGTCCACCAAAAATGGCGAACATCATGTCTCGCTGAACGAAACTGGTCACGAACAGTCAGGTCGCTACCTTTCCACCCATATTCTATCCATTAACGATTGACTGTATATATTTGTTTACTTTGCTACCGATATTGTTGTTAATTTGTGACGTTATAACGACCTCCTCTTGCACGAACTCCCAAAAGGTCATCTTCAATTACTGCCTAATTCAGGTTATATCAAACCCACATATAAGTTGTTGGTCTTACCGTTCTTAAAAAGAGTAACAATCCATACGTCTACCAGTTTTGTATAAGTAACCAAACAGACAAAAGTCGTTCCTTTAACGGCATTCCATAACTTCAGCCAAAGGTTAATTTGTGTTGGAGGTCTTCAGCGTCCATCAGTTTTACCCAGTTTGGAAAATCCAACAGGATATTACTAGGGCAAAGGGGTAGTATTGCCGAATTAGGTTCGATTATCATTTTTCAACACCTGTCTCCTCAAAATAACTGTACATTTTGAAAATGGCGTAATACGAGGATTCTATATAATTTGTAGAATGCGAAAAGACTTCTCTAAAATAAAAAATACATCTACAAATATCCCGCTCAGGGTAGATGCGTCCACGGTTTCAATAACGCTACATAGTGAGTAATTTGCCTTCTATCTTTAGAACTCAGCATACCAGTTGTATACGTCGGGAGTGATAAGCTATACGTATGTTCAAAGAAATCCTTAGATGATTATGATTATAATTTTATCTTATTTATTTTTTAAACAGCCTTTTTAAGCTACTACTTGTCACAGAAATTTACAAAATATTCATAATCTTTCCAATGGTTCTTATAAGTATTAATTCTTAATGACCATTTCTAATCTAATATTGTCCAAGTTTCTAAAATAATATCTTAATTATTTGTGGATTTTCGGAAAAGGATCACCTAGGAAAAATAGAATGTATTGATCTTGAAAACTTATTAGACTGCGATCAAGTGAATTTGGTTTAACGTCACTATCATTATTATATCATTAAAACCGCGGTTCGTACGTGAACCTAACCATAGCTTAGTTTATACTAATTTATTTTAGTTCTATTTCGACAAAAGCTGTAAGCTTATTGAGTCGCTCTCGAACACACATCCAGATGTTTTCACGTCCCTGAAGCCGCCGCCATAGCGCAGTTGGTAGCGCGTCGGACTGTCAATCTAGAGGTCCCGGGTTCGATCCCCGACGGCGGCACTCATCCTTTCCGACTATTTGTCTCTCACCAATGGATCGATAATCGTAGACCTATGTGGGATAGCAGCTGGAGGCTAGGAAAGGATGTAATGGTAGTACTGGTGTGAGAAATACCAGGATTCCATTGTTAGGTGCTCCAGCCGCCGCGATATAACTGAAAGATTTTTGAAAGCGGCGTAAAACCCCATTCAAACAAACAAACTGAAAGAGAGGCAGTGGCTTATCCCGACTGCTACCCACTTCTACTGATGGGTAGACTGAGGCTGGCTATTAAGTGTCTTGCCCATAAACGCACATCGGTGACGGTGGGGCTCGAACCCGTGACCTTCAGATCACGAGTCAAGTACCAATACCACTCGACCATCGAGGCAGTCAAACCATGGCTTCCGGTCTTTATCACACCAGGACATGTACATGTACAACTGAAATTTTCGAGATTTGTCTCGTTCCAATTTCCCGAAACTGCCTTAAGCCAAACTGGACGCATACAGTAAGACAAATTTGTAAACAAACTGCTTCGATTATTTCTAATATCTGAATTTCTTTGAAGATTAAGTCAAAGTTTCATATTCATTGTGCTGAAGGGTAAACAGCAGAGTATCATTGCATTTTACAAGTTAAGAAACTTCAACAGGGGGTAAAGAAAAAACAGGGCGGTCACACGATACAAGGAACCAATTGAAATTTTCCACTCGTGTTGTACGCGTTGGTGTAAAGTTGCAATAGTGAACGAATCTCCATAATAGATGATACTGCCACATAAATAATTTCCATTCATAAGTTGAAAATACCATCGATGGGTAAGAGATTGTTGAGAAATATGCCAGCATGTCCTAATCGATATATTGAGGGGTAGCTTAGTTAGGATAGGTCATCGAGTCTCGAGGAATGTAAACAAATTAGTATGTGACGAAAGAGTAATCTCAACGTATATCAAACAAAGGTTATCTTTATCGATTTAATCGTATGTGTTTGCTTGGTGCAGTCGTAAAAGCGCTAGCTCACCATGCGAATGGATCTAGCTCGAATCTGTCTTTCGTTCCAGTAACCCTACCATTCATTTATTTTCCGGGCTACTATTAAAATCCATTATACTTTTATACCGCATCACTTGTTTTTTATACATTATAATCATTTGTTTTTCACCCTAATTTTAAATCCGAAATGCAACTGTTCGTCCAATACTTTCAGTGACTACCAACTACAGTGCTTATTGCACTTTGATTTTTTTACTGTTTTTGGTGAGGGAATGAAGGTACGAAAACACCCACGGTAACGAAAAAATGCAATATAAAAACGATTAACTTTAATTGAGCCTGTGCGTGACATTTCCAACAATTTCGCATGTGCGTGACTTGCACACATTGAGCACCCTGGACAGCCATTTGGGGCAATTAGAATATTCGCTGATTGTTTAAAGAAGCTTTGGGCCAGTATCTATCTACAGAGCGCAGAGTGAGGACTCTGATCAGACTGTGCGGATGCACAGGCTGATCAGAGTCTTTACTGGGCGCACATGTGCAATGCTTGGAAATGTCACGCACACGCTCAACCGAACCGAACAACGTGTACTGACTGACAGTGTATCGGTTGGTGGTAAGTGAAGGGGAATAGGATTTCTGTTCATGGCTCCCCTAATGAGATCCCGACTGAGGCGTCATATGACTTCAAATTCATCTTTTTTGGTTATTTTTGTTGGAAGGTCAATTGTTTATTGACCTTTGATAACTCACTTAAACTTCTACATCTATAATTCATACCTGCGCGTATTCATACAGTGTAATTAAATTTTAGGCTGCACATCTCAGTGAAAACAAAAAAATATTCTCTACATTTCTTGAATAAAATTAAAATTTAATATTCAAGAAATCTAAAAGCCCTTGAAATATTTAGTCAACATTGAAGAGACATATTGCTACAACATGTAAATTAAAATTTGGGAAAGGTTGTGTAAAACGGTTGATTTCAAAAAGCATGAAACTCATCAAATAATCGTGAAAGAATCAGATTTTATATGACAAAAACTTTTAAGCAAGTTCAATGTATCTATTTATTTCATATGTAAAGCTCGTAAAGCTGCGGGACATATACTTTTGTCCGAATATATGGTTATTTACAAGGTAAGAATGTGTACGGCATCTAGGAACTTTACAGTCTAATATCATAAAACACCAAACACGTTAAAAATCGAACCAGAACTTCCTGTCGGAGTTAATGGGCGGAGCCTAGGGATTTAGTTGGCAGGGTCAGTGATTGGTCAATTTCTAGCACGAGTTGTAGTTTTTCTTGTATCAAATTGACTTTCAAGTGTGACCTTGCGCTCATCAGATGACCCTGAACTTCGTACCAATAGGAATCTCTTATTGTTAGGATCACGCTTGTGATGGCCCTATTACTTGAATCAAATAATAGAATATATTTACAAATAGACACGCTTGAAATGTGTAGACCGTGTCATTATCCGGTCTAAAATAATAACAAAAACTGGTGTTTAAATGGGAAAGTAAAAATGACCTTAAATGATTACATTGACACTGGAACCAACAACAATTACCCCTGTTATATATGAATGACTCGTGATTTAGCTTTCAAAAGTCATTTCCAGAATCATTGCCAATTTCCAAGTGTTTTTCATGCGTCAATTCGACTTTCAAAAGTAATCTAGACATCCTGAGGAGTACCTACAGAAAGTCGCATTGGTGTAAGATGCGGTGAACCTACCACTGACCAATCAAAACCTATTTCTAATATTTTAGATTTTATCGGACAAAATGACAAACAGTCAAAGACAAGGAAAGTAACAGATAGACGGACAAATAAACAGACATTAAAAGTAAATATCCCCGAACTAACGATTCGGTGGCATAAAAAGCTAAGTCCGTATTCTTTGCGTTAGTACCATATAAGGCAGAACACATTTATAGTAAATTAGATATCATGCGTTATATGGACTATCCTCCTTTCTCAAATTATTTTAGTAACACAATATTAGGCGGTTCCGGGTTCGATCCCCAGTGTCGACAAATAGCTTTTCCGGCATTTGTCACCCATCAATTGATGAGATGAGAAGCTTGAGACTCGGAAAGGATATGTTGGCAGTCCTGGTGTCAAAAATACCAGAAATACATGGTTTGGTGCTTCACCCGCGGTGATATGATTGAAAAACTGAAATAATCCCTAATAAGATATACAAACATCAAAATGAGCACTGTGTGTTAAGAAAAAATAACAAATTACAGACTACAATTTTGTATGAGTAAAACATTCAAATTAAGAATTACATTTAACCGTCATTCTAAAAGGAATCTTCTAGGAAATGCGAACCGTATAGACTCTGGTCAGACTGCGCAGATTGTAGGGTCGAAACTCATCTCTCCTTGTAAATTTTCTGAATCTAAAACAAACGTTTTACCATAAAATATATTTATTTCAATAATATTGTCTCTACAACATAGAACCCGTCTCTTTTCATTTTTTTTTGGGGGGGGACCCTCGGGGGGTTCCTCGGGTACCGTGCCACAACGATATACTTTCTTGTTTAGGATTATACTAAAGATTAAATTGCTTGAAAAGTTCTTAGTTTATTCACTTTGCTGATTATGCCGTCTGATTTATCTAGATATATTTCTTTTAATGGCAACTGACCAATCGCGATGTCAATCAAATAACCATTCGACCAATGAAATCATTTATTTAGACTATTAAGTTAACTTTGAACTCCAACATAAGCCATCATTTATGAAACCCATTTTTTTCCGACTCAAACTTCCTGATTACAGCTTTTTCAAGCACCATTAACCATTAACTCACCAATTTACGTTTTTTACACGCTACTGGCCATAAATTTTGCAAAATAACGCTGCTTAAAATTGAATTTGAAATACCTTGAACAATTGGTCAATTGGAATTGGATAGATTCTCAAAATGCTGAATAGCGTTTTACAACTCGTATACCTTCTTCGTTTCTTACCCACTCTATTACAAGATCATTTAATATTATGTCAAACGTCGTGAGCTATTTTTTAAGTGAGAGCAATATTATCCAACGTTCACGTGTATGTCGAGTGAAAATATGACTGTTTGAATGGGGTTTATTGTCACATTTTACATAAGTCCAGTTATACAGCGGCGGCTGGCGCACCTAACCACATTTTTTCAGTATGTCTCACACCAGATCTACTTCTATAGCCTTTCCGAGTCTCAAGCTGCTTATCCCAATTATTTTTACGATTATCCACTCATTGGTGAAAGACAAATGTCAGAAAAGATATTATCGACCGGGGATCGAACACTAGACCCCCATGATTAGGAGTCACGCCAAATAAGCCATAAGACTTAAGGGGAAAGTAAAATTTTAAAGTCTATCTAATAAGTTAACCCATTCCCACACAGTGGCGCTCAAGGAAAACCATTTGGAAAACATCGTGCAAAATGAAGAAATTGCTTGTTACCAGCAATTTCTTCATTTGACACAATGTTTTCTACCCAGAAAGTTGAAAAAATATGAAAAATTTCTTAAACTTTAAATTATTGTTTGCAACTCCTTTCAATTTGGACCAGTCTAAAATTCTGTCGTGTGGGAATGAGTTAAAGTCATCGATCTTCGTCGTCCGGCTAATTGTAACTGAGATTATTTTTTTTAGAATAAAAGCTGTTAAAAGACTTTCGTCGTTGAGCGAGCAATATGTCGTAAATACAGCTTTTTCAAGCTGTATTTACGAAATTTAGCTCTTGCAAAGACGATTTGATAGCCATACAGCTGTAATGTGGAGGGGCTTGAATTAAAGTCTCAACCGAAACGCTGAGGGATCTGGAATCGAATCTGGACTCCTTTTCTATAGCTAGACAATATACAATTCTAGGTATACTCTTCACAAGAGTCTTAAACCCATTCCCACACAAGAAAATTTTAGACTAGTCCAAATTGAAAGATGTTGCAGACTACAATTTTTTGTTGGTGAGATTTAAAAAATCTTGGTCTTTTTGGGGAAGAAAACATTGTGTAAAATGAAGAAATTGCTTTTTTCCGCAATGTTTTCCACAGCTCTTTTCTTGAGGGGCGTAAATGGGAGGGCTTGTGCGGAAATGGGTTTAACAGCATATATGTTTGACTGTAAGTGACACAATCTATGACTTGCCCGTGAATTCTTATCTTGACATTCGGGACATAAATATAGCCTATAAAATTCAGACAATGCTGTTGTTTCTTCAAATGTGGTGAGCTAGAATTTATGCCATGTCACCAACTACCGCACTTGTCTATGGGATCCAAATTTACCAAAATGTGAGCCAAAAAGTAGGTTCTCTGGTGCACATAAACGTTCCAATCAACTCAGCTTTGATTGAATTGGGTTTAACGCCACTTTCAACAGTATTTCAGTCATATCGCGGCGGCTGGAGCTCCTAACAATGGATTCCTGGTATTTCTCACACCAGTACTACCATTACATCCTTTCCTAGCCTCCAGCTGCTATCCCACTTAGGTTTACGATTATCCACCCATTGGTGGGAGACAAATATCGGAAAGGATGGGTGCCGTCGTCGGGAATCGAACCCATGACACCCCATGATTGAGGATTTGGAGTCTGACGCGCTACCGACTGCGCTATAACAGCGGCCCAATTAACTCTAAGGCCGGATATTTGTAGAGGAGGGAGTCTGTTTGATCGGGATTGGCGTTACCTTGGTCGATGAGCAATTATGTGGAGGGGTTTAATTTTGTTTGGACGAGTTCTAGCACGCGAATTCTTCCCCATCTGGTGGGTTACTACTCAATCACTTCCCGACTGTGGTCATGTGGAAATCGGGTTGGGGTAGTTAGTCGAGTAGAGGCCTTAATTGACCAATCGGCCGTCAATTAAGGAATCAAGCCACCAATCAAATCATTGCTTTCAACTCCAAAATTTGTTAACCTTTTTCGTTGATTAGGCGACTTAAACGTCGTAACTACAGCTCATTCAATATGTAGTTACGAACTTTAGGTCGCCCACCGACTTTTCTCATTTTTGTTGCATGTTACTGGCCATAATATTTTCAAAACAATGCCGTTAAAAATCGAAGCGGAACTTCCAGTTTGGAGCCGACTGGCGTGGCCAACGCAGGAAGTGGGCGGTGCCAGGGATTGGTCAATCAAATCATGTACACGCTGAGTTGTGTCGTGAAAAAGTGATTATTGACTGATCTCGATGGTCAATCAAAATATCGTTCGTTCAATGAAATCACTAATTTAGACGGTGAATGTTCTTCGATATATATGTTGAGCATTTTTATTGGTTTTGTGACTTAAACGTCGTAACTGCAACTTATTTAAGTTGTAGTTACGACGTGTATGTCGCTATCCAACCATTTAACCCTTTCCTGTACAACCCCTGGTTTTTACGTTCCTGTGATTTAATGATTGAGAAATCATGGCGGAAAAAGAAGAATTTGCTTAAAACAAGCAATATCTTCTTTTCTGCAATATTTTCTATTCTACTGAATGGTTATTTTTTAAAATCAAATCCACTTAAAATTGTCGTCTGCAAAACCTTTGAATTTGGACAAGTCTAAAAATTTACAAAATAAGAAATGGTTAACTTTTTATTACATGTTACTGACTACAAACTTTGCAGCCTAAAGCTGTGGACTATCGAAGTCGAGCTTATTGTCTAATTTTGTGAGCATGGCGATCTGAAAAGTAGATCTTGTATGGTAGTGAATGCTCCCTCTCCGCATGACGGGTCAAAAATAAAATAGAACACTTCGAGGACGATAATGATAGTAAAGAAGAGGTTTGTTTGTTTGAATGGGGTTTTACGCCGCTTTCAACAATCTTTCAGTTATATCGCGGCGGCTGGAGCACCTAACAATGGAATCCTGGTATTTCTCACACCAGTACTACCATCACATCCTTTCCTAGCCTCCAGCTGCTATCCCACATAGGTCTACGATTATCGACCAATTGGTGAGAGACAAATAGTCGGAAAGGATGAGTGCCGCCGTCGGGAATCGAACCCGGGACCTCTAGATCGACAGTCCGACGCGCTACCAACTGCGCTATGACGGCGGCAGTAAAGAAGAGGAGGGAGGCTAAAACGAAACAGTTCACTGGAGACAAAATGTCATTCCAATGTTCACGATGATCGGTTTTCAGAACGATGCCCTACATTTAATGTTATCTAAGTCGTGACATTGTTTTTGTTTTCGTGCCAGTCTTTCGTGAAGAATCTAGAACAAAGGGGAAACAAAATGTTCCTTAAACTTAGCGCCATCTTTTGTTTCTTTGTTTTGTTTTTCGTGACAGGTATGATCTTTGTTAAATGTTGAACTATGGAGAAAATATATTTTCGAGAAAAACTAGGTGTATGCCACTGTGTGGTAGTATTCCCCCCTCTCTCTCTCTCTCTCTCTCTTTCCCTTTCTCTCTCTCTTTCTCCATCAATATCCCTCTCTCTTTCTTTCACTCTTTCCTCTTATCAATTATAAATCAATGTAGAATTTGTTTCTTCTCAACTCGTAACCAAATAATGTGGAGGGAACTCAGACTATATCGATACAGCCTATTTGTCAATGTCTTACTTATATACATTTCGTGTTTGTTTTATAAACCAGAACACATCAATGGGGAATCTTGCACGGTGAACTCGGATTGCATTGGAACAACATGTGTGTCCGGTGCCCATTCAATATGTCAACATAGAGACGGTACTGGTATCCGGGATGGAATGGGGCTGTGTACTTGCGGGGACTCAAAAACAGATAGTAAGGACGTTTAATAATTGATAGGACACGTCGGTATAATATGTCTAGTGTGATTTTTTTTATCAATTATTGTAAAGAGTGAATTAATGCAACTAATAAGAATCTTCCAAAATATACAATCACCATCGTTGGTCCAACTATATAAAGCAATGAATCCACTGCAAATACAATGTCTATGGTGAATGAAGTTTTTCAGCAGCTTATGTATTTTTATTCTACCCGAAAAATGCCAATTTTAGCATGAGATATAGACAGAAATAAGTCTGCACATATGTGCAGTCTGATCTAAGTGTACACCTGCTTGTTCCTTTTGGGTCAGAGTTGGTTTAAGATTATTTTTCAAAACAGTTATAAGCCAACAATAATTGAATCCAGTAACATCGCCCCTATGACTTTAGAGGAAAGTAGTATTCAATGAAATCTCATGAAATATCTTTCATATCTCAAATCTGATGAATATTTGAACACTTGTATATTTAATTCATTATAAGTGTATCAGGCCCCTGGCCCACAGTACAAAAAGCGCATAGAACAAACAATTGAATTTATACAGTATAAGTAAAGGCTCGCTTCCACAATTCAACAAATACTTTGTTTTGGAATAACCATATTAGTTAAGGTCATGATACAGTTTTATAGTAAAATAAATCATGTTAATGTATAATCAAAAGAAAAATATAAATGGGATTGTGTCACTGAGGTCAAAGGTCACGTATCCATGGGAGCACTCAGCCATACACAATATATGTACATTTCATTGAATATAATCTCAAGCCTTGAAAATATCAACTTTTTAAAATCATTTTTTTTAAATCTCTTTGATCATTCTTATTATAAAATATTATCTATGTGACGTTTATTTTACGTCTTTCAATCTGTACCCGTCTAGAATTTGAAATCAGGAGAGGGTTAAGCAATCAGAAACAGAATTCCAAAATCAAAATAAAGCAATTTAACAGAAATTAACCTGTGTTAAGCGAGCACTTGTCTTAGCCCATTCACCCACAAAGACGCTTTTGATGGACGAGTGGTGTGCTTAACTTGTGATCTGATGGTCGCTTGTTCGAGCAACATCGTAACCGGGGTGTGTTCATTGGAAAGACACTTAATAGCCACTACAAGTTTACCAAGCTGCATTATTTGGCAGTGGGTTTATGTCATTGCCTCTCTTTCGGAGACGTGAAAACATCTGGATTGTGAGGATTCAAGTGCGGTTCTATGAGCTTGAAGCTTGCGTCTCAATCAAATTAAAATAAATTCGTAAAAACTAAACACGATTTTTTGGACACCCCTAAAAATAAAGATGGGCAAACATTGTGTAAAAAAAGAAATTGATTGCAACAAGCATTTTCTACACGTTTTCTACCTAGAAGAAAAAAATCTAATATTTCATTAACCTTAAATTTCCGACTGCAACTCCTTTCAATTTGGACCAGACCAAAAATTTTCCGTCTGGTATTGGATTAAGTAACCACTCTTTGTTTGTCCCTTAGATGATTGCTTAATATAGGTTGGTCTCTAAACGAGTCGTCTGATATATACGGAACCCCTAAAGTAACATTCCAGACAGTGTTTTAATATGCAAATTAACTGTTAATAATCAATTAAATATTAATTTGCATATTAAAAAACTGTCTGGAATGTCACTTTAAGGGTTCCGTAAGATGTACCTCTTCTGAATACAATCTTTCTATATTTTTCTTTTTCACAAACTTCCTTTACGGGGTTCCACTAACGTCTCCTTTCGAAAGTACCGAGGGGAGCCGGGCATATTTTCCAGAATAGTACTCAGGCCCATCTCTGCGGCATGTCGTAGGGTGCGAATAAAATCGGATACTAACTACTGCTTTCCTCGTTACTAATGGATTGCAGCAGTTTGGTGATTTATATTCCCAAGCTTATATTATTTATGTCGATGTAAATAACTTTGGAACGAAGATTACTAGCTAGTGTGTGAGACTCTCTGTGGTTAAATGGGGTATAAGAATAAAAAACTGCAGGCCTACCCCTGTCACATCTGCCATTTCACCTGGCGGAACAAACGTGACAACACTGGTATATCGTAAAAGGCGATTAAGGGTATTCAATTATAATTTTGGTTTCATTCCTCATCTACCATTTGGTATCTTTTGGTTGTCTTTTTTCTGCATGCTTTATGCTAAACTATGCTTAAATTTCTTGCTCACTAAATTACCACAGCTGTCGATGCGCCGTTAAACACTAATCAATCATAATAATCTTTTCCCAGACTGCATCACCGAATACGACTGTTTCCGGGACAAAGCGCCTCTACTACAGTGCCACGACTCATTCCGCCATTGTTATGATACACGCTGTATTTGCAATAAATTTGGTGATGCCAAAAAATAAAAGAAAAAAATATATCATTTAAAAACTGCAAAGCTGTTTTCGTCATTCAAGTCTGGTCCATTTTCTGTACTTTTTACAGAAACATAATCTCTAAAAAGGGGAATCGTTAAAGAATTAGTGAACCCTTCTGGTTCACAAGGGTAAAGTTGGCCGTCGACTTTAAACCCCGAGGAATAATTTATTGCAAAGCATTGTGACAAAAACTGAAATCGCTTATAACGTGCAACGACGGTTAGTTTTCGAAAACAAATATTCGATGAATTAGCATAATCGTTCTAGATTATCATTATCTACCATAAACGATAAGTGTCAAAACTTTTACTTCCGAAGAAGCCCCTCTTTTTCTTGATATTTATTCTTAACCCATTCCCTCATGCCGACGCTTTTTGACACCCTAAAGACAAAAGTTTTGGAAATTATTGAGGACAATTAAGAAATTGCTTGTTACAAGCGAATTTCATTGTCCACAATGTTTCTATCCCGAAAACAAATATTTGCAACCTCTTTGAAGATGAAAAAGTCTAAAATATGTCGTCTGTTAATGGGTTGACGATCTTTGACTTTGGTTGAATGAGTGCTTGTGCGGAGTTTAAAATCACTTTCAACAAAAGCCCAGTTAGATTCGATGGCATGAATTCCTGGCATTCCCCCAGCCTTCAAAATGGACAAGTATGAAAAGTAGTTTCTTAACTGGTGGATAACTGGCCACATTTGATTGGCAACTTGTCACGTCAACTGATCTCCGAGAGAAAGTTCGACTTGGATATAAAACGGTGTTATTTTACAATTTATGGTCAGTAGCCAAAAATTAAATGATTTAAATGGCCTTATTTATATTTCCGACGTTAAATCGCAAAATCAACAACAAGGAAACTATGAGAGTCCTGTAGGTATTGATACAAACCAAATATCATAGCTCTAGGCCTTATGTTTTGGCTGAATAGGGTTATCAAATATTTCCTTATTTATTCCAATGTAAAATAAGGGATCGCAAAAAAGGGGCTAATTTTCAGAGTATGGTTATTCTTTGAAGTATTTCGGTAGAGTGTCAATAGACATTGATATACAGAAAATGTCAAAGCTCTAGGCCTTTGGGAGAAGAAGGTTTACAAAAATTTACTTCATTATTTCTATGTAAAATCAGGGATAGCAAAAAAGGGACTAATTACTAAGAGTATGGTGATTCTTTGGAATTATTTGGTAGAGGGTCAATAGGCAATTTTATGTACCAAGTATCAAAACTCTAGGCCTAATGGTTTGAAAGGGAAAAAAATATTTTTTTTCAATACGTTGCAATGGCAACCTGAGTTCTTCACGGATTTCAATTCTGTGAAGTATTTCGAATGAGCATCACCCAAGGAACATTTTTGCGAAGTTTCATAAAAATCTGTTGGGTACTTTAGGAGGAGAATATGTTTGTAATTGTGATCTGACAGACTGACAGACAGGTGGACACAGGACTACTGCCCCATCCTGAGGGGGTCAGTTTTAGCACTTCGTGCTTTGGTGAGCTAAAATGCTAAATATTTATTGTTGGAGTTCAGCTTCAATCCTATTCTCTGATTTGATTGGTATATCGATTTTTTGTTGACAGTTACGAAGCGTCAATTGATTAAACATCCTTTGTGTATACTTTAAATATTCGAACTAACTTAAGAGAGCCATAGATTAGTTAACAAGTTTAGAACTGTTTATTACAGGTAGTGTATGTTACAATAAAAATAATATGTATATCAACGGAGTGGTTTTATATGGCCTGGATTTTTAAAAAAAAAAAAAGCATTCTAACAGTCTATTTTTTACTTTACTTAAACCTAGTACCAGATGGCAAAACTTTAGACTGGTCCAAACGGAAAGGAGTTGCAGACGACAATTTCAAGTTTATTAAATTTTAGGGATTTTTTTTCAACTTTTGGGAAGAAAAAATTGAGTAGAATTTAAAAAATGCTTTTTGCAAGCAATTTCTTCATTTCACACAATGTTTTCTTAATAGTTATTCATGGTGGTCGTCAAAAGCATCATTGTGTGTAAATGGGTCAGTAGACTTCCTATCATAGGTTAGTCGTTTTATCAGCTGGTAAAGTATGATTGTTCGTGTTATTGGCCCCGAGAACACTTCCTTCGAATTCTGACTCTCTGAACGAACCATTCACAAAAGACATCTGACGCTTGGCACTGTCTCTTTTATCAAAAGCGATCTGGGCTTCTTCGTCTTTAGGAGGTTTGTATGTCCAAAATGCAAGCGAGAAAAAAATCATTGAGAGTATTTTAACTGAGATTGCGACCAAAAAGTAGTTCCGTCCTACGGCAGAGTCGTCATAGATCCAGCATGACGTGTCCTCGCCACATTCCGTCTGCCACACTAAACAAGCGATATCTGTCACCGCCCCGAATATAACAGGCCCTGGAACGGTCCCTGTGGATAAATAAAAGAGAACATAAAGCGGTCGCTCGTAATAACTCCTCTAGTGCCGCCGTCGACTTTAACGTCGACTTTGTTTAAGTCGACAGTTGTACCAGTCTAATATCTCCGTAAACTTTTTGATCCCTTTTTTCGAAAAACGCATGAGAAGATTTTTTATGCAGAAAGACGATATGTAATCAATGCATCGTAGACGAACATAACGACACATTTGCCATTCACGTGCAATCGCCGGACTGGCGTCTAAAGAATTTTTCCACGTTTCGTCGGTTCAAGGTAACATGGACCTATGATATCTGTGTCGAAAATACCATACAACGAATCACAGGTTAGGAACCAGATGGCGTCCGAGGCAAATGTAAACTAGGCTTTAATTTATTTTTCAGATTCCACAGAAGGTTAATCAAACAATATAAAGAATGTTTGTTTGATTCAGTGAGTGATCAATCAGTCTTTCAATCGGCAAACAACAAAGAATGAACACGACCATTCTAACATAACATAATCTTTATTCTCCAAGGTACAATATTTTGTACAATATTAGGAATATATCAATTTGAAATTAAACATTGTGAGAGAGGATCGACCTGTCATTTCTTTAAATATTAGTGCGGTTTAATTACGCCAATATTAGATTAAATACAAAGAACAGAACATAAGATAAAGAAAATTAACAGGTACCGGGAAAAAAACCATGTCTGGTTTAGGTGTGAAGTAATTGATTCTCGGTGACGAGCTTAAGTTGTTCATTTTCTTGTTTTCGAAAAAAATAGACCAGATATTTTAAATTTCATATGTATTTACAAAGGTACTTTATTTACACATATTAACCTTTCAATCGGCAAACAACAAAGAATAAACACGACCCGCCTTTCAATCGGCAAACAACAGAATAAATACGATCAGTCTTTCAATCGGCAAACAACAAAGAATAAACACGATTAGTCTTTCAATCGGCAAACAACAAAGAATAAATACGATCCGCCTTTCAATAGGCAAACCACAGAATGTACACGATCAGTCTTTCAGTCGGCAAACAACAAAGCATAAACACAACGTTCAATATACAGCGGACCACTGAGTGATAAAATATCAAGATTTTTTAAATCTCTTCAAAGACGTTTGATTTCTTTTTTTTTTCACTTTTCCGAATCATTGATCTTTCTTGCGTTTCCTTTAAACTTGGTCAATGCAAGAAAACTTTACGGATCCTAGACAAAAATTTAACACTTGGCTAATTTGCAGAAGAGCCGATGGCGAGGATGTAAAGTTTCAAAAAGTCAATAGCAATACAGATGTACAAGTTATAGTGAGTGATCAAAGGTCAATTTTGTCTATACAGGTATAGACAAAATTGACCTTTGGTCACGCAATATAACTTGTACATCTATACCTACCAAAATACCAAAGCGGTGTAAAGAATCATCCAAAATATACAATTTATTCTAGCCCTTTTAAGAGCTATCGGCTTCCTGACGAAGCACCAGAGCACTAGAGCACAGCGACGCTCTTTACAGCCACTTACCTAATAATCTGATGAACAACCATTTGAGGCCCATACTGAACGTTCTGTGATCTTCATGGATACACCTGTAAAAATTAAATGTGACCCGTCACGTGACCGTCATGTGGAAAGAAACCACTACAATAGTTAGACAAGTACACAGATCTAGTCTAGCAAGATCATAAGAACTGGCTGACCAGGAGTGATACTGTTTGCCTTTGGAAAATATGGTGTTAAAAATAGTTTGATTTTCTATTTTACTTATATTCATAACCGTTTAAAGCAGTTTAAAAATAGCAAGACTGAATGACATCTGCCGCATCCGATTCCCTTTCCAAAACAGAGGCCCCTAACGGGATAGTGTATTTTCAGTTTATTTATCGTCACTAACGTAGCACATGCCCATATGAGCGACGCCCCAAGAAGACGGTTAGTTGTTACGGGGGATAGTGCAAGGATGCAGGAGACGAAACTGCTGAGAGCTCTGCCTGGTTCTGTAACGTGCTTGGTGGATAGAACCGTCACATGGGGCCTCGGTTTTACGTCTCATCCGAAAGACAATTAATTTGTATGTTGATTTGGTCAGCCCAGTACTCGAACCCGTGATCTTAAGGTTTGAAGTCAAGTGCTCTACCAATCTAACGGGATTGATTAAATGTTGTCTATTAAAAATCGACAAACATTGTTTTCTATTATATTTAACGACATACGGTATAAATTCGGAAAACGAGAAATTTCAATTTGGTTATTTTACAAATCTAGTTCTTTAATTTTACATCTATTATATCGAAAAATGTTTTGTAACAATAAATCCCCGCTCCAATTCCTACGTTTTCTACATTTTCAGGCATATGTTTTCTATTATTGTTTTTTCTTTGTATAACATAACCCTGTCGAAAATATGAAAATATCATTGGAAACCTATGTATTCATCAAGACAGAATTGTAGCGATTCTTACATTTCAAGTGCTTTGAAAATGTTTCTATGGCTTTGTTATAACTAGCAAAAAGAGAATTCCCTAAAAAACATTTCAAAAACTTACCGGAGAGTAGCTGCGTCACTTGCAGTGGATGGTAGGAATGTGAGAAATATGCAAATGAAGAATAAAACTAAAAATAGATACAGCATGCCACATCCGGCAGAACAAAGACCCGATGTCACTTCCGTTGAGTTGGTTCCCGAGTATTCGGACATACATGAACAATTTGAAAATGTCTGAAAATACAGAAAATATTGTGTAAAGGGACCAGCATAGCAACCACAAGCGAATTATCAAATTAACCCATTCACACACAATCCCTCCTTTTACGCACTTCAAGATAAAAGCTTTGGAAAACATTTTAGAAAATTACTTGTATCAAGTAATTTCTTTAATACCAACAATGTTTTCAATCCCAAAAGATGAAAAAAAAAATAAAATTCTATCAAATTGAAATTGTCGTTTGCAGCTTCTCTCAATTTTGACCAGTCTAAAATGTTATTGCGTGGGAATGGATCAAGGAAAGGATAGTTCAACACATTTAAGGCAGATACAAACAGAATGGGCCATTTCGACAATGGCGCAATAATTTATAATTTAATCTATAGCTTCGTCGTACAATTATTTGTGATGATAAAAGCCTTAAAATCTTATGACCACTCCTTCAAAAACGACTGAATTCTTATATCTTTTAATTGAAGGTAAATTTTGTATACATGACTTTTCTTCTTCTGTAAGAGTTGCTTTTTTCAATTGTATCAGTATACCTTGATTTCTCTATGTGGTTTCACAGAAGAAAAATGATTTGAGGTCGTCTATCAGACATAGAATTATAAGCCTTTTAAACAAGAGCCCTATGTGGCTCAGAGGTTAGTGCATTTGACTCGTGATTTAAGAGAATTTTAGGGTTTTGGGTAAGAGTCTGGGCATAGCCACTGGTCACTTGGGTAAGTCCAAAAACTAGGCATTCAGAACCCCAAACAAGTATTGGTTATACCCGAGAAGCACACGAATAAGTGAGCATCACTGGGAACGCCACTTAACCAATTCCCACACAATCACGCTTTTTCACGCCCCTCAAGAAAAAAGGTTTGGAAAACAAATTGAACATGGTAGCAATTGCTAATATCAAGCAATTTCTTCAAAGGCAACAATGCTTTCTAACCTATAAGGCAAAGAATTCCTGAATTCCATCAACATGAAATTGTCGTCTGCAACATCTTTCAATTTGGACCAGTCTAAAATTTTGCCATGAGCTAAAGGGTTAACTCGTTCCAATTCAATCCCTAGCTTTTACCAAATTTATGTAAATTTATGATTGAGATAACTTTGTAGAAAAAGAAAAAAATGCTTGTAACAAGCATTTTTTCTTTTTCTACAATATTTTATACCCTATTGAATTATTATTTTTCCAATAAAGTCGACTTAAATTGTCGTCTATAAAACCTTTGAAAGGGGATATCATTGTTTAAAACCCAATTTAGTCATCCGTAAGTGTATATTTAAGTTTTCAAGAAAAGAATCAAGCGCTTAAAAGAAATAGAATCAACACACACCTTTTCATTAGCAGATGCGTTTGTGCATCCTGCGTGACAGGCAGAGAAGTATTGGATGTTATCAGAGGAACAGACAGGATCAAAGTACTTTGTTGTACACCCGCACCCTACATTACAACTGTGTACAACACTGCCTAGCGCCGCACTGAAATAAAATTAGAAGGTATGTTTTACAGACAGGATTAAAGTACTTTGGTGTACACCCGTATCGTTCATAGTAATAGTCAACAACACTGCCAATGCTGCACTAAATCAAAGATAATTAAACGTACACCAACATCCTTCTTTATAATCCGTGGATAATATTGAGATATCAGCTGAGGCTATGAAAGGATTTAGCGATGGTACTGTTGTGAGAATTAATAGGAATCCATTGTTTACCAGGAATCCATTGCTAGGCGATATGACTGAAATGTTAAATGTGACGTTAAACCCCATTCAATCAATCAATCGATAGACAGGATCAGAGAGCTTATTAGAGCCGTTCATAACACTGCAAAGCACCATAACTAAATATAATGATACAGACAAAACAAAGTAATGTTCGCATAAAATCTTAATTACAAGGATGCATAAGCCATTGCATCGGAACATAATCGAACAGCAAGGTATAATGTTAAAGTACACAAATATCCTTAATCCGTTCTCACTCTATGACGTTTTTGACGTCCCAAAGAAAAAACAACTTTTGAAAACATTGAGAAAAATGAAGAAATTGCTTGTTACAAGAAATTTCTTTTACCACAGTATTTTCTACGCCCAAAAGACAGAGATCTTTTAAATTTCAGCAATTGAAAGAGTTGTTGTCAGCAACTTCTTTGAATTCATACTAGTCTAAAATATTATCATCTGGTAAAATGTTAATTAAAACGATATACAACCTTACATAGAGCTGCATTAAAATAAAATTGCTGTGCGGTTTAAATCGTACAGGATAGTCATCTCTGGGACTTAATCCTTCTCAAGTTTTTAAAAAATTTGGACCTGTCAAAGGTTTTGCAGACAACAATTCAAAGTAGAAATAATTTGAAAAATAATTATTATGTAGGGTAGAAAAAATTGTAACAAGCAATTTCTTCTTTTCCATAATGCTTTCTCAAGTATAAAAACACAAAGACCTAGAAAGCAAAAAAACGAACAGGAAAGGGTTAAAAACTGTCTGTTTTACACGGGTAGTTGTCCAATCGAGGTTCATACTCCAAAAGAGCCATTTTGTTTCTATGGACGAAATGGTCGAACTTTTCACAGATCTTGATAGCGACAGATAAGAAGTACAACATAATTTTAACTATGCAAATGAATGTATAACGGTTATTCCTAGATCAGGTATACAACCGGATATAACGCATATGCCCGAACAGAATGTCGTAACTATAGCTTAAATAAATCTGTAATTACGACATTTTGTTCGCGCACCGACGATAAATGCTTCTTGTAAACGCTTTATAATACATATATTATTTGTTTTTTATCGTAAAGTAAAGGAATATGGTTTGGTTAACGCATTCCCGTTCAATCTAGCTTTTAGACGCCCCAAAGAAAAAAGCTTTGGAAAAAACTGTGGAAAATTGCAGAAATTGCTTGTTCTTCATTATCCACAATGTTTTCTTTCCCAAAAGTTAAAAGGACCCAAAATATCATAAACTTTGAATTGTCGACCGGTCTTAAATTTTGCTGTCTGGTAATGAGTTAAGCAGGTGGAAGTATATGCTTTTATACAGATTCATTGAATAGCAATCGGCAAAACGTCATTGTCAATCAAAAAAAGAAAGTCAAATCAATTCGTTCACTTAGAGCGAAGTGAATGAAAAAATCAACATTTCATATCAAGCATTTGCTTGGTCTAGCGACTTAACGTCGTAACTACAGCTTATTTGAGCAGAGCTGCTACAGCTTATTCAGGATGTAGTTATAACGATCGGGTCGCCAACCCATGATTTGCCTTTTGATTTATGCTCTTGACCATAAATTTATACAAACGATCTTTTCTTAACGGAGTTCAATTGACATTGCTTTATATATATATATATATATCTGTCAATTATCTCATATGTTTTAGGTGCCAGACCAAGTAGATTAGAATTCATATTTTCATACAGGTGGGAATAATTGAATTTATTATATACCTGTAAATAATATGGATAAGAATCTGGCTATCTGATACAACTCGACAGAAAAAAAATCAGTTCGGCGTGTACCAAAAAACCGTATTCGTCGATTACCGTTAAACACGGACTACGTGTTTGTGTATTGGCGTTCGGGTTTTTGCGGAAAGTTGGTTATTTCTTAACCATTTAAGAGAATTTTCTTCATGTCATGCCCTAAAAGGTATAATAAAAGGAATATTACATAAGTAATATAACAATAAATAGAAAAGGACACTGTTGTAATTTCCATTATTCATATCTTTGTTACAGCTACACTATTATAGCCTATGTCTACTTGTTTAGTAACATAGATTGGTTTGTTTTGTTTGAATGGAGTTTAACGCCGCTATTACAGTTTTCAGTCATTTTTAGGCGGCCGGAGCACCTGACAATGGATTCTTCGTATATCTTGCACCAATTACACTAGTGCATCCTTCCCTAGCATCCAGCTGATATCCCACAAAGCAATTTCTTCTTTCCAAGAATTTATTCTCAGGCATAAAATCACAGAGACGTTCAAACTAGGGATTTTAAAGGAACGGATTAAAAAGATAAAATTAAAGGTAATATTGAAGGACTTAGTTATGCAGTCGCATCATATTTTGGCTGTTTTTTGTTTGTTTGCTTTTTCCATTGTAAATATGAAATAAAATACTGAAAATAGATCTTCCTTTGCTTACTCGAGCTTCATTAAAAACCAACGTCGGCAACTCGTTTTAACAATCCTTTACCCTGATATGCATGAAATTATTTTAACTAGAGCGATTATCCACGGGCAACTGATGTCATTTCATCAAAAATAAATACCCCATAAATCTGGGTGTTGCCGTCCAGACAAAAATTGGACATTGCACTTTGACCTTGACATTAGACCTATATCTTTTATTTCAAATGGCACATGAGAACAACCCTTCAAAATTATATTTTAACCCATCCATAATTTCGTGAGTAACTATTAAGAGAAACTTGACCTTGAGCTGTGACCTTCAACTTTTATCGACCTGATCAAATAAGCTGGTCAATCTACTCACGATTTGATAAAAAAAAATAGGTCAAATAATTTTGAAATACTTCCATAGAAGTCGGAACTATGCCTGATATTTTAAAACTGGACTTTGAGCTGCGACCTTGACCGGTTGGTCTTATGATGGTGTAGATCAGATGCACTGAAGTACATGTATTTATATTGATTAATTGATTAAATGGGGTTTAACGCCACTTTCAACAGTGTTTCAATAATATCGCGGCGGCGAAATAGCAGGAGGAGTTATAGGTCGAAAATTACTTTAATAAACCTGTTTAGGGAAAATGTCTACGTTAAAGAGGGGACCATTCTTCTGTCAAGGGGAGTTGAAATTTTCAAAGGCGTTTTGCAAAACCTCAAAATGCGATCAATTTATGTCTAAACTTTGGTTAATCTGTGAAGCAAAATAACAGGAAGAGTTCATCTTACAAAATTCCTTGGACTTTTGTACACAGACGGATAGACAGACACATAGACGGATTGATAGATGGACAGGCAAGCTGATTTTAGTATACCTCCGAAAAATTCGTGGTTAGTTGTTGTTGTTGAATGGAGTTGGGGTTTTTTTTATTTGTTTGTTTTGTTTTGTGGTTGTTTTTTTTTGGGGGGGGGGTGTTAAAAATGAAATATTAGGCAGTTTGAATGAATTCATAAACGGCAACATTTAACACAAAAAGAGATCGTCTGTATGTGACCTCAATGTCTTACTGCAGATTGAAAAGGCTTTAGTTACAACCTCTAAGTCTACAACAAACAAAATGCCTGAATAAATGTCGGAGTTCACCTATGATACAATAACGCTTTTTGACGCCCTCAAGAAAGATACCTTGGAAAACAATGTTGACAATGAAGAAATTGCTTGTAACAAGCAACTTCTGTTTGTTTGGTTTTTTTGCCTAAAATGCAAAGAATTTTAAATTTTCACCGACTTGATAGTGTCTTCTGGATCATTTTTGTTCCAGTTTGGACCAGTCTAGCATTGTGTCGTGTGGTAATGGGTAAATCAATTCCTTGTTGCTGGCGGATACCAGTCAATTAGTATAAAAAATAATTGTTCTAGCCGAGAGAAAATGCGTCACTACAGGTAGATTTTTTCTCTTATTTAGAGTATTGAGCTTTTAAAATGGACGTTTTATCATCATCACTTAAAGAAAGTTGTAACTTAATTCAGATGATCGCGCATGGCTATAAATTCTGAAATATATTTACCTGTCGTCATATTTCGCCGTAATGCCCACGAAATTCGGTTCTTCACACCGTATCCACAATAAGTTAATAAAAGCAATTGTTAAAAGGCACGTTATAATAGCAAACTTAAACATTCCCTTCACTTTTAACTTCATTCTGTTACAAATAAATCCACCGAAAAACATCCCGCCAGCTGCTCCAGGGACTGAGGCTATACCTAGAGAAAAAAACAAACCCTTGACCCTTCCAGTTTTTTTTTTTTTTTTTTTTTTTTTTTTTTTAATTTCAAACAAGTCCAGATTGAAAGAGGTTGCAGACGACAATATAAATTGCATGCAATTTGAAATTAAATGATCCTATGGAGTAGAAAATATTGTGAGAAAAGAAGAAATTGCTTATTACAAGCAATTTCGTCTTTTTCCACAATATTTTTCTGAAGAATAAAATCACAGCAACGTAAAATTACGAGTTTGTACAGGAAAAGGTTAAGAAACAATTGAAGGCAACATCAAAATGTGGTAACTGATTAAAAATAAGAGGCCCATAATTTGACATAATCGCGCACCTGAGTTTATGAACAATACAAACAATCTGAAGCATTTTCAGATCAACTGAACAATAAAATGTCGTCGTACTGTCAACAAGTGTTTCTAAGAATTGATCTAGTGTTTGAATCTAGATGACAATATTTCAAACTTATCCATGTTTATGAAGCCATTAAGGGGTACACTTCGTAGAGTAGGGCGGTAATTTTAAAACATCTTGAAATATCAAAATGTTATCTATCCAAGACCTTCGAAATATGAACGTCTGCATTCACACACATTTTACACCGGTGCTTTTCTTTTGGTATATTGTGAACGCTGGAAGACTGCACTGCCTGCTGTCACAGCGCAGTTGGTAGCGCATCCGACTCCCAATCTCCAATCACGGGGTGTCATGGGTTCGATCCCCGCCGGCGGCACATATCCTTTCCGATATCTGTCCCTCACCAATGGGCGGATAATCGTAAACCTAAGTGGGATAACAGCTGGAGGCTAGTAAAGGGTGTAATGATAGAACTGGTGCGATATATCAGGAATCCATTGTTAGGTGCTCTAGCCGCCGCGATATGTCTGAAAAGTGTTCAAAGCGGTGTTAAGCAATAAAGAAAAAAACAGCACTGCATGCGTATATCACACCGGGATTTAAAACAATGCACTACCAGCATTTCCTTTTGTCTTATGAACAACCAGAAGTCAATCTTCTATCTCTTATACAGTGTAATGTGCGACTTCCTTAATTGATATTTTCACAGTAGCAATGTTCTTTCTCGTCAGAAAGTAAATCGGCCGACACAATCGAGGATCATTTTCAATTGAGTCGAGACTATCATTAAAAGAGATTTTTCCATCCATTTTGAACGTCATATTTTACTTTCGTGTATAAAACAAATATTGAAAATACAAAGTGGACCTTTTGTGTTGGCAAAACCGCGACTCATCTGTGAATAAGGTATTGCGCCAACGATTGACTCTCCAGTTGACATGTCGGTTGGCCCAATTCAGTCTAGCTCGACGGTGCTGGACAGATAGAGGTATTCGCTGCAGAGGTCTCCTGGATCTAAGCCCGGAAGCATGCAATCTATTGCGAATTGCCAGAGCCTGGATCAACTGGAAACATTCTTAAGGCGTGAATGGCAGGCAATTCCACAGCGACAACTTGATCAGCTGATCTGGTCTATGCCACGTCGTGTACAGGCCTGTGTTCAGTCACGTGGAGGTCAAACACGGTATTGACACCGAGAATCATTACTGGTAAATGACTTTTGCACTGCCATTTTCAGTATGTGCTGCTTTGGCGTCCCGCTACTTCATTACTATTGACATCACCACTTGATTACTTGCTGATGTTGCAGTAACAGTATATGATGTTAAAGAATATTTGTTTGTACTTTTTTAAATATAAAATATTCAGATGCAGTTGTCAAACTATTCCTTGTTGCTTAACTTTTTTTGAGGAGTATATATTTCTATTAGGGTTTTGTAAATCGGATTTCTTGAGAGACGATAATAAGATTAACAAATTTAAGTGTTTCGAAATACTGACCTGTATAGAGAGCAGCAGCGGACGAAGATACTGCGAATCGATTCTGTATAAACTTTGGCACGAATGTCGCAAAACCGGAAGTTAGAATACCCTCAGATGCACCAGCCAGTATCGTAAATAGGAAAGGATAGTTTTTGATAAGCGACCACGTGACTTTAGGCATCATCTTGATTGGTAGACGCTTGCTGGTACCATGACCATGACTCTTGTCTTTGTCAGCGTTGTGCATCTGTGTTACTCTTGTTTCACGAATGCGTTTCGCAGCTGAATTGTAAAAAAGGGGAAATTAGAAATTACGCAAATACTCAACCGTTTTGATGAAATTTCTCGTTGTAATTTTGAAAATGCAGCATGTCTTCAATGTTCGTATGTTACTACTTTTTAAGCCGATAAAACTCCTTAATATAAAGATGGTGTTCTTTGTGGTTGGTGAAATAGATTTTTTATATAATTGGTCGTCACTGAGAAATTGGACATATCGTTGCATTCCGACTTTAGAATTAGGGTAAAGCAACTTTAATTTCTATTACTTTCACAACACATAGGTTCTATCCTAGTGTATGATATTTCCGTGAATGTTAATTAGAACTTATATTATTTTACACGAACGTAAGACCTTGATGCAACATGGGTACCGACAAAAAGCAACTTTTTGTGAAAACTAGATTTTTAAAAATGCTTGATTGTTAAACAGTCATGGTTAGATCATCCCTGCAAGCTTTTTTTTATATAGCCAAAACAGAAAAATTTTGGAAATATGATAACTTAAGTTTAAGAGCAAATACTGACTGCAGGTTTATGAAATTTCAAAACCCTATCTTTTTCTGGACAGAAATCAACAAGTTCCTAAACAGCGCTGATTATAAACAAAGAAAAAAAACAACTATTCTTTGGGCGAATTATTTAGACAGCTTGAAAGCATAATAATCAAATTTGCTCTACAGAAGAACTTTCAAGACTTTGATTAACTTATGGCTGGAAAATAATTGAGTGGCAGTATCATCTTTGTTTACACCTCGATATGATTGAAAGAAAGGGTTGGTCAGACGCGTTCATCACTAGCGGAAAATCCTTGAATCATTCATCTTTAAAGCGTGTGACCGTCCAGTTTTCCTTTACTATTTTTGATTATTCTTAACTTGTAAAATGAATTTTTTTTCTGTTTTTCCGTCAGAATATACGTCCAGTTGGGCTAAAGGCAGTTTTGGTAAATTGCAGCGACTCAATCTCGAGTTTATGGTTATATAAATTGGTCTACGACCAATTAAAAAGAAGAATGATCTCGGTGAATAAAGAGTAATATATATTGATATGCTCAATTAAATCGAGAAATAGGTTTAGCTTATCCCTAGTGACGTCATCTGAAAATATTTGGTGGAGCAACAGTGGTCTTATTAAGGACCAACTTCAGGAATTTTTGACAATTCAAATTTTAAATTTCAGGAAGCTTTTATAAATTTAAGGATTTTTTTTTCATACCCCCTTCCTACCACAGTCCTCTTCTGAAAATGAACATAGATTAAGCCTACACTGTAAAAAAGTATGTACGGTTATCACGAAAACGAGTGTAAACTCAGTTTACACTTATTTTAAAGCAGATTTACACTACCGGAGTAAGTATTTTCTAATGGTGTAAAGTTAGTAACGAAAAGGTGTAAAAAAGCCGATTGTAAATGGGTGTAATCTTACACCATTCTTTGCTAAATATGACACGGAACTTGGTGTTTTGTATCACATTACACTTCTGATAGGAAAGTATACACTGTCAAGGCAGATCGGAATTCCCGCTGGTGTAAAGTAACATTTTAAGGCCTCAAAACACCAAAAGAGATTAGAGAAACACATTCGTGTAACATTTCTCTACACTCGATCAAGTGTAAATTTGCAATTTCAGATGATATTTTCCTCTCTTTAAGTTTGAATAGGGTATATATAATTAGCAATGAACAACTCACTGGTGTTACTCCACTCTTTTGTGGTAAAACTTCACATCATTTTTAGTGTAAACTGTAAATACGCTTAATTCAGAGAGACTTTTCCCTTTTGTTGGTGAAACCTCAAATCATTTTGGGTATAGTATTTTTTTTTTACAATATATTTCAATAGTTCACACCATTAGTGTTCCATACGCCAAATTCAGAGAGGTTTTACTATTTTCAGTGGTGAAACATCAAACCATTGTGGGTTTAAACGTTCATTTTATACTTAATTGAACCATTTGGTTTATCATACGTTGAAAATATAGATAGATTTAAGTTGTTCAGTGGTAAACACCCCGCACAATTCTGAGTAAATCTTAAATTTGTTCACAATATTTTACACCAGAAGTGTTAACATACCATGAAATCAGAGGGACTTTACTCTATTAGTGCTAATCTTCAGTGAAAAGTATAAATGAATTGGAAAACAGAATAACCACCAGCCCCGATAGCGGTGAGGGTAAGTACGTGTTCCTATATGTCATTACTTGATCTGTTTGTATTGATGTATAACTATTTAATGCATGGTTTCTAGATGAGGATGTCAGCAGAAGGTTTGGGAATGGAAGTAAGTCACATTTGGTTGGATTGACAGAAAATAACACTTGAGACAGAAGAAAATAAATACAGTTATGCTTCTATGTATGTAAATGCCCTTCCGCGTGAGTTCAAATATCACTCACGCTAATTTCAATTTTACTTTTTTATATTTAATTAATTTTTGCCCTGTTAATAAATATAAAAAGCAACTTTTTATTTACCCAACAATATATTATCTTTTGAAAAAATAAGATCCCTCTTTCGTGTTTTTTTAAGGTATACACTTGTTCATCGACTAACACTTTGTTTGGTGTTTGGATCTCCCCTGTATTTAAGGAGTAACTTTACACCGAAAGTGGTGGCAGGTGAGTTGCCACTACTTTTGGTGTAAAGTCATGCTATATTCTTTACAGTGTTATAATACATTATTTTCCACCACTTAACTTAAAGTCCCCCTTTAATTTCTTTTGAGAAAACATTCAGGTAAAAGAAGAGATAGTTTCTTTCATTAATTTCTCTTTTTCCACAAAGTTTCCTCTCCTTCACTATTTCCACTTTTTAAATTTGAGTCGGCACAATTGGCAATATGTGTTTGAAAATCTTTCAGGGTTTAACAAATTTCTTAGTCTCAGAATTGGGGGAAATGATTCATTTCAGTTAACTCTGGTCGAAACTTTAGGGATACGACAAACTGTATTGCTGCCAAACTGTCTCCAGTCCAACCAAAGATATCCGAGTACATACCGCGTGGATATCATTTATGTAGTTTAAAAGTAGCATTACAGAAAGCTGTGTAAAAGTTTATGGCGGAGTTGTATTTCATACAAAATCATTGTTTCATTTCTACAAGTTTATGTTTATAGATAGTACGAGTGACGTCATCAAAACTAGAAACTTTGTTGTAACTTTACAAACTTAATGATATACAAGTTTAATCATACTTGGCATTTCCGACCCGAAGCAGGAAAGTGGTATTGCAACAAGAAAACACGTCGTCATGGTGATGAAAAAACCCGCCCACCAGGCTCCAACCCATCGGGGATCGTCGGTTTCTAAATCTATCCTGAAATACAAGAAGGTTAAGGTAAATTAGTATATAGAAACGAAAAACTTACGAGACATGTGACCTCATAATGTACATTTTCCAAAAGTCTCGACTCATTAAGTACAGCAATGTATTTAGAATATACAGCTAATTGACCAATCGCTGGTCCCGCCCACTGACTACCAATGCCCCGCCCATTAACTCCAACAGGAAGTTCCGCTTCGATTTTAACAGCGTTAGTCTGCAACATTTATAGCCAGTTGCATGCGACAAAAAAAGTAAAATGGATGGTTGGTGATCTAAACGTCGTAACTACAGCTTGAATAAGCTGTAGTTACGACGTTTAAGTCCCCAAACCAACAATTAAGGTAAACAAAAATGGCGCCAGTGTTGGAGTTGATAGGCTCGGGTCCGGGATGAATAAATTATTTGATTGGTCAGTTTATTCCTTGAATGACAGTCGCGATTGGTCAATTAAAGGGTCGCTAGCCACGCCCATTTAGCTCCAATGGGAAGCTCAAATTAGATATCAAACGGCATTATTTTGCTTTTTTTTTTGCAAGTAATGTGTAACAAAAAATATAATGGTTGGTTGGCGACCTAAACCTCGATTATGGTCGCTTAATTGACCTGGTCGCTTAATAGAAGTAGACGCTCGAGTATGATCTATACCGTATTGCCTTAGATTGCCATGTAACAAGTTCCATGAATAGGTATGATAATCTATGAAATGATATTATGAAGGTTACAGCAATAGAGGTTCAAAATTACAAAACTCGAAATGACAGGTACGATACTCACGTGCTAGTTTCAACTTTATCAAAATCCACATAAAAATTGAGCATTTGTCCTCCAACAATATAGCCCAGTCCGGGTCCAAAAGCGGCCGCTCCATATAATATACCTACAAAGATTACAAGACTAATGATGAGCGATAGGATCTGTCATACGGTTTTGTTTGAAACAAGATGATCTGAATCGAGCCCAGCAAGAAAAGTTAGTAAGCAAGCCTCGGCAAACTTAATAGCTTGTTCTATTATAGACTTAACCTATCTCAAAAAGACAAAATTTTAGACTGGTCCAAATTGGAAGATGACGCAGACGACAAAATAAAATTGGTTAAAATTGTAAAATAATGGCCATACGAAGAAGAAAACATTGTGACAAATGGAAAAATTGCTTGTTTTAGGCAATATTTCATTTTCTCACAATGTTTTTCAAATATATTAATATTCAGCGATTAAAAAGCGGGATCGTATGAGAATGGGTTAACTGAAAGAAAATCGACTGCAAATTATTTTCAAAGAAAATAACAGTTTTTTTACACTTTGAATGCAGGGAAAAAACAGCATACGATTAAACGACGTGATGAGAATGACATTTGATTCTACACATGAATAAGACAATGGCAGTTTTCGGCTGGTACTAGCGTTCCTACTATAGTAGATGCAATCGGATCCCCTCGATCTATTCTACGAATCAAATAAGAGATTAGAAGGGGTTAAATGTTAAATGACGTCATGTTTGTAGCTACTATATTTAGCTACTTTACTTGTTCGTCAGAAAAAAAACAATGATAGCTGTGTGTATCTTTTGTTTAAATTTGACAATAAAGTACCTAGATTTGATTACGAATTATATATAGATATGGTGAATATTCAATATAAGGTTTAATATGCTTGTGGAGGATTAAAACTTTCTTAGGCCGTAAGTCGGAGTACACCGATTGCTTTTGAGTTCTTGTGAAAATACAATAATACAATACCTAGATAGAGAGGTGAAGTATTGGCTTCGACACTATCATCTAGAAGCCCGACACCAACAGTGTACAGTATACAGCCTCCGACACCGTGAAGCATCATACCAACAATAAGTACACCCAGGTAATGACGTAAACTTGTGTCTTCGCACGTTTCTACTCCATTTTCTATAGATAAATGAATAGAGAATGGCAGAAACAGCTTAAATATTTTAAATTATCAAATATATATGAAACGCAGTTTATGAAATCTAACATACATGTATCAAAAGATACCAAATAACGAGTATGATATATGCTATCATCCTTTTATCGCCTTACAGCAGTTTTAAGAAAAACATAGTCATCTTAGTCCTGCAAAAATCATGGCTTTGTTTAACAGTGAGGTTATCTTCGATTGAATTATAAAATCACTCGACCCTTTTTTCCATATTTTATAATCACATAACTAATGAATCTGACGACAATACTTATTCTTTATGAGACCCGTAAACAAAGTTGTAACACTGGTATTTAATTGTTTAACCCTTTCTGCACAATTCATAATTTCTACGTTTTATACTTAAGAAAATATCATGAGAAAAGAAGAAATTGCTTGTAACAAGAAATCTCTTCTTTACCCACAATATTTTCTACCTTGTAGATACTTTCCAAATTGCACTCACTATGATTGTCATTCTGCAACATCTTTCTAATTCGACAAAACCAAAATTTTGAAAAACAGGAAAGGGTAAAGCCACTGCCTCTCACTCCCACGTAATGCCATCGGGATCGAGTTTTTCAGGTTGCTTCGCTATGACCTAAAATTGATTACTTTAAATTAAAATTGACTGGCGTGGGTGTAAGCTGTGTAGTTCAAACCTTGATTATGTTTGTTTGAATGGGGTTTTACGCCGCTTTCAACAATCTTTCAGTTATATCGCAGCGGCTTGAGCACCTAACAATTGATTCCTGGTATTTCTCACACCAGTACCCTATTACATCGTTTCCTAGCCTCCAGCTGCTCTCCCATATAGGTCTACGATTATCGACCCGTTGGTGGGAGACAAATAGTCGGAAAGGATGGGTGCCGCTGTCGGGGATCGAACCCGGGACCTCTAGATTGACAGTAAGTCGCGCTACCAACTCCGCTATTCAAACCTTGATAAAGTTATATGTAAATTTGCAACGCGACAGCACTTGCTTCACGAAAACAATAAAGGTGAATTAACATTTACAAACATTATGTACACATATAGTTCGGACATGGTCATACATATAGGCATGGGTGCATGCATATTCCGGCTTTGATTTATTTCCACTGGTTTTTCTTCATTTGTTTAGCACACAGTCTTTTAAAGTAATCGCCTAAATGTTAAAAATCAAAGAAAATATACCTGGACTCGTGCAAGTTTTAAACGTTCCAGTCTGTCCCCATTCGTATAAACCAGTCGTAAAGTGAGGCAGTGCCATGGTGAATGAACCAAGTCCCATAATGATAGCGGCCGCTGTAAGCCACCTTGCTTTATACCGGCCTGAACCTACAAAACTGATAATCACACCGAACACAGCAGCGGCAAAGTCATATGAGCTGGATATTAAACCTGATCGGGAACTTGGTAACCGAAACCGACGTTCTACAGACTGTGTATTTACATTGTTGATTCCATTTACAACAAACCCTGAAATAGGAAAAGAAACGGAATGGGATTTATCAACTGAAGGATTACTGGCCACGCCCACTGAGCTCCGATATGAAATTCGACTTATATATTTAACGGTGTTATTTTTGCAGAAGTTATGGCTTGTAACATGTAATAAACAAGGCTAGATTGCTACCTACCGTCCTAAATACATCTAGAGTAAACTGTAATTGCGACTAAGTCGCCAAACTAAGAATGCTTCACAAATGTTGGAGTTCAAAGTTCACTTCCGGGCTAAATGGGTAATTTTTTTACTGACAGCCGCAATCTGTCAATTAAATACATGTTGATAAATCCTTTCCTATTTGACCAAATTTTAGGCTTTTCGAAATTGATAGAAGCCCTATACGAGAATTCAAAGCGATAACAATTTGTAAAATGACCATAAAATGGGCAAGAATCATTGTAGGAAAAGAAGAAATTGCTTATATCAAGCAATTTCTTCTTTTCCTACAGTGGTTTCTCAAGTATGGACACAGACATTAGAATTCAGGGTTTGTAAAGGAGAAGGTAAATTCTGACAATATAACGATTTTGCATTTTACTATCATATTACTGCATTCTTATTGATGGAAAAATATTTTCATACCTCCATGAAAAACGCTTGGGTATGGGACTATTTTTTGTATTATTACACACAAAATAGTTCATTAAAATGTTTTAAATCAATTTATAAAAAGATCATATTTTGCTCGAAGGCCTCATAATGGACTTATACATTATCATAGCTGCAAAGGTTGGCACGGGGTACACGACACATACGGTTCAAATGGAACCCGATTGTCAGTGACGAATCGCGATTCACTTTGCGGTTTGCTGGTGGCAGGGTTTATGCAGCGCAGGTCTGGAGAACGTCATGTCAGAGTGGTCGACAGATTTTGCGGTAAGCGTCGTATGGTATGGGAATGCTTTGGTGCTCAAGGACGTTCTCCCCTTATTATCGTTCGAAGCAACTTAACCGCTAACCAGCGCGGGGATAAGATTTTGAAACCCCTTTTCCCCTTTTTTTAAAAAGGAAACCCGGCCCTGATCTTACGTTTCCTCACGATAATGCAAGGCCACACATCATTTCTAACGAAAGGCTTTCTGAAAAATGTCAGTATTGAAGACCTAGACTAGTCTTCAAGCAGCCATAACCTCAATCCGATCGACCATATCATGGACGAGCTAGGCCGCCCTGTCCGTAAGAAAGACGACCCCCCTAAGGCGAAAGGGGGTCTTAAACGTACCCTTGTTAAACAATCGGGACGTTTTCTTCCGGCAATGTTAACAAATATTATACGATCCATGCAGAGGCGTTGTGTTGCTGGTAGAGATACTATAGAGGTGGACTCAATCGATATTGAAAACATAAGTGTCATCATTCCATCAATATGTGAATATCAATTTGAGGGTGCCCCCAACCTTTTTGACGTTTATGAATATAAAACCTTACCGCTCAAAAATTTAATCTAAGAAAAGTTAGATGTTTTGTGGTCGTAATGCACGGAAATTCCTTGCAGTATTTCTTATATCAGAAATTTGTTCGCAAAGAATTAGAGTGTCAAGTTTCGCATTCGCTCAGTATTATCAGAGGTAATAGTTTGTGACATTTTAAAATTTCTGGAACTTGAAATGGGATACGATCTAGGAATCACCGACGCACGAATTAGCCAGATTTTTTAACAAGGAGAAAGAAGGAAAAAATCGGGAACACGGAGGTATACGAACTAACTCATACCTACTATCCAGCAACATTCGAATTACCGGGGGTTTACTGTAAATAAGAATGAATTGTTATGGATGGGCTACCAGCATTTACCCCTTTTTCGGTAACATATTATTGATGTACAAGTTCGAGTGAATGATTAAAGACCAATTTTATATGGAGAATGATAACATGTAATAGTTTCTCGACATTCACATGTGCTTGTGGGGATATAGTACAATTTTGGTACTTTATAAGATAACATCTTACCTTGACTGACTGTAAAACAGCACATGACGAATAGAAGGGTCTTCGGGTTGTTACATCGCTGTAGAAAACTCGGTTTGCATTTTCCGTAACCACAGTCTACATCCGGGTCCTCTTCATTTCGAAGGTGGCCATTTTCGCGCACTTCATAATTCGTGGATTTAGTGGTCACCATTTTGTTGCCGTAAAATTTGCTACCACAAAGAAGCTTTGGGAGCTATCACATGATTTCTAGCAAAGGTCTTTCTGGTGATTTCACTTATATTGTTCCAAAATTCATTTTTGTTCTAGAACATTTATTTCACTTGTACTCCATGTTTAAACTGCAATATATCGACGAGGAAATTTATTACCCGTCAGTTAGTAGTTTCCTTATTTCTTTGCAATCTTTTTCACCCCTGATATCTGAAATGAGATAAACATAGCACTTCACACAAAAGAAACTATTTGCAATATCGTAAAAGGCGTATTTGAAATAGACACCGGATCAGTTAGAACTATTTTGGAAAAATAGATCGAATCATCAAAATTCAACCATGGTTTGTGTTTAAAAAAATGAAAGTTTATTATCATACTATTGACAAATCGCCGCTGTCAGTCAAATAATCAGTCGACCAATGAAACCATTCATGTAGAACTCCAACAATTACTTTTGTGTGGCGATTATGTTGCTTTGACGACCGTAACGTCGTAACTACAGCTTATCCAATCCATAGTTAAGACATTTAGGTCGCCATCCAATCATTCTACTTTTGATACATATTACTGTCCATAAATTTTGCAAAATACTGCCGTTTAAAATCGAAGTGAAACTTCCTGTTGGAATCGATGGGCGGGGCCATCGGATTAAGTAAGCAGGGTCAGTGATTGGTCAATAGATTTTGTCGAAAGAGAAATGTTTCGACCAAACCTGCACAGTCTACTAAGGGTCGATACCGTTTGGTTTTCGATGACAGGTCAAAATGAGTACACAAATAACCCATTCAAAGACAATCCGGCTCTTTTACGCCCATTGAGACAAGGGATTTGGAATTGTGGAAAATGAAAAAAATCCCCGTTTTCCAATGCACTTTTTATCAAGAAAGACACATGTTTTTTTTTATTTCTCCACCTGAAACTGTCATCTGCACCTTCTTTCAATTAGAACAAGTCTAAATCTTCTATCGTGGAAATGAGTTAAATGCATGCCTTGTGTACAATCATTTGAAGTGTCAATAGACGCCTATCCAGCACCTATGAACGCGACCCAATAAGAGAATATGCCATCGTCATAGTGCAGTTGGTAGCGAATCAGACTCCCAATCTTCAATCATGGGGTGTCATGGGTTCGATCCCCGCCGGCGGCACATATCCTTTCCGATATTTCTCTCTCACTAATGGGTGGATAATCGTTAACTTAAGTTAGATAGCATCTGGTGTCTAGGAAAGGATGTAATGGTTGCACTGGTGAAAGATATACCAGGAACCCATTGTTAGGTGATCCAGCCGCCTCGATATGACTGAAAAGTGTTAAAAGCGGCGTTAAGCAAGAACGAAAAACATGGACCCTCTGGGTATTGCAAAATCATTTATTTTTGGCAGTAAAACTTCGCTTGTGGTATTTTCAGGGCTTAATCGAAAAGATCATTCTACTTCATAATGATTTGATTGTATCTGAATGACATTTGCCAAAAAAAAAAACAGTTATCATCATACCAGTATTAGTAATTTAAAGGTGTACAATCATAGAATTTAATAATCAGGCACTGACCTGGAAACTGAAAAAAATAACCCTTTTCCGATCAATCCCTGGTTATCATGACCCTGTGATTTTATTATTGAGAAACCATTGTAGAAAAAAAGAAGAAATTGCTTGTAACAAGCAATTTCTTCTTTTTCCACAATATTTTCTACCGTGATTAATGGCTATTTATTAAATTAAACCCACTTTAAGTTTTTGTCTGCAATCTTTGAATTTGGATAGATATAAAATTTGCAAAACAGGAAAAGGTTAATAAGGTCTCTTTTTTTTTTTCAAAAGATAAAATCATCGTTGGGCAAGCAAAATTTCATAACTACAGCTTGAATTCTGCTCGCCCTACGACGATATGTTCCGATCTCTTTATAAAAAAGGGACCAATAAGAAAACAATATTGGATTTGAGAGGCTGCGTGTAACTCGAACTTAATATTGGGGGACCAACCTGGTAACTTTTTTAGAATCATTAGAGGATAGTTGAAGTCCAGCAAAAATTAGAGCTTCGATCAGTTTTCCTGTCAAAACTTTTGAAGGGGCTTCATTCTTTTAGAAACAATCTGAATGATTCCATGATAGAGGTGAATATAAAAAAGGCTGCTCTGAACTGTATTTATTGGTAAAACAATATTCTGATTTACGGCAACAATTTGGTATTTGACTGTAGCTTGTACAACAAACTGGCTCTACCATTAATCCCTTCGTCTTTTTGATATTCTTCACAAATGACCATGGATCCAAGATGCCATGCTAGTTCAGTTCATGCGCTCAGTTCTTTAACAAATCTCCCATACTTATGAAAGGGGAAGCGTAATGCGCAATTTTAAAATCTGCCTGACGTCAGTCGGGTCTCCTTGGAACAGCGAAACATTTCCCAATCCTTTTCAATTACTGACGAAATAACATTGTCATGACAACACCACTTATGTTCGACGAAACCGACATGTATCGGCGCCTTTCGGGGAGGACCAAGGTCAGGCCAATTTATAAATTGACCATTACGCTTCCACTACCTTTAAGGTCAAGATCACGGGTTCGATCCCTGCGCTGACCATATAAACAAACAAATCAATTTTCTTTCGGATGAGAGGTTAAACCGAGGCCCCGTGTGACGAAGCACGTTAAGGAAACAGCAGTTTCGTCCTGTATCCTTTCACTATCTCCAATAGCAACTAACCGTCTTCTGGGGGCGTCGCTCATATAAGCATGTGCTACGGTAGCGACGATAAATAAACGGAAATACACACACACTACCAAATCATTCTATAGTGGAGAAAGTTTAAGCTAGTTATTCCCTGTCGTATACAGGGCGTAGTCTAGGGTTCGATCCCCGGTCGCATAAAATATCATTTCCGATATTTGTCTCCCACCAATGGGTAGAAAATCGCAAATCAAAGTGAGTTGGGCAGCCGCAGGCTTAGAATTGATGTAGCGGTAGTAATGGTGTGAAAATGCCAAGAATGCTCCAGTCACCGCGATATGACTAATATACCCATAAAAAGGTGGCGTTAGTCCCCATTCAAAGGAACAAATTATCGCAACGATCACAGTCTTAACGCGCGACGAAAACTCGCTATGGTTTTAAAATTGCTTTGGTAACCCAATTGAATGAGATTGAATCGACAGTTGACATGTTACGAGTCGATCGTTTTGTAATTCATAATCAAATTCCATCTAAACCATGAAAAATGGTAAGAGAAATTAAGTAAGGTATGATGGTTAAATTCTCTTAACCCTTTCCTTTTAGGCACAATTTTAGGCCTATCCAAATTTAAAGGCTTTGCAGACGAAAATTTGAAGAGGATTTAATTTGAAAAATAATCATTCAGTAGAAAGTATTGTGGAAAAAGAAGAAGTTGCTTTTCACAAGCAAGTTCTCTTTTTTCTGTACAATATTCAGACGAAAATTGTGTGTGGTTTTAATTTGAAAAAATAATCATTCAGTGGGATTGAACATATTGTGGAAAAAGCAATGTTTTCTCAATTATAAAATCACAGGGACGTAAAAACCAGGGGTTGGACAGGAAAAGGTTAAACATATTTTATTTGTATTACTTCATATAAATCTACATGTAACATATCTATAAATATCGACCAAAAAGGATAAAAACGAAAGAACAAGCTTGTGATGTTCTTCTCTCTGATGGTGATTCAAGATGTGAACTAATAAATTATATGGCTTTAGATTGACCAACTTACATATTCAATAATTCTTTCAATTAAACTGTACACTTTTGTTCAGAGAATATAACATGTAGAAAATAGAGCGGGGATGAAATGTTACCATGATGTTATTACAATGTCTTTATAAATCAATGAAAAATTGTATGTAAACGTTATATTAAATATCATTTTTCATACTATTATTGCTTTACATTAGAAGGTTTAGTAACAAAAACGCCTACTCTCTTTAATGTATTGTTAGACTGCAAGCATTATTTTTTCATTGTCTTTATACGACAGATTATTGTCTGCATAATATTAGGTGTCGACAACAACATTGCCAGTCGTGATTTGAGCCCTTACCTCTCGACCTCTCTCGGTTTAAGAATCCATCGCCCAACCCAGCCATTAACCATATAGGCATGCCGCCTATCGCACCAATTCACTAATCGATATAGATGTATGTTGATTGATTGGTTAGGGATTAACGCCACTTTTAATAGTTTTTCAGTCATATCGCGGAGGCTTGAAACCCAGCAATGGATTCCTGGTAATTCTCTCAACAGTACTACCACTACATCTTTTCCTAGCCTCCAGCTGCTATGCCACTTAGGTTTACGATAATCCACCCATTGGTGAGAGACACATGTCGGAAGGTTATGTGCCGCCGCTGGATAGACGTATGTATAGCTAGAGCGGGGAACTTTAGTTTTTGTGAATCTAGCTTTTAGCGTTTGATGTCTCGAGATTTAAAATGCAATTTTATCGTTTAAAACAAATTCTTCGTTTGTCAAGGGAGTCTTGTACACAGTGTGATCAAATCGAAATTTCTTCGGTGACTACCAAACACCCGATACAAGCTGTAGTTACGAACATTTGCTCGCCGACAGACGAGTTTTGTCGTTCTTTTCCCCCCGTTTTTATATAAATTTATATGTACATATATAATTTTAGCCTGTTCCAAATTGAAAGAGGTTGCAGAATGACCATCCTATGTAGTAGAAAATGTGGGAAAAGAAGAAATTGATTTTCACAAGTAATCTCTTCTCTTTCCACAATGTTTTTCTAAGGTAAATATCACAGTGACGTAAAACCCAGGGTTTGTACAGGAAAGGGTAAATCTAGTATTTAAATGCACCTGTCGCAGTTGATAAGACCTAAAATATCGGTCAAAAACACTTAAACGCGGGGAAATTATTGTCTAATTTATGGAAAGCAACGCTTTTCAATTCATTTGTCATTCTGTAAGAATTTTTGAAAAGAGAACTGTTTATAAAATACATTTCTAATTCAATTAAAGCCATTCCCATCCGTTAAAATTTAGACTGTTCTAAAGTGGTTGCAGAAAACAAAACAAAATTGGTATGATAAGAATAATAAGGGTCGTATGAGGTAGAAAACAATGTAACAAAAGAAGAAATTGCTTGATGCAAGCATTTTCTTCTTTTCTAGCAATGTTTTGCTTAGCTAGATTTTTTAATTAAATAAAACTAGAAATTGTCGCAAAGCGGACTAATACCCCTCAACAGCGCTTGTCCACATACAAGTGCTGTCCGCCAAAGGGCCACAACAAAAAAAAATGGACTTTTTAATTAAAGGGCCATAAATCCGTCAAAATATATGGATCATAACCAAAACAGGATATGCACATGTCTGACTTATACCGAGTGTTTCTGTGAAATTTGAATCAAATCCGTCCAATGGTTGCTAAGAAATTGAGCGGACACGATTTTTCACCAAAGGGCCATAACTCAGTCACAAATCATTGGAACGTAACCAAAATAGAATAGGCTCATCTCTGCTTGATACTGATTATATCAGTGAAGTTTGAATCAAATCTGTCCAATGGTTGCCAAGAAATAGAGCGGACACGAAAACGCTACAGACAGACCGACCGACGGACCGACCGACAGGTTGACTCCTACATACCCCCAAACAAAGTTTAGGGGGTATAAAAAAAAAACGGGTAAGAGTGGGGATTGACCAATCGTTGGTCCCGCCCGTTTCGGACTCAAATTGGAAGTTACACTTCGATTATAAATGGCGTTATTTTGGGAAAATTATGACCAGTAGTATGTAACAAAAGAGTAGAATGGTTGGCTGGCGACCCACACGTCGTAACTAGGATGTATTTACGACGTTTAAGTCGGCAACCAAAAAAAGGCCTTCACACAGATGGCGGCAAATTCACATTAACAGGGTTCAAATTCCTCTTCCGATCAAAATAATTGATTTGATTGGCCGTTTTTTTCATTAATTGACTACGATTGATCAGTTGGTTAATACGGGACCACAGGAAAACTTTTACAATACATGTATTCCGAATTATCACAAGAATTAACACGCGAGAATCAATAGAAACACCCCGCCCTCTACCCTTTGAGTGTAGGTACCTCCCCCGGAAAAATTAAAACCTTTCGTGACGTTTCCAGCTAATTTACATAAGAGATGAAGAGAATATTTCTTCATGGAGGTATGAACCGGAAAAAGTAATCACACTGTATGAATACGCGAAGTATGATTCGTTTTTTCGGTTCATACCTCCATGAAAACAAGAATATTTCCTTCATCTCTTATAAGTAAATATCATCGAGCGAAAAAGCTTTACCTATTTTTATACTTTTGTATATTTTGTGGGGCAAGCATTCAAAATAGCTGCGTGCTCAAATAATTTTTCGACCACTCAGATTGATTGATTGAATGGAATTTAACGCCGTTTTTAACAGTATTTCAGTCATATCGCGGCTGGAGCACCTAACAATGGATTCCTGGTATTTCTCACACCAGTACTTCCGCTACATCCTTTCCTAGCCTCCAGCTGCTATCCCACTTAGGTTTACGATTATCCACCCATTCAACTAATCAGAACGCCAGTTTTTAGCTAGCAGAGCGTCAGCTTTGATAGCTAACGTTAACAGACGAAATTCTTCTCAAAGTTAAAAGAGTACAAACTGGCACTGGGGGCTTAACCACTAAATCAATTGAATGCCTACGCCATAAAAAGTAGTACATGTATTTCAGGAATATTGAAAACTCTATCCAAATTTTAGAGAACTCTTTCAAAGGCATGCTTTTTTAACCCGTTCTAACTCAATATCGCTTTTTAACGCATCCCAAGAAAAAGGCTTTGGACAACCTTATGGACAACGAAGAAATTGCTTGTTACAAGCAATTTTTCCATTGTCCACAATGTTTTCTACCCAACAAGGGAAATATTTCTTAATTCCACCACCTTGAAATTGTCGTCTGCAATTTCTTTTAATTTGAACTAGTCTAAGATTTTGCCTTGTTGTAATGGGTTGGTTAGTTCCTGGATTACTTTAACCTTGTTTATTATCATGATAACCTTTAACAAAGAAGAATACTTAACAAAACTATGCTTTGCTAGCTTTCAGACGAAATTATATATGCGAGAAATTTAGACACTGGGCTGACTTGAGAGCCAGTTTGGGTATTTGTAATATTCGCGGATAGCTTAAAGAAGTTTTGAGTTGGTATTAATCTATAGAGCGCAAAGTGAAGACTCAGATCAGACTGTGGGGATGCACAGGCTGATCTGAGTCTTTACTTGGCGCACACGAGTAATGGTTCTAACTATTTTGCATATGCTCATTTATCACGTTGTTGGTTTATGTTTTATGTTTGGGGGCGAAATTTCAGCTTGAATAGGCTGTTGACACTCGATGACTATACATTATTGTAGGATAGATTTTGACTTTTAATCGTGCGTGCTGTGCATAAAGATGGCTACGCTAATATTATTTCTCTCGGTTTATCTTGTAGATCTACATTGCCATTACTGACGGATCGCTGACTACGCCCCTTAACCTCCGACAAGACAGTTCGACTGAGATATTAAAAGACGTAACTTTGCAAATTATATGGACATTCGGGGGGGGGGACGATGAAAAAAAAGATAAATCTTGAAGGTCGAACTAAAGATGTATAGTTACGATGTTTAACTCTCCGAAAATATTGCATTTCAATGTCTGAGTTAATATTTCACTTACGGTTAAAGTGTGTTGTTCGATGCAAGTTTAGATATCATGACTGGACAGGGAATAAAGGTCAGAAGTATTGAAAACTTGGGTAACCCAATGTTCTATAGTGGTTATATACAGCACTACCAATCCTTCAAATTTCTTCATGTTCATCAATATCATTTGAATATTTTTACATAAAATTACGGCAATTCGATAGGAACTTTTGTATAATGGATCATTTATTTTTGCAAGCGGTCTCTGCTTGACCTCTGCTGGAAACAACTTCAGCTTAACGCATTTCCCATAAAGTCCCTTCCCGCTTGATGGGTCACGTCCCCATAAAATATAGGTTAAAACATAACCAAAGTATACAGCCGTTTAAATTTAAAAAAGAGAGACTCACCTTGTTCGTTATCTAAAGCCACTGAGATATTCCATGTGTGATAACGGTTACCGTGACGACAGTGAAGTAAAAATGAGAAGTACCATTACCTCATTATCAAACAGGATAAATTCTAAAACCTTTCAACATTAACAATTTTCAGGCCGAAGTTACAACATTATAGAAATGAGAGCGCGAACAAACGACAGGCAAAAACAACACCGAGAAACTAGTAATAAGAGAAAAGACACTTCATTAGGACAACCCTCCTTCAATCTACGGATCGTTGGATACGCCCACTGACCAGAGGTCGACATTAACAGTGTCCAGGGATCCCGAGGATCCCTGAAAATTGGAAGGGACCCCAGCAATCTCAGGCTAGGGATTCCATCGGATCTTTCAATATTTCTCCAGTACAATAGATCTTAATTATCAACTAAATAAATGCTCCTGATTTTTTATTTGTTTGTTTTTTGTAGAAAACATCGTAGATAATGAAGAAATTAATGTGAATAAGTTAATGCATATCAAGGAGGATTCTATGAAGTAATAGGTAGGGATTCCTGTGGGATCCCACAGAAGCAAATTTAGTGTCGACCCCTAGCCACTGACTCCTACAGGCGGTTTGAGTTTGATATACCATGGCGTAAAAATTATTGTCAGTAACATGTAACAAAAAATAAAATGGTTAGTTGGCGACCTACATATCGTAACTAAAGCTTGAATTAGCCGGAATTAAATGGTTGGTTGGCGAAACAAAAGTCGTAACTACGGCTTGAATAAGCAGGAATTAAATGATTGGTTGGCGACCTAAACGTCGTAACCACAGCTTGAATAAGCAGGAATTCAATGGTTGGTTGGCGACCTAAACGTCGTAACTACAGCTTGAATAAGCAGGAATTTAATTGTTGGTTGGCGACCTAAACGTAGTAACTACAGCTTGAATAAGCTGTAGTTACGACGTTTCAGTCACCTAACCAACAAAAATGATTCACACGAATGTATACCAATGTATGAGTTCAAAGTCCACTCCCGGCGATATGATTGGTCTATCTATTTTTTTATTGACAGCCGCGATCCTTTAATTGTGATTGAAAAAAAAAAGTCTGCTTCGTCGAACTGAACGATTCGGGCCTACTATTTATGCCACAAGAGAACGACCTCTGATAGAATAGTATGCCTTTAAAACGTAAATGATAGAGTTGTAATGATATGAAAAGTCTTGATTCTAAAACGGTTTTCTAGCTGAACAATAAGAAATTTATATACTGACATATCGGCGTGGGGCGAACAAATTGTCGTAACTACAGCTTTAATAAAGATGTATTTACGATATTTTGCTTTCTCAACGACGATATAATCTCTCTGAAGCAGGTTGTCATATCCTAGATATCGCGTTGACCGACCTAAATTTCGTAGCTACAGCTTGAATAAACGGTGGTAACGTCGGATACGAGATTTTGGTCGCCATTGACGACGACATGACTCTTAGTAGTCTCGGCAAGCCGCAATTATTTTTGATCTATACGCGAGCCTTCAATGCATTAATATATTAAAAGAACAAAAGCCAAAGATTATACATACTGGTGAAATAAATTGCTTTGTAGCTCGATTTCACTGCTTAATCAAATTATTGGGGAATACGAAAACAGCGATGTTCCCCAAACGACAGTCATATTGAAATAGTATTTTTCTCAATCAAGGTACAGTTATTTATTTTGTTTATTTTTGCAAAGGAAATGCTAAGCTACGATCAGGGAATCCATTACTCTCAGCCATTTGACTTTAAAATATTCAAGTTTTTATTTAGCATGACAACGGTTAATATTTAGTGAAGACTGATACTGAACATATCCACTTCATGATGTAACTCTGTTGTGCCCAAATAAAAGTCTCTGTTTCTTTGTCTCTTCTTCTATCTCTCCCTGTCTCTGTCTGTCTGTCTGTCTGTCTGTCTGTCTCTCTCTCTCTCTCTCTCTCTAAGCCAATCTGTCTCTGTCCTTTTGTCTCCCTCTATTTCTCTATTTCTCTCTCTGTTTATCTCTCTTTTTCTCTCTCTGTTTCTCTCTATGCCCTTATGTCTCTGTCCTTCTGTCTCTATCCGTTTCCCTTTCTCTCTCTCTGTTTCTCTGTCTGTTCTTTTATCTCTTTCTCTCTCTGTCTTTCTGTCTCTCTCTGTTTCTCTATTTCTCTCTCTCTCTGTTTCTCTCTCTGTTTCTCTCTCTCTGTTTCTCTCTCTGTTTATCTCTCTGTTTCTCTCTGTCTCTGTCTCTCTCCCCTCTCTCTCTCCTCTCTCTCTCTCTCTCTCTCACTCGCTCTCTCTCTCTCTCTCTCTCTCTCTCTCTCTCTCTCTCTCTCTCTCTCTCTCTCTCTCTCTCTCTCTCTCTCTCTCTCCCTCACTCTCTCCCTCACTCTCAGATAATTGCACCAAAGGCGCAAGGTTGAAACCCTGTACTAGTCTGAGCAAACTGTGCCGTCTAACAAGGGTCGATAATTTTACGGACATCCGCTTTTTATTCCTTAATTAGTGACAGAGTAAAAGTATCAATAGATCATCAATCATTTTTCATTAAGTGGATATCCCGGTCAAATGAAAACGACAAATTATGAGGGATAACAGGGAGGCACTGCAAAGTAAAAGTGAAATAATCGTTAACCTTTGGTCAAGTGTCAAACTTGAGTGGTCGATTGGTGATATAATTGAAAACAAATTCATAAATGTGATACATCTCTAGACAGGCCATCATCTTCAGGAGGGGTGGAGAGAGTAAACCATCGTTGAGCACTACAGCTTAACCCATTTCCTGATGAATAAAACTTTCGACTGGTCCAAATTGAAAGAAATTACAGACGACAATTCAAAGTTTTTATGAAATTTGAGATTTTTTCAACTTTCTGGGTAGAAAATATTGTGGAAAATGAAGAAATTGCTTGTTACAAGCAATTTCTTCATTTTCCTCAATGTTTTCCCAATTGTTTTTCAATGGAGCGTCAATACGCGTCATTGTGATTGAATAGGTTAACGACAATACTCTGGCTTTACGGATTCCCCAGGCTCAAAAGGATCGATACTATTATTATTATTATTATCATTTTGACATACTTTTTGAGTGTGTTGAACATTTCTCCTTTATTACTCCATATACACATCCATGTTGGAATGGGTTAACGACAATACTCTGGTCACTTGTCAGTTTATACGGATTTCCCAGGCTCAAAGGGATCGATTTCATCATCATTATTATTATTATATACTTTTTGAGTGTAGAATATTTATTCTTTATTACTCCATATACACATCTTTCTTTGTCTGCACTACTCCCCACTCTTTCCGAATATGATTTTTTTAAGAATTAAGGATAGTACGTCTTCACTTTAACCCATAAGTTTGTTTGGGGTTTTGTTGTTTTTGTTGTTGTTGTTGTTTTGTGTGTTTTTCTTTCGCATTTGGATCATTTGTTGAAGGAAAATAGCTTTTCAAAAAAATCCTTATAGGAAAAGTAGAAAATTCGTATTATACACAATTTCTTCGCTTCTAGCTTTTCACGAATAGCGAATACCTTAAATTTACCATCTCTTTCAAATGTTGTCTGCAACGTCTTTGAATTACGACCAGTCTAATTTTTTGTCGGAGATTGATTGGTCGAATTGGGTTTAACGCCACTTTTAACAGTATTTCAATTATATCGCGGCGGCTGGAGCACCTAACAATGGATTCCCGGTATTTCTCACATGTGCACCAGTACTACCACTACAACCTTTCCTAGCCTCCAGCTGCTCATCCCACTTAGGTTTACGATTATACACCCATTGGTGAGAGAAGAATATCGGAAAGAATATGAGCCGCACGGGGATCGAACCCATGACATCCCATAATTGAAGAGTGGGTCTAATGCGCTACCGACTGCGCTATGACGGTGGCTTTTATCGGACGTCTCTCAGGTTTACGATTATAAACCCATTGGTGAGAGAAAAATATCGGAAAGAATATGAGCCGCACAGGGATCGAACCCATGACATCCCATGATTGAAGAGTGGGTCTAATGCGCTACCGACTGCGCTATGACGGTGGCTTTTATTGGACGTCTCTCAAGTTTACGATTATAAACCCATGGGTGAGAGAAGAATATCGGAAAGAATATGAGCCGCACGGGGATCGAACCCATGACATCCCATGATTGAAGAGTGGGTCTAATGTGCTACAGACTGCGCTATGACGGTGGCTTTTATCGGACGTCTCTCAGGTTTACGATTATAAACCCATTGGTGAGAGAAAAATATCGGAAAGAATATGAGCCGCACGGGGATCGAACCCATGACATCCCATGATTGAAGAGTGGGTCTAATGCGCTACCGACTGCGCTATGACGGTGGCTTTTATCGGACGTCTCAGTGATAACTTAAAGATTGATAACCCTTTACCACGCGATAAAATTTCAGACGGGAACAAATTCAAAGATGTTGCAGACGACAATTTGTAGTTGATGAAATATTGGATTTCTATATTGCATTTTGGGGTAGAAAACATTGTGAACAATGTAGAAATTGCTTGCCACAAGCAATTTTTTCATTTTCTACAATGTTTTCCAAAACTTTTTTTCCTTGGGGGCGTCTAAAAGCGTATTTGAGTGGGAATGAGATAAAATAAAAGTCCCGAAAACCAATCATGAAATAGGTAAATGGTCAATAAAAAATGTTTCTCTTATTTCAAAAAGCTTAAAGGGTACTTTTTTAATGAACAGAGATTGCGATTTGCCCTTTGATTATAGATTTTAATCCTTTAGTCGACGAAAAGAGTCAATACCTAAAGAAGTTAAATACGACCATTCAAAGGGAAGTTTTGGTGATCAGTTTGTTGGGGTTTAACGCCGCTCTGAACAGTATCTCGGTCAAATCGAGGCGGCTGGAGTACCTTACAATGGATTCCTGGTATTTCTCACGCCAGTGCTACCACTACATCCTTTCCGAGCCTCAAGCTGTTCATCCCACTTAAGTTGACAATTATCCACCCATTGGTAGGAGACGAAATGTCGGAAAGAATATTTGCGGCGACCGGAGATCGAACGCTGGACCTCATTATTGAGAGATAGTGGGCTACTAACTGCGCTGTGGCCGTGGCAGAAATTAACTTGAAAAAAACAAATTATATGTAAATGTCTTTAACCCATTCCAACTCAATCCCTCCTTTTTACGCCCCTCAAGAAAAAAACTTTGGAAAACATTGTGGAAAATGAAGAAATTGCTTGTTTCAAGCAATTTCTTTATTATCCACAATGTTTTCTATCCAAAAAGACAAAAAAATTCATAATTCCATCAACTTTAAATTGTCGTCTGCAGCTTCTTTCAATTTGGGCCAGTCTAAAATTTTGCTTTGTGGGAATGGGTTAAGAGGGTTATAAGTATTTTAGCTCGATTTTTCGTAGAAATGGGGGAATGGGGGGAGGGGCTCCAGACACCTTGGCGTCGGCACTGGCGTAATATTTTATTAAAATGTGACTTGCAAGGGTCGAGTTTCTATTGTTCTATTGTTCCAGATTTGGTTACGTCTTCAGGGGAAGGGTCTGCAGCACTTCGTGTCCTTGTACCTATTAATGATTTTTCTGAGAAACTTTACTAGTGTATTTAGGGTAAATATCAAAATCTATGGGCAAAGATTCATTACTCCGACATTAGTGATATTTTGAAAATTCTCAGGCTAAGAATTTAAAAATTTTATGTGTAAATGCACATATTCGGTGTTTTACCAATACCTCGTAACTACTGCTTATTCAAAGTTGCGAGGTTTAGATAGAACATTGTCCATATTATCATCTTTGTAACCAACCAATCGTTTGCTTTGAAACTTTGTACACGTGTGGCTTTATCGTCATAATTCAACTCTCATTGGGAGGTTCATTTTTCATCCGTTAACTTAACTGGAATTTAACAAGTTTTCTATCTAGACATTCTTTTTAAAGATTTTATTTGCAAATCGTTGCAAAATATCTTATCCTCCTAATAACTTAAGCTTCTGCTTTAAATATTTACGCATGTATACCAAGGGTCTAAATTGAAACCCCTAAGCAAAGATTCGTTTCTCTAACATTATTTTTCGGGGGGTGTTGTTGTTGTTGTTGTTGTTTTCTCTTTCTCTCTTCTTCGAAATCCCTGTTTAAACGTGCAAGGCTGTCTCACAAAGAAAAGGAATAGTTGGTTGGCGACTCAAACGTCGTAATTACACCTTCTATAAGCTGTAGCTACGACGTTTAAGTCGCCAAACCAAAAAAATTGCTCCATATAAATGGCGGCCAACGTCAGAGTTCAAACGTCACTCCCATTCTCAATGAATGATTTGTTTAGTAGATTTTTCTTTGATTGACAGCCGCGATTGGTCAGTTGAATTCTCCAGACAAAGATTTGTTACCCTAACAGTCATTTAAGGAATTAAGGCGTTTCATGATTTTAATAATCTTAGACAAATTTTATACATAAGATATATCACTTTTTCCCCAAACAACAACTATTTGAAACATTTCACATATGTTTTATAGTCTTAACCCATCCCAGCACAAGCCCTCCTTTTTACGCCCTTTAAGATAAAAGCTTTGGAAAACATTGTGGAAAATGAAGAAATTGCTTGTGACAAGCAATTTCTTCATTATCCACAATGTTTTCTATCCAAAAATACTAAATAAAATAAAATTCAATCACATTGAAATTGTCGTCTGCAAATTCTTTAAATTTGGACCAGTCTGAAATTTTGTTGTGTGGGAATGGGTTAATCTATGCAAGTATTCATCACTCTGACTTTCGTTTATTGGAAGTCTGACTCGTGTCGACATCGAATTGCTGTTACTTTCACTTAGAATGGTCGAGCGTTGCTGTCCATTGACAGCTCTTGTTAGACCATATCTCTAGACTTTTTGACAGTTCGGTCGTTACAAACCGAGGGTAAATTGCGATATTGTTCTAAATGCCGCTGTAATTCATAGACACTTAGAACGGTATCGCAATTCACCCTCGAAATGCGTTCCAAATTTAGTGCTTTCTTATCAAATAGTAAAAGAGTTCGCCACTCAAACTACGCCTTATTTCTTTACTTCCCTGATAAATTTCTAAACCCATTACTACACAGCAAAACTTCACTCTTGTCCAAATTGAAAGAAGTTGCAGACGATAATAAGGATAATTTAGGATAGAAAACATAGTTGATTTTAAATAAGTTGCTTGTTACAATTGACCAATCGCGGGTGCCAATCAAGGAATCAAACGACCAATTAAATCATTTATTCAGCCCGGAATTTAGCTTTCAACACCGACATTGGCCGCCATTTTGTTAACCTTTTTTGTTGGTTTGGCGACTTAAGCGGCGTAACTACAACTTATTAAAGCTGTAGTTATGACGTGTAGTTTACCAACCAACAAATTTTACTTTTTTGTTGCATGCTAGTGGTCATAATCTTTGCAATGTAAACCGTTAAAAATTAAAGCAGAAGTTCCTATTGGAGTGCCGCCGTCATAGTGCAGTTGGTAGCGCGTCGGACTGTCAATCTAGAAGTCCCGGGTTCGATCCCCGACGGCGGCACTCATCCTTTCCGACTATTTGTCTCCCACCAATGGGTCGATAATCGTTAACCTATGTGGGATAGCAGCTGGAGGCTAGGAAAGGATGTGATGGCTGTGCTGGTGTGAGAAATGCCTGGAATCCATTGTTAGGTGCTCCAGTCGCCGCGTTATAACTGAAAGATTGTTGGAATCGGCGTAAAACCCCATTCAATTAATCAATTAATCCTATTGGAGTTAATTGGCGGGCCCTAGGAAAGCAGTGGGCGGGGCCAGCGATAAGTCAATTCAGATCGTAGCATCCATTGGGTTGATATTGAAAGTAAAACAGGAGCCTAATGTTGCCTGGTGCTTGTCTATTTGGTCCTTGCTAGAATCGCCCAAAGAGGTCCGGCATAAATTTTACGAGAATGCATCGTCTTGACAAATGTATGATGTTCCTTTCCTAGTGAAGATGCGTCCAAAGTTTTAAGTTGATATTATATAGCAACCTTTACGTTACATTCCCATCCATTTCAGATGTGCGCTAGGTAAAGACTCAGATCATCCCGTGCATCCGCACAGTCTGATCAGAGTCTTCACTATGCGCCCTACAGATAAATACTGACCTAAAGATTCTCTAGGCGATTAGCGAAGATTCTAAAACATCCGAGTTAAATAGGAAAATATCGCTTTACGAATTACACCGAGGGTGAAAAGGGTTTAATAATAACGTAATATGAAAGTAAAATTGGGGCTATTTTTACATAAACCTTATACTATGAAAATGGCCGGAAGGATTCTATTTTTCCTATACTATACATAGGGCCCTTTACACCAAATGGATGCACTGCAAAGTAAAAGTGAAATAACCGTTAACCTTGGTCAAGTGTCAAACTTGAGTGGTCATTTGGTGATATAATTGAAAACAAATTCTCACTCTCTCTCCCCCCCTCTCTCTCCCCTCTTCTCTCTCTCCCTCTCTCCTCTTTTCTCTCCTTCTCTCTCCTCTTTTCTCTCCTTCTCTCTCCTTTTTTCTCTCCTTCTCTCTCCTCTTCTCTCTCTCTCTCTCTCACTCTCTCTCTCTCTCTCTCTCTCTCTCTCTCTCTCTCTCTCTCTCTCTCTCTCTCTCTCTCTCTCTCTCTCTCTCTCTCTCTCTCTCTCTCTCTCTCTCTCTCTCTCTCTCTCTCTCTCTCTCTCTCCAATGAATGAATTCTCAGACGCAGCAAACAATATTAATTTTGTTACACTACCGTTTTAGTTCGTTTCCATGGATTTATTAACGATTTTCTTTGTTTAGCGTTATAACAGGTCCGATTTTCTACAATAAAATCGATGTAATATGATAAGTGAATTTATAAGTTAAATATTCGCTTGAAAATGGCATTTTCTTTTCACCACTTTCACCCACTACTCTAGTATTGGTTTTGTCTAGGATGCGCTTATATAAGAGAACTTCGTCGTGATATATCTTAACCTTTGTCATACTGAACCCGGAATATTCTTGTTTTTGCAGGAGGTATAGACTAAGACCAGCCTGCACATATGTGCGGTCTGATCTTAGTCTTCACGACCTGCTTATTTCTTTTAAGCCAAAGTGGTTTATGTATTCTTTTTCTTTTCTTTTCTTTCTTTTTTTCAAAATAATTCTTAACCTAAAATTAGTGCATCCAGTGTTGTTAGCCCTTCGATTTCAATTCAGTTTTGTAGATATTTATAAGCATGACAAGGGTAAAGACTGTTCCAGCGGCGTAAAATAACTTTAAATCAGTTAAACCGATTAGAACACATAGAGCGTTTTGAAGCACTATGTTTTCTGCAACATTGTAGGAAAGGAAGAAATTGCTCAGTACAAGCTATTTTCCATTTTCTCATAATATTTTTGCAACCTTCTTAACACGTCTTGTTAATTTTCAATGAATTTGAAATGCAAATACCGTATGCACCCCCTCTCAGTCTGTCCCAGGTCGTGGTATGGCGAGTTTACCCATTCCCGCACAATCCTGTTTTTTACATACCTCAAGAAAAGACTTAAGGAAAACGATGTTGAAAATGAGTGTCGTCTGCAAGTTCTTTGATATCGGACCAGTCTAGAATTTCGACGTTTAGCAAAAAAAATATCATTGGAAAACATTGTGGGAAAAGAATGAAATGATGGTAAGCAGCATATTCTTTTTATCAAATAACACTTTCTACCCTATCTGATACGAGATTCAAATCTAAAATGTCGTCTGGAACCTTTTTCAATTTTGTCTCGTCTAATACAAATGTAGCCAGAGAGTCATATATCACTGGAATGTTCTCCTAATCAAGATTATTAACCCATTCCCACACAAAAAAAATTATAGACTAGTCCAAATTGAAAGAAGATCCAGACGACAATATCAAGTTGATGAATTTTTTTTCTTCATCTTTTTTGGATAGAAAACATTTTGGATAATGAAGAAATTGCTTGATACAAGCAATTTCTTCATTTTCCACAATGTTTTCCAAAGCTTTTTTTGTGAGGCGTAAAAAGGAGGGCTTAAGTTGGAATGGGTTAAGGCGTCAATTGTAAATAGTTTGTGTTTTTTTTTAACTAGATTTATGTTTGAAAAATATGTTTGAACCGTAAGCGGGTAATATGTACACTAATCAAGGTGGATCACAGAGGCAGCAGCCTAGAAAGTTCTCAACACCAGTGACCAATAACATGACATTTATTTTCGTGTTGTATTGGTTAACGTGAATGTATATATCAAGTCATGATAGCTGCAGGCGTTTTTTGAATGTGATGATAAGAAAACAGCCGATCCATAATACCATTATTACGTGTTACTTTTATGATACACTTAATCTACGAAATACGTTATTGAAATGCTAACGCATTCTTATTCGACTACTTTCGATTGAAATAAGAAACTCTTTGGAGAAAGAGTGTGGAAAAAACAAGCATGGCTTGAGTTATACCATTTTTCATTATTTCGAGAAATTTTTACAATACATAGTTTTCATTGTGGGTAAACCTTGCATGACGACCAGAAGATGCACTTGCCATGTAATTTGCAGACGAAAGTTAACCATTTCTCGTTTTTCAAAGTTTTAGACCTGTCTAAGTCTAAAGTTAATGGCGACTAAAATTTAAAGTGGATTTAGTTTAACAAATATTGTTACAAACAATTTCTTCTTATTTTACCTTGTTTTCTCAATTATAAAATGACAGGAACGAAAAAACCAGGGATTGAACAGGAAAGAGTTAAGAGTAAGTAAAAAGCGAAATCACCGCATAGAGAACAAACCCTTATGAGAAAAAGGGGATATCGCTTTGTATGAGCAATTTTCTGTTCCAACAATGTTCTGCGAGATATAGTGCTTTGGGAGACGGTTAAGATGGGAGATTGTATTGTTATCACCCTCCCTAGACATTAATAGTTTAGACTATGCCATACCGACAGATAATTCGAACTATTTTTTAAGGTATCGTTTGAAAATATAGACTATATGCGATAGAAAACATGAAAAGAGAAGATTGGAATTCTTGCTAGCAATTTTACATTTTATCCTTTCTCTTTGTAGTTTCAAGAAGACGTGAAAAAAAGGGGCAGAAATTGAGTAAAATATTAACCCATCCCCCCATCTTAAGCCCCCCCCCCCCGAAAACAGTGCTGGAAAACAATTTGGAAAATGCAGAAATTGCTTGTTACGAGAAATTTCTGCATTTTCCACATTGTTTTCTACCCAGAGAGACAAAGATTGTCGTCTGCAACTTCTTTCAATCTGGATAACTCTAAAATTTTGTGTGTGAGAAAGGGTTTTAAATGACAAAAAGCAAATACACAGAGAAAGTTTAATTTACCTGTATGTCAGGTATATTTCCAATATATCCAAGTTTAGCAGACCTCATACACACAAAACACATATATTCACGCTAACATAGTTATAAGTCAATAAATACGTAGCTATTTTACTTTTTTACTCACGAAATACTTATCCAAATAAACGACAAACTTATCAAAATAATCAACGTCGGTGGAGCGAAACTATTTTACGAAAGAGTCACGGTGAATAATTTATCTCTTCTCGCCGAAATCGTATAAAATATTTATATTAGACTATAAAAAATGAGCAAAAATGCTATGATCAGTCTAAAGATTCACCCCTAGTAGGCTTGATCACTTTAAAAATAGCATAACTCAACTACTGTTGACGAAAGGCTGATTAAGGTTTACGGTTTTAAGAGCGAGTGTAAACGTCACGTTTTTTAGCGTAAAGTGTCCAGGGATAAAATAGTACACACTTATTTCAACCATAAAATAGATTGACTGTTCGCGTCAGGCCAAAATGGTTTGATCAAGAATCATTGGCCCGTGCAAGGTCTGTTTCATCAATCGCAGTATCGTACAATCAGGGACGTCGAAAGCCTAATCAAGGTCTTCGATTACACGGTTATATTTAAGACTGTACCAAATGCATAGAATATTCGGATGACAATTTTGAGTTTATAGAATTGAAACTTTATTTGTTCTTTTTTTGTAGAAAACATTGTCACGGTGGATAATGAAGAAACTGCTTGTACCAAGCAATTTCTTCATTTTCCACAATGTTTTCCAAAACTATTTTCTTGGGGTACGTAAAAAGGCGGGTTTGTGTGGGAATGGGTCAAACGACAAGTTATAAGCGTAAAGGGTACAGAACACTTATTTCATTGACTGTGCGCGTTAGAAAATAACCTTCTAACCAAGAACCTATGGCCTGGGTCTGTTTCACTCATCGTAAATATCATAAAGGGGGATCATACAGGGGCGTAGCTATGCGAAAGACTTGAAGCACAGGCTTCGTCGCGACTTGAATTTGGGAAATAAAGAATTCAAACCATACTGATAACCACGGTATCAAGCAAAAATTTTAGTTAACATTGATTTCCCTGTTCATTCTTGGTTAGAAAAATAATTCCTTTTCCGGCAACCTTGAAGTCCTTTTTAATTGTTTTGGTTTTTGTGACTTAACCAACTCCCACTCAATCCCTCCTTTTAAAATAAAAGCTGCAGAAACCATTGTGGAAAATGAAGAAATTTCTTCATTATCAAACATGTTTTCTCTCTAAAAAGCCTAAAACTTTTAAAAGTCCATCAACTTGAAATTGTCTAGCATCTTTCAATTTAGACCGGTCTAAAATTTTGTTGTGTGAGAATGGGTTTAAGGCCATAACTACAGCCTACAGCCTACTCAAGCACTTAAGCTTTTTACTTTTTTGTCACATGTTACCGGCCATATTTTTTGCAAAATAACCCCTTTGTTTATCAAAATTTTATTGTAAGAAAGCCACAGACATGGTTTTAGACATTACAGATCGATGGACAAGAGGTGCGTTCTTTTCGTTGAGATGAAAAATACCGCTAAATAAGATTTTTAAGATGTCTTAAACCTCCGCATTGATAAAAAGAATCGTCAGAAAATACAAAACCTATTATTTTCAACGCCATCTTTGTTTTAGAATAAAGTATAAAAAGCATGAGCTTAATTTCCTTAATAAGAAATCTTAAGATTCTTATTCAGCGGCTTAAAAATATCAATCTTAAGAACGCTTTATCTCAAAAATCTAAATAAGAATCTTGACGAAACGTACGCAACTCAGCTGTCTTCCAGTGGTTGCAATCCATGTTGGTGACTGATTCCACAATTTAACAACTTTGTTAAAGTTGACGGCGGTACCAGTCATTCCAGGCTGGAAACACTATATGAAGAGGTAGATTTCGACACTCTTTCTTCGAACCTTTTACTTTTTCATTACTATTACTATTTTTTTAGTGTAAGGACTTTAAACTACAGACGCATCGTTAAGAGTTCTGCTGTAGTTGGATTTTTTGTTGTTGTTGTTTGCGGGTTGCGGTTGTTTTATTGTTATTGTTGATGCTGCTGCTTCTTTTGTTGCTTTATTTTGTTTTTGTACGGCGTATTTGTCTGTTCCTCTGAAATGTGTGCGCACACGAGCGTGTGCGTATGTGTTCTAGCTCAGGTCACAGCTGATGTTCACCCAAGGTACCTCAAGTTGATACACATCTACGGAGTTCAGTTCCTTATCATGCATGAACTACCTTAACCCATTCCCACACAACAAAATTTTAGACTGGTCCAATTTGAAAGCAGCTGCAGACAACAATTTCAAGTTGATGGAATTTTGAATTCTTTTGTCTTTTTGGATGGAAAACATAGTGGATAATGAAGAAATTGCTTGTAACAAGCAATTTATTCATTATCCACTATGTTTTCCGATGCTCTTTTCTCAAGAGGCGTTAAAAGGAGCGCTTGTGTGGGAATGGGTTAACTACCGGCAGAAGACAAAATCTTAGACTGGTCCATTTTTTAATAAATCAGTTTAGTTTATACTAATAAAAGCTGCGGAAGCTTTAAGCTTATAGAACCGTACTCAGAGAACACTTACAATCCAAATGTTGTCGCGTCCCTGAAAGCGACAGGGGCTCAAACCGACTTCTATCCAGTTTTAAAGCTGGGTAGACGGAGGCTAGCTATCAAGTGTCTTGCCCATGTACACACTCAGGTGGTGGTGGGGTTTGTATTTGTATATATCTTATATTCATGTGTTTGCAGTTTTAAAATCATTCCCCTTGTCTTATTTGAGTTCCGGCCTGGTGCATCCGGTTTTTTTTTTTTTTTTTTTTTTTTTTTTTGTTGCTTTGTTTAGGGTTACTTTGTTGTTGGTTTGTTTGTTGGTTTGTTGGTTTGTTTTTTTTTTTTTTTTTTTTTTTTTGTTTAAAAAAGGAAGTTCTAGTCTATTTATTTATATTGGAATATCTAGTCTATAAAATAGATATATTGTAGATTTTGATTGGTTATTGAACGTTAAATAGGTCCAATCAAAATTTGTGTTTCAATTACTACTAGGCTCTAAGTGCAAAATGGATACTTAGAGGGACTTTCAAAATGTTAAAATCCAACTTCAATTTTACACCGAATCAAAGATCGTAAAGTTTGCCATAGAGTATGCCAACTTTAGATAAGCAGTGTCTACCTCAGTACAATCATCAATTTCGTAGAAAACTCAGTCATGCCGACATCGGTCTTCTAAAATGTTTTAGCTTTATTTCAGTCAATATATTTGTTTGATTTACCTTTTGAAAATGATGGATAATTACTATTTCTTATCAATGAGAACATATAAGTAGACAATGTCCCCACAGTTGAAAAAATGAGAAAGTTTTTACAGAATTGCTAATCACTCTAACAATGTAGCTACCATAGCCTTTAAAGACTGTACCCACTTACCCTATAGAACAAATGATATCTTTATCTTACCCTATTAACACATTTTTTTAGGCTGGTCCAAATTCAAAGAAATTTAAGTGAAAGTTTAAAGTTACTGGGATTTAAATAGTCTTTATCTTTAAGGGTAGGAATCACTGTGGACAAAAAAAATTGTTATTACCAGCATTTTCAACAATGTTTTCCAAGCTTTTGTCTTGAGGAGCATAAAAGCTGGATAGTGTGGGAATGGGTTAACCTGTTCTAAAGATGTAGTTTGTGGATACTGAAATTATGATCAGATTGAAATTTTATCATATTGTAAATGTTTTAATTACCGTTGCAGGTTAGCACTGTATGAAGGATGGATTTTCTCTCAAAGCGAGATGATGACGCACAACAAAAAGAACAGATTGAGTGTCTAGAGAGGAAAAGGTTAAAACTCAACAAACAGTTACAGAATATTGAAAATGAATTGGTTTGTACAGGGTATTTGTTTCAGTAATTCCTATATTTACACAATAATGATTTTAAGCACCCCTAAGTTTTTGAAAACTTTCAGAAAATTAAGAAATTGCTTATAACAATTTATTTTTTCATTATCTTCAAAAGACAAAAAAATGAAAATTTCGTCAACTTGATATTTTCCACTGCATTTTTTTTAATTTGTACTGGTCTAAAATCCTATGGTGTTGTAAAGGGTCAAGTCACCATTCAGTCATCATTTTTCAATTTCTTAACCCATGACCCAATGTTATAATTTTAAACCAGTCCAAGTTCAAAGAAGTTAAAGAAGACAGTTCAAAATGGAACTATTATTGAAAAATAAATTCAAAATATTTAGAAAAAATTCTGAGTAAAGAAGACATTGCTTGAAACCACCAGTTTCTCCTTTTCTAAGCATTTTCCATAATTTTTTGTGAAAAAGTAGTTCTGTATGGCAATGGGTGGAGAAATTAAGAAAAAAATGGAAAAAAAGAGAGAGAAAAGTGAAATCATATCAATTTTCAACATCTTTCTTAAATTTCACTTACATTGTTGTACTGAGTGCAAGATTACAGGATTTCTGCATTTTTTTCCCCTCACAAAAACTTGGCTATATCCGATAACAATTGTGCTCAAAAAATTCAAACTGGTTGAGTCAAAACCAACTCCTCAATCGCAACAAAAAATATTGAGCAATCAACAAAACAAGCTCCTTAACCCTTTCCAGTTCAATCCCTGGTTTTTATGTTCCTATGATTTTATTTGAAAAATAAAATTCAAACTGGTTGAGTCACAACCAAATCTTCAATCGCAACAAAAAATATTGAGCAGTCAACAAAACAAGCTCCTTAACCAGGGGTGTGGAATTCCCACGCCCGACTTGTACCACACGGGCTTTTCTACCTGCGGGCAAGTACATTTTTCGAGGCTACTTGTCCGTGGACAAGTAGATATCAGGGCAAATCTCGGAATGGTACTAAATAGATAGAAGAGATTTTATGAGCGTAATGTTTGTATCTAAGGCTAGAAAATACTGTTTTAATGAAGAAAATGCTGAGTTCCAGCATTTTCTTCTTTAAAAATAATGTTTTCTTAAAATTTATTTGTTCTTCATCTTTTCACGGGCAAGTCCATTTTGATCCTGGACAAGTAGAAAATCACATTTTACTTGTCCATGGACAAGTAGAGAAAATCCGTATTTCCACATCCCTGCCTTAACCCTTTACAGTTCAATCATTGACTTTTATGTTCCTATGATTTTATTTGAGAAAACATTGTAGAACAAGAAGCAATTTCTTGTAACAAGCAATTTTGTCTTTTACCACAGTATTTTCTACCATACTGAATGTTTATTTTTCAATCTTATCAACTTTTAAGTTTTCATCTACAATACCTGTGACAGGTCTAACATTTTGAAAAAAAGGAAAAATAGGAAAAAAATAAATTGTTATTAGATATTATAACTTCCAATTGAAGGTGGTATATCCCAAGTACCTCAGAAGAGAGAAATGATAAGGACATTGGGAGCATTCTTGTAAATTAATATTCTTCTGTTTCCACAAAACTGATTTAAAATAATTACTAATTACAAAGAATGTTGGCAAAAATTAAAGCATTTATAATTTTAAATACTAATTAGAATGTGTCCATAGAGTGTGACCTACTAGCAAATAAATTAAATTTTTGAAGTACATTTACTGACAAATAAAAGAATGTCCCTTGGATTTTTCCAATAATCCCGTAGGGAAAAACTCCTGGCTTAGACTCCACACTGCTCTTAACCCATAACCAGACAAGAAGATTTTAGTTTGGTCCATAATGAAAGATGTTGCAGAGGGTATTTCAAATAGTGCTAAGATTAGAGAATAAGTGCCAAATAGCATAGAAAACATTATAAGAAAAGTTGAACTTGCTTGTTTCCAGCAATTTCTCCTTTTCAGACAAAGTTTTCCATAATTATTTTTATTCAGATACACTCTCTGCTTTCTGACCACTTGCGCTCATGTCTTAAAATGTGGGCGTGAAGTAACTAGTAAGGGGTGGTTTTACATTGAGTGACACAACATTTCTAAGGTGTAAACGCCTGTATATCGTGTACATAGACTCGGAGCAACACCCATGAAATACCAAGATTTCACTGCTATGAATACAATAAAGAGTTCTAATAATTTATTCCCTATAATTATCTGCCTTTCAGAATGCCTACAATACAGATATAGATACACCAGTTAGGTACCAGACGACCACAACTATCCAATCTTTGCAGATTATTGATGCTTACAGGTATCTAGGTAAGCTACTGTGAAATAATATATCCTTAGAATTAGGAATATTGTGATATTTTGACGATTGGCCTATCACAGCTGTCAATCAAGGAGTCAATTAACCTATCAAATCACTCATTTAGACCGGAAGCTATCAAATCACTTATTTAAACTGTGAACTTTGAACTCTGACATTTGGCCAACATTTTTGTGAAGAATTATTAAGTGGTTTGGCAACTTAAACAGCATAACTACAGTTTGAATAATGTTTAGGTTGCTAATCAACCATTTAACTTTTTAGTTTTCATGTTACTGACCATATATTTTTGCAAAATAAAGCTGTTAAACTCATTCCCACACATCAGAATCTTAGACTTTACCAAATTAATAAAATTTGCAGACAAGAATCTTTGAATTTTGGAAAGAAATCATTGTGGATAATTAAGGAATTGCTTGTTCCAAGCAATTTCATCACTTTTCACAATATTTTCCAAAGCTTTTTTATGGGATGTAAAAATGCGGGATAACATTTTTGTAAACTGGAGAAGGGATTTCTACCAAACTTCATAGGAATGATCTTTTCGCGATCCTTTACCAGAAAACTTCATGACTTTCAGTAGACTAAATAATATTGTTTTGGAAGATTGGGCTCAGAGAGATATCAGGTGGTAATGCAAGGGAAACAATTGATAGTTGATACTGCTGTACTGCGATTTTTTTTGCAAAAATACTGATTCTATCTAAAATTAGTTGCCTCTAGTGTTAAAGAAATTTTTATTACCTGTATCAAAAAAGAAACTCAGGCTGATAAAGCGATTCATGCAGTTGAGGGCCTCAAGTTTCTGGAGTGCCATAATACAAGGAGAGATTGTGTGGGAAAGGGTCAATTGACATAGTTTAATTGCATGATATTGCATGATATTTAGCTTTACTGGCTGAAAGCTGGTGGGCTCTTGTCATGGCATTGTGATTCATTAACTTTGAAATTCTTGTAAGAAAGTACTGCTCAGATTTCAACCAAATTTCACTGGAGACCCTTTTTCAGATTCCTTGAAAGAATTTTGATCCAATGAAATCTTGCTTTATTGGCAGGGCTAATTTTCATATATGATTGTGAAATCTTGACAGTTTTCTTCTCAAAGACCAGTCAATTGATTTTAACAGAATTTGACATGAATGATACTTCGATGTCCCTTTATCAAATCCAGTGTTGTCTGCTAATGAGTTGATTCACCTTGTTTGTTTTAAAATTATTTTACTGGTCTTTGTTATTGCAGGGGTTAGTATAAAATATCCATCAGTAAAGGATGACAGCATTATTTTCAAGTTTGACCCTTTATATAAGGGTCAAGCCCCCTGTACAGATAGCAGTTTTTATGCTGAGATCAAAATGACCAATGAAGGACACAGGCTTGGTCAACATAACTTACCACCCTTTTTACCTGTCAAACAGATGGAAACAACACATCTTGGTGAGTATTGTATTGAAATTAATTATAAACCCATTCCAACATAACACAATTGTAGACTGGTCTAACTTCCATTTAGCTGCAGACTATAATTTTAGGTTGGTGAAATTTTATAAATCGTTGTCTTTTAGGGGTAAAAAACATTGTTATGCAACGATAATGAAGAAATAGCTGACTTTTAGGGTAGAAAACATTGTGGATAATGAAGAAATTGCTTGAAACAAGCAATTTCTTCATTTTCCGCAATGTTTTCCTAAGTTTTTTTCTTGAGATGCGTAATAAAAAAACATGAGGTAACACACAACAAGCGACAAAATTCAAAATTTCAAAGAGAGATATTTAACAACCAATTTCAGTTGATGTAAACTGTGATATAGGTGCAATGTAGAAAACAGTGCAAGAAATATTGGACTCACTTTTTAAAAGCAATTGACCAATGGCTGGCCCTGCCCAATTACTCTGAAGATCCCACCAATTGACTCCAACAGAAGGTTTCAGTTCAATTGTAAAGGTGTTACTTTGCAAAAATTATTGCCAGTAGCATGTTAAAAATAGTAGAATGATTGGTTGGCAATCCAAACACCAAACCTAAAGCTTGAATAAGCTGTAGTTACGATGTTTATTTGCAGAACAAATAATAATGCTTCACATTAATGGCAGCAAATGTTGGAGTTCAAAGTTTACTTCCATTGTAAATGAATTACAGTAAAACCCCTCTGATAAGACCACTTGCGGTACTTTTTGAAAGTGGTCATAATAGAGGGGTGGTCGTAATACTGAGGTTTGGTCAATGTTAAGTAGTTCATCTTTATTTTATCTTAGTTATTTGAAAATATATTATACCATACACACAAGAAAATAAAACTATAAAAGCATGTAGTACAGGGGAATCTAATGTCATTTTCAAATTTACAATCTTTGATAATTTCTACTTTCCCTCATCATTTTGATCTAACTCAAAAGTCCGACCTCAGATTATTCATACGTAAGTACTAGTTCAAAGTGTCACACTGTTGATATCATATTTTCTATTAATGTGAATACCAAACATCAATTAAGTTTAAATCAAAAAACTGTAAACAAACCAACTGTATCTTTTCGGATACTTTTTCACTTTCAACTTTATTACTCGAGTCAAAACCTATGACATATTCAAATAACAATTGAAAATAATACAAGCTATAATTTCTAAAGGAGATGGGCAACTTTAATCAATTTAATAGAAATAAAGATTTTCAAAATAAGGGTTCTATATCACATAATCAAAAATACGATATTGTATTGACGATGCATTCGTACCCAATTAGTATAGCTCCTTCATGTGTGAAATTCGGGCGGTCAGTCTCAAGGTGTGAAGTAACTTGTTCGCTTTAGTGGGGTTCAAAATAGTGTATCAGCTATAGTTGGTACTGAATTTAGTCATCGTAATTAGGAATAGTGTGGTGCCCGTTTGAGAGGGGCTTACGACTATTGAAATGAAGAACAAAAAAATCCTTCTGTCAAAATTCGGTCATAATAGCGGTGCCCGTATTTGTAGGTTGGTTGTAAGGAGGGGTTTTACTGTATTTCATTGGTCATTTTACTCAATGATTTCTACCCAGACAGTTGAAAAATTTAAATTTCATAAGCTTTAAATTGTCATCTGCAACTCCTTTCAATTTAGACTGGTCTAAAATTTTGTTGTCTGGTAAAAGGTTAATTAGATTTCATTAGAAAGATCCTTTGGTGACTCTCAGAATTCTTAAGACATTGTGATTGGATAAAAATCATTTGTTCAATGGGTGGGTAATTTCCATATTTGGTTTGCAGTGCTAACTTCAAAATTCTTCTCATTTGTTGCTTGATTTCAACCAAATTTTGCAAGTGTGTTTAATCAAAATTTATAGATATTATTTTGGTGCCCTTGCATTAGTCCTTCAGGAACTTTTGATCAGCATGAATAAGCTAAAAAATATGATTTTTAAATTGCCAAACCAACAAAAACAATTAACATAAATGTTGGACTTCAAAGTTCACTTCCAGTCTAAATGAGTGATTTGCTTGGTCAATAATCCTTTTGATTGACAGCAGCAGTCTGCCAATTTCTAGATGGATCCCTTTCTTGTGTGAGGTTTCACATGCATGTATATATATACATGTATATTGGTGAGGGAGTTCCTAAATGGCAAACTTTTTGTTTGACTAAATGGCTTGGGGATTTTGTTGTGTTTTTTTCAGCTGCTGGAAATACTAAGGAATTTGTACAAGAAATTCAGAATTACTTACAGTGCTACATTCAACGCTGTGAGAGCACCAAGCAGGTCAAGGTATTTACAAATTACCAGACGGCAAAATTTTAAGCCTGGTCCAAATTGAAAGAGGTTGCAGACTATACTTTTTAGTTGATAAAACTTTAAAACTCTATATCCTTAGGGGTAGAAAACCTTGTGGATAATGAAGAAATTGCTTGTTACAAGCAATTTATTCATTTTCCACAATGTTTTTCAAAGCCTGTTTACTTAGGGAAGTATAAAAGCATCATTGTGTGGGAATTGGTTAAGCTTGAGTAAGCTGTGCATGTAGTTTCAGTGGTTATGTGGTTTACAGACAAAAATGTTTTAATTTAGCCCTTTAATAGAAGGCAGAATTTTAGAGTGGTCAAAATTGAAAGGAGTTGCAGGAGACAATTTAAAAGTATATGAAATTTTAGATTTTTTTTTTTTTTTGACTTTCTGGATAGAAAATACTTTGGAAAATGAAGAAATTGCTTGTTACAAATAATTTCATTTTCCACAATTGCTTGTTACAAACAATTTCTTCATTTTCCACTATGCTTTCCCATTATTTATTTTGCTTGAACCATCAGTAAATATTACTAAAATCATGAGCCTCAGGTTTCCTTGGGAGCTCCCAGAGTGGTGGGATTTATTAAGAAACAAAGCAGAATTTTTGAAACACATCTCCCAAACCAGTGGGCCAATTTGAACCAAATTTGGAAAAAAAGTTCCTTGGGTATAGTCAGGGTTCTTTTACCTACTATACTATAGTAGGTAAAAGACTTGGAATTGGTTCAAAACTTTGGTTGAACGCGATTTCTGTGTTTTTGACGCAATTAAATTGTCGGTGACGCATCAAAATTCACCAAGTGCGTTTATATGACGCAACCTAAATTGACTGTGAAATACAAATTTTGTATTATGTATTTGATTGCACTGAACAATCTTTGAGCTAAACAGTACAAAACAAGTTTTTCTACTGCCAGGGAACGGATTAAATCTCAGTAATCTGTCAACCCTGTTGTTCTATTTATACGACTGGTTTATTTTTCAGCTTCTTGAGCAAAGTATAATTACATGTTGAAACACCCGAAAAACGAACTTTTATTGAGATTATATTTTTTCTTTTTTAAACATGTTTTAATAGAAGCAATCATTTTGAATTACATTTCAAGTCAAGTCTAATTTAACGTTAAAACTGCGCCATCAATACTTTTCCTTCTAAAGGTAATCCTTCGACTAAACATTTCTGTACGGGTAACCTAGTATACCGGGACCGCCATTGACTTAAACAGACTGACAGGTAGATCCCAAACAACTGCATATAGAGATTGGCTGATGGACATTTAATGATGTATACCCAAACATCGAATCTGATTGGCTGGTCGATCGTTTGTTAACAATATGGCTGAAGTGGGACGTGGAGTTCCTTAAATATTTTACATGAAAAGGATAACATTCCAAGGTTTTTCTCGCACACAATTTCGATTGTTCATGTGAAATATGTTTAAACATTAAAACTGAATACTTTAACCCATTCCAACACAGCAAAATTATTGACTGGTCCAAATTGAGAGAAGCTGCAGACGACGATTTCAAGATGGAATTTTGAATTTTTTCGTCTTTTTGGATAGAAAACATTGAGGATAATGAATAAATTGCTTGATACAAGCAATTTCTTCATTTTCCACAATTTTTTCCAAAGTTTTTTTCTTGAGGGGCGTAAAAAGGAGGGATTGAGTTGGAATGGGTTAAAACTACATAAGTAGGATTTTTATTGTACTAAATGGAAATCCCGAGGTCGAGTCCAAATTTTTCTACAAAATTAGCTGCGCACACGTTCGCCTGGTTTTCGATTTTAGTAAGGAAAAAACCTAACGGGCCAGGCTTTTCGTGTATGTACAGAAAATCGTTCTTTACCTGTCGGCTTTGTTAAAGTCAACAGTGGTACCAGTCTAGTTACCTGGACGCTTTTGTAAGCAGATGACGAAATTAGGTAATTATGGCAGACGAACCGAAACCAAAATAGGCTAGCAGATTTTTTTCTTGAGGATCTAATGAAAGTTCTAGCACTAGTAAAGATTCGTCAAATGTAATTATAATTTGTTTATTACTTTCAATTCAAGTGATTTGATTATTCTGTCCCTAGATACTCTTTTGGAACATGTGTTTGAAAGCTTGATTTAGTCATTTGAAAATTGACCCTCTAAAATTCCCAATAACCCCCAAAAATGAAGACAGGGGGTCACAAATGACCCTCAAAAAATCGAACCTGGCAGAAACACTGAAATTGTGTGCACTCCATAAGATGCATTTTTCATCAAATGTCTTGAAATGTGGTCAGAATGTTTGACTTCATAATATCTCAGTCAAGTTCTTTATTTGGTCAAGAGGGGGTGTCAAAAAGTATGTCACTAGATCAAATGACCTTAACGGCACTTTATAGGAAATGTTTTTGCCCCAAATGTTTCTATATTTGGTGTGAATGTTTTCTTCAAAATATTTTGGCCAAGTTCTATTTTGGGTAATTTTTGTTTAAACAAGAGGACCATGATGGTCCTATATCACTCACCTGAGTTGTTTTTTTTAAAAAGATTTCCATCTTTACCACTTTGAACAAATGTGAAATTTACAGCTATTCTGGTATAATTTTGATCTAAGAGTGATAGCATAATTTATTTTAATAAACCACCATAAGACAATACTGCAAATACAAATATCTTTAAAATTTCTCAGCCTAATATTTTGGGAGAAGAGGAGAAGGTTTGTTGTTGTAGTTTTTACTTTTTTTCCTTATGTCTGTATAAAATCTTGCATCTCACAACAAAGGACTAATGGTTATTTTAGAGTTACTGTTGAAAATTAGTTACCTTTACTTCTACAGGCAAAATATGAACACACTCGGTCTTAAGGTTTTTAACCCTTTCCTGGATAAACCCGGGATTATACGTCACTGTGATTTTATACTTGAGAAAACATTGTGGAAAAAGGAGAAATTGCTTATAATAAGCAATTTCTCCTTTTCACACAGTGTTTTCTAGCACATAGGGTGGTTTTATTTGGAATTGCACCCAATTTTCATTGTTGTCTGCATCCTCTTTCAATTTGGACCAGTCTAAAATTTCAAAAACCAGGAAAGGGTTAAGAAGAAGAATCTTAACCCTTGTTATGCTGAATATAATTCTGTCTAGAATTGCACTAGAATCAAAGCTCTGAAATTGCTAGAAGCACTAGTTGCAGGTCAATAACTCTTTTGAAGACTGATTTTATAAACAATTTTGGCTCTAAGGGGCAAGCAGGTGGTGAAGACGAAGATCAGACTGCACATATGTGCAGACTGATCTTTGTCTACACCTCCTGCCCAAACAGAAATGTTCCAGGTTCAGCATGACAAGGGTTAATCTCTTTTTCAGATTGCAGGATCTAATAAAACATAGAGCATTGTTTTCACACATTTTGGTATAGAATAGTAACACTACAAGTGAATTCTGAAATATTTGCATTTTTGGAGATTTTAAAAGATTTCTCTATTTATTATTGTAATGAATCCATGATCCCATACCATAGGTCTTATTTTCAGAGTTGAAGTATCTTATTAGAGATTCATTTGGCCATGACATATACAGAATAATCAAAGGCTCTAGGCCTTTCTGCTTGGGAGAAAAGAATCCTCAAGTAATCCTTTTATCTTTAGTGTCACAGCTGTCGTAGCGCAGTCAGTAGTGCACCAGACTTCCAATCTTCAATTACTGAATGTCATGGGTTCGATCCCCAGAAGCAGCACATATTCTTATAGACATTTTTCTCTCACCAATTGATGGATAATCGTAAACCTAAGTGGGATCGCAGCTGGAGGCTAGGAAAGGATGTAGTTGTAGTACTGATGTGAGAAATAACAGGTGCTCCAGCCACCACAATATGACTGAAATACTGTTAAAAATAGCGTTAAACTCCAATCAATCAATTTTATCCCTTGTATGATACAGTATCCCACAATATAGTACTAGCTCTCAGAGAAAAACTTTTTCTTTGAAGTTTTGGTAGAGGGTGATTATGTGATGAAATACAATAAATATCAAGTTTTGTCTATTGAAAACTTAACCCTGAATAAATTGTCTGTGATTCAGTGATCATTTTCCACAATGTTAACCATTAGAAAGTTGAAAAAATTTAAATTTTCATGAACTTTACATTGTCGTATGTAACTCCTTTGGATCAGTCTGAATTTTTGCCGTCTGGTAATGGGTTAAGTGATTCACAAACTTATCTTTTTGTAGATTGAGTACCAAGATCGTGGTATTATAAAAGTTGAAGCTGATTTGCCTGTAACACATGTCAAGTTTACATTGAGCATCAACAAAGCTTGGCCAAATATTATCATAACCTTTAACTATGATTTGTCCAAGATTACGCCAAAGATGGTTACAGTTGAAATGGGTGAGTAGGTAGACATGACTGTTTTGGCATAAGCAGGGAATTCCCTTGCCAGACATGTTCAACATAGGACTTTGAACTTGTTGACAAGTACATTTTTCAAGATGACTTGTCCAGGAATAAGTAAATACCAGGCCAAATCTTGGAATGGTATAAAATAGATCTCAAAAGACAAATCCTTATCTGTTGGAAAATTATCATAGTGTTTATATTGAAGGGTAGAAAATATTGTTGGTAATGAAGAAAATGCTGGTTGCTAGCATTTTTTCATTAAGAACAATATTTTCATCAAGTTTATCACTTCAAAATTTTTGCAGACAAGTTCATTTAACCCTTTCCCGTTCAAATACGGGATATTACGTTCCTGTGATTTCATACTTGAGAAAACATTGTGGGAAAAGAAGAAATTGCTTGTTAAAAGCAATATCTCCTATTCCCACAATATTTTCTAGCACATAGGATGGTTTCATTTCAAAAGGCATCCAGTTTTTATTGTCATCTGCAAACTCTTTCAATTTGGACTAGTCTAAAAATTCAGTTTCATTTCAAAAGGCATCCAGTTTTTATTGTCATCTGCAAACTCTTTCAATTTGGACTAGTCTAAAAATTCAAAAAACAGGAAAGAGTCAAAATATGTACAAGTAGAAAATCATGTCTGACTTGGTCAGGGACAAGTGGAAAAAATCTTTTTTTTCTCCACACCCCTGATACAAGTATGCCTGATATTCAGTTGTTTGATGCTGGGCTGTCAATGAAGAGTTGGGAAAAACTCAAGTAGAATAATTCAAAAGTGAGGAAAACATAAATACATTTTGTTTTAATTGAAGAATATGTGCCTTGTGGGATAGAAAATACTATGAGAAAAGGGGAAATTGCAAGTTAAAAGCAGTTTTTCTTTTCTATCAATGTTTTCAAAAATGGATTTTTTTCAAGTGATAAAAACAGAATAGTTTGATATTGGTTTAAAGAAAATGGGTGGGGGTTGGCGTCCTGCATGACTCTGTGTTAGAATCAACTTATTCCCGCACGTTGACGCTTTTGGGTTCTCCTAAAGAAAAAAACAATTTTGGAAAACATTATGTAAATGAAGAAACTGCTTGTAACAAGCAATTTCTTCTTTTTACGCTATGTTTTCTACCAAAAATAGTTGAAAAAATCTAAAATTTCATTTACTTTAAATGGTCGTCTGCAACTCCTTTCAATTTGGACCAGTCTAAAATTATGCTGTCAGGTAATGGGTTAATGTGAGATGAGTCAAGGGTTGTAGGTTCTCTTCTTGGCTATGCCATTGGTCGTGTTAAATGTCTTTGGGCGAGATTTATAGAGTACCAGCCTAGAACTGACGATATGCAGGAATCATTTAGAAAGTTTGTTTGAATGGGGTTTTACGCCGCTTTAAACAATCTTTCAGTTATATCACGGTGGCTGGAGCACCTATGGAATCCTGGTATTTCTCACACCAGTACTACCATTACATCCTTTCCTAGCCGCCAGCTGCTATCCCACATAGGTCTACGATTATCAACCCATTGGTGAGAGACAATTAGTTGGAAAGGATGAGTGCTGCTGTTGGGGATAATTAGAAAGTGAAATTAGCCATGATAAAACTTTTTCAAAACTGTGTAAAACTCAGTTCAATCAATCATTGAAGCATTTTTGTATAGACTTGCACTTTGAAAAGTCTTCTGCAGCTTCTGTAAATTCAGACCAGTCTAAGATTTTATTTGGTACTGTCTTAAGGAGGGGATCTTGGAACAATGGAGTAACTTTTTATGCCCCAGCATCAATAAGATGGTTTCCGATGTGTGCTTGTACGGCTGTCTTTGAGCAGAAAACTTGACACAAAAACTTAACATATTGTTGTTATTCAAACACAAGATACATTGCTCATATGTGGGACATAGATTTCTTGTATTGATAGGCTTCAGTTGGTTGTAAGTTCAAGGTCATCTGTCAGGGTCACTTATCAAGGTCAACTTTTTTTTAAAAGGGCTTTTAGGGATTATGAGCTTTCACAAACACAGCTTGCTCATCATAATATCACTAAGAGAAATAAGCTTATTAACCCATTCCCACATAATGAAATTTTAGACCTGTCTAAATTCAAAGAAGATGCAGATGACAATTTTAAGTTGACGAAATCTTCAAAATCTTTGTATTTTGGGGTAGAAAACATTGTGGAAAATGAAGAAATTGCTTGTTACAAGCAATTTCTTCATTCTCCATAATGTTTTACAAAGCTTTTATATTGAGGGGCATTTAAAAGCATTATTGTGTGGTAATGGATTAAATTTTATCCACTTTTTTACACCAGTTAAGAATAAAGCTTATGAAAACATTGTGGAAAATGAAGAAATTGCATCTCACAAGCAATGTCTTTATTATCCACAACTACCTTTACCACAAAAGACAAAGAAAATTAATTCCATCAACAAAAAATTGTCTTCAACAACATCTTTGAATTTGGAACAGTCAAAGAACTATTGTTTATTAATGGGCTAATAGTATACCTTTATTTTCTGTTTATAGATGACACAGTAACCTTTCATGGTAGAGAAAAAGACAAACTCAATAAAATGTTGTCACAATGGAGAAATAAGTTTATACAAAAAGATTTATACACTGCTTTTACAGATGTGTTTAAAGACATTTAGCACTTTGAGCATGTATATACATGTACCTTTGTACCTGTACCTTTGAAGAGAACATTTCAATCAAATTCATCTTGAATTAACTCATTCACTAAGGGCAAAATTTGAGACTGGTCCAAATTAAAAGAGGTTGCTGCCGACAAAACAAACTTCGTTTAATTTTAAAAAATAAGGGGCATATTAGTTAGAAAAAAATTGAGAGGAAAGAGCAAATTTTTACGATCAATTTCTTCTTTTTTAGCACATGTTTCCATAGAAATATCACCTTTGGTGCATTAAAACACAGGATTGTGTGGTAATTAATTAATAATTTTTTGTAGAAAATGCAATTTGCTGCATTAGAAACAATATTTCAAAGCAATGGACAATTCTATTTTAAATGCCCTGAAGAAAAAAGCTTCGGAAAACATAATGGAAAATGAAGAAATTGCTCGTCACAAGAAATTTCTTCATTTGGAATATGTTTTCTACTCAAAAAGGCAAAGATTTTCAAATTTCATCAACCAAATATTATTGTTTGCAACATTTTTGAACTTGTACCAGTCTAAAATTTGTTGTCTGGTAATAGCTTAATTCAAATATTACAACTTTAATATCTCACTGCCTGAATGGTTTGATTGATCAACCAATTTTTTTAGGCTTTTTGTCAATTAACCAACTACCAGACGGCAAAATTTTAGACTGGTCCAAAGTGAAAGGAGTTGCACACAACAATTTAAAGGTTATGAAAATTATATATTTTCAACTTTGTAGATAGAAATCATTGGTTTATTCCCGATTCTCCCACATTTGAAAATATCGATAAAAAGGCGATACAGGTAAGGCGTGAGATAATCCCTGCCTGGGGCTAAATAACTGTTAAGTTCTAAAACCCTATTCCACGAGCGTTTCAAATAGAAATAGTGGATTTCGAATCAGGAATCCATTTTAACCCATGCCGTACAATGTCCTTTTATTGATCGAAGAAGAGAAGAGAAATCATTGTGATAAAAGTAACGGTTACTTATAACAAGCATTTACCTTCTTTCTCACAGCATTTCATATGCTATCTTGCAGTTACTCTTTTTTCCAGACAACCATTTTATCTATTTCTCAAGAATTATTCAGGAATGGTCTCGTTGGACGCGACCAAAACCTCTTAACTACAGCTAAATTCAAATTAAAGTTACGAGATTTTGGGGGGGTCATCCGACGATATTTTGTATGGATGCAATGCTTGTTGCGCAAAAGAAAATATTTGGAAATAGAAAACAGTTCAGGCATATGCCAATCGTGATTGATTAAGAAGCAAGTGAAATGACCATTTCATAATAAACTATTTCAACACTTGTCATTCTGTAATAAAAGGAATAGTTGAAAAGGGATTGTTGTAGAATTGTGTATGGCAGAGAAATTTAGCCTATACCGATTCCATTGTTGTTTCTGAATCTGAGTCATTCTACCTTACTTTATCGCATTAAAGAATTCCTTTTTACGGACGAACAGCTTAAAAATGGAAAGACGGACAAATACCCCCGTTCTACAGATGCTTGGGTATACATTTTAAAAAAAATCCGGATAAGTTTTGTTTTAATGTATTGCATTTATTTGGTTCGAAGCAAGGGGGTCTTATTATTTAACTACCCGTATGCAGTTAATTCGAGTTCCTTAATATTCTATAGATTCCACCGTCTAGATATTTAAAGTTCAAGTACAGTACTTTCGAAGAATATCTTATTAATGTCCGAATCTTTCAAAACATGTTCAACACATACATACAAAGTTAGTAAGAAGGCAATTATCTCTGTATCTATAAACGCAACAGATACGAAGCTGCATCGGCACACCGGACCAGTATCATAGTCTCTTCATGGAGTCAGTCTTTCAAGGAAGTAAAGCGCTTGTTCGATATGGCGATACTTCCTTCTCTTCAAATGTCTTGTTCCGAAAGCGCGTCGGACCAACCTATGGAAATCTTCGTCTGTTCTGTACAGATAAGTCGGTCCAAATCTATATCAGTGTGTATAGTGAAAGAAGCCGGCTATGACGTCGGTATCAGGAAACACTCGACTTAATGAGGTTGTCTTTCTCCACTAGGAAGGTATCACCAGCGTCTTTGTAGTTTTTGATGGGGTTCAGCATTAAGCTGAAGCTGTAGTCATGACTTGTCCTTGGTTCTAAAGATGACTGATTTATGATTTATTTCGGGTTTCATTTTTTATTTCACGCCAGAATTACAGATTTAAACACAATTCTCAATTAAATTTTGGTAGTTTTACCAATTAATGTGATTGCAACAAAAAGTCTTTAATACATAATACACGTGGAATATAAATTGAACCTAACGGTATTCACACATTTTCCCTTACCCCATTCTTCCCACCAGGTAAATGGTATTATTGGATTTTCAAATGTGGGAGAATCGGGAAGACACCGAATCATTGTGGAAAATGAAGAAATTGCTTGTTTCAAGCAATTTCTTCATTTTCCAGAATGTTTTCCCAATCGTTTTTCTTTAGGGTCATCAGAAAGCGTCATGGATTGGGAATAGGTTAACAGAAAAGTTGAGTCACCAATCAGATCATTAATTAAGACTCAAAGTGAACTTTGAACTCTGATATTTATGTTAAGCACTGTTGTTTAAAAACTTATTGCTTCAGCTTATTCAAGCTTAAATTACAAAATTCAGGTCGCCAACTAACATTATTTTTACTTCTGCTACATGTTCCTGAACATACATTCTGCAAAATTCCTGTCGGAGGTCAGTGGGTTTGGCCAGCAATCTATCAACTGGTTTAGGGTTAGCAGCCATTTTACATTTAACCCGTTCAAATGACAAGATTCTGGACTGATATAAATTGAATGAGGTTGTAGCCGACATTTCAAAGTGTGTGTAATAATGAATGAATATTGCAGAAAACATTGTTGGAAAAGGAGAAATTGCTTGTCACAAGCCATTTGTGTTCATTAGTATTATTTTAACCCTTTCCTGTTTTAAATATTTTTAGACCTGTCCAAATTCAAAGGTTTTGCAGACGAAAATTTATAGTGGATTTAATGTGAAAAATAACCATTCAGTAGGGTAGAAAATATTGTGGAAAAAGAAGAAATTGCTTTTTACAAGCAATTTCTTCTTTTCCCACAATTTTTTCTCAAGTATAAAATCAAAAGGACGTAAAAACCAGTGATTGTACTGGAAAGGGTTAAAGGACATCAAAATGCACTATTGAGTGGTAATGGGTTAAGATTACAAGCCTTTATATACATGTGCACACAATTACTTTCATTCATGTTACTGAAGTTGCTGGAAAAGCATAAATTTCTTATTAAAATCAATTACTTCATTTCTAATACTGTTTTTCTTCATGTGCAACCAATGTCTTTAATGACCCTGAAATATTTTGCCAAGAAAACATTGCGAGAAAAGAAGAAATTTATTGTTGCAAGCAGATTCCTCTTTTCCGGCAATGTTTTCCATCCTGCAATGTTTTATTTTCTCATACCATGACATGACATACTACATTTAATCACTCTTACTGTGTATTAAGTTTGATAATTTGTTCGAAATCTTTGTCTTTATAATCACATAAAACCCATGGTCCTTTTTATGGATGAGAAAGCATCACCATGCTGAAAAATAAATGGTGAGGAAGACTTACTTCTCTTTATCACACTTCATTGCTAAAGTGTTTGTGCGTTAGTGAGCATGTTAGTTCAAGGTCCCGGTCACATTTGAAGGACAAATTTTTTTCGTCTTGACACTTGTCCTTGGACAACCTTTCTAGTATTTTTTGAAGAGTCTGCTTGCGACAAGAAAGACACAAGTAACATGTAACAAGAACAATCAAGTCATTCATTTGGACTGGAAAATTAAATGTGCAGTTGGAAATTTATGTCAAGCTTTTTTATCTAAAATTCATACCTACAGCTAATTCAAGAGTTTAATCAATTCCCAAACAGAGACACTTTTTGACGCCTTAAAGAAAATCAAATGGAAAACATCGTGTAAAATGAAGAATCTAAAATTTGATAATCTTTTAAATTGTTGTCTGCAATTCCTTTCAATTTCGAACAGTCTAATATTTTGCCATCTGGTTAAGTCTCCAACCAATAGTTTACCTTTTGATCTATACCCCTGACCTTATTATTTACAAACTTGTCTAATCTGATATCTCAGTAGTTGTGGTCAGTAAATACTCTTCATTATGTAACATAAGAAACATTAGTTTTGGTAGGTCCAGTTTAAGGTCAATTTTTGTCTGTACTCGCTTCGATAGTTTTTATTAGTTTTCATTGTAAGTTATAAGAGTAGATAATTCTAATAATTTTAAGTGGTATGACCTGAAGTGGGCATATTGATGGTTCAGTGAGAAACAGTTGTAACTGCCTATATGTTTATATGCAGTTACAACTGTTTTGCACTGAACCACCGATATATAAGAATCATCTTCTCCATCTGTCCGTCCTGTCGTCATTTTGTCCTGACGCCTGTCCATCCAATTTAAAATAATCACCTCTCCTCCTACATATAAGGAATCGTAAACCTAAGTGGGATAGCAGCTGGAGGCTAGGAAGGGATATAGTGGTAGTACTGGTGTGAGAAATACAAGGAATCCAATGTTAGGTGCTGCAGCTGCCGCGATATGACTAAAATACTGTTAAAAGTGGTGTTAAACCCCATTCAATCAATCAACATTTATGGACTGATTTGAATTACATTTTCACAGAATCTTCCTTGTCACATGACGTTGTGCATATTGTCAGGGTTTTGCCATTAAAAGTGGCTTAACGCAATTTTTACTTGGCTAGAATTTTGAGACTATTGATCTCTTGTTTTAATAATTGACTCCCCTAATTTTTGTCTGCAAAATCTATTAATATCATTTGTTTAAAATTCAATCATAGTTTTGTCTATCAAAATTTTTGCATTCTAATTGGCTTTATGTCTTTAATCCATGAAAAGAATCGCAAAAGGTGAGTCCATTAAAACTATCCAAAACTAACTTACATATAAATATTTGCTTCTATGATGTTTTTTATTTCAGATAACATGATATGATGAAAATTATTCTTCGCTTTAATTCAGTTTTAAAAAGAAAAATCTAATCACGCCTCTTTTCATTCCATACCTAAATTAATAAAATGCTCTCTTCATCTCTTTACCCATAACACACACACCTTCTTTTTGGCTTACTGAATAAGCTTGTAACAAGCAATTTCCCCTTTTCTCACAATGTTTTCTATTTTATTTGGCACTTATTTACCAATTTTAGCAGCATTTGAAATATCTGCAATTTCTTTCAATTTCAACAGATCTGAAATTTTGTCATCAGGTAATGGGTTAAGATCGGTCCCACTTGACAGATGTCGAAGACAACAATTTCACCTTGATGAAATTTTAACCTGTCTCTTTTGTGGGGAAATATTGTGGAAAATGAAAAAAATGTATGTTACAAACAATTTCTTAATTTTTCACAATGTTTTGCTACGTTCTTTTCTTTTGGGGCGTAAAAGGAAGGAATTGTGTGGGAATGGGTTAACCCTTTTCATGCTTAACATGGAATATTCCTGTTTTGGCTAGGTAGGGACAAAGATCGGCCTGCACATAAGTGCAGTCTAGTCTTGGTCTACACCTCCTGCTTAATCCCTTTTCAGCCAGAGTTGTTTGAATAATCAATTTTCAAAAGAAATATTGATCCTCATTCAGACCTTTCAGTGCTGTAAGCCCTTTGATTTTAAAGCAATTCTGTGTAGAATTTCGTTTCAGCATAACAAGGGTTAAATATTTGCAATCACAAAAGATGTGTACCTACCAGATGAGCAGTATGATAGGCTTCTATATGTGCATTGATTTCTGGTGGAAGTTTACTTTGAACGGGGGGCCAGACTTGTTCTTGACCCATATACCCAGGCGGGGCTGCTGCCACTAATGGTAAAAATACAGGCACCACGGGGCTGGATGTGTTTTGTGTCTCGTACATAGGTTCTGAGTTTGAATCTGGTGACTTAAAAAACAACAACAAAATGAATGGCAGTACCTCTTGAGAGATACGTAGGTTGTTTGTAGAATTCACTTACTTGCCATCACATGTACTATCATAGTCAAAGGGTTCAAGCAATAGACTCAACAATTGAACCTAACTTTTACTTTGCAATCCCGCATTTTGATGCGCCAAGGATGGAATTACAAGAAGTAATCACTCATTTTCTCTGCACCTTGTTTTCAATTTGAACCTGTCTACGATTTTGAGAAGTAATTGGCAAATCAGAGAAGTTTACCAAACCACGAGGGTATTTATGGTATTTATTAAGGACCGACTTTGTACTCACTGTTTAGTTTGTCAGGTGTGTTAATTTAAAAACAGACAGTACTCAAATAAAAAAAAACTTGTGGCATAGAGATCCGACTCATCACGATCTACAATTCATATCATTTTTTATTAGACTGGTGCCGCCGTCGCTTTTACAACCCATTCCCACACATTGACGCCCCTAAGAAAAAAATTCGGAAAACATTATGTAAGATGAAGAAATTGCTTGTAACAAGCAATTTCTTCATTTTACACAATGTTTTCTTACAGAAAGTTGAAAAATCACAAGATTTAAATGTTTTTTCTGCAACTCCTTTCAATTTGGACCAGTCTAAAAATTTCCATTTGGTAACAGGTTAAACAAAGCCAGCTTTGTTAAAGTCGACAGCGGTACCAGTCTTAATTTTTGATGTGCCTTTTCAAGTGTATAGGGAGAAATGACTTACCAAACGTTCACTATTTCACAAAGTTTATTTTGTTTTTTCTCATTACTTTGATTAACAGCTCACATTTACTTCAATATCAATAAAATGTAAAGAGTAAATATTTTGTAATGGGAAAGGTTGCTGCCACACTATCAGACGACAATATTTTAGACTGGTCCAATTTCAAAGAAGCTGCAGACAACATTTTTTATAGAAGAATTTTAAAAAAAAATCTTTGTCCTTGGGTGCGACTTAAAGATTTGAAAATATATTGAACAAAAAAGAAATTGCTTGTTAAGAGAAAATTATTCAATGTCCACATTGTTTTTTTTTTACCCTCACAGACAAATACTTTTTAAATTTCACCAACTTAATTTTTTTCAATTTAAAATTGTTGTCTGCAACTTCTTTCAATATGGACCAATCTAGTTACGGGTTAAACTTAGAAACTATTTTTAATCTTTGAGGAAATATCAAAAATGCCAATTTCACCAATATATACTTCAAGTTTTGGCGCATCAACCATTCAGGAATAAAGGTCAAATCAATGATAACGTTTTCGCAATGAGCTTGGTTTGTAGAGCACTCGACTTAAATTCTCGAGATCGCTGTTTCGATCCTCAGGTTGACCAAATTTACAAACTAATTGTCTTTTAGCTGAGATTTTAAACCGGGGCCCCGTGTGAAGGTGCTATCAATTGATCAAAGAACTATGTTGAACTCTCTACAGTTTCGTCTAGTATCCTTGCACTATCCCCCGTCTACTTACCGTCTTCTTAGGGGAACATTGTTCATATTGAAATGTGCTACGGTATCGACGATAAATAAAGAAAAGAAAAAAAAAAAAAACCTTCGCCCATATCTACTCTTGTTTCTATAGCGGTCATCAGTTAACACGAATATCGTTGTATTATACTTTGTTGAATCTTCCTTAACCTGTTTCCATTACAATTCCTCTTTAGTCGCTCCATAATGAGAACATTTCCATTGGAAAATAACGTGGGGAATGAAGAAATTGCTATTATCAAGCAATTTCTTCTCTATCCAAAATGTTTTCTACCCTGAAGGACAAATAATTCTAACATTTCATCAACATGAAATTGTAGTCTGCAGCTTCTTTCAATTCGAATCAGTCTAAAATTCTGTCGTCTGGTAATCGGTTAAAGTGCATGATAAAGCAGTGTTTCTTCGAATACGTTTAAGTACAAGTACAATGCTGTTGTTTATTTTAGATTTTTTTTTTGGCCCGTTACAACAAGACTAACTTCTAGACTGGTTCAAATCGAAAGAATAAGTAGACGATTATTTGGTTAACGGATTTCTCTAATTTTTTATTATTATTATTATTTTCATGGGTAGAAGACATTGTGGATATTGAAGAAATTGCTTGTTACAAGCAAATTCTTCATTTTTCAAAGTGTTTTCCAATGCGTTCTTTCTCTTTTTTTTGGGGGGGGGGGGCGTCAAAGTGCACAACTGAGTAGGAATGGGTTAAGACAAGGTAATCTTCACCCCGTCCAGAATAGAAAAGTTAAACTTTCTGTTCTAGACGCGGTATGACTGGCTTGATTTAACCTATCCCCACACGATATAAGCATAGACCAGTCCGAATTCAAAGAAGTTGCAGACGACAATCAAAAAAAATTATTGAAATCTTTATTATTTTTGTCTATTGGTGTAGAAAACATTGGGGATAATGAAGAAATTGCTTGTAACTAGCGATTTCTTCATTTTCCACAATTTTTCCCCAAGCTTTCATTTTGAAGGGCGTTTTTTAACGCATCAGGGGATTGGGTTAAAGCCATTTTCGTGACAGATCCTACATATTTCTTAGTATTCTACTATGATCGTCTTTATATGGTCACCGGCATATTCTAATATGATATTTACAGGAACATCCGGGGTCTTTGACGTTGGCTTTGGATTGTTTACCATAGGAGCGGGAGCGATGTGGGGTAGGGGTGTAGTCTGGGTCATGACATTAGTCTTTGTTGCTACAGGTACCGGGTTCGAGTCTAGGTCGTCATATTTCGGCGAATCTTGAACTGGTGTTTGATCCCGGGGTTGATACTTTTTTGTTGGTGTCGGTCTATAATAGAAAAACGAAACTCTCTTGAATACGCTGAATGACTAGGGAGCGTTTTACATTGTGATGCATTAATCCATTCCCACACAATAAAATTTTAGACCAGTCCAAATTCAAAGAAGTTACAGACGACAATTTTAAGTTGATGAAATCTTTAAAATAGTTGTCTATTGTGGTAGAATACCTTGTGGTTAATGAAGAAATTGCTTGTAATAAGCAATTTCTTCAATCTCCACAATGTTTCCCAAAGATTTCCTATTGAGGGGCGTGTTGGAATGGGTTAAGAATATTTTCAGAAAATATCTAATGGAATATCTTCTGGACAACGTGATGTGGTCCAACTTATTACCTAAAATCTTTTGAAATCGTAGCGTGTTCAACATGTGGTTCATAAATGTGATCCTTGAGACGAAAATGGACCTAGTGCCAAGAAACAAAAACTGAAACCCTTTCCCACTCAATACCACTTTTTGACGCCTTCAGTGAAAAAGAAATTCAGGAAAACATTGTGGAAAATGAAGAAATTGCTTGTTGCCTCAACAGACAAAACAAAGGTAAATTTCATCTACTAGAAAATGTCTTATTTTTCAATTCAGACGAGTCTCAAATTTTCTGGCCGACTTATGCATACTCGCCGATGGGGTAAAGTGAAGCAGTACTTGTTAAAAATGTCATCACACAACGTTGGAATAAATGTTCCAATGACATAGAGCAATTTAAAGATACGAATTAAAAATTCAAACGGTATTTCAATTGTCCAGTGATTTTTTCTTCTTCTATTCTTTAGTAATTGTACCACTTCTGGTACCCTAGTTGTTCCGTTTCGGAAATTACGACAAGCACTTTTAACCCCTTACGAGAAAATTTTCAGACTGATCGAAATTGAAAGAAGTTGAAGATGAAATATTTTATAGGTAAATGTTGCAAAAAATTGTCTCGGAGAGGGGGGAGGGAGTTTACACGTGGAAAATGGAGAAATTGTTTGTTACAAGCAATTCATTTATTTTCCATTGTGTTTTCGAAAGCTTTTCCTTTGGGGTCATAAAAAAGCGGGATTGTTTTGTAATGGATTAATTTTCATCTGTACATGATTTCAGTTCGAATATTTGAACCATTGTTATGCTGAATAAAATCCTTTTCAAAATTTCACGAAAATAAAATGGCTGAAAGTCTTGGTTTTGAGCCATAATTTCCTTTGAAAATTTAATTTAGAAAAACAATTCTGATCTAAAAGGGATAATCATGTTGGTGTAGACTAGAATCGGACTGCACTATGTACAGTCTGATCTTTGTTCATACCTCCTGCCAAGCCAGGAATAATCCAGTTAGCATGACAGGTGTTAAGACTTGGTATCCTGATTCAAATTTTATCAAAGAGTTCCTAGTACTTACGGCGGTCCGGCTGAAACTGTATCGTTTATTTCGCCCACTTTCCAGGATTTAAACGGAATATAATTTTCTTCTGTAAGCTTGTAGCCATACGTGGGTTTAGATAGCTTTGTCGGTGCTTGGTAACCCATTGGCTTCATTCTCAGGGGGTCTTTATACACATGGCGAAAGCTTATAGGAGTAATAGGTCTGTAGGGTTTAACCTTATACGGCTTCAGTTTGTAATCGGGTCCCATTGGCCCTAAACGGATATCCGGTCCCATCGGCTCTCGATAACATTTATATGTCACTCTTTGAGGGCGTGGCTTTTTTGCAACAGTTCGTTTCTCAGGTACAGATTTTTCTTTTGTTTTGATTGTTCTCTCTCGTTGTTTTTCACCATAATATCCAACATGCTGGGGTTTGTATGGAGTGAATTTGTAAGGATTTCCAATATAACTAGGTTTGTAAGGTTCGTATTTCCGTTTTAATGGATCTTCATACGGTGGTGGCCTGTACAGTGACGGTTTGTACCGTTCATACTTTTTGGTCAACGGATCAACGTATGATGGTTGTTTGTAAGGAATAGGTTTGAACTCTCGGTATTTTGTATCCATACTTCAACGAGACCTGAAATTTCTGGGAAAAAAGGATGACGTATGATAAGATTTCGCATTAATCGGTGCTGTCTGAGTTACATTGTGAAAAGTGCAGGGTCATATATCCCCATTTCCGAAAAATGTGCGTTGGTTAACAGAACAATTAAAAATTCAGTTCAAAATAGTAATTTTTACCTTCAAAGCTTTGCACTAAAAATCGCCATATTACATTACAAACCTGGTGTATTAACTCTTTCTGTTTTGCAAAATTTTAGACCTGGCCAAATTCAAAGGTTTTGCAGAAGAAAATTTAAAGTGGATCTGATTTCAAAAATAATCATTTTGTATGGTAGAATTGTCGAAAAATAAGTAATTGCTTGTTACAAGCAATTTCTTCTTTTTCTACAATCTTTTCTCAATTTTGAAATCAGAGGGACGTAAAAACTAGTGATTGAATAGGAAAGCGTTAATCCGGAAAAATCCCAGATCACACAAGAGTTCATTCAGATTTTAATGCCAAGACAGATGCTTCACAAAAGCTGCTCCGAATTTACTGAATGGCATGCCGTCAAAAGTCAGAGACGATGAAACTTTCGGCTCGTTCAAAGTTCTATAAAAAAAACTAATCTGTTTACCCAAGCTCACTTTTTATTATATACCTATAAGAGATAATGAGTAAAACCTGGCTGTCAAATACAACTCGACAGAAAAAAAAATCAATATTCGGCGTGTAGCAAAAAACCGTATTCGTCGAGTACCGTTAAACATGTGTATTGACGTGCCGGTTTTTTCGGAAAGTTGGTTATTTCTCAGCCATTTAAGAGAATTTTCTTAATGTCATTTCCTAAAAGGTATATAATAAAAGGAATATTACAACAGTGTGCTTTTCTATTTGTTGTTATCGTGTTCTCGAATCGTGTGTAGGTATTTTCGGTCTCATCCATACCTCCACACGATTCTCGAACACGATAACAACGCACAGAAAAAGACACTGTGGTAATATTCCCTATTTATTGGCGGTTCGCAGCTGTCAAATAAAGAATCGACCGATCAATGTAGTCATTTAGACCTACAGTCAGCTTATAGCGCCAACATTGGCCGACATCTATGTTAAGTATTTTTGTTGGTTTAGCGACTTAAACGTCGTAATTACAGTTTATTCAATCTGTACTTATGACATTAAATTCGCCAACCAACCATTTTACTTTTTTGTTCCATGCTTCTGACAAGGTAAACATGTTTCTACCCGGCATGCTTATAATTCACGACAGAAGTTTCTGTATTTTAAATTGTGACCCACAACAATTTTAGGTTTATTTACATCAAATTATGACATCAGTGATGACGTTTTAACTTTCGCTAGTCATTCAAACAACTCGCTAGGTCACGGAGACTAACGAAATCATCCGTAAGCACCTGTGCATATTGGCGAAGATTTGCGGTGAAGAATCATTTAAAATATCAGACGGTTGTCATGAAAAATAACAGGTTATCCGCCATTTTTTTTTTTATTGCGCGTGATTTATTAGTCTGGTTGTAGTTCTGTTTAATAGATGAATCGGCTTCGTGGATTTATACATAAGTGTGATTAGGTTTTTCGTTACATACCTCCATGAATACTAAACGTATTCTCTTCATTTCTAATAACTTGATAGCATTGAGCGAAAAAAGCAAAATCTTTACAAATTTTGATACTTTTTTTGAATGGAACTAATTTGTGCGGAAGGATACAAAATAGCTGCATGCTCTAAACTTTGTTCGTGTAGGTATGATTTTATGATTTACTTTTTTTTTATTATCAAATTTTTTTTTATTATTATTATTTTTTTTTATTTATTTATTAATTTTTTTCCCAATCAGAACGCCCTTTTTTATATAGAAGAATCTAAAAATTGAATCATTCCACTTTAAAAAAAAAAACAAAAAAAAAAAACATGAAATTTTCTTCAATCCATATAACTCTATTTTCAACGAGACCTTATTTTTACCAACACAGTGGCGTCTTGTAACCACTTCTGTATCCAAACCTATCCGATAATGATTTTCCTCTCTCTGTCATGTCTAATTTTGTTCGATTACATTTTTTAGGAAAATTGGTCGGAATTTAATATTTTTTTTCATAATATCTAACACGGTGCTCATTTCTAAAAATTTAATACACTTTGACATTCAATCTGCAGCTCCTTTCAGTTTCGGTAGATTTTAAATTTAGCTGAGAAACAATAGCTTAACCCACACAACAAAATTTTAGACTAGTCCAAATTGAAAAGAGTTGCAGACTACAATTTAAAGGTTATTAAATTTAAGATTTTTTCAACTTTCACGACAGAAAAGAATGTGTAAAATGACGAAAGTGCTTGTTACAAGCAATTTCTGCATTTTACTCAATGTTTTCTCAATTGTTTTTCTTGGGGGCATCAAAAAGCGTAATTTAGTGGGAATTGGTTAAGAAATGATAATAAACAACTAAAAAAACCTACCCATTATCGTTGTAGAGAATGTCTATAGTCCATCAATGACGGAAAGAACTGATTTTCACAACCATTAATTACCCGATAGAGTATTGAAGTTTCTACATAAAGCTCGACTTTTGATTCTTTTTATATAATGCAGGAACGTATCTTCAGGGTTTGACACTGATTTTTTCTATTTTCCCCCTTTTTTTCACAAGGCTATAGAGCCATATAGGCAGTTACAATTGTTTCGCGCTGAACCATCGATATACGCCAGACTCAAAAGAAGTGTGCATGACCCGAGCATCTGAATACCATTGTTCGCGGTGCAGTATTCCACCAGTCAACAGGATCGGACATTTTCATTAATGAAATGAAGAAAATATTTTTTGTTTTCATGGAGGTATGAACCGAAAAAAATAATCACACTGTATGAATACGCGTTTTTAATAGCATCGAGCGAAAAATGCAAAAACTTTATAAATTTTGATACCTTTTTATATGGAACTATTTTGTGCGGAATCATACAAAATCACTGCGCGCTCAAAATTTTGTTCATCGAGTTATGAATATTTTTTTTGACCAATCAGATCGCCCGTTTTTGATAGACGAAATTAAAAATTACATTATTTGACTTTGGAATAATACCGGTATCTTTCAAAAGAAGTACCAGATGTTTGTCTCTCCTGGGTAGAAGACTAGGGCGTAATCGGTACATGAAAATGTCATCAGATATTTAAGAAATAAAAAAAGCCAAAACATATAAGCCTTAGTAGGTAAAATGAGTACGGAACTAGTTTAACCCATTCCGCACAATGACGCTTTTGGATTGCCTCCAAGAAAACATTTTGGAAAATGAAAAAAAATGGTTTTGCGAGTTAAACCGTGGTAACTACAACTTATTTGAGGTCTCTAAACAACCATTTTTTTGTAACATGCTACCGGCCATAAATTTTGCAAAATAACGCAGGGTTTAAAACCGAAGCGGGACTTCCTGTTGTAGACAGGGGGCGTGGCAAACGGAGTAAGCGACTGGTCATGATTTTGATCTCCCTTGAGTGTTGGCCTTATACGAGTTTACTGAATATATCTAGTTGAACTACTTCTTAAGGTTGCAAGAATAGGAGTTATTTTTCGTGTAGTGGTGTGCAATCTGGTCCTGCCCACTTACTCCGTTTGCACCGCCCATTGACTCCAACAGGAAGATCAACTTTGATTTTAAACGGCGTTATCTTACAAAATATATGGTCAGTAGCATGTAAGGAAACAGTAGAATGGTTGGTTGGTGACCCGAAGGGCGTAACGGCAGATTGAATAAGCTGTATTTACGGCGTTTAAGGCGCTTAACCAACAAAAATGCTTCACATAAATCAGTGGCGGCCATTGTTGGAGTACAAACTTGATTCCCGGTCTAAATGAATGATTTCATTTGTCGTTTTTTTCTTTGATTTACAGCCGCAATTGGTCAATTGAAAACGCAACATGCCTTTTTGGTCCGGTATTTAGACTCGCCACCTTTTCAGTCGCTCCGCGCTACGTATCTAGATATGTAAATTCAAGCCCAATTCATATCTTAGCTAGGTCTATTATATATTTTGTAAGGCGTTATTTGATTCTCAAATAGCAAAAATCGATAAGTTTCGTTTAATGTATTCAACCCTGTTATTTCATCTTACTGCCATTAAAAGAGTCCAATTTTGTCATCGATTATCATTGAATATCCAGCTCGTGAAAGAAATCTTTTCATATGCACGATTCGTTTTGAAATTTGAAGAATTCTGTTTCAAATTTATTGAAGTTTAATGGACCCATTTCCAGATGACAGAAATTTAGTCTAGTGCATTTAAAAGAAGTTATGATAAAGGGAATGCGTTAATTGTATTGTTCTAATCTACAGACCTATATCGATTTAGTCCTTACATGAAAAGTAAAAAGTCTCCAAACCGGTAACGCCATCGACTTTAAAGTCGATAGGGTACCAGTCTAAAAACCATCTAGACTATATTTTATACCGAACCCGCCCGCATTCGAACCCTTAAACTTTTAATGGTAACATGAATTTTGCAAGAAACAGACAAGTTTCAATTCTGGCTTAATCAAAATTTATGTATCCATAAAGGTATTTCAAAAGCTGTCAAATTAGCACTTATTGAAAATTATAAGGAACTATGGGAAAGCTCTGTTTATGAATCGTCTAAATGTCTTAACTACAGAATCTACAAACATTCTTTGGGATGCGAAAAGTATTTTAATATCTTGCCAATTGATCTATCTCTTTCATTTTTTCATTCATCATAGATTCCCCATTGAATGGGGTAGATTTATAGGTACTGCACGTGATGACCGAATGTGAGAGCTTTATTTTTTTTAACAAACTTGGTGATGAGTACCCCTATCTTATGGAATGTACATATTTTGAAGATTTAAGAAAGAAGTATTTGCCAAGAGATCTGTACAAAAAGCCTACAAATATTATTAAATTTGAAAATATTATGGGTACATGTGATTGTCACCTTCTTTTCAAGATCTCAAAATATTGTAAGGTTGTGCTTAAAACTTTTCTTGAATAACATTTAACCTTCTTGGAAAGGAACGTAGTTTTAGTTGATCAGACTTTGGCTCTATAGTCAGTGATTTGAAATAAGTGATATATGTAGAACACTTTTTTAAAAATTGAATATATTGTATTGATTCGGATATTTGGCTGAAAGCTTCAGCCTTTTTAACCTAAACATGTAGTGTGGGACCTTTGACGGTGTGCATATTCTTTGAATAACTGGTCCTGGGCCTGTACTGGGATTATCAATCCCCTTTTGTTCTAATGATTGAGTCTTAGACCATATACACATATGTACATCTCTACAGGATCAGTTCAAGATTTTGTTATCTGGTTAGTTGTTAATCAAGTTAAATTAAAAGACTTGTCCTACTCTTGCTGTTTAGCTCTAACATTTTCAAGTACCAATTTTTCCTTGCTTACGTACAAATTCAAACTTCAAGGTTGGAACAGTCAGAGAGATTTAGTTGTCTAACAACAGGCTATTTGCTAATAGAGTTTGTAATAGAGTTTGTAAGATTATCAAGCGCCTTATATATCGAGTTTCATAGTGAGGTTATCTTCCTCACAATTATGGCTAGATGTTAGTTTTTGATATGCATTTTTTGTAACTTTCCTCAGTTATGATGTTCATGTATTTTTTGATTTGTGCCCCAGTTAGGGGCGAGAGTCGATAATAAAAACTTCTAAAACTTCTAAGGAACAAGGTTTTTCAGGTTTGTTTATTTATTTAAATAGGGCCTAGTATATTTGATACATTGCTTGCCAACTGTGTAATGGACATGCATCATTGAGGCGTAGTTGATGTTTTTTTTCATTTTAGTAGCGGCGACATATTATCAAAAACAGCTGCGATAGCAGATTATCAGAAAAAGGGCTATGATATGTAGGTAGAAATACCTAGCTGTGATATCGTAGCTCTCTTACTGATAAGAGGGATACGATATTGTAGCTATTGAATTACGGTACATGTAAGAAAGATTTTATCTGAAAAAAGTTTTTATATCTAATGTATACATTTGATTTATCTTTTCAATCTTTTTATCAAATTCTATCCTCTCTACAAAGCTACCTTGTCAGCCGTCAAGAAATTTTGAATTGGTGCTGCTGTTATCATCTTACAAAGAAGCGTGTCCATGACAACAAAAAAGAAGCAAAATTGCCATTTCACTTTTTGTTATCCATTTTTGCTTAATCCCTGGTTTGTTGGTCCCTGTTTTTTTTATGCGAAAGAAAACATTGTGAGAAAAAAAGTAATTGCTTGTCATGAGCAGTTTTTTCTTTTTTTTTCACAATATTTTCTACTCTACTAAAGGATTATTTTCATATAAAATCAAGCAATGTTACAAATAATTTCTTTATCTTCCAAAATGTTTCCTACCTAGATAGTTTAAGTTGTTGTCTGCAAATCCTTTCAATTTGGACCAGTCTAATATTTTCTTGTCTGGTAATGGGGTAATTGATTAGTGTTTTATGGTGCATCGACAGCAGGAAATTAACCCTTGTCATGCTGAACCCGGAATATTCCGGTTTTGGCAGGAGGTGTAGACTAAGATCAAACTGCACTTATGTGCAGGCTGATCTTAGTGCAGTCTGATCTTAGTCTACAATTCCTGCTCATACTTTTCCTTCCCGAGTTGTTAATGAGGTTGATTTCTAAAAGAAATAATAATTTTTGAACAACAAGTTCTATCAGTGCTTTCAGTCCTTTGATTTGACAGCATTTCAGTAAGGTAATTTATACAGCATGACAAGGGTTAAGAATAGTTTTACATAAAACATACAGATCAATACAAAGACAATCACAAGACATACAGAGTGATAAATGAGGAATTAAACAAAAAGTGAAAAATGAAAACCTTTGTTTGCCTCTTATGAAATGCCAGTTGTCATGTTTGTTCCTCCAGATGAAGTGGCGGATGTGACATGGGTACCCTGCAGTGCTTTATTGTTATAGCCAGTTTAACCACAGAGAGTCTCAAAAACTGGCTAGTGCTTCTCATTTCAATGTTTATTTACATCGAGATAAAAATATAAGCTTTTAGAATAAAAACACTAGCCTGCTGCATTAGGAATTATGGGGAAAGCAGTAGTTACTAGTAAGTCTCTGATTCAAGTCTTGTTCAAGCTGTAATTATCATGTGTAAGTCACCCACAAACTTTACTACCTATTTGTTACATGCTACCTGCCATAAATTTTTCAAAATAACATCATTTATAATCGAAGCGGGATTCCTGTCTGAGTCAATGGGTGGGGCTAACGAAGGCCAGTGATTGGTTAGTTGAAAGCCCTAGCTTAAGCCCTGAAGGTTACCATGTCAAATTATGAGATAGGTACTGAGATGAGCATCATTTTCCTCCTGCTTTAATTCTTATTGTCTTGTTGACTACAGATTATCCACCATCCTCGAGATTCAAAATGCCCCAAGAGTTCCAAGTGTTGCAGTGTTACAGTTGTAAAACATTTCAAGTCCATCAAGTGAAGAAGGCAAAAAAGTGGGCATGCAAGATGTGTGGAGAAAAACAGTCTATTATCAAGGTACAGGGTTTATACAGAGCCACAGATAGATGGGATACTTGAGATTTTAGATTCTATTATTTCAAAAACATTTACATGAATCCTATGTAGATCCTTGTAGAGGATCCTTGTAGAGACTATTTACCCTTGTCATTCTGAATACAGAATATTCTGGTTTGGGCAGGAGGTATAGATATAGATCAGCCTGCCTAAAAGTGCAGTCTGATCTTACTCTACACTGTGCTCTATCTCTCCTTTTCAAACCATACTTGTTTATGAAAATAAATTTTAAAAGAAGTACATGTTGTATTGACAATCAAAACAAATACCATCTGTGCTTTCAGCCCTTTGATTCTAATCCAAGTCTGAAAAGATTTTATTCGGCATGACAAGGATTAAAAGGAATACCAATACCATAGAGTTTCACCAAGAAATAATAATTTAAGACTGACATTGCAATGTCTTGTCAAGACTTGGTGTATTATATTAACAGACAATGAAGATTTTGGAGTAGTCTGGATTGACAGAGATTACAGATAGCATATCGGAGTCAAAGTGAATGGCAAAGGAAGTATCATGTGCAGTAGAAAACATTGAATAAATAGATGAATTGCTTGTCAAGCAATACAATGTATTTTGGTTTCCATTCTGTTTTGGAGTTGTGAAATACTGTGATTAATGATGGAATGGATAAATCCTGATCTAGCAGTTCAGATAAAATTTTTTGTAAGATGAAAATTTAGTTGTAACCTGAATGTCGTAGCTACAGCTTGAATTTATTCAGTTTATAAACTATTTACGATAATTAAGTTTTGAAAAGCAACAAAATTAATATGCTTAACATTTTTGTAGGAGTTCAAAGTTTACTTCAGCAAATAATTTGATAAATTTTATCCTCCCATACATGTAATAACAACAAGTATTCAACCAATATTCACAGAAATGATCCATAGGCAATGCTCTTTCAAAAAACTTCAAGCTTTATTCATTATGTAAGCAATACAGGACCATCAGGGTCCTCTTGTTTTAATAGTGTTTGTTTTTTGGGGAATGTACTGTACATTTTTTGATCCCCCTTATGCAAAACATTTGGGAAAACATTTTGAAAAATGAAGAAATTGCTTGCTGCAAGCAATTTCTTCTTTTTACACAATGTTTTCTACCGAGAAAGTTGAAAAAATCTACATTTTCATAAACTTTGAATTGTTGTTTGTGACTTTCATAACTACACATAACACTGAATAGGAATCTGTTGTCACTCGTAAAAAAAGATGATTCTGATACTGTTTGCTATCAGTTGATTGTGAGTCTTCGCCATACATCAAAGTGCCAATTCCAGTTGTGCCCTTATATCTCATATGAATGTTAATTATAAGTTATGTAAACTAAATGGCATTCTTTTATTTTGAAATTCAGAAACTTCACGGCACACTTAATGTCGAAATAGGAATTTTTCCAAATTGAAAATTGTATATATTCACATGCTGTAAACAGTATAAATTTCTATCCGTTCCCACACCATTCCTCCTTTTACATATCTAAAGAAGAAAAAGTTTTGGAAAACATTGTGAAAAAAGAAGAAATTTCTTGTATCAAGCAATTTCTTCATAATCAAGAATGTTTTCTATCAAACAATGTGAAAAAAATTTATTAAGATTCAATCAAGTTAAAGTTGACATCTGCAGCTTCTTTCAATTAAGACCAGGCTAAAATGGGTTAAATTTTGCTGCAGGTTTTTGGTCGAGGTACAGGTGCCGAATGTAGACAACATGTTCAAAGTTTGAACACACATAGAGGGGAGATTGACATGTTGAAAGAGACCTTGAAGTGTAAAGTAGAGGGTGTACAGGAAGCTCCTTATCATCACTCTAATGACCAGGATAACTGTGGAAATGTTCAGGTATCACTCATAGGGGCATTCTGTCTTTTAAGTTTTCACAAATCATTCAGGACTCATACACTGTCAATATTATTGACACATTGTCACTATCACTGGCAATGATATATGATAGTGTATTAACCCCTTTACTTACAAAAAGAATAATCTCAAACTATGTGAGTTCTATTCTTTTCTGAGTGTTAATGTTATCAACCCATTCCTAAACAACAAAACTGTAGGCTGGTCCAAATTCAAATTGGTTGCAGACGATAAAACACAATTGGCCTTTATTGAAAAAAAGTGCCATTTGGGGAAGAAAACAATACAAGCAATTTCTTCGCTTATCACAATGTTTTCAAAAAGTTAATTTCTTCAGCATGTAAAAGTGCAGATTTGTGTGGTAATGGGTTAAGTTATACGATAATAATATGATCTTATCAAATTCACCCATTGAGTATTACTGGTTGTCAAGATTAAATGCTTGGCAAAAAGAAAAAGGAAATTAAGGCTCAAAGATGACGTTGACCAGATTTATTTGCCAGATATGGCAAAGATGATTCAGTTTATAATGAATTCCTGAAAACACCCTTTGCTTAATCAGTACATTCACCTGTGGATCCATACAGGTGCTCAAGTACCTCTAGTTCTTGAGGGGCATCAAAATGCAACACTGTGGTAATGTGTAAGATTAAAGAATACCTTTGCTTGCTGTAATTCCCAGGAATCAGGAAACAAATGGAGCCAGTTTGTAGATGATCCTTACGATGTCAATGAGGGTGGAGAGGAGGATGTGTCAAGCTATGACGACACACAGTTTACCACTGATGCTTCAATCCTTGACAAAAAGGGGAAATCTAGGAAAAGGCGAGTACTTTATTGTCTTAACCCATTCCCATACAATGACACTTTTAAAAAGCCCTCAATTTGAAAGTTTTGGTAAACATTGTGGAAAATGAAGAAATTGCTTGTCATTTGGCGGATCACCACACCAACTAACTGTGACAAGAAGTCTACGATGATATTAAGTAGTGTTATTAAGCAAAAGTTATAGCCAGTAAGATGTAGCAAAATAGTAAAATTGTTGGTTGTCAGACTTAAAGTGTAAGTGCAGCTTGAAAAGTCACCAAACCTACAAAAATGCCCCACATAAATGTTTGTCCCTGTCATAGCGCAGTTGGTAGCGCATCGAACTGTCAATCTAGAGATCCCCGGTTCGATTCCCGACGGCGGCACTCATCCTTTCCAACTATTTGTCTCTCACCAATTGGTGGATAATCGTGTGGGATAGCAGCTGGAGGCTAGCAAAGGATGTAATGGTAGTACTGGTGTGAGAAATACATGTACCAGGATTCCATTGTTAGGTGCTCCAGCCGCTGCGATATATAACTGAAAGATTGTTGAAAGTGGCGTAAAACCCCATTCAAACAAACAAACCACATAAATATTTGCCAATGTTGGAGTTCAAAGTTCACTTTTGGTCTAAATGACTAATTTACTGGTCAATTGATTCTTTGATTGGCAGCTGAGATTGGTCAATTATTTATATCTTGCCAATGCGTAATGTACAGGTTAAGGGCTGTCATGAAACTTTGTCAGATGACAAGTTTTGAGACTTTTTCAAATGACAGAGGTTACGGATGTTACCTCAAAGTGGAAAAATGAAAACTAAATAGGTGTGAAATACTATGGGAAATGTAGAAATTGTTGAAATTGTGGTTATTCATTAACCCATTCCCACACAGTGGCACTTTTAAACACTCCTTATTATGAAACAACAAAATTCTAGAATGGCTCAAATTCAAAAAAGTCGCAGACAACAATTTTAAATTGATGGAATTAGTAAAGCCATTTGTATTTTGGGGGTAGAAAACTTTGGACATTGGAGAAATTGCTTTTCACAATTTATTTCTTCATCGTCAATCATGTTTTCCAAACCTTTTTTGTCAACAGTTTTAAAAAATGGGATAGTTTAGGAATAGGTTATGCAAACTAACTTATTCAGGAAGTTATCACAATGTATTGACCAACATATTAGACAAATCTAAATTCAAATAATTTCAGACATCACTCTGTATCTGCTTTAGCCCATTGTTAGAGGACAAACTATCAGACTTTTCCAAATTTCAAGATGCTGCAGATGACATTTAAAACTGCTAAGAAATTGAAAATTAAATGCTTAAAGGGTAGAATACATTGTGACAAGCAATACATCCATTTTCACAATATTTTCCACTTAAGAAATGAAGAGAATATTTTTTGTTTTCATGGAGGTATGAACCGAAAAACCTAATCACACTGTATGAATACACGAAGCGGATTCATACATAAGTGTGATTAGTTTTTTCGGTTCATACCTCCATGAAAACAAAAAATATTCCCTTCATTTCTTATAATTTAATAGCATCGAGCAAAAAAAGCAAAACTTTACAAATTTTGATACCTTTTTGTAGAGAACTATTTTGTGCGGAAGCATACAAAATGGATGCGTGCTCAAAATTGTGTTTGTGGAGGTATGAATTAAATTTTTCGACCAATCAGATCGCTCGTTTTTGATAGACGAAACTAACAATTAAATTATATAAAAATGGTGGACCTTTTTCAACCAGGATATGTAAGAAACTAAGAAAAGGTCAACAAATATTTTTTCCCAGCTGTGAAAAATCGGCTAGGATGGCTGAATAATGAGTTTTTCAAATCCGATCTGTGCTGCTGATCACATACCAATGTCTGAGGGCAAAACATTCTGTGCCCATGGCTAGCACTGTTGATAACCAGGAAGCACATCTAGGGCTAATTGCAGTACTAAGTGTCTATAAATTGTATACTAGTTGACACTTAGAACAGTATTGCAATTAACCCTCAATGTCAAGATTAAATGAAATTTACCATGAAATAACTGAGAGGTTATTCAAACTGATGTTAAACCATTGAAGTAAAAAAAGACATGTCTCTGTGAAGTTAACAGTTAGTTTGAATGTTATAATAGGATCATAATGTCATTAACAGGAAAAGAGAAAATTCGGTTTACCAAAGTAGAGGAAAGTCAAATAGATGTGATGACTTAATTGAACAAACAGAGAGTTATGATGAAGATCAATCATGCAATACAAGATATCCTAGCATACAGGGTAAGCCTAAATCTCTTACAAAGTTATGGTAAATTAGGATTATTTAACCCATTCCCACTAAACAAACTGTAGACTGGTCCAAATGCAGAGGACAATTTTAGGTTGATGAAATTCTAAAATTCTTTGTCTTTTGGGGTAGAAAAATTGTCAACAATGAAGAAATTGCTTGAAACAGGCAATTTCTTCTTTGTCCACAATGTTTTCCAAAGCTATTTTCTTGAGGGGCGTAAAAATGAGCGAGTGTGTGGGATTTGGTTAATGCCTTTTGGTAGATAAATGAGATTTCTCGGTAGATTATTACTTGATAGTTTTACTGAAACAGAGGCACTTGAGTGCCTATATTGCTCCACAGACCTGAATTTACAGATTAGCAAATTCTAAATCAATTCTTCTTTTACAAATACTTTTGATTTAGATTTTTCCTTTGGTGTTTGTCAAAATGCTTTTAACTTGATTCATGTATGGTGGGAGATTTCAAAACAAAGCATTTTGTAGACCGTACTTACTAAACTTATCCATATCTGTAATTGATTTAAATTGAACAAAGCAATTCTTTATGACTTATAGCATTAATCACCACTACCATCATCACTCGTGTGTGAAATACTTATCAGGCTTTAGCTAATTAGCGATTTTTATATGGTTCCCATATTTTTACAAACAGTTAGTGAAAATCTCTGCTAAATCAGCATTAACATGAGATTGGGTATCATCACAGATGGTCAACCCCATCCCCAAGTCAATTCTGCGTTATACTAAGAATAGTTTTATAACAAAGAGCATTATAACGCAGCTGCAGTGTATTTTTATGTCATTTGTCCAATCATTTAACCAGGATTCGGGGCCTGGAAAGACAAAAGTTTTAACCCATTCCCACACAATGATGTTCCTTGACAATCCCCCCCCCCAAGAAAAACAATTTGAAAAAAATTATGCAAAATGAAGAAACTGCTCGATATTATTACACAATGCTTTCTTCCCAGAAAATTAAAAAAAGATAAAATTTCATAGACTTTTAATTGTTGTCTGCTACTCTTTCAACTTGGACAAGTCTAAAATTCTGTTGTCTGTTAATTGGCAAAAAATTTCATGAATGTAAAACTGGTGTCTGCAGTTTCCTTTGAGTTATACTAGTCTGAATGTTTGTTGCATGGTAGTTGGACAAAGACAAGAACTGCAGTAATTTTGAATGCTTATTTTAGATTTTGGGCAGATGGAAAATAAGAAAAGAGCCTCTACAACTTACGGAAAAATCAACAAATACACGGAAAGAAATACAACATTCCAACATGATTGCCAGAATGAAATTAAAAAATATAGAGGTGATGAGATAGGTTGTCATGGAAACGTGAATGTTTTAGAAAACAAGGGCATTTTAGCTACAAGTGCCAGGTCTTCGAAATGGAGTTCTTTTAGTGAAAACTATCAGCAGCAAGACAATGACTATCATGTAAATCAGATACAAGGATATCCAGACGATGTAAATAGACTTTTTGTGTCAAAATCCCCTTCACCTGCCAGTTATAACTCATCGAAGTGGCTTATGCATGAGGAAAATTCCAGTCAAGAAAGTAGTGATTATGGTACAGAGTCACAGTACGATAACAGAATATATGTAAACTTAAATGAGTCCAAAGGTGATACGACATCCAATGCACCCAAACATAACACGCAAACTAACTTTGCTGAAGAAGTTCTAAGTCACAAGAATTTTTCAAATCATCGAAAGCCAGAAAGTACGATATCAAAGCCAAGCTCTTCAAAATGGGGTCAGTTTATAAATGTTGATGAGGATGAAGATTTAGGTTATTTAGGGAATGAAATTGAGCTTGATATGTCTGACAACCCTAGAGGTGAGAGAAAAAATCTTGGAGGATTAGACAATATAGAGAATGAAGTCAAGAGCAGTTTTGAACCAGATATGAAAAGGAAAATTTTAGGTGCAACCAATGTTCCTTTACAGCATGACTCCAAACTGATTTCTAACAAAAGGTCAGTTCTTAGAGTAAATAATTCACAAGTAAATCATGGAAGCGGTGATGTGGTCAAACATAATGCATCAGAGCATAATCAAGATATTGATAATCATATTGTTGTAGATCATGATGTCAGGAATTTATTTAGTACTGGAGATCTATCAGATGACGATTTTGAGCTCTGAATTAAATAATTCCCAATGATGCTTATTGTCACCCCAAAGATAACAAGCGTTGGAAAACCTTGTGGATACTGAAGAAATTGTTTGTTTGAAGCAATTTCTTCATTATCCACAATCTTTTCTTTGTCAAAAGACAAGTAATTTTCAAATTCCATTTACTAAAAATTGTCATCTGCAACTTCTTTCGATTTGGACTAGTCTAAAATTTTGTCATCTGGGAATGCGTTAACCCATTTACAAAGGCACAAAATTTTAGATTAATAGAAAATCTTAATTTTGGATTTGTGAAAGTATTCTCATTGATGACAAGTGTCAAAAAGAGTATAAAGTATTATGAAAAAAGAATTACTTGCTGCAAGAAATTCCTTTTTCAATGATATTGTCAGTATATAATTTCCCCAAGTGCCCGATTCTCTGGTCAACCCTTTCCCACACAATAACACTTTCTAACACCCCTTAAGAATAAAGTTTTAGAAAACATTAAGGAAAATGAAGAAATTTCTTCAAGCAATTTCTTCATTTTTCACAATGTTTCCAGTCCAGAAAGTTGAAAAAATATCTATAATTTCATAAGCTCTGCAACTCCTTTCAATTTGGACCAGTCTAAAATTTTGCCATCTGGTAAAGGGTTAAAGGCTATTGTTATTCCTGGCTTTTAAAATTTAAATTCCATTAAATCCAAATACACTTGAAACGATTGAAAAGTGTTTTTAAATCTGTATGTATTATCAAATCCCCAAGCCTTCATGTCCATTTATTATTCTAGATATACATGTTACATTTTAAAGTGTACAGTAATAAGGTTAGAAAACAAGTCTGTAATTTCGGGGTTGACACTAACACCAATCTTGGGTCCGAGGCTTGTTGTTCTCTGGGGGACTGGCGATAGCTCCTTAGATGTAGGTCATATAGGTTTTCTCATTCAACACCAATCCATACTAATCACTTCTTTCCACCCATTCCCCTGAAACTTTTTCTTTTCCATGTTCATGCTATAGAACAATATAGCCTTAAACAATGAAACTTGATTCAACTGTTGCCAATGAACATTGGTCAAAGGTCCAGATCAAAATTGAACTTTTACAGTTCTTTTGGTCAAAAGTCATTTGATCTAGGACCTTGAATTTTTATACAAATGTTATTCATGACCCAAGGAGCCCTACTATTTTTGGGAAACATAGGTCAAAAGTCAACTGTGCTACTTGGGAAGCCAAGTCCTAGAGGAGGTTTGAGTCTGCTTTTCGAAAATTCTAATTATCGCCCCCACCAACGCAGTATAGGAAGGAGTTAATTGGTTTCACCATGTCTGTCTGTCTCTCTGTCTGCCCATCATTCCACCCATAGACTTTTTTTTCCTTGCTGTAACTCAAGAACCTTGAAACTTCATACAATTGTTGCCAATGATCCAAAGCATTGCCCTATAGTTTTTGGGTCATGAATGTTAAAGGTCAAGGTCACAATTGAACTTTGTTTGAAAATCGTTTCTATGCTCCAACTCAAAAGCCATTTTACATAGGCTCTTGAAACTTTATACATATGCTGTCCATGATCAAGGGACATGCCGTATCATTTTCGGGTTAGGTAGGTCGAAAGTCAAGGTCACAATTGAACTATGGTGGAAACTGCGTCCATACTTTAACTAGTTAACCATTTAATGTAGGACCTTCAATGACCCAAGGAGGTGCCCTTTTCGGATCTCGTAGCTCAAAGGTCAAGATCACCGTTGAACTTTTTGGGTAACATAGGTCAAAGGTCAACTGTGCTACTTCAGTGACTAAGTGCTAGATGGGGGTATGTGTCTGCTTTGCAACAATTCTAGTTTTATATTGCAAACTAGAAATTTGTCAAAGGACAAGTTGAACTTGCCAAGTATCTGACCTTGAGCTGTGACCTTATCACTCTGTGACGATTTGTTTCAAATTGCATGTGGTCATAATGGAGAACATGCGTCCTTTGTTATTTTAAAATCCATACACAAATCAAGGGCATAGAGTAAAAAAATATTACGGGTCTATATATCATGTTTTGTTCCAAAACCTCAAAATAATAGATATACTCAGGATCTTGTGCTATTGCGGTTTACATAACTCACTATAGTGTTAACCTATTCCCACATAATCATAAATTATACGCACCTCAAGAAAAAGACTTATAAAATATTGTGGCAGATGATGAAATTATTTGTTACAATAAATTTTGTCAACATGTTTTCTACACCAAAATACTAGGATTTCAAAACAAGAGGACCATTATGGTTCTAAATCGCTCACATGAGGCATCTGTAAATTCCAGTACTTTTTTGTATAAAAAAGACACAGCTTGAGCCAAATAATTAAAACTTTTGGGCATAGTACAAAACTAACAAGTAATGCTACATAATAAATATGAATGCCTATGGCTTTATAGTTTAATCCATTACCAAACTTTCACATACTTTGACGCCCTTAAGGAAAATAAGTTTAACAAGAGGTCTATAGGGCCTTATTGGTCACCTGAGTCCAAAGAGCACAAAAAACAGATAAATGTCCACAAGTTTATGCTTATGCTACATGCCAAATATCAAAGCTCTTGGCCTTTTAGATCGGGAGAAGATCTTTAAGAGGTTTTCACTCGTTACATCTTGACACAGGCTAATTGTGACCCTGGGGCTATAATTTATACAATCTTGATAAAGGTCCACCAGATGATATTGTATACCAAATATCAAAGATCTAGTCCCTCCTGTTTTAGAGAAGAAGAGTTTTAAAATTTTCGTTATATAACCCTATGTAGAATTTGTGATGTCCAGGAATGGGCTGATTCTGTCTCTGGGGCCATAATATATTTTATATTGATAGAGATTCACCAGATGATGCTACATTCAGAATATCAAAGTTCTAAGCCTATATGTTTGAGAGAAGAAGATTTTTAAAGTTTTCACTTTATAAGCCTATGTTAAACTTGTGATGTCCGGGAATGGGCTAGTTTTGATCCTGGGGCAATAATTTGTACAATCTTGATAGAAGTCCACTAGATGATGCTGTATACCAAATATCAAAAATTCTAGGCCCTCATGTTTGGGAGAAGATTTTAAAAAAATCATTTTATAAGCCACTTGTAAAACTTGTGACATGCGGAAAAGGGCTTATTGAGACCCTGGGGCCATAATCTACAAGCTTGATAGAGGTCCACCAGATGATGCTACAAAACCAAAAGTCAAAGCTCTAGGCCCCCCAAAAGATTTTTAAAAATTTCACTATAACTATAAGCTCTTTGTTAAACTTGTGATGTCAGAGGTTGGGCCAATTATGACCCTGGGGCCATAATTTAAACAATATTGATAGAGGTCCACCAGATGATGCTACATACCAAATATCAATGCTCTAGGTCTCATTTTGGAGAAAAACATTAAAAAATTTAACTATATAAGCCTATGTTAAAACTTGTGACAGCTGGGAATGAGCTAATTCTGTCTCTGGGGCCATGATTTATTCATTCTTGATAGAAATACACTAGATGATGCTACATACTAAAAAGATCTAGGCCCTCTAGTTTGAGATAACAAGATTTTTGAATTTTTCACTATATAAGCCTGTGCTTAACTTGCGAGGTCAAGGAATGGGCTAATTTTGACCCTTGGGTTAAACAATATTGAAAGAGGTCAACAACATAATGCCACATATCAAATATCACAGCCGTAGAACTTTTGATTTTTGTAGAAAAAGATTTTCAAAGGTGTAAATTTGTGAGCTCATGTCCCCCACCCACCCCTGGCCATTTCTCGATAGATTTCCATTGGCTGAAAGCCAGAGAGCTTTTGTCATCGTATAGTGTCCATCGTGCGTTTATCAATCCGTCTGTCTTGTCGTCTCTCCATCCATAAAGTTTAACTTTGAAAATCTTTTCCTCAGAAAGTACTGAACAAATTTCAACCAAATTTCACAGAAATGATCCTTGGGTGGACCTCTTTCAGATTCCTTCTAAAAATTTTGATCAGATGAAAAACAAGGCATTAATGGGCGGGGCTAATTTCCATATTATGGTGAAAGCTATGAAAATCTTCTCAGAACAGGTGGATGAATTTCAACCAAATTTCATAGAAATTATCCTTAGGTGAACCTTTATTAGATTCCTTCAAAGAATTTCAATCCGATGGAAATCATGGCTTTTGGGCGGGGCTAATTTCCATAAATGGTGAAAGTAGAAAATCTCAGAAACCTGTGGATGGATGTCACCCAAAATACACAGAAATAATCCTTGGATGAACCTTTATCAGATGTCTTCCAAGATTTTAAATCGGATGAAAAACATGGCTTTAATGGGATGGGCTAATTTCCAAATATGGTGAAAGTTTTGAAAATCTTCATAGAAACCAGTGGATGGATGTCAACCAAATTTCACAGAAATGATCCTTGGGTAACCCTCTATCAGTTTCCTTTAAAAAGAATTTTGATCAGATGAAAAACATAGCTTTAATCTGCGATGCTAATTCGGTATATGGTAAAAGCTTTGAAATTCTTCTTCTCACAAACCAGTGGATGGATTTCAACCAAATTTCACAGAAAAAATCCTTGGTTGAACCTCTATCAGATTCCTTAAAAGAATTATGATCGGATGAAAAACATGGCTTTAATGGGTCGGGCTATTTCCATATACATGTATGATAAAATCTTTGAAATTCTTCTCGGAAACAAGTGGATTGATGTCAACCAAATATGATCAGATTTACCCTTGAGTGACCTTTAATTAGATTATAAAAAAGAATTTGATTGGATGAAAAATATAGCTTTAATGGGCAGGACTAATTTCCATATATGGTATGTACTGAAAAATTTCTCAGAAACCTGTTGGTGGATTTCAACAATTTTCATGAGAATGATAACCAGATGACTGTTTGTCAGATTACTTCATATAGTTTTGATTGGTTGAAAAACATGGCAATTATGGTGGTTGGTTATGTCAATATATGGTTTACAGTGAAAATTTTACATAATGAATTTTGACTTGAATTTTGAAAAAACAAAGTTTGAAATGGTTCTCTAGAACTATTTCAAAGATTGCAATGATTTGGATTTATTTTCATTATATTCAATTTATTTTAAATTCATGAAAATATTTGCTTAATCAAGGATCATTTCTGTGAAATTTGGTTGAAATCCATCCACTGGTTCCTGAGAAGATTTTCAAAGCTTTCACCATATATGGAAATAAGCCCCGCCCATTAAAGCCATGCTATTCATCTGATCAAAATTCTTTGAAGGAATCTGATAGAGGGTCACCCAAGGATCATTTCTGTGAAATTTGGTTGAAATCTGTTCAGTACTTTCTGAGGAGAAGATTTTCAAAGTAAAAGTTTACTGACGGACGGATGGACACACGCACAACAGTCACAACACCATGACAATAGCTCTCTGGCTTTCAGCCAGTGGAGCTAAAAATCAAAATTTCACAAACAAGTTTTGAAAATGGTGACCCAAGGAACATTCCTGCAGAATTTGGTCCAAATTATCCCATTATTTCTCTAAACCTGATGAGCCCTGCCCTGCCATTTTTCAAAATATCTCAAGTTTTGACAAGAGCCATGTCGGACATGGCCATCCCCCACCTAAAAAGCTTGATAGTAAACTGAAGCCAGTTAGATTTAGGCTTCTTGTGCACTGCATTTCTTCTCAATGAGTTCGATAATAACTATTATACTTTCAGAGATATGCTCAGGACAAAATCTAAGTCTTTAAAACAACAAAGGGCAGTAACTCCAAAATTATGCAAGCAAGAGTTGTGGTTCTTGTGCACTGCACTTCTCCTCAACAAGATCTGTCCACCTATGAAGTTTCAAGTTAATTGCTATTATACTTTCAGAGATATACCCCGGACAAAATCTTAGTCTTTAAAACAACAAAGGGCTACAACTCCAAAATTATGCAAGCAAGAGTTGTGGTTCTTGTGCACTGCTCTTCTCCTCAATGATCTATCAACCTTTGAAGTTTCAAGTTGATAGCAATTATACTTTCAGAGATATGCTCTGGACAAGTTTAGTGACAGAAGGACAGAATGACGGACGAAGACCATTACTATATCCCCTATGCCGAAACAGCGGGGGATAAAAAGGGTCACCTAAGGAACATTCCTGCAAAATTTGGTCCAAATCAGCAAAATGGTTTAGGAGGAGAAGATTTTAAAATGCCTTTGATTATGTCCCCAAGTCTGATAGGCCCGGCCCTGCCATGCAAGCTTTTTTTCGCAAATCAAAATTTCATAAAAAAGTTTTGAAAAGGGTCATCGAAGGAACAATCTGTCAAGTTTGGTCCAAGTTGGCCCTGTGGTTTTGGAGGGAAAGACAACACTCATTGACGAGAGACAATGGACCAGGTGATCCTAAAAGATCCCCTAGAGCACATTGTGCTCAGGTTAACTATAAAATATTTGGCCAATCAAATCATTTATTTAGACTTGATAGATTGATAGATTGATTGAATTGGTTTTAACACCACTTCAAACAGTATTTTGGTCATATCATGGCGGCTGGATCACCTTACAATGGATTCCTGGTATTTCTCACACCAGTACTACCACTACATCATTTCTTTGCCTACAGCTGCTACCCCATTTAGGTTTATGATTATCCACCCATTGATAAGAGACAAATGTTGGAAAGGATATGTGCCGCTGTCGGGGATCGAACCCATGACATTCCGTAATCATTTAGACTGGAAATATGAACTTCAAACCCTGACATTTAGGTTAAGCATTTTGTTAGTTTTGCAACCTAAGATTGCCAACAAACCATTTGACTTTCTAGTTACATCCTACTAACCATCATTAAATATTGAAAACTAGAAATGTGCTTATCACATGACCTTCAGCTGTGACCTTGAACTTCAAAGTATAAAACAGAACTTTGCTCATGACACTGGTACTTGGCAGTGGGAACAACTGAGCTAAGTTTTTTAGAAATCTGTTAATATAGAAGACATGCCCCAGGCAAGAAATGGACACATACACTGATGTACAACCACACACACACTCATAGAGGTAACTATATGCCATCTGCTTTTATGTGACTGGGACTTCAAAATAACGCCATTTGAATTCTAAATAGAGCATCCTTCCCGAGGGTAGTTGGTGTGCCCAAAAATCTGTCAATTAACAGAAACAAGGTGTGTATATAAGAACAAACATTTATTGATGATTTTACATTTAATGTAAATACTCTGTGCAAGTTTTATGGTCTATTCTAACAGGCAGTGGTTGAAATACTGTGCTTGTAATGGTATAACATATAATTAAATGGCAGCTAGCTTATCAAGGACTGTTTGATTAAATCTAGATGTAAGAAAACATATTACCAAGATTGTGTGTTAACCAATTACTAGACGATAAAACTTTAGACTGGTCCAAATTGATAAAAGTTGTAATTTTGGGTTGAAAAGTATAAAAAAGTACTTGACTTTTTGGGTACAAAACGTCGTAGATAACTAACTATTTCCTTTTTAAAGCTTGTAGCAATTTCTTCATTTTCAATAATGTTTTTCAAATTCTTTTTTACAAGCAGGATTGTATGGGAAAAATTAATAAGATGACAAACGTTTTGATTAAAGTCTTTGTAAAGTCCTAGGGCTTGCATGGCAACAAGCACTCCAGGTCAAATTTATCTCCTAAAGAATTAACCCATTACCAAATTTTAGTCTGGTCCAAATTCAAAGGCGTTGCGGAGGACAATTTAAAGTTTATGAAAATTTTATTTTTTTCAACTTTCTTGGTAGAAAACAAGGTGGAAATTTAAGACATAGCTTATGGTAAGGAATTTTTTCCATACAGTTTTACAATGCTTGCATCATAAGAGGTCACTGTGTGGAAATGGATTAACACATTCCCTCACAATCCCTCCTTTTTACGCCCCTCAACAAAAAAAGCCTTGGAAAACATTGCGGAAAATGAAGAAATTGCTTGTAACAAGCAATTTCTTCATTATCCACAATGTTTTCTATCCAAAAAGACGAAAAAATTTATATTCCATCAACTTGAAATTGACATCTGCAGCTTCTTTCAATTTGGACCAGTCTAAAATTTTGTTGTGTGGTATTGGGTTAAAGTAGAAATAATCATTATTTTTTCAAAAAGAAAGATTGCCTGAACAAGCCAGAGTAGCCAATGCATGATAAATAACGAGAATAGTAACAATATTTTAAATATATTTTCAAATGTAAAGCTTTCAACCATTACCACACAGTCCCTTCTTGTGACATCCCTGTTACCTAGTGAGAAAGGTAGAAATTCCTTGTTACTAGAAATGTCTACTTTTCAATTTTTTCTACCTTACTGGTATTTAGTACCTAGCTATCTAATTTACATACACTTTGAAATGCTGCAACCTGAACTTTAATTTGGACCAGTCTGAAATTATGATGTCTGGTAATGGTTAAGAATACTGACTAAGCAATTAATGAATTAATAAAACATTCCTCAACCAAATAGAAATTCCTCAAGGGAAAGTCTGTTGAGCCTACTGAACATGTGAACTTGAGCTTTGACCTTGACCTTAGAGTTATCCAATATTCCTTTTTTCAAATAACACATCTTCCCACAGTAGAGAACAATTTCCCCATATTATACATGCATAAATGTAGGAGCCTAGACATGCTTTGGACATGGTCAATTTGAACATATGCCCTTGAGCTGTGACCTTGAAACTACATGAAAATTTGTTTTAAATGGCACATCTACTCATAATAGAGAACAGATTTGCAAAGTAATATTCTTGTTTTCCGCCATATTTACTTTAGCCATATTACTGAAGCATATCAATATACCTTTTTTTTTATGAGTAATGAGCCCAGCTTTAATATATTCCCACAAGATAAAATCTTAGACTGGTCCAAATTCAAAGAAGTTGCAGATGACATTTTTTAAGTTGATGAATTCTTTAAAAATTTGGTCTTTGCCATAGAAAACATTGTGGATAATGAAGAAATTGCTGTGACAAGCAATTTCTTCATTTTCCACAATATTTTCCAAAGCTTTTTTCTTGAGAGGTGTTTAAAAGCATCATTGTGTGGGGATGGGTTAACATGATTCCATGAGCCTAAATAATTAGTAGGCACAAATAAAAAAGGGAGCACTTACATTGCAAATTAGGTTTAGATCAAAACTATTGTTAGCACACACTAACATTGTATGATGCATATACAAAGTTTCAAAACAAATCGAAGAATAAATACTGAGGTAATAGGCTACTGTTTTTGAGACACTTTTGGGTTCTATAATTTGAGGGATGAACGCAAAACTACTGTAAATAGAAATTGATAGATATGCACTTACGACTAGTTTTGCACTAACCCCTTTTTTTCATCATCATGAAAAAATCAACAAGAAGGCCATGTTGGCCCTGGATCACCTGAGATACTGCAAAAGCCTAAGTATTGCCAATGATCTTTATGAAATTCTCAACTGAAATTGGGAACAGTGGACAACAACCCTTCTTTAAGAACTCATTTCAGTATCTTTTCAGCATGTTTCCTTGAAAACCACAAAGGTACTAACAACATAGGGCTGTAAATCGCATCATAACCTCAAGTATTTTGTTAAATGCAAATTTGAAAGCTCTAGGCCTTACGGTTTCAGAGGATTTTTCTTACAATTCATAAGAATTCCCTTTAGTTGCCATAGTAACCAGAGTTAATCTCTCTTAAATTTTTTGAAAGAACATAAAGAATATTTTTTGTAAAATTCAATAGAAATCAGATGATTAATTTATGAGGAGACAATTTTTAAAACATCTGTTCCTTTGTAAATTCCAAATACCAACAACATAGGGCTTAAATAAATAAAATCATCATGGCCTGAAGTAGATGACCATAAGATGATGCTACATACAAAATTTGAAAGCTCTAGGCATTAACAGTTTAGGAGGAGAAGATTTTGAAGAATTTCTTAGAAATTCCTTTGCTGCCACAGTAACTGCAGTTATCAACTGCTTACTATTCCTTAATGTATTTTGGAAGGACATCACCAAAGGATCATTTCCGGAAAATTTCATTGCAATCAAAAGGTAAGTATAGGAGGAGATGGCAAGAATCTGTTCTTTATTTCTATGTAAATTTCTAGTAATCAAAACATATGGCTTATGTAAATTACAATATCATAACATGAAGTATTTTGGTAGAGGACCATGACAAAGTAACACTTGCTAACTTTGAAAGCCCTATGTCTTGTGGTTTTAGAGAAAAAGATTTTTAAAGATTATTTAAAAACGTGATTATCAAACAACTACAACTTTTGTAGCTTTTATGGAAGGCCATCAACCAAGCATCATTTCAGGAAGATTTCTATGAAATTTGAAGGTTAGCTTATGAGGAGATTATTTTACAAGAGTTTGTTCTTTATTACTATAAAATTTGAAGTAACCATATTATAGGGCTTAAATAAATCATATCTCCATAACCTGAAGTACTTCAGTAGAGGACCATAAGGTGATGCCATATGCAACATTTGAAAGCTCTAAACCTAAGGGTTAAAGAGGAGAAGATTTTTAAAGATGAATTTTGATAAATTTCATCAAAATCTGATACATAAGAGTTCATTTTACAAGAATCAAAATAACGAAATGGAAGAACACACTGATGTTGAAGTAAAAAATTCTTACTTAGTAACAAACAACCTTTTACTTTTGGACATCGTACTAACGCCATTCTTGTCACTATTTGATATGATATGATATGGCATGTGCTATTATTTTTTAATCTAACGCAATTTCCTATTACCACACAAGATCATTTTAAACTGGTCAAAATTGAAGGAAGTGGCAGACGAACATTTTAAATTGATGAAATTTTAAAAAATCTTGGTATTTTGGGGCAGAAAACATTGTGGAAAATGAAGAAATAGCTTGTAACAAGAAATGTAAATGTGTGATTGTGATGGAATGGGCTAAGGGAAGCCTTAGCTTAAATTGTTAACTGTTAATGTGCACCTAACCATGGCTTTCTGTCATATATCACACCAGTACATCCACAACATTCAATCTGAGCCACCAGCCGCTCTTCCAACTCAGGCCCCATTTGCCCATGGGAAACAAATGATGCATGTTGCAACAACCCTTGCTGGAAAGAATGTTGACCTAGTTGAATCTAGAATTTAGAGTACAGAGTGTTGGGGACTGAGCTAACCAGGTCAGCCCTCCTCAGTTATGGATGTGATCGTAACAATAGGCCAATAACCCATTCCTACTAAATGAGGCTTTTAGACACCCTTCATGAAAAACACTAAGGAAAACATTGTGGAAAATGAAGAAATTGTTTGCTACATTTGCAACAAATTTCATAAACTTTGTAGTCTTCAACACCTTTCACTATGTACCAATCTATAACTTTGTTTGGTAATTGTTCAATTCTCTCAAATAAGTCCAACTTCTAAAGCTAATAAAATTCTTTCTTGTATACTTCAAATAAGAAAGGAAAGTTTAATGCCCCAGTAACACTAAATAATTTAACCAATTCTAGATGACAGAATTTTTGACTGGTCCAAAATGAAAGAAGCTGCTGATGACAATTTCAAGTCTGTCAGCTTTAATTATCTTTTGTCTTTTTCTTGAATCCTGGCCCATGGAGTGTACACAAAAAATATTGTTAAGGTCCCTTTTTCCATAATTTCCAATAGAATCATCTAATTTCCGCCTACGGGTGCGTATGCTCGGCTGTTGGGTGCTGGATAGTGGACAAAATACATCTAGAGTTATCCCCCTTGATAGTATAGGTTGCTCTTTTGATAGTGAGCAAGGGTGCCAAGTTTCAAGTGAATGCCTTTAGTAGAACCAGAGATATCACAAAATGTCAAAGTTTTCACACGACGACAACAACAATGATGACTACACCAAGTCTATAGCAATACTTTGGGTTTTCTCCAAAAATAGCCGAGATAAAAATCATTCTGACCAAGGTTAGTCAAGATGTAGCCAAAATTGTGGACCCTAGACTGTAAGTACTTGAATTATTGATGACAGACTATAAACACTGGACATTCGATGATTACAAAAGCTAACCCCTTGAGTAGGTTTTAGAAGGTAAGCTAGAAAACAAAATGCTTTCATACATATTTTTATGGCCTGATACCTTTCGAACTTTTCTGTTAGTAATGAAGTGTTACTGGCACATTAATCGATGAACAAGAAGGTGCCAGAATACTACAAAATATTGGTCAACAAATGATTAAATCATTAAATTCACATAATAATGAAAACACACAAAATTGAACAAGATAAAAATTGATTCTATTGAATACACAACCAAGCAATGCCATAACAAATTCAATAATTTAACAAATATACATATAGCACAATTAACATATAAAGATATGAATCTGACAAAAGAAACAATCCTTTTTTTCTAGAAATAAACCTCATAAGATGCAACCTTTATATCAACTTTTTGCACCGATTGCTTCTAAATTATCATATAAAGCCTATATGAAGTCTGTGTAAAGATCAAAACCTTCACTATGTTGGAGTAAATGTCTGTGATAGGCTAGTTTTTCTGAACTAAATAAACATGAGAACAATTCTTGGGTTATCTGTCTTGAGCATTCTCTAGAAACACACTAAAACTCTGAAGTGTTTTACTTTGACTTTATCCTTATGCTTTTTTTGCACTGCTAGGCTTTAACCCTTTCCCGTTCAAATACGGGATTTTACGTTCCTATGATTTTATACTTGAGAAAACATTGTGGAAAAAGAAGAAATTAGTTGTAACAAGCAATTTCTCCATTTTCCACAATGTTTTCTACCACATAGGATGGTTTCATTTCAAATGGGGTCCAGTGTTCATTGTCGTCTGCATCCTTTCTCAATTTGGACCAGTCTAAAATTTCCAAAAACAGGAAAGGGTTAATACTTGTCATGCTAATCCTGGAATTCCTGCCTTGACAACGGATTCGGTATAGACTAATTTCAGCCTACATAGACGTGCTGTCTGATCTTAGCCTACAATACCTGCTTCTTCTTGTTGTGTTGAGACAATCTTTGAACACAACATCAAACTAACTATGTCAATTTTTTTTAAATATAGTGAAAAGAGGATAAATAACACCAGGGTTAAGATCAGGTGTATAATGTAGATTTCAATGTTTTATCATTGAAAATAAACTCTTGTAAGAACTTAACCCTTGTCATGCTGAATTAAAATTCCATTCAGAATTACTTTAACCCATTTCAACACACTGAAGCTTTTTGACGCCCCTTAAGAAAAACAAAAATTTCTACATTGTTTTTCTTGAGGGGCGTCAAAAAGCGTCACTGTGTGGGAATGGGCACGCACATAGACGCACAATAGACACAATGCCAATAGCTTGCTAGCTTGCAGCCCATTGAGATAAAAATATAGAATATGAAGTGAAAGGATCAATTTGGTGAACCTCTGTTTTCATGGCAACAAGGCAAAGGGAAGATTACACTAGAATGGTTCTCATTCATACACTACCAACCTTGATTAGTTCAAAATAAGTTCCTCTAAAACCAAAATTGCCAATAAATGTAGATCTATACCTAAATTGAACACAGAAATATTTAATGCTTGGCAAAGTATCCATAAATAACCATTTGAGTAAGGCAACAATAAGTATGTTGCATTCTGAGATCTTTGAAAACAAAAAATAATCTTTAACATACAAATCTACTCGGAATTTGGCAGCCCATGAGCCTTTTGAAATACACTAATTCAATTCTTTAATCCTTTCCTGTTCAATCCCTGGTTTTTATTTCCCTATGATTATATAATTGAGAAAACATAGTTGAAAAAGAAGAAATTACTTGTAACAAGCTATTTCTTCTTTTTCTATAATATTTTCTACTCTACTAAATGGTAATTTTTCGAATTAAATCCACTTCAAAATTTCGTCTGCAAAACCTTTGGATTTGGACAAGTCTAAAATTTTCAAAACAAGAAAGAGTCAAGTTCAATCTGCAAACTACACAGATTTTTTTTTCGAGAGCCACGTCTATTACATGTACCAAAGTGAGTATATGAGCCATCAATTTGCAAAATTCAACAATTTAAAGTAACAATTGAAACAAACTAGATTGACTTTTCTGTTGCTGTTATAATGACTTAACCCATTAGCAGAACGAAATCACAGACTTTGGGTCCAAATTCAAAAGAAGTAGCAGACCACAGTTCAAAGTTAATTAAGTTTAATCATTCTTTAGATTTCTACCCGTTCCCACACAAGCCCGCCTTTTTACACTCATCACGAAAAACGCTTTGGAAAACATTGAGGAAAATGGAGAAATTGCCTGCATCCAGCAATTTCTTCCTTATCAACAATATTTTCTAGCCAAGAAGACGAGAAAATTCCATCAACTTGAAATTGTTGTCTTCTTCAGATTTGGACCAGTCTAGAATTTTATGTGGGAAAGGGCTAAGAGAAACAATCATTGGAGTTAATTGTTACCAGTAATTTCTTAATTTTCCACATATCAACAAAGATCATTTCTCTCATGGGTCTTTATAAAGCTAGGTTGATATATTCTGAGCAGCATTTAACCAATTACATCAGAATTTTAGACTGATCCTACTCATCCTAACCCATTTCAAAATGACAAATATTCAGACTGGTCCAAATTGAAAGAAGTTGCAGATGACAATTTCATTTAGAAAAGAATGAACTTTTTCTGTCTTTGGAAAAAAATTGATTAACCTGTCTCATATATTATCTTTGGGCTATATGTTAACCCCTTATCAGAAAATTCTAAAGAGAAAAATTAAACTAACCACAAAATAAATTAATTGTCATAAAGGGTAGGAAACAGTGTGAGAAAAGCAGAATTTGCTTTTTGCAAACAATTTCTACTTTTCTCAAAATTTTTTCCCCTTTGTGTTTTTTCTTAGGAAGTCAAATGCAGGATCGAGCGATGTGTTGACCCATTCCAACACAGTGGAATTTTAGACCAGTCCAAATTAAAAGGAGCTACAGACTACAATTTCAATTTGATGAAATTTTGATTTTTTCCTCTTTTTGGATAGAAAACATCATGGATAATTAAGAATTTGCTTGATCCAAGCAATTTTTTTCATTTTCCACTATGCTTTCCAAAGCTTTTTTGTTGAAGGGCATAAAAAGGAGGGATTGAGTGGTAATGGGTTAATCCATTCCAACACAATGACGCTTTTTGACACTCCGCAAGAAAAACAGTTGAGAAAACATTGTGTAGAAATGAAGAAATTCATTGTATCTAGCAAATTCTTCATTTTCAAAATTTTTTCTCCTAAAAAAGTTGAAAATTCTCATATTTCATAAAATGAATTTTCTTCTGCAACTCCTGTCAATTTGGACAAGTCTAAAATTTTGCCATCAGGTAATGGTAGAAAAGAGTTTAAAGCAAAGCTTACTGAACACAGATAAATTCACAAATGGAATGCATGTAAATGTAATAATAATACTTAACTTATAATGTATGGCAAGCTGTCATGCCAAATAAGACCAACTCAAACAAATATTTCATAGCATCAAATCAATTTTAACCCATTCCCACGCAAGTCCGCTTTTTGAGCTCCTAAAATTTTGCTTGTAACAAGCAATTACCATATTTCATTTTCTACAATGTTTTCCAAAGCATTTTTCTTTAGGGGATTTAGTAGTTGTGTGGGAATGGTTTAAATCTTTTTGCTTTTGGCAGGATTTTCAATGTTGAATTGTCATTCTTACTTACTACATGTAAGTATCTTTTTTATTGTGATAAAACCTCAGATCACCTCTCATTTGACTATTACAGTATGGGAGACGTATGATATGAACAAAATATACTTTATATACAAACACATTAATTCTATACATAGACCCATATATAAATGGAATGCTAAACTAACAATATTGCACCAAGAAGTAATTTTACTTCACCCTACCTACAAACTTTTACATCAATGTTTATAATCGACAGATGGACCACCAATCAATCAAGAAAGATCAAAATATTTCATTTGGACCAGAAGTTAAATGTTGAAATATTTGCATCCAGCATAGGTCATTTGATAGATAGCAGCTGGCAATCGACCAATCAAATAACTCATTTGCACTGGAAGTGGAAATTGAATTCAAACATTGGCCGACAATCATGTGAAGCATTTTGGTTGGTTTAATGACTTAAAAGAAGTAACTACAGAAAATTCAAACAATAGTTAGATTGTTAAGGTCACAAACCAACTAACTAGTTTCAAGTTGCAGGCCATAAGTTTTGCAAAATAACATTGTTTAATATTGAAGCGGAACTTCCTGCTAAAGCTCAGTGGGCGGGGCCAGCAGAGACAGTGGGCAGGGCCAGTGACTGATCAATTAGGGATGATATTTTGATAATGGATGAACAGTTTGGTATAAGGATCATTTGTAATTCAGAAAAAACTACAAAGAGTTTTAAGTTTAAACCCTGGACAGCAGTGTGACCAGAGTTAAAACTAATCACACTTCCCATAAGGTCCTTTTTTGCTCAATGGGTTGATTAGTCAAATTACCATACAATGACACTTTCTGACGCACTGATGAAAAATGATCAAGGACAATTTTGTAGGAAAAGGATAAATTGCTTGTAACAAGCAATATCTTATTTCCTCACAATATTTTCTATCCTATTTGGCCATTATTTTCCAATGTTAGCCCAATTTGAAATCTCATCTGCATTTTCTTTCAATTTGGACTAGTCTAAAAAAAATTGTCTGGTAACGGGTTAAAAAATTCCTCTGATTCTGTTTGGATAATTAGTCATTGATGTGATTTTATTCTCTGACAGTCATCTGATTATTATGACAAATTTGAACACAATGTGAAGGGGGAAAACTCTGTAATGATTACTTCTTTTTTAATGAGTTGTTTCCCTTTGATATAGGACTGGTCCCAGATTGAAAGCTTCGACGATTCATAAGATTTGCCGCACTCTTCCTGGATCCTTTGCGTTTCTTGTCCCATATGAGTTTATCGTGCCGAACAAAAAGTCCGTGTCTTGAACGACATCGGAAGTATCGAATGCCATTTACAGATCCATCATTTTTACCTGAAATGATAAAGGAAAATGAGTCACTGTGATTTTATACTGGAGAAAACATTGTGGAAAAAGAAAAAAATTGCTTGTAACAAGCAATCTTTTCCTTTTCCCACAATATTTTCTACCACATAGGATGGTTTCATTTCAAATTTCATCCTATTTTCATTGCCGTCTGCAGCCTCTTTCAATTTTGACAAGTCTGAAATTACACAAATCGGGAAAGGGTTAACTGTAATCAACCTACTATGAAGGTTCCCCAACAACTTTAACCTTAATTCTATACTAAGTTTAGATAATTTCAGTTCAGCTAAGTCACTTGCCCCATTCCCACACAGTGAAATTTTAGACTGCTCCAAACTGAAAGAAGTTGTAGACAGCTATTTCAAATTGTTGAAATTTTTAAAATCTCTGTCTCTCTGGGTAGAAAACAATGTGAAAAATGCAGAAATTGCTTGTAACAAGCAATTTCTTCATTTTCCACATTGTTTTCAAAAACTGTTTTCACGAGGGGCGTAAAAAGGAGGGATTGTGTGGGAATGGGTTAACCCATTGCCAGAAGACAAAATTTGGACTTAACAAATTTGAAAAAAATGTGCATAAGACATTTCAAATTGCTCTAAAATTGGAAAACAAATGCCATATAAGGTAAAATAAAGTGAGTAAAGGAAAGGTTGCTTGCTTTCCAAGTATTTTCTCCTTTCCCCACAAAGTTTTCCAAGATAATATTTCTTCAGGAGCTCAAAAAACGTCATTGTGTGGTAATGGGTTAAGCTCATGTTATTGCTTTTTAACAAATCAGCGATTATTTCATATCCTCGAGAATGGCAGTGACATAACCCATTACTAGATGACAAAATTTTAGGCTGGTCAAAACTTAAAGGAGTTATGAATGACATTTAAAAGCTGATGAAATCCTATACTTTTTGTTGTTTTGGGTAGAAAACATTAAGGAAGATAAAGAATTTGCTTGTAACAGGCCCTTTCTTCATTTTCAACAATATTTTAAAAAGATTTTTTTTTGAAGGGCATCAAAAAGTGCCATTGCGTGAATATGGGATAAGCCAAACTGCTATCCAATTTCACAGTGGGATATATTGAAAGGTGGCTATTTATCTTTGTTATGTTGAACCCCTGTTTTTTCATAAGGTCAATACATAACTCAGCCTGCTTGTATGTGCTGTCTGATCTTAGACTATACCACCTGTTTGTCCATTTTAAATCAAAGTTTTTTTGTTTTTTTTCCAAAAATATTGATATTGACCTATGATTAAAACTTTCAGTATTTGGTTTTTATGCAATTCTAAAGCAGATTTTATGCAACCAAGCAAGGTTTAAGTATCTTGCACAGGAACATGATCTGGTGGCTCTAGCCTGTGACCTCCAGATCACTAGTGAAGCACCTTTATCCCTTGGCCTCTAAACCTGAATAAATGTTTAAGCATCTTGCCCATGGACACATTCTGGTAACTGAGGAGCTAAATCAATATCTTCATATCAACAGACTAGGATTATAAACACTAGTCATGGAGACAGTTCTTGACTACGGGAACTAATGCTTGAGATGAATCCAGCATCAAAATTAATCAAACAAAAGCTTTCTTTGAGTTAACCAATTTCCCACAGAAAAAATTTTTGGACTTGTCAAAATTGAATGGTGTTGCTGACAACAATTTCAAAATGATGAAATTTTAGAAATCTGTCTTTCTTAAAAGAAAACATTGTGGATAATAAAGGAATTTTTGTTTCAACTAGTTTCTTCATTTTCATAATGTTTTCAAAACCTTTTTTCTGAAGTGGTGTCAGAAAGCAGGTTTGTTTGGGAATGGGTGAAGATCTACAAAGAATTGAGCTCAAACTTTCAGAAAACTTTTAAACCAGAAAAGGAATCGCTAAAAAACCCTGCAACTTTGTTTTACCCATTCCCAAACAATTAGAAAAAAATTGGGAAACATTCTGTAAAATGAAAAAAATGCTTGTAACAAGCAATATCTTCATTTTTCACCATGTTTTCTAACCTGGAAGTTGAAAACATCTAAAATTTCATAAACTTGAAATTTTCATTAGCAACTCTTTTTAAAATGGAACAACCAAAAATATTGCTGTCTGGTAATGGGTTAATATGGACATATCTAAAACCTTGTTAACTGATCAATGGTTCAATATAGTGTGGCCTTACCTTCTGGTAGATCAAGTTCGACCCCTACCCATGGTCCGGTAGCAAACTCAACATTGCCAACAAACTGTACAACTCCTGTCATTTTGGACATCGATTTGGAAGATGAAACCATGACACTTTCACCAACTTGTATCCATGATGGAATTGGAATTTCTGATAAACGGTCCAGATCTGCCCTTGATCCAAACGAACACACACTCATGGAGTCTTCTGCAAAATATGATCATACTTATTTCGAAAAATTGGCAGATTGCCAGCCATGGCTGCTGAACTCCTTTATGGTAGATCAACAGATCAAGGTAATAAACATATTGATTGATTGATTGAATGGTGTATAACGCCTCTTTTAACAGTATTTCAGTCATTTTGTGAAGTAATGAATAGACATAATTTGTAAAATATATGGTAAGGGACATGTTAAAGGCAAACTGTTGGACGACAACCTAAATGTTGTAACTACAGCTTGAATAGGCTGTAGTCTAAATGTTTTAGCCACGAAAACATGAACAATCTTTCAGCAATAATATCACAGCAAAGTTCATTCAGTCAATTTCTTCCAAGGTATCAAAAGTACAAAGCTTTGACTCCTTTTTACCCATTATCAGACAGCATAAGTTTAGACTGGTCCAAATCCAAAGAAGTTGCAGACAACAATTTTGAGTTGATGAAATTTTGAAAATCTTTATCTCTTGGGGTAGGAAATATATTGGATAATGAAGAAATTGCTTGTAAAAATTTCTACATTTTCCACAATTTTTTCCAATGCTTTCTTACTTAACTAATTACCAGACAACAAAATTTTAGACTGGTCCAAATTCAAAGAAGTTGCATAAGACGATTCAAAGTTTATGGAATTTTAGATTTTTCAACTCTCTGGGTAGAAAATATCAAATTAAAATGAAGAAATTGCAACAAGCAATTTCTTCATTTTCCACAATGTTTTCCCAGTTCTTTTTCTTGAGGGGGGTCCAAAAGCGTCACTGTGCGGGAATGGGTTAATGGGCATCCAAAAGCGTCAATGTGTAGGAATGGGTTAAAGACATTTTTTCTGTCAACCTAATCACTAAGCCACTAATGCTCCCCAAAATAACTTTCACCCATTTCAACACAACAAAATTTTAGACTGGTCCAAAATGAAAGAAGCTTCAGACGACAATTTCACTTTGATGGAATAATATTTTTTTTCATCTTTTTGGATAGAAAACATTGTGGATAATGAAGAAATTGCTTGATACAAGCAATTTTTTCATTTTCCACAATGTTTTCCAAAGCCTTTTTCTTGAGGGGGCATTAAAAGGAGGGCTTGTGTGGGAATGTGTTAGAAAAATCAATCAACCTGTTTTTTATGCAAAATACTCATAATAAGAAATCAATAGATAAAAATCTCAAACAAGCACAACTCAATTTGCAAGTGTAAGACATCAAATAACTATTAGTAAAAATTATTGCTGAGGATGTGAAACAAAGAGCAAATCTTCTCCTGATGACCTAAAAGCCACATCTTTAGCTTGAATAGTTTTTATTACAACATTTATGTAGCCAAACCAACCAAAATGCTTCACATATATGTAAGAGGTCAAGAATCATTACCAGTCTATATAAATGATTTGATTGGTCAATCTCTTTCCTTCAATTACAAGGAAGGAAAGAAAGAGAAAATAAACATATAAAATATTTTTTTCTGAAGAGAAATTGGATAAGTAAATATTGGCTGCCGTACCTGACAAATGTTCATCTGATATATCCAGACTATTTCTTTTGCTTTTATCTTCGATAGACAAATCCAGATCATTTTTGGAAGTAACGATACATGACACTGGTCTTTCCCTACCACTTGACCCTTTTCTGTCCCTTCTTTTCGGAGTACTCTGATCACTAGGCTCTATATCACATTTACTTAAACTTGTATTCAAACTTTTGGCATTGTTTGGAGTAACCTGTTGACGCGAAGAATTTAAACTTTCATCTATTGATAAAAACTCTGAATTATCTGGACCGAATTCGTCCCCTAGTCTCTCCAATTCTTCCATAGCTTCTAGACTGTACGGGTCTATACTATCAGAATGTAGAGGACCACGTGAGACATTAGACGAACTGTCACTTTCTCTCGACCCCTCTGACTTATCTAATCCGATCCTCTTTGATACATTTTCTACCGAATCATCATTATCAATTTCTAAACTTTGATCAGCACTACTAGCACTTTTCAATACATCTAGTTTTACATTTGGTGTTGGATTCAATTGCAAATCACCAGAGACATCATTTTCCTCTAGTGTTGACTTAGTTTGTTCAGTTTCACCAGATCTTAGATCCTCCTCACTAATATGAAGAGCCATCGCTTTATCTCTTGAACTTGCTTCATCGTCACTCTCTGACTTTGCAGAAACTCTGTCAGACACGTCCACAGCATCCTTGCTTCCAACTTCTTCTGTATCCTCAGTCTCACATGGACTATCCGCTGACATTTCTATTCCAACGTTTTTCAAATCACCAAGACTTTCTTCTTGAATACCCGGTATTGCACCAACAAGATTTTGTCCATTCTCATCCCCATCACTCTCTCCACTACTTGTATGCTCAAATCCCGACTTCTTTGCAAATCTGTTAGATTCTGCATCTTCATTACTTCGTAGACTAAGTGAATCCTCTGATGATAAAGTAAGAGTAGAGACAGCTTGGGACCCGTAACCACTTGATATCATACTTGGAGTATTACTTTTATATTGTCCTTCAGCGATGCTATCACTGGTTCCAGAATGTGATATAGATGAAGCAACTTTCCCATTTTCTGGTTGCATCACTGTATCAGATTGTTTCGTGACTTGCTGACTTTCATACGATTCAAAATCTTGAAAATCATCAGAGTCTACACTACTTGGATCTGGATCAATCAAACTCTTTTTCAACTTGTGTAAATCCTGCTTCAGACTCATCAGATCTTGTTTGGTTTCCAGCAACTCTTGTTTAGACGCGCTCCTAGTTATTGGTTGTTCATCCATATGCAATGTTTGTTCCGATTTAAATTTTGTTGGTCCAGATCTCATAGGGCTGTCATCATCCTACAAAGATATATAATTCAGTTTTAGTTCCTCTAGTAAGATTCAAGAGTTCTTATCGAATTTAATTTTTTCATACTCACATGAACAAAATTTTGAGCATGCAGCCGTTTTGTTTGCTTGTAAGTAAGGTTCATTTATACAATTCTTAACAAAACACTTATTCTCGTGAATTTCTTTTAAAGAAATGAGGTTGCTTTTTTCAATAATGAAGGAGATGAAGAGTCTGGAAAGTTCCCGCATGGCAATGTCTTGGTGACCGACATGTCTGTACATGAACATTGTTGAGTAAAACACCTGGCATGCTTACTCATACGTAAAGATTATGATACTACCCTACCAAACCTAATTCGTTGTAATGAATTGTGCCTTAATATTTTGTAACCGCAATGATTATGGCCAGGGCTTCCTTGATTAAGTCGGCAGGTGTACAAGTCTAACGTCAACAATTTTCTCCAGGCCTTTCAAAAACAAATTGAATTTTGTAACAGATCAATTTTCTCTATCTTAATTATCCTGCATGTACAGAAATGACAACATTGCATGGACCATTTAACCCTTTCCCGTTTTAAGAAATTTTAGACTGGTCCAAATTCAAAGAGTTTGTAGACGACAATGAAATTGGATGCAATTTAAAATGAAACCGCCCTGTGTGGTAGAAAATATTTTGGAAATAGAAGAAATTGCTTGTTAAAAGCAATATCTTCTTTTTCCGCAATGTTTTCAAAAGTTTAAAATCCCAGCATAGTAAAATCCCGTGTTTGTACAGGAAAGGGTTAACAAAAGTACCTATAATACAGGGGTCGTTAACATAGCCCATTTGCAATATTAGTATGAATTTGACTAGTCTAAGATTTGTCTTCTCGTAATGTGTTAACCCTTGTCATGCTCATTCCAGAATATCCTTGCTCTGGCAGATGGCATAGACAAAGATCAGCCTGCACATATGTGCAGTCTGATCTTAGTCTATGCCCCCTTTTTTGCCTCTTTCAGCAAGAGTTGTTCATAAGATCAATTTCTAAACTAAATATTGACCCCGACAAACAGACCTACAGCACTATCAGGCCTTTGATTTTAATGCATTTCTGAATAAGGATTAAATTCAGCATGATGAAGATTAACCCATTCCCACTCAGTGACGCTTTTAGAGGCCCCCCTTCCCATCCCCCCCAAGAAATAAAGCTTTGGGAGGCATTGTGGAAAATGAAGAAATTGCTTGTTATCCAATGTTTTCTACCCCCAAAGTAAAACAAGAGGGCCGTTGGCCCTGGGGCTCTCACCTGAGATAAAGGAAGTTTTTCTTCCAACAGTCTAATTTCATGTTAAGGTTAGGATTATGATACAAGTGGGCCATACTTACATATCTTGACTATGTACCTGGGTATCCAAGGGTCTAAATTACAAATTCCAAGGCTTTAGGGCAAATTTGAAAGAAGGAATTAACTTTTCTCTCCCTCTGGATCCATGAGTTTTAATTTCAGAAATAAGAAAGAATTCTGTGAACTGAGGCTTATGCCTATAACCCCCCTCCCAGGAATCCGCCCCTGGGGACCCAAGGATCATGATTTTAGCTATTTGGAAAGAGGTCAATATACTGATGCTTCATGCAAAATATCATGGCTCTACACCTTCTGGGTCAGGAGGAGAAGATTTTTAAAGATTATTTCAAAATTTCACTTTTGTTGCCATGGCAACCAGAGATTTAACAGATTTCAATTCTTTTAGCTATTTCAAAGGGGACCACCTTAGGAACATTTCTGCCAAATTTAGTTGAAATTGGCCCAGTGGTTTGGGAGGAGATCTCGTTTAAAGAAATTGTTGACGGATGAATGACGACGCACGGACGCTGGACAAAAGGTGATCAGGTGAGCTAGAAATACAAAATTTCATAAGCTTGAAATGTCTTCTGCAACTCCTTTCAATTTGGAGCAGTCTAAAATTTTGACATTTGGTGATGGGTTAAGGCCTACCTCATCTGAGTCTAGAAGGGCTTGGTGCTCTTTTTGATGTTGTTCTTCCTGTAGGGTCTGTAGTGGCTTCACTCCTATTTTACCTCCCAAAGGGCTGATGCCAGATTTTGGTGTCACTGTAACAGAGAATAACCCTGTGGTTTTTTTTTATCTACTATAACTTTTGATATCTTCATTTTATCCCATTATCACATAATCTTACAGGTATAGCAATAATAAAAGTGCTTTGGAAAACATTGTTGGAAAAAGAAAAGCTGCTTGTTACAAGCTGTTTCTCCTTTTTCATCATGCTTTCCACCTTGATTTCTTTTCTTTTTGTACATATTATTCAACACATTTATTAAGCCATTTTAAATTGTAGTCCTTAACATATTTGAATTGATTTGTTTGTTTGTTTGAATGGGGTTTTATGCCGCTTTTAACAATCTTTCAGTCATATCGCGGAGGCTGGAGCACCTAACAATGGATTCCTGGTATTTCTCACACCAGTACTACCATTACATCCTTTCCTAGCCTCCAGCTGCTATCCCACATAGGTCTACGATTATCGACCCATTGGTGAGAGACAAATAGTCGGAAAGGATGAGTGCCGCCGTCGGGAATCGAACCCGGGACCTCTAGATTGACAGTCCGACGTGCTACCAACTGCGCTATGACGGCGGCTCCTATTTGAATTGAATCAGTGTAAAATATCTGTTAGGGGCTAAAGTACATTTTCTTCATAACCTTAACCTACTCACAAAAAATTCCATCAAAAAAAGGTTATAGGAAAACAAATGGAAAATGAGGAGAGGGCTGCTTGTATCAACTTATACCTTCATTGTCTACAATATTTTCTATCTTTAAAGATAGATTATTTTTTGAATTCCAAAGGCTTTAAACTGTTGTCTGCACATTTTATCAATTTAGATCAGTTAAAAAAAATTGTCAGTTGATGGGTTAATAAGCTGTAAAGGTTTTAAAGTTTTTGACTGTTTTAAATCTGTTGTAGCATTTTTAAACAAAACTTGACACTTAATGATTTCCTTAGCCCATTCCAACATAATGACGCTTTTTGATGCCCCTCAAGAAAAAAGCTTTGGAAAAAATTGTCTAAAATGAAGAAATTGCCAGTCACAAGCAATTTCTTCATCAACCACAATGTTTTCAACCTAAAAAGACAAATATTTTTGAAATTTCATACAGCAAAACTTGTTATCTGCAACTCCTTTCAGTTTGAACTAATCTAAAATTTTGTGATGGGTTATCCAGCATTTATATACATAAAGTGATAAAGAGATAACTGAAAACAGCAGAACCTGGTGATTCTACATTGTAATTGGTTGTGACTGTAGTCAAGCAAATGATGAAACCAATACCAGTCTCCAAATTTTCCTTGAGCTCCTATATATTGTTTCAACCAATTACCAAACAACAAAATTTTTGACTGTCCAAACAACATTTCAAATTGCTCTAAAATTGGGAAATAAGTGCCAAATTGGGTAAATAAACATTGTGAGAAAAGGAGATATTGCTTTTTACAAGCAATTTCTCCTTTTCCCAGTCAGTTTTCTATAATTAGATTTCTTCAAGGCTTCAAACAGTGTCGTTGATTAGATGGGGTTTTATTTTTTTTTGTCTATTTGGAAAGAAAAACATTGTGGAAAATGAAGAAATTGCTAGATACTAGCAATTTCTTCATCTTCTACAATGTTTTCCAAAGCTTTTTTCTTGAGGGGTGTAAAAAGGAGAGATTGAGTTGTAACGGGTTAAAGTTTATAGAAAATTTGATTGATGTGTTTAAACCTGCTGAGATTAATAAAGCTTTAAACCTGCAGAGTCCTACTTTGATCCAGTCAGAAATAGTATTTATGTTAAGTTTTTCAGTTTGATTATTCTAAACAGAAAGATGCCGACGAAAAACAAGACTTGTTGTATTTCATACAATTGAAGGATTGCTGGCCACTCAAACTGACCTCAAACAAAATTTGACAAAGATATCAAGCATTGTCAGTTTGCAAGAAATATGGTATGAAACATGATTGTTGACAGCTGGACTAACGATGGTAACTCTCAGCTCTAATTGAGTTACAAAACCAACAATAATGCTTGACATAAATGCCGGAGGTTATCATGATTTGATTGGTTGATCAATTTTTAGATTGAGAAGTCACAATTAATTGCAAACTGAGCGAAAACTTTGCATAAAAGATTAACCAATTCCAACACAATGACGCTTTTGGACGCCACTCAACATAGACAATTTGGAAATCATTGTGTAAAATCAGGATATTGCTTGTAACAAGCGATAGCTTCATTTTACAAAATGTATTCTTACCATAAATTTGAAAACAAGAGCATCGCCTACGGGTGCCCATGATCGGCTTCTCGGTGCTGGATAGCGGGCAAAATGCATCTGGAGTTATCCCCCTTGATAATATAGGTTGCTTTTTTGATAGTGAACAAGTGTGGTAAGTGTCAAATGAATGCCTTTAGTAGAACCAGAGATATTGCAAGCGATTTCTTAATTTCTACAATGTTTTTCTTGAGGGGTGTCAAAAAGTGTCATTGTGTGGAAATGTAATAAGGTTTATGAAACAATGCATTAAAATCTTTATATATAGTGTTCCTCAAGGAGGCACAGTCACTTCACTCCTTTGAATTTACAGTTGCATACTTGTTTCGAATTTCTTTCTTTTATCGAAATGATCATGCTTTTTTAAAAAAATTTGTCTGTGAATGTTTGCATATGGTACAAATTTTCTGTGTAATGTTTCCTGTATTTCAACATAATCCAAATTTTTTTGGCATGCTTAGGACAAAAGAAATTTTTCTTTTATACAATTTAGGTAAAGAATGCTTGTTCCAAATTTCTCTATTTTACCCAGAAATGGCATGTAACAAGCAATTTATGGATTTTTTGTATTCTTCTCTACCTTATGTGAGAGATATTTTACAAGTAATTAAGCCTACTATCTTGTAATCAGTTATAACCAATAGTGGACCCAGGATTTCTGTAAAGGGGGTTTGTATTCTATTATTACACATTTTTTATTGAATTTCCCCACAAAAATGATATACTTAGGCTACAGAGGGGTTCAAACATCCCAATCCCATCTTAACCCATTTCCACTCAGTGACCAACTAAATGTCCCCCAATATGAATTTTTTGAAAATATTGTGGAAAATGAAGAAATTGCTTGTTCCCACTCAGTGACTCGTCTAAACGCCCCACAATATGAAAATTTTGGAAAACTTGTGGAAAATGAAGAAATTGCTAGTTACAAGCAATTTCTTCATTTTCCACAGTGTTTTCTGCCCAAAAAGACAAAGATTTTAAAGATTTTATCAACTTAAAATTGTCATCTGCAACTTCTTTCAATTCGGACCAGTACAAAATTTTGTCGTCTGGTAATGGGTTAGTCCGGCACTGGGTACAAGTATGAGATAGGAACATATGTATGAAAGTATTTTCGGTAATCATTCAACTTCAGAAACTGTAAATAAGCTTTTATTTGCAAAGCTTTTATGTACCTCATTACTCCAGTAAATGCTCATTTTACTCCAATGTTCTTCAGATTTAGAAGACATATTTTTCTAAAGTGACATGAACTTTAAATTGTTACATATAACCTTCAATTTGGAAAGCCAAACATTTTGTTGTTTGGTTGTGGGTTAACTCATTACCTCACAGTCCAAACTTTTTAAATCCTCAAGGAATCATATTAAGGAAAACCTTGTGAAAAAGGGAGAAATTGATTGCTACAAGCAATTTCTCCTTTTCTTGCAATGTTTTTTTTTCTATCTTATATGACAACAATTTTTCATTTGATTCAAATTTTGAAAAGTCGTCGGAAACTTCTTTCAATTTGGACTAGTCTAAAATTTGATTTGTCTGATAATGAGTTAGATTCAGTTAATAAAGGTAAGAATAATCATAAGCATACAAAAAGAAAGCTTTTGACAAACAGAAAATAAGATTTAAGACAAGCTAAGAGAACAAAGACATGGTAACATAAAATTAAAGTGGTCAAAATTTAACCTCTATCTAAAACATAAACAACATGACAAATAGTGAACAAACTCATTATAACAATACTTTAACCCATTCCCACACAACAAAATTTTAGACTTGTCCAATTTGAAAGGTGCAGACGACTATTTAAAGTTTATGAAATTTTAGATCTTTCTGAGTAGAAAAAAATTGTGGGAAATGAAGAAATTGCTTGCTGCAAGCAATTTCTTCATTTTCAACAATGCTTTCTCAATTATTTTTCATGGTGGGTCTCCAAAAGCGTCATTGTGTGAAATGAAGAAATTGCTTGCTGCAAGCAATTTCTTCATTTTCAACAATGCTTTCTCAATTACTTTTCATGGTGGGTCTCCAAAAGCGTCATTGTGTGGCAATGAGTTAATAAAGGAAACCTTTAAGTGAAATATTGTTTTGATGAAACCTTCCCCCCCCGATTTAATGATCTGGAATGGTTGTTCACAAAAAATGTTAAGCAAATTACCATCACTGACATTGGAACTACTGACTGACTGATAGTATGGGGTTTAACTGTTTTGTCAACATTATTTCAGACATATTGCGGCAGCTGATGTGGCGATACCGTGGGATCCTGGTATTTTAACACCAGTACTACCACAACATCCTATCCTAGCTTTTAGCTTCTGATGTTATTTTGGTAATTATACAGCCATTGGTGGGAAACAAAAGAGTATATCAAATCCCTTAAAGGAAATATTGGCTGCGCCAGGATTCAAACCAGTGTCCACATGATTCACAGTCTAACAAACTGACAAATGAGCTAAGGACACAGCAGGATCTACCTGAATGTTGGAGCAATACATTAACTCATGATGAAGAATATTGAGTAACATAATTTTATTTCAATGTCAACATTCTTAACCCTTGTCAACCTGAAACCGAAATATTCCTGTTTTTTCAGGATGTATAGACAAAGATCAGCTTGCACATAAGTGTAGGCTGATCTTGACTACACCTCCTGTTTCACCCCTTTAAGCCATAAATATATGAATAATGAATTTTCAAAAGAAATATTGACTCTCAGTAAGACTTTCCAGTGCTGTCAATCCTTTAATTTTAAAGCAATTCTGTATAGGACTTTAACTAAAGCTTGACAAGGGTTAAAAGCTTTTTTTATTGAAACCTTCACTCTTCAGATGCTGAACTTAGGACAAGCATTCTTTCCCTAAGATGCTTTTATGATGAGAGCAACAGTATGCTAGATTATCTTAGTCAGTTGATAAACAAAGGAGTTATGATTTGAGGCCCATCCAGCCTATGCACAGTGAACTTATGACCATAAAATGTGACCTTGACCTTGCATCTACTCAAATTCATGTATACTCAAAATGGAAAGGGACTTATTCAAAGCATTAAATTCAAAATCTTTATATAGATGTACAAGTTATAGTGAGTGAACAAAGGCCGATTTTGTCTATACAGGTACAGACAAAATTGATCTTTGATCACTCACAATAACATGTGCATCTATAATTATATTGAGGTCTGTCCTGCTTTTCAATTATATATTGTCAGACTTATAAATCCTGATGGGTTAGCATTGTGTGAATGTGCCACATTCACAATTGCTGTAGCAACTCCAGTTTAGTATGCAATACCATTCCATGATGAAGAGCATGAGAGTAAATACATGTAGTGCAAAGTCTGTTCAGGTTGACACATTTCAAGAATCAATTATGATACTGTTCTAATTGTCTGTATAATGTATAGACACTTAGAACAGTATTGCAGCTAACCCTTGATTTATTCAGGATAGGATATTTGAGGCATTTTGACTTAACCTCTTAACCCTTGTCATGCTGAACCCGGAATATTCCGGTTTTGGTAGGAGGTGTAGATTAAGATCAGACTGCACTTATGACTTCAGACTGCAGGCTGATCTTAGTCTACACCTACTGCTTGTATTTTTCCTGCCAAAGTTGTTTATGAAGTTGATTTTAAAAGAAATATTGATTTTTGAACAACAAGTTCTATCAGTGCTTTCAGCACTTTGATTTTACAGCAATTAAGTAAGGTAATTTATACAGCATGACAAGGGTTAACAAGATGAGATTACCAAATTTGCAAACTATATAATTTAGTTAAGCCTTTAAATCAAACAGGAAAAAAGTAATATTCTGAAAAAAAAAAAACCCAGCCTCCTTATGTACATAGATAGACAAAACACCCCTAACATATACATATCACATCAATAGTCAGGAGATCCTACAGAAGTTATCTCCTAGAAATCAAAATTAAATTCTACAGCGTAGACAATTCTACCTATAAAAGAATACAATAGACAAAAATTTCACTTGCTTCATCAATACAAATGAGTTTCAAATACTTTCAGTTGAAAGTGTCTGAAATTGATATTTTAGGGGAGAGGGGTTAATATCATCAAGTGAGGAACTACCAAAATAAAGGGAGACTACTCTTCATCACTGCTAGATGGAGACAAAAAGCAAACAGCCAATCAAGGAACACAAAATGGATTTGAATTTCAAATGGTATTAGATATCAATAAGTTCCATTCTTTCTGTTAAAATTTTCATATGTTATTTGTCAGCCATATTCCAACATTCATAAATTTTTCTTCCATATTGCCCAAATTTAATCAAAGAAACAATTTAAAGAACTAAATAACCCTTTTGTGTGAACAGCGATTTGAAAAGCTAAGTGTTTATTATGAACTGATTCTAATAACCCATTACTATCCAATCATACAGTTTGAGACACTGAAGATTGATAGATTAAATGGGATTCTACAGTTTCGAACAATCTTTCGGGATATCATAGCAAAGTTCATGTCAATGGATCAGTGCAAAACAGTTGTAACTGCCTATAGATATATAGGCAGACCAAGGCAGTCACAACTGTTTTGTGCTGACCCATTGATGTGCTTCCTGGGTGTCACCAGTACTAGACTGGGGCTCTAAATGCCTTGCCCAAGGCATATACAAGTGACCAGTGACCCAGCAAAGACTCAAACCAACTACCTTAACCCATTCCTACACAAGCCCATCTTTTTATGCCTCAAGAAAAAAGCTTTGAAAAGACTAGTGAAAATGAAGAAACTGCATGTGTCAAGCAATTTCTTAATTAACCACTATGTTTTCTATACAAAGGACAAAAAATCTAAAATTCCATCCACTTGAAATTGTTGTCTGCAGCTTTTTTAATTTTGGACTTGTCTAAAATTTCATTGTGTAGGAATGGTTTAAACTTCTCTTTGATTATGAGTCCTTCATCCCTACACAGAGCCATTTCCTAGATCACACAAAGGACATTTTTATAGAATTAATTTATCCACATGTTCTTTCCTTGATACAGGCTGCTGTTTCAAGCATTCACAGGTCAAACCATTTACCATTAAGGGATGGTACTTTGAGGTCTAAAAAACTGGGTCTAGCTGTAAATTAGAACAAACAACAAAACTGTCAGAAAAGTCAATTCTACAATATCAATATAATGTTACTTTCTTAATTAAATGAGTAAAAATTAGAGTAAAAATAGAGCTGCTCATAATTATTACCGAGTCTACCAAATGGATTTTTAAAATGAAAGATGTTCATTACTGATTATTCTCAATTATGTAACACTTTTTTTCAAACTAAATTCAAAACAAGCAATACTTTAAAATTCTGCTCTGTCTTGATTCTGCTTAGCTTATACCCTTATCTTACAAAGGATTTAGTAAATATCAAAAGACCTGAAACACTGAATATAAAAATAGTTTCTAGCCAATCAATTGCCAAGAGAAGTGCAGTTTAACCAATTCCCAGATAACAAAATATTTGACTGAATTCAAAGAAGTTGCAGACGGTATTTTACAGTTGAATTTTTTTTTTTTTGGTCTTTTGGGGTAGAAAACATTGTGGAAAATGAATAAGCTGCTTGCTACATGCAATTTTTTGTTATCAACAATGTTTTTTACCTAATAAAATATGCGAGTCAAAACTCACTGAGTATAACCCAGCATGCACTACCGCATACTACAGTGAAACTCTCCCTCAATGAAACATATCAAGTAAGCACCATATAAGGCACCTAGCTTCAACTCCACATCAGGCATTGAAGAGATATCACTATACCAGGAAAGGAAAAAACCAAAGGCCTGAACAGCCTCAAATGCAGTCAGGACTGTATATTAACAATTTGTATGATAATTGGAAGTCATTCTCTAATTTGTCTGTTAAGTTTTCCTTATGAAATCACATTTGAAGACTTCTATCTCCCCCCACCCTGACAGAATCCCAACCATGTTTTCTCACCCATAACTGACTTGATCAACAGCATAATTGTCAAATTCGGACAAAATATACAAAGGATGGTTTAAGGAGCATCACCCTGCGATATTTCAAAAGATAATGACTGTAGTTACGAGATTTTAGCAAAAACCGACGAAATTCAGCGTGCAGAGAGTTATTAAATTCTACCCCTACCTTCCCGGTCTATCGGAATTGAATAATCCCTAAATTCCTACAGGTCTACAAATTGTGATTATCTTTCAGTCCACGCAAGTATTTAAAAGCTAGAATGTTCATCCGAGACATGTTTTATTATTATTGATAGTTGTCAGAATTAATCTAATTGAATTTAGCTTTACACCGACGTAAATATTTTCATCCTTAGACAAAAAGGATAATTCTAAGTATCCCGCATAGCAACGTCTCCTTGGAGACCGACGAGTTGTTGAACACCTGAGGTAACTGAAGCATTGAGAAAATGTCATGTGGATTGACCTTCGAACCTCTTTTGCGGTAATGGACTTGTTCTAATTTCTTTACCATTGTTAAAAATAAGGCAACAATAAATATTACTAATCGGGAATTTACATCGAAAAGATGCACGTGTACAAAACTGGATTAAACTTTGTAGCTGGTTACTTTTAAAATCGTAATAATGAAGGTTATAATAATCCAAAAAATCCAAAACAGCGGAATGTCTAGATTCACTTCGACTATATCTAATATTGATGAATTTTTGAACACCAAGGCCTATCATACCCCTTTTTTGTTGAATGAAATCCATAATGATGGTAAGTTCAGGCAGTCGATTAAATGATGTCAGAGACTTGAATATACATTATTCTACGTCTCTGATGATTTTACCTTTAGACATAACGACAAACCCGCAGGATTCCTTCTGGATACAGCACTGTTTAAGATGGTATAAATTGAAGTACCTGTAGAGGTCATGACCTAAATCACTGCGCACATTCAGTGATTCAGCTTTTTGCTGCATTCTTTATGAATGAGCTTACATTTTCAGATAGTATACTTTAAGAAATTATGAATCAATTAATGAGCAAGGAAAAAATTTTCAGGTCGTTGTCAGGTTCCTAGAAACAAAGAGCGAATTTGGGCCATTCCTAGATTATAGTCAGTATCCTGACTGCAATACAAATTAACAATTGGCTGAAAATAAACCCAGCCAAAAAACAGGAAGTAGATAACATGCCACGCAATGGAGAGCCCCAAGATTAACCTCCATATCAAGTCGATGCTATTAATGGTTGCTGAGGAAAATGCAACGCAAATATACCACTGTACCAGGCAATTTCAGAGAATAAACTAAATTGTAAAACAGGAGGAAGTTAACATGCACTCCTATACGCGCCATGTAGGACATCTAGTTTCAAATCAATGCTATGATTAGTTGATGAGGAAAGTGTGACATAATATACCATTATACCAGGAAATGTCTGAAAATGAAGAAGTCAAAAACAGGAATTAGTAAACTTGCGGACCAAATTTATTAGCACCATGTAGTACCCCTAGATGAACCTCCAAAATAAGTTTAAAATCAATGAATAGTTGATGAGGAAAGTGTGACAAAAATATACCACTTTACCATCAATATCCGAATATCAACATGGACAAACAAAGTCATAAATCAGAAAGTAGTTAAGTTGTAGAAATAAATCTGGCAAGTGCCAGGTAGGACCCCTAGATGAACCTCCACACTAAATTTCAAGTCAATGCTATAAATAGTTGCCAAAAAAGTGTGACAAAATATACCACTTTACCATCAATGTCCAAATTAATGAAGTCATAAAACAGAAAGTAGATAAGTTACGGACCTAAATTCAGTAAGCGCCATAAAGAATCCCCTAGATGCCTCTATACCAAGCAATGTCAAAAAATAACCTACTTTCTAAAATTATACTAAGTCAGGAAACAGGAAGTAGGTAACATTCAGCACAATGGAGAGTCCCAAGATGAACCTCCACATCAAGTTTCAAGTCGATGCCTTCATTAGTTGCTGAGAAATGTGCAACAAAAATATTGACGGACTGACAGAAGGACGGACAAGGGTAAACCATTATATCCCCCTCTTCTTCGAAGTGTATAATGAATTCAAGTAATATTCACCTGAAATTTTTTCACCTTTAGACCATTTAAAAATGTTGTCATCTAGTAAAGGATTAACCCAGTGACGCTTTAAAACGCCTCCATGGAATAAAGCTTTGGAAAACATTGTAGAAAATGAAGAAATTGCTTGTAACAAGCAATTTCTTCATTTTCCACAATGATTTCTATCCAGAAAGTTGAAAAAATCTAAAATTTCATAAACTTTGGAGAATCGTCTGTATCTTTTTCAATTTGGGCCAGAAATTTTGCCATCTTGTAATGGGTTAAGACAATTAGAATGTACATTACATTCACTTGGTAGGTGTTTAGCCTTATCAGTGTATAAAATTTGAGGACATGATTGCGATTTTGTTGAAAATGTCACAATCAGGACCATTTTAGATTAGGTGTCATATAAATGAAGCAGAATTGTAAATATATATGCAATCATTATTTAACAAGTGGAAACAGTGTGTATGACAACCTAAATCAAAAAGTCTGCCTAACAAGAGGCACTTGAGGGTCTGTATCTCTCTATCGGCATGAAATTACTGATTACATAATCAGGGTTGTTTTTTTTTAGTTTTTTTGTAACATGAGAAACAACTCAAGCAACTAGAGATGCTTGAGGGCCTGTATCGCTCAACAGGTCTGAATGTATTCATTAAGCAAATGGTATTTTCTGGAATTCGATATGAACTAAATCGTCTTGGCCATAAACCTGGCAAATAAATCTGGTCACTAAAATCTTTGAAATAGTTTTGGAGAAGCATTTCAAACTTTTCACTGTTTTACAACGGTCAAGATGGGTTCAGTAAAATTCATTATCTAACTTAGATGAAAAGGTATTTACAAAATTTTCAATGTTAACCAAATATGGACATAAGCCAAGACAATAAAAGCCATGTTTTTCAACTAATCAAATTCTTTCAAGGAATCTGATAAAGTGTAACCCAAAGATCTATTCTGTGAAATTTGGTTGAAATCCATTAAATGGCTTCTGAGAAGAAGATTTCTAAAGGTTTTACCATATATAGAAATTAGCCCCGCCTATTATAGTCATGTTTATCATCTGATCAAAATTCTTTGAAGAAATCTGATAAATGGTCACCCAAGAAGCAATCCTATAAATTTGGTGGAAATCCCTTCTGTACTTTCAGAGTAGAAGATTTTCAAAGCTTTCACCATATATTGAATATTAGCCCCGCCCAATAGCCATGATTTTCATCCGATCAAAATTTTCTGAAGGAATCTGATAGAGGGTCACCAAAGGATTATTTCAGTAAAATTTAGTTGAAATCCGTTAAATGGTTTCTGAGAAGAAGATTTTTAAAGGTTTTACCATATATGGAATAAGCCCCACCCATTAAAGCCATGTTCTTCATCCAATCAAAATTCTTTGAAGCAATCTGATAAAAGGTCAGCCAAGGATCATTTTTGAAGTAAAAGTTTACAGATGGACAGAAGCAGGCATGCATGCACGATGGACACAACACCATGACAATAGCTTCGCCGGCATCTGGCTAGTCGAGCAAATAAAAACAAGATATGTTTGTGAACACTGATGCCCTCAAACGGCAAATTTGACCTCGACATAATTATTATCTACAACTTAATATCAGAAGATACATTTCAAAGATGGTTACGATGATAATAAATATATATATGATAGTTGTATCTTGCATAATTTAGCAGAAAATTGAGAAGTTCAAACAGAAAAGTGAGAAGTTCAATTTTTAATAGGAGCATTAATTTAGGGGTAAAAGACATGACCCTAACTTGAAACTAATCATTGATAAATGCCTACATAACAGTATAATTTAATCTTTAGTTTCATCTATCAAAAACAAGCGTTCCAATTGGTAAAAAAAAAAATTCATAACTCCATGAACAAAATTCAGGTTTCGCATATTCATACAGTGTGATTAGGTTTTTCGGTTCATACCTCCATGAAAAGAAAAAATTCTCTTCATCTCTTAAATGAACCTCGTATCATGCGTAATTCATTTTTTCAACAGAACAAAATTTCTTCAAGGAGTCTGATTAGAGGCCACTCAAGGATCATTCCTGTAAATTTGCTTAACTATATGTCTACAGTTTATGAGGAGATTTTCAAAGTTTTTAGTATGGAAATTGCCCCCACCCATTAAATCTTTGTTTCTCATTGTATGAAAAAAATTGATAAAGGGTCATTTCTATCCAAACATCATTTGTTTGAAATCAGTAGTTTTTGAGCTGAAGATTTATGGAGTCACAAGGGACTCAACACCATGACATAAGGGGGCTGCAAGGTCTTCAGCCATTGGAGCTAAAAATGTAAAGTCTTTTTCCCCTCAACAATTTATTTTGTTGGGATATTTTGAAGAAAACATGCCTAGTACAATTATTCAAAAGCATGATTATACTTATAAGCAAAGCAGAGCAAAATCTGAAGACAAAGGAACAAAGGAAGATGGCATTTTTACAGATCAATCTTAATATGTGTATATTCAATATAAAACAAAGTGGACAAATTGAATGGAATGATTCTACTATTTAATGTAGAATGAAATTATTCAAATATTGAAAATTCTATGCACCCATTGCCAGACAAAAAAATTGAGTGTCATCAAAATTAAAAGAAATTGCAGGCTTATCGAATTTCATTTGCATTGAAAAAATGGTGAAAAATTTGATAGAAGACATTGAAATAAAAGGAGAAATTTCCTGTCATAAGCAATTTCTCCTCTGCCATTTATTTTTAAACTATATTTCTTCTGTACATCAAATTGTGGGGTGAATCTAAATGTATATGCCAAATTCTTTATTATCAACAAAGTTTTCAAGTTCAAAATACAAACAAAAGGACCAAGGTTGTCCTATACTGCTCCCTTGAGTATGATGGCTCAAGGCTTTATGATATATACAAATTATCAAAGCCCTACCCCTGATTGTTTTTGAGAAGATTTTTTTTTAAAGATTGTCCCCTTTAATCCTAGGTTTATCAAAGATCCTAACAATTAGAGCTAATTTCCAGAGTATGATAATTCTTTGAAGTATTTTGGTAGAGGGTCAATAGGCATTGATACATACTTAATATCAAAGCTCTACGCCTAATCTTTTAGGAGAAGAATATTTTCAAAGATATCCTTCTTTATTCCTTCCAAAATGACTTATTTTCAAAATACTGTATTTCTATTATGTATTTTGGTAGAGGTTCAATAGATATTGATAAACACCAAATATTTAAGCTCTAGTCCTTATAGTTAGGGAGAAGAAAAATATCAAAGATTTCCTTCTTTATTCATATGTAAAATCAGGGATCACACAGAAAGGAGCTAATTTTCAGTGTACAATAATTCTTTGGAGTATTTTGGTAAAGGGCCAATAGATGATGATTTATAGCAAGTATCAAAGTTCTATGCCTTATAGTATGAGAGAAGATTTTAAAAGATTTCTTTATTTATTTCTATGTAAAATCAGGGATCATACAGAAAAGGGTTAATTTTCAGGGAATGGTAATTCTTTGAAGTTTTTTGGTAGAGGGTCAAAAGATGATGATTTTTGCCTCATATTAAATCTCTGAGCCGCATGGCATAGGAGAAAAAGATTTTCAAAGATTTCATTCTTTATTTCTATGTAAAATCAGGGATCACACAGAAAAGAGCTAATTTTCAAGATAAAGTAATTATTTGAAGTATTTTGGAAGAGGGTCAATTGATGATGTATACCAAATATTAAAGCTCTGGGCCTTATGGTTTGGGTGGAAAAGATTTTTTAAATTTTTTTCACTTGGTTGCCAATTCTCCATGGATTTCAATTCTTTGAAGTATTTTGCAAGGGCATGACCTAAGGATCATTTCTGTGAAGTTTGGTTGAAATTCCATAGTTTAGGTGGAGATCTTTTTTGTAATTGTGAGGTTAGCTAAAGATTGAACAATTTCAATGCTTGAAATTGTTGTCTGTAAGTTTTTTGTATTTGGACAAGTCTAAAATTTTGCCATCTAGTAATGGGTTAAAGCATGGTCGTACTAGCTGCCAAAATTATATTTAATGAAAAATTGGTTCTGAAAAACTCAAAGAAAACACAGTATTAATTTAAAAGAATTACATTTAAAAATATGTTTTTAAATCAATCAAATAACTAAGGAACACCGGTGCCTGAACCCTTTCCCACACAACAAAATTTTAGACTGGTCCAAATTGAAATAAGTTGCAGACAATTTGAAGTAGATAGAATTTATTTTTTTTTTAGATAGAAAACATTGTGGATAATGAAGAAATTGCTTTAAACAAACAATTTCTTCATTTTCCATGTTTTCTAAAGCTTTTTTCTTGAGGGGCGTAAAAAGGAGGGATCGTGTTGGACTTGGTTAACCCATTCCAACAAAATCTCTTTTTTTATGCCCTTCAAGAAATTAGCTTTGGAAAACGTTGTGAATAACAAAGAAATTGCTTGTAACAAGCAATTTCTTCATTATCCAAATGTTTTTTACCCGTAAGACAACTTTTTTAAAGATTTCATTACTTAAAATTATTGTCTGCAACTTCTTTCGATTTGGACCAATGTTTTCTACCCGTAAGACAACTTTTTTTTAAAGATTTCATTACTTAAAATTATTGTCTGCAACTTCTTTCGATTTGGACCAGTCTAAATTTTTGTTATCTGGTAATGGGTTATGGAAGATAGTGAGGACATTTATAAGACTCCAGATCAAGGAGAACTACTATCTAAATTTGTGACCAATCAGGTGTGAAAGGACCTTCTGGAATGTAGGATAATATTTAACCCATTCCAACACAGAAAAATTTAAACTGGTCCAAATTGAAAGAAGCTGCAGACGCCAATTTCAAGTTGATGTAATTTTGAATTTTTTTTGTCTTTTTGGACTGGTCTAAAATTTCACCGTACGGGAATGGGTTAAGTTGGAATGGGTTAAACCAAAGTCAGATTGCATAAAATCCGCGGGCTGACCATTGTCGGAGCTTTTAGAATATTTTCTGAATCCAGTTTATGATTAAATTCAAAATGCTATCTCAAAATGACCTCTGCTAAGATCAATCTCTATTTCAATTATTCCCCTTAGGGAGCCTCCATTAGGCCCCTTTCCACTCAACGATCACATCAGTTAATTTATGAAAACCATGTGTTCTTGCTTCTAAAAGAAATAATTACAATAAAAGATTTTCAGGCCTATAGGTACAAATGAACTTGGGTTTGATTGAACCCAAGAAAAAAATTTGCTGGTTATCTGGAGATTGGGAGAGAAAAGTGTTAAGAGAGAGAACACAAGGGGAGGAGAATAGTGTGCAGAATGGTAACACAACATTAAACATGGCTGCTGTGTGATTCATGTAAAATACGAATTTTGTGAAAATTTTCTTTTATTTACTGAAACTTTCTGATAGATTTTTTAGCCTGAAAAGATCTATTCAATGTATGAGTTTAGTGACAAGTACAAATATTTGCTAAAGGACAGAAAGAAAAGGGTAACATTTAATAAATTGTTGAAATTTTTGGAAATACAGTAAAAAAAAAAAAATAATTTCAAAATAAACATTTCTTTTCCATATTAAAAGCATTTCAATGTATTGCAACCTGGATTAGACATTTTGTGGTCATGTCATTTATCTATTTTTCTGAAGAGCAAAGCCAAATTCTTACGGATCAAAAAAAAAAAAAAAAGATTACACAAAAGAGCTAACTAACGAAAAATTCAGAAATCAGTCACAGACATGGATCCCCCCATTCAACTGCTTGTCATATGGTGCTCTGTTGTGACCTTCAACTTGGGAGTATCCAACCAAACTTACACATGACACTAGTACACATCAAAGGGAACGACAGTACAACGTTATTTTGAAATGGATCAATAAATGTAGAAGATATGCTGGGACAAGAAATGGACACATACGACACTAACCCATTCGCCCACACACACTAGGACAGAGTTAACTCTTTACGCACGTCACCATTACATCACCAGGGGCATAAAAATTCTCTGGTATTTCAACAAAAATTTTCAGAACACCTTTTCATTCTTGAATGTTACACGGCAGCCAAGTAAAATATATGTATAAGTGTTACGGTAGTGATATCACGCACCTAACCCCACCCTCTGTGAAATCTCCTTGGCAATGGTTAGTAAATCGAGACCTATTAGGGAATAAGCTCGTTTTCTGAAACGGGACTCACCAGGGGTACTCGTTATTGAGGACTTAATTGCAAGGTCGTGATGGGCTAAGTCTTGAATACTGTCAAACCTCACCTGTAAATATAATGACGCATAACTAAAACAAAACAAAACAAAACTTTAGACAGGTATGAATTCAAAGAAATAAAAAAATAACTTCAAAAATATTTTGAGAGCTGTTAGTGTCCAGTGTCTAAGTGCTAGATAGTAACAGCAGTTGAACCCATTCCCACATAACTCTACTTTATTACATCCCGTAAGAAAAAGGTTGGGAAAACATTATGGAAAACAAATGTGTAAAATGAAGAAATTGCTTGCAAGCAAATGCTTCATTTAACACATTTGATTTTGTAATGTTTTTTTTCTTGAGGAGCATCAAAAAGCGTGTGGGAATGGGCTCAGAGGAAGTGTTTACACAGTCCTGTATGTTTCTTTCAACTCTAGCTATTACAATCATCTATTGATATGTTACCTTTTGTCAGCATAAGCACATTGCTACAAAGCAAAATTTTGAGACTGGTTTAAATTGAAAGAAATTGCAGACAACAATTTTAAGTTGTTGAAATTTTAAACATTCTTTGTCTATCTAGGTTGAAAGCATTTTAGGGCATTACTTGTTTAATCAAATCTTCATTTATGTGGTAATAAAGTTGGATTGATTGCTTGATTGAATGGGATTTAATGCCACTTTTAGTCTTATTGTGGCGGCTGGAGCATCGCCACTTTTAATAGTATTTCAGTCATATTGCGGAGGCTGGAGCACCTAACAATGCATTCCTAATATTTCTCACACCAGTACTGCCACTACATCCTCTCCTAGCCTCCAGCTGCTATCCCACTTAGGTTAAGGATTATCGACCCATTGGTGAATAAAATGGAATATAAACTTCCATATAATTGCTCTCAAAGAAAGTAGCTATAGAGGTATATAGGTAAGATCTCATGGATACAACAACAAGACTAACTAGCAAAGACAAGAAATTTTGCATTAACCCATTCTCACATGACAAAATTTTATACAGGTCCGAATTGAAAGAGGTTGCAGACGACGATGAGGTAGAAAACATTGTGAGAAAAGAAGAAATTGCATGTAACAAGCAATTTCTTTTCTCACAATATTTTCCATACTTATATTTCTTTTGTGCACAGACATTGGAGATGATACCAATATACATACACCTTCAACAAAATCTTAGACTAGTCTAAATTGAGAGAAATTGCGACATTTTTTAGTTGATGAAATTTGAGAAATAATTCTCCTAGGGTAGAAAACATTGTGAAGAATAAACGAATTGCTTGTGACAAGAAATTTCTTCATTATCCACAATGTTTCCAAAGCTTTTGTGGCAAGAGACGTAACAAAGAGGGATTGTGTCGGAATGGCTTATTGACTTGCCAAAGGACATTCATATGTAAAGTGTCTTCTTGATCCTACCTGAGCAAATCTTTCAAATTGCATGTCTACTCTTGATAGAGAACAAATTTGCCAAGTTATTTTACAATTATTGAAGTCATGGTCTGGACTAATTAAGACAGATTGACAAACATATTTTACCCATTACCAAATGACAAAATTAAGGACTGGTCAAAATCGAAAGATTTTGCAGACAACAAGGTCAAGTCAATAGAATTTTACCCTTCCCTGTTTCAGAAAATTTTAGACCTATCCAAATTCAAAGGTCTTGCAGACAAAAATTTAAAGTAGATTGAGTTTGAAAAAAAAAAACGGGAATATGTAGGTATGCGATAAGGCACTAATGTTTCATTATGGTATGAACTAAACTTACCCTTTCATCCAGTCTTGGAGGGGTAGTCATATACTGTAAAGTAAGAAGGTTAATGAATCTGTTAGTGTGAAAATATCACTTCAATCTGTTTGTTACATCACAATTAGTCACAGAAATGTCAAAAAGTTAGCAAAAATTACTGTGAAAGCACAGCAAGTCTTGTTGAAGGCTATGGCTGAATGTAGGTTAAAATGCCAGAGGTAAAAAAGCCATAAGAGCAAGATGTGTTTGTGAAACACTATGCCCCCCAAACAGGAATTCTTTAGCAACAGGTGATTTTTATTGGGGTTTTTTTTCTTTGTTTTAGGGAAAAGGGTTAAAATTTTGACCTTGAACTTGATGAAATGACCTTCTCCAGTTGCACCTTGTTGAGACCTATCTACATACCAAATATTAGCATTGTAACTTAATCAGGGTTGAAGTTATAGAAAATGTTTAGTTATGACAGGTTAAGTTTTGCAGATAGACAGACTTACAGACAGACACTGGTAAAACAATATGCCCCCGATCTATCGATACGGGGGCATAAAAAATGTCAGGGGTAAAAATGCCATAAAAATGATTTTTCTCAAAAACACATATTTTATAATACTTTTTGCCTATGGCATTTTTTACCATTTTAGGTATGGCATTTTTACCTCTGGCATTTTTACTGCACACCTTCTGGTTCCCTAACCTGTTCCCACATAATCCCAACTCTTTACAACCCTAAAGAAAAGAGATCTTTAAAACAATGTTGAAAATGAACAGGTTGCTTGTTAGAAGCAATTTCTTCATTTTATGAATTATTTTCTGTCCCAAAAATGATAGATATTTTGAATTGGTCTCAAATTTGTCATTTCTTTAAATTTGGTCCAGTCTAAGTTTTAGTCAAAGTAAGAATTATAGATTGGTAGATGACTTCAATATCATTAGGTCAAAATAGAAATGACATAGTCAAAACAAGCAGAATCAAAGGTCAATAGAATTTACTTGAGCAAAAGACATAAATATTGTGTGCCTTTAACCCTTTCCCATTCAAATACGGGTTTTTACATTCCTGTGATCTTTTACTCTAGAAAACATTGTGGAAAAAGAAGAAATTGCTTATAACAAGCAATTTCTCCTTTTTCCACAATATTTTCTACCACATAGGATGGTTTCATTTCAAATGGCATCCAGTTTTCATTGTCGTCTGCAACCTCTTTCAATTTGGACTGGTCTAAAATTTCCAAAAACAGGAAAGGGTTAAATACAGCTCACAATCCTTCGATCAATGTTAGCTCTTCTTCAATCTAAACCCTTTCATGTTCAACCCCTTTTCAAGCAATTTGTTTTTTCTTTTTCCACAAGATTTTCGATCCTACTGAATTATCATTTTTTAAATCAAATAGACTTAATATTGTCATCTGGAAAATCATTAAATTTGGAGAGGTCTAAAATTTTGCAATACATTATAGGCTTACGGACACAAACTTTGGTGAAATTGAAATTCATCAATATTTTTCTGTTAGACCAAAAAACTGACAATTTCAATTAATCACTTCAATGACCCATTGCACAAATCTGTTCCCACATAGTGACCCTTTTGGACACCCCCCAAGGAAAGACAATTTCGAAAACATTGTGTAAAATGAAGAAATTGCTTGTAACAAGCAATTTCTTCATTATCCACAATGTTTTCTACCACAATAGACAAAGATATTAAAGATTCCATCAACTTTAAATTGTGGTCTGCAACTTCTTTGAATTTGGACTTGTCTAAAATTCTATTGTGTGGGAATGGGTTAAAAGGAAAGGGTACTCACTTGATTTATATTTGGTACACTAGTTGTCTTTCTTAGTGATCTCCCTTGGGCAGCCATAAGCTCCTTTACAGCCACTTCCTGAATTAAGATACAATTAACTCATAAATATAGGTACAAAGTATTTAGGGAACAGGAGGAATTACATTTTACAAGTACTTTATCTAACCATCTGTTCTACCCTTTGTTGTACCTTTTTTCAATTAGTTCACACTTGTTGTTGGAACCATTTTCAGTTTGGACCAGTCTAAAATTCATCATCAAGAAATGGTTTGACCTGTTAATAGACCATAATACTCAAGAATTGTCAATATTTAAGCCATTCCTACACACTCCGACTTTTTGGCTCCCCTTGTGTAAAAAGCTTTGGAAAACAATGTGGACAGTGAAGAAATTGCTTGTGACAAGTAATTTCTTCAATGTCAATAATGTTTTCTACCCTATAAGGCAATTTTTCTTAAAATTTCAACAACTTGAAACTGTCATCTACAACTACGAATTTTGTTGTCTAATAATGGGTTAAAGAATCTGTAGGTAGTAAGAAGGAATTGTCCGTCTGTATTTGAAAGGTTCTGGACTAGCATGATTTAACCCTTGTCATGCTGTATAAATTACCTTAATGAATTGCTGTAAAATTAAAGGGCTGAAAGCACTGATAAAACTTGTTGTTCAAAAATCAACATTTCTTTTAGAAATCAATCATTATCATTATCAACTCTGGCAGGGAAAGTACAAACAGGTGGTGTAGACTAAGATCAGACTGCACTTATGTGCAGGCTGATCTTAGTCTACGCCTCCTGCTAAAACCGGAATATTCCGGGTTCAGCATGACAAGGGTTAAAGTTTAACCCAATACCAGACAACAAAATTCTAGACTGGTCCAAATTGAAAGGCAATGCAGACTACAATTTAAAGTTTATGATATAGTAGATTGTTTTGACTTTCTTGGAGGAAAACATACTGGAAAATGAAGAAATTAAAAGTTGCAATGTTTTCCCACATTATTTTCTTGAGGGGCTTTAAAAGGATCTTGTGGTAGGAATGAGTTAAAAAATCTATCAACTTAACTACAATTACGTGATAAAAAGAATAATGAGGTAGTGTCATAAAATACCAATGTTATCTAATCTCTGCTGTGAGAAATTACAATGACGATTTCTCCCAGCTACAACGATAAAATATTGATATTTTAACCCATTCCCTCACAATAATGCTTTTTGACACCTCTTAAGAAAAACATTTGGTAAAACATGGTATGAAATGAAGAAATTGCTTGTAACAAACAATTTATTCATTCTACACCATGTTTTCTACCCAGTAAGTTCAAATATTCTAAATTTCATACACTTTAAATTGTTGTCTGCAACACCTTTCAACTGAATCCTGTCTTAATTTTTTTTGAGTAGGTTAACCGATTAACTCACAAGAAAAATAGACTGGTCAAAATTGAAAGGAGTTGTAGACAACATATTAAAGTTTATGAAATATTAGATATTTTAAACTATCTGTATAGAAAACATTGTGAAAAATAAAGAAAGTGCTTGTGCCAAGCAATTACTTCATCTTCCACAATGTTTTCCACAATGTGTGGGAATCAATTAGGACACTACACTTTTATTCTCTCTATATAAGTCTGTTGATAACTTACCTGCCGGAGTCTATCCAGTATAAGAATGCTTTCAACAGCTGACACACCCTTGATGTACTTCTCGATGTATGTCTCGCCATCAGCTGCGCTCACCTCATTCTGGGATGCAGCCATCTGGGCAAGTGTCTCCATACCTTCTAAACCTTCAGATGCCTGTTTATTACATAATGATTCAATTGTTAGTTTCGTTTATCGAAATCGGGTGTTTTGATTGGTCGAAAAATATTATTCATACCTCCATGAACAAAATTTTGAGCACTCAGCCATTTTGTATGCTTCCACACCAAATAGTTCAATACAAAAAGTATAAACATTTGTAAGTGTTTGCTTTTTTCACTTAATGCTATTGTAAGAGATGAAGAGAATGTTTTTTTGTTTCGTGGTTTGCTTATCCATACAGTGTGATTAGTTTTTTCCGTTCATACCTCCATGAAAACAAAAAAATGTTCTCTTCATCTCTAAAATTGAGATTATCTCTCCTGACAATAATTTCCTTTAGTAAATTTTTTGTATCTTCTTTTTTCACAATATTAGTTTATGTCATAGGGATGTAAAGATCAGGGACTGTATGGGAAAGGGTTTAGCCACAGGCTGAATAGGAGCGCAGTATCCAGATACCTACACTTGGCTGTTCAAGTGCATGATAGTGGGTAAGACTTTTAAGTTGAAAAAGGGGCATAGTTTGTTCAAAAATGAATACAGAGTTCTTCCCCTTATTGGCAAAGATTGCTCTTTTTATATTGAACATAATATTCCAAGTTTAAAGTGAGTGTTTTGGGTTATGCCAGAATTATAACTAGATGTCAATGTTTTCAAGTGACAATGCAGACGAAAACCTTGTCGTAACAATAACCTGGGTTCTCCCCAAATACAGCCGACTTAACCATTTTCCTGCTGAATATTTATCTTTTCTTTACAAACTTTTAAATTTTTGTAACATTTTGATCTACTTTGAGTTCAAAGATTTGCTCTACTCTAAAACAATAAGCAGAAAGTGTAGACTAAGATCAGACTGCACATCTGTGCAGTCTGATCTTAGTCTATACACCTGCTACAGATATTGTCAATACAGTAAAAATCCAGGATAAGCATGACAGGGGTTAATATCACAAATGTAACCTTTGAATCTTTCTCTGTGACCTATTCCTTTGGCAAGTAAGCCTACATGAAGCAAGTGTACTTGCTCATATTAAGATGAATAAGTGTAAAATATTAAGGTGAATAAGTGTAAAATATCACGATGAATAAGTGTAAAATATTAAGGTGAATAAGTGTAAAATATCGAGATGAATATGAATAAGTGCAAAATATCAAGATGAATAAGTGTAAAATATTAAGGTGAATAAATATAAAATATCAAGATGAATATGAATAAGTGTAAAATATCAAGATGAATAAGTGTAAAATATTAAGATGAATAAGTGTAGAATATTAAGATGAATAAGTGTAAAATATCAAGATGTACAAGTGCAAAATATTAAGAGATGTAGGCAAGGTAATAATTTGATCTTTGACCAGCTGCTGTGCCTTCTTATTAGGGTCCCAAAGAAAATACATGTACTAGTAAAAATGTTTTCTATTTCATTTAAAAAATCCAACTAGAACTTTTCACAGTATGTGACTTAATCCCCCCACAAGTGCTTTTAGTGTAATGAGAGCTTTAACAATACAAGGACATAGCTACTGACTTTGCTTTTCTAGAAAGGAGGAGTTCGCAACACAAAATTGGTAGTATAATTAGCTGTATATGTCTACAAAGCATAAATAATGTCTAAGTTCAAGATGAGATAATTCTTGAACCAGGGGAAATCAAGATTTCAAAATTGCGTCTTGCAAAATTTCAATATGTGGTTAATCTTTGCATAAAGTTTCAATGGTATTGAAGCAAAACTGAAGGAGGAGTTCGCGACACAAAATTGGTTGTATTTTGTACACAGACAGATGGACACACGGACAGATGGGCCGATTCCAGTTTACCCCGATCTGTGCAGTCAATCCAGAAGTTTTATTGATTGCTCCCCATCCTGACTTTGAACTGTCTGATTCCATTTTGGGGTGAGTTAAGAATGCAAACCCAATACCAAGAATTCCTGAATGGAGAAAACTTTGTGGCAAATGGAGAAATTGCTTGTTACAAATACTTTTGTCACTATATTTCTACCCTATTTATCACTTATCTTTTCATTTCAACACACTTTTAATTATCCTTCACAACCTCATTCTAATGGACCAATCTAAAATCTTGTTGTCTGGTATTATGTTAAAACCTGACAAAGGTTCAAATACACAATTAAATGAACTAACCTTTGGAATGTTAGAAACCACATCATATGTTACACAACTAGCCAAAAGACCATCCTGCAATAGATACAATACAACATATAACTTCACATTGCATATTCATTGAATAGGATTTATCACAACCTTCAATTGTAATTCAGTAATATTGAGCAGCTGGTGCACCTAACAAAGGCTTCATATTATTTCTCACACAAGTACAAGTACAACCAAAATATTTGATCCAGTTGCTCTCACATCGCGTATTGAATCAAGGTAGTTTACATATGAACCCATTACCAGATGACAAAATTTTAGACTGGTCCAAAACGAATGAAGATGCAGACAACTACTTCAAGTTAATGGAATTTTAAATTTTGTTGCCTTTTTGTTTAGAAAATATTGTTGATAATGAACTAATTGCTTGTAACAAGCAATTTCTTCATTTTCAGCAATGTTTTCTAAAGCCATTTTATTGAGGGGCATAAAAAGGAGGAATTGAGTGGGAACGTTTTTACACACAGTGTTTGTTAATGATATCAAGTTTAATCACACTTGATATCATTATTAAACATCCTATGTATTAAATGTTCAAGCCATTTCTCCTTTTCTCAGACTGTTTTTTACAGTATTCAGCCCATTATGTTTCAATTTACATACACTTTGAAATTTTGTCTGCAACTTCTTTCAGTTTGGACCAGTCTAAAATTTTGGGTTAAAGAATTGGAACAAGAGCCATGTCAGATATGGCCATCCCCTCCCCCCCTTAAAAGCTTGATAGTAAACTGAAGCCAGTTAGATTTAGGCTTCTTGTGCACTGGATTTCTTCTAAATGAGTTTGATAATAGCTATTATACTTTCAGAGATATGCTCAGGACAAAATCTAAGTCTTTAAAACAACTAGGGGCAATAACTCCAAAATCATGCAAGCAAGAGTTGTGGTTCTTGTGTACTGCACTTCTCTTCAACAAGATCTATCCATCTATGAAGTTTTAAGTTAATAGCTATTATACTTTTAGAGATATGCCTCGGACAAAATCTTAGTCTTTAAAACAACAAAGGGCAATAACTCCAAAATTATGCAAGCAAGAGTTGTGGTTCTTGTGCACTGCACTTCTCCCTAATGAGATCTATTTACCTATGAAGTTTCAAGTTGATAGCAATAACACTTTCAGAGGTATGCTCTGGACAAGTTTAGTGACGGAAGGACGGAATGACAGAAGGAGACCATTACTATATCCCCTTCGCCGAAACGGCGGGGGATAATAAACCTTTGTTTCTCATGTTAGATGGTATATTATTTTGTGAACAAGAAAAGCTATATTTTCAGTTTTGAAATTATAGTTTTAGTTGTTTCTCAATAAGAATATATCAGCCTAACACCAAAATAAAGGTCTATCCTATATGTGGTACGCTTATTCACCAGGAACAGCACTTCCCCCCCCCCCCCTCCCCCCCAAAAAAAAAATTCAACTTGATAGTTGACCTTTACCTTTTCAGATGACCTTGTAAATTTGTTCACTTATCCATGAGAGTAGCTTCATGACGTTAAAAGCGTATGTTAAAAGCATTGTTGAAATAATAGAAATTTTCACCCTCCACCACACAATGCCACTTATTGACTTAACCCATTACCAGAGACAACAAGATGTGTTTGTGAAACACCATGCCCCCGAAACAGGGTGATTTTTATTGGGGTTTTTTTCTTTGTTTTAGGGAAAAGGGTTAAAATTTTGACCTTGACCTTGATGAAATGACCTTCCCCAATTGCGCCTTGTTGAGACCTATCTACATACCAAATATTAGCATTGTAACTTAATCAGGGTTGAAGTTATAGGTAAATGTTTAGTTGGCAGGTTAAGTTTTTGAGAAACATTTTAGGGAAAAGGGTTAAAATTTTGACCTTAACCTTGATGAAATGACCTTCCCTAGTTGCGCCTTGTTGAGACCTATCTACATACCAAATATTAGCATTGTAACTTAATCAGGGTTGAAGTTATAGGAAAATGTTTAGTTGGCAGGTTAAGTATTGCAGACAAACAGACAGACGGATAGACAGACAGACGGACAGACAGACACCGGTAAAACAATATGCCCCCGATCTATCGATGCAGGGGCATACAGACGGACAGACAGACAGATGGACAGACGGACACCGGTAAAACAATATGCCCCTGATCTATCGATGCGGGGGCATAACAAATCACACTGGCCAAAATTGAAAGACATTGCAGACGACAAATTTTAGTTGATGAAATTGTAGATTTTTTTTTCTTTTAGGGTAGATAACATTGTGGATAATTAACAAATAGCTTGTGACAAACATTTTTTCTGTTGTCAGTATTTCACATCTCGTTTTTTCTATAGGGGATCAAAAAGCAGAATTGTGTGGGAATAGCTTAACCGCCTAGAGTGCTTTGCGACACAAAGTTATAGAAGATAATATCACAAACTTACAGTTCCAATTATCCTTTTCTTCAATCTGTCTGTAAAACTAATGTTTCTGTGCTTCACGTTTACACAGAGTCTTTTACGTAAAACAAGTTCCATGTATGCAGGATGACTCAGTCGTACAACCACTTTGAGTATCAAGTAGATTCGATCGTTAGCATTTGTTATTTTGTTCAGGTGTGGAGAATCGTGTATAGATGAATCCCATGATGCAACAGCACACACCTGAGGAAATATAACATACAGTCGAATACCTATACCTCGAAGTTCAGGGGACTTACGAGAAAACTTCGACGTAGAGATAGTTCGACGTGTAGATAATCGAATATTTTCCATGTACGACCAAAATGGTGGCAAAAATATCAAGGCCCCGATTGATTAGTTCTTTTGTTATATTCTAATCGAACGAAAGATATCACAACAAGGTATTCATTATAATTATTTTATTCTCATTATTATCAAAATCTTTATTTAAAATATAAACACGACAAAAAACAATTTATCATTTTATTTACATAGGCTACTATCGAAGGTTTGCTTTCAAAAAAACTCGTGGCTACAGATACGATCTTTTAAAACACAATCCTTCGATTGATGTCAGTATAGATATTAAGCTAATGTTCAATGTAATATCTAGAGGTCCCGCTTTTCAAGTAGAAACATGTCGGTTAAAGATTTTTGAACATAAGTTTTTCTAGACAATTCACATTTGTTTACAAAATTACTGATGTGGGCCATAGCACTAAAAACACTATCAGGGACAGAGTCTTGTGATTCAACAAATGATCTTATAACGTCTATTGCACTAACAGTTGAATTGATGCTTGGAGGTGGATTTTCTTTATCTTGGTCTTCTTCTTCGTTGTCGCTGTCTCGAGAATCATGTTGGCGTTGATTGATTATGGTCTCTACGATGTTCTGTTCTGTAATCTGTTCGTGGGTGGGAATGCTGTCGTCGACACTAGCAAATTGTTGTAGGGTTATACTGGAACGGAGGTAGATAAGCGGGATGTCATCGTCTGGATCATCTTCATCGGGGATGTGAGAGGGATCTGGGTTGTTGGTATCGGTTGTAAACCGAGCATGCCTGAAGCAGTTTGAGATTGTTTCAGGTTTTACATTGGCCCATGCCTGTTGTAGAAGCCTGAGTGCATCTAATACTGACAGATGAAACTCAGTCTTTTCGTCCACGCATTTAACTTGTTTCATTAAGACAAGTTTTCTGTAATTTATCTTAAGTGACTGAATGACACCTTGGTCCATTGGCTGTGTTACACTTGTGGTGTTAGGCGGGAGAAAGACCAACGTAACAGCTTTTAGACCAGGGACACTTGGATGTGCGGGACAGTTGTCTATGACCAGAACAACTTTTCGTTTTTGGCAGTTCATTTTTTTGTCGAATTTAGTCAGCCATTCTGTAAACAGGTCTGATGTCATCCATGCTTTCTTGTTTGCCATGTAATCTGTCGGCAGTGTTTTAACGTTTTTGAAGCATCGTGGTTTTTTTGACTTTCCAATAACAAACAGTTTTGTTTTTTCGCTGCCAGTCATATTTGCACAGACCATGACAGTCAAGTGTTCTTTACTTTGTTTACCGCCATGTCAATCTACACCTTTGAATTCTAAAGTTTTATCACTGTGTAGGCGGTAAAACAAACCGGTTTCGTCAGCATTGAAAATGTTGTCTGGATTGAATTGTGACAGAATGGTATCAAGCCGTTCTGACCAATCTTTCATGCTGTCCGAATTGGAATTGACTGACTTGGCTTCGCCACAGACTTTTTTGAACACGATCCCGTGACGATCTTTAAATTTTTCAAGCCAGCCGGTCGAAAAACTAAGTTCGCCCTCAGGCACACCCAAATCTCTTGCAAAATGCACAGCTTTTTGAATGAGAAGGGGCCCTGAGATGGGGATGTTCGAGTCTCTGGCCATTTTGAACCATTTGAGAACGGCCTCTTCAACTTCAGGGAAGCGAACCGCTTTGTTCCTTTTTCTTTGAGGACCAAAGTCGCCTGAGTGGTAACTTTTTTTGATGTCTTCAGCTTTCTTTAACCACGTCGAAAGCGTATTTAAAGGAATGCCTAAGTCAGTCGCAATTTTGGATTTTGTTGCTTTTTTCGACTCTACAGCCATTATTGCTTCATATTTCATATCGATTGTGTAATTTGATAATTTTCTCTTTGCTGCCGGACCACGTTTGACAGACGATCCAAGTATCCCCCCGGATTGGTTACCAGGTCCTTCCTTGGAAGCGTCACGTCGGTCGGAGTTGTCGGCTATCCCCCCGGGTTGACCGGGTCCTTCGCCAAACAAGTCCTGCGTGGTAACGGTGTAAGATGCTTCTGATGTCATTGTAAATTACAAAAGTAACACTTACTAAACCTTTTCGAGTCTTTTATATTGAACACCAAGAAATCACTCAATTTTTTACATTATCAGCTTGCTGAAAAACAGACAAACAAAGTCAAGTTAACAATCGATATCCAATACTGTAACGCACTTGTTAATTATAAGCGTTGACACGTCGAAATGTGTGAAAAACCAAGCTGATTGCAAATTCCAAATTTACCGATTAAGGTTCGTCGTAAAGAGGTGTGAATACGTGCAAACAATGGTGCTGGGACTTTGAAATTGATTCGACGTAGGGGTATTTTACGAGGTAAAGAGAACGAAGTATGGAGGTTCGATTATATAGAAATAAAGAGTAAATAGATTGGGACTTTAGAATTACTTCGACGTAGGGAGAACTTCGACTAAGGGACGTTCGAGGTAAAGGTATTCGACTGTATATTCATCAATAGTAAAAAAAAATTCAATTATAATGAATTCCAAATTTTGGCTATCAACCCACTCCCAACCAATGAAGCTTTTTGACATCTGTCAAGAAAAAGCAATTGAGAAAATATTGAGTAAAATGAAGAAATGCTTGTTGCAAGCAATTTCTTTATTCTACACAATGTTTTCTACCCTTATAGTTGAAAAATCTAAAATTTCATGTCATCTGCAACTCCTTTCAATTTGGACCAGTCTAAAACATTGCTGTCTGGTAATGGGTTACTTTGGTATATATGTAACTAGCTTTATCATGAAGGGTATAATGTACTAAGTAATTTCAAAATCTTCCATAAAAATCAGTTATAATCTAGAAAAGAACTAGAACTTGTCACATTATGAGGCTTAATGTCTAAGTTCAAGGGGAGATAATTCTTGAACAAGGGAGAATTAAAACTTCAAAATTGTGTCTTGCAAAACTTCAACATGTGGTTAATCTTTGTATAAAGTTTCAATTGTCTTGAAGCAAAACTGAAGGAGAAGTTCGCGACACAAATTTTGTAGTATTTCACACACAGACAGACGGACACACGGACGGACAGGCTGATTCGAGTATATCCCCAAAAACATTTGTTTACACACACACACACACACAAAAGCATGATGAAAAGTACCCCACACATACAAAGCATGCTTAAAAGTACCCCCCCCCACTCCCCGTCAAAAGCATGATTAAAATTAACCCCCCCCCCCCCCCAAAGCATGATTAGAAGTACTCCATCAGACACAATGCATGCTTTAAAGTTCTCCTACAGATAGATTAAAGTATTCAAAATACTTTTTGAACACCCAAATCCACACAAATATACTTTCACCACTCAGAGGATAATACTTTGAAAAACATTGTAGATAATAAAGAAATTGCCTGTAAGTTGGTATATATAGTTAGGCAAGGGAGTCCTAGCCCAAGCCTTGTACTGCTGATACAAAGCAATACATGGAGTAGTAAACTTTGAGGTCAAACAACAAGTAAACCTAAGGTTGTTAGTAACAAAACAACTTACGCTCTCTTTTTCTGTATAATTCTTAAGGATTGGAAGAACCATATAATTGGCCGTTTGTTCTTTAGGTAAGATGGAGTTGATACCTACAGCCTGGGTACCTTCTTTGGTGCTGGGTGTTGTCATATCATCAGCTGAAAATGCACATTAACAAGTTGTTAGTATGAAACATGAGAGAACCTTTTTACATTCCTCATAAACCAAGAACTTGTCACAAAGCAGACTTATACCCCCAACCAGTATTTTGTCACCAAATAGCACAGTTGAGCTTTGACCTATGTTACCCCAAAACAAAAGGACTACCTCTTGGGTCATGCATAATATTTGAATATAGTTGCATGTCTTAGGTAAAATGGCATATGAGTTAAGAGTCTGGAAATGGTTTTTGACCTATGTAACCCCAAAACAATAGAAAACTTCCTTAGATCATTGGCAACAAATGTAAAAAGTTTAACAATTGTAGGTCCATTGGTTCTAGAGTTAGCATGTGGAATAAAAGTCTATCGACAGACAGAGGAACAGGCATAAAGGCATTGAGAAACCAAAATATCCCCCTATACTTAGTATGTGGGGGTAGGTATAAAAATGTGACATTAAATTAGACCGATCTTTAACCATGACTTTTGCATGTAGACTTTTTTGGTATTGCAACTGAGTTATTATCTATTTGAACAGTCATTTTAAAATAGAGGGATTCTTGAACCAATAACATCATGTAATTATAAGATTAACAAGTTCTTCAAATTTTGCAAAATATTAAAGGCAGTTTAAGTAGTTAAAGCTTTCTGCAATAAACAGACTAGCCCAATATGGACACAAAATATACATCAATTAAGACTTACAGTTCAAGTCTAGAAACAAAACAGGTCTGTGCTGTTCCATTTCTGGTGGTGCCTCCCTGTAATATTAAAGAAATCAGTAATACACATTGAAAATTCAGGCAATGCTGTTAAAGTCATTAGCATGGCAAACAGCAAGAACATATTTTTGTTGTTGTTTAAAACCTCCTAACTATAGCTTGATTCAAGCTGTAGTTAGGAGGTTTTAAAATGACAAAGAAGATATACATTAAAAGATGAATTTGTTAAACACAAATGAACCCAAAAACCAAATTCTCAAAATGCTGCCTTGATAAATGATCTTGACATTGGTACCAACAAAAAGATCTTTCAAAGAGGGACACACTTATGCAATATGAAGGCCCTGTCACTTTAGTAACCAATCAAAAGTTATTGCCAAATGTTCAGTAGATAAACAGAGTAAAGGACAAACAGAGCAAAAGGTACAGACCTGATATATAAATTCATAGGCATTGAAAAACGTGGCAACAAGCTTATTTACTCTGGTAAAATCCTAAATATTTTGACCTTTAAAACAAAAAAATAATATCAATACTCTTCCTCTGGAATAAGGCCTCTTTTCCTGTGCTTTCAACAGTACCTTTCCATTCTCAAGAGGATTAATCCTTCTGACCTAACAATCATTTCAACCGAGTTTGGAAAAAATATAACAAGAGTGTTAACAAAGATAATGTCATTGCACCCTTTTCCTGTGCTTTCAAATGCAATCTCCCCATATCCAATAGGGTTAGTCCTTAATGCCCTAACAATTATTCTGGCAAAATTTCATCAAAATTTCATAAAAATGTGATCTTAGAGTGTAGACACTTCAATATTTTTATGTTGGATGACATTCAACTGACATTTGAAGATTAAAAAAGCTCACAATGAGCATGTTGTGCTCATGTGAGCTAAAACTATGAGCATTGAGGTAACAAGAAATTGTTAAGTTTGTATTTTCATCCTTTACCACACAATAGCAATTTAATTTACAAAAAACAAACAAAAAAAAACCTGATGGGGAAATGTAGTGGCGAGGGGTAAAATTGCTTGTAATCAGCAACCTTTGCTTTCCTCACAATGTTTTTACCCAAGTGAGCACTTATTTTTTAAATCAGATGAATTTCGAATTATTTCTGCTACTACTTTGGAACAGACAAACAATCAGTCATCTAATTAGCCCATTGCATGACAGCAAAATTTTAGACAGGTCAAAATTTAAAGAAATTGCAGACAACAATTTCAAGATTATGAAATTTTGGACTTTTTGCAACTTTATGGGTAGAAAGTATTGTGGAAAAATAAGAAATTGCTTGTCACAAGCATTTCTTCATTTTACACAATGTTTTTCCAATTGCTTTTCTTGAGGGGTATTAAAGAGCGTCATTATGTGGTTATGGATAAGATTATCTTAACCTTCATTGGATGAGCAGAGAAATGGATTGACAGATGGATGGGCAAATGGATTGACAAATAAGGTAAAACAATGCAGCATCCCCCTAATGTCATCCATGCATGGACCCAAAAAACTTTCATTAACCCATTTCCACACAATCCTCTTTTCAGAATCTCCCCAAGAACAATGATCTAGAAAATATCATGGAAAATGAAGAAATTGCTTGTAACAAGTAATTTCTTCATTATCCACTGTTTTCTGGCCCAAAAGACAAAGATTTTTGAATTTCACCAACCTCAAAGAACTCAGTATCTGTTCCACATGTCAAAGAAGAAAAAGTTTATTTGACCAGTAAACATACTAATTCTCAGATACTAGTACAACAAGAGGGCCAGAATGACCCGAAAATCGCTCACCTGACTAATGTAAGATGATTCAAAATTTTGCCAACACTTTTGAAAAGGGTCACCCAAGGAATATTCATTTAAGTTTATTTGAAATTGGCCCAATGGTTACTGAGGAGATGTTTAAAAATTTCAAAGTAAAAAAACTGCCCTGCCCTGCCACGCCCATATTTGGATATAAATCAAAATTCTGCAAACACCTTTTGAATAGGGTTAGGAACATTCATGCAAAGTTTTGTTGAAATTGGCCTAATGATTACTGAGGAGAAGATATTTAAAGATTCTAAATAAAAAACTGCCCCAACCTGCCACGCCCATATTTGGGCGTCAATCAAATCTCACAAACAGCTTTTGAAAAAGGTTCACCCAAGGAACATTCATGCCAAGTTTTGTTGAAATTGGCCCAATGCTTACTGAGAAGAAGATATTTAAATATATCCAAATAAATAAATCCAATTTCCTAAACACGATTTGAAAAGGGTAACCCAAGGAACAATCATGCCAAGTTTGGTTGAAATTGGCCCAATGGTTTGATTATTTCCGTTTATTTATCGTCGCTACCGTAGCACATGACCATATGAGCGACGCCCCCAGAAGACGGTTAGTTGTTACGGGGGATAGTGCAAGGATACAGGACGAAACTGCTGAGAGCTCCGCCTGGTTGTTTAACGTGCTTGATGGATAGCATCGTCACACGGGGCCTCGGTTTAACGTCTCATCCGAAAGACAATTAGTTTTGTTAGTTGATATGGTCAGCCCACAAAATTCTGCGAACAACTTTTGAAAAGGGTCACCCAAGGAACATTCATGCCAAGTTTGGTTGAAATTGGCCCAATGATTCCTGAGGAGGAGATGTTTAAAGATTTCAAAGACAAAAAATGCCCCACCCTTCCAAGCCCTTATTTGGGCATCAATCAAAATTCTAGAACAACTTTTGAAAAGGGTCACCAAAGGAACATTCATACCAAATTTGGTTGAAATTGGTCCAATGCTTACTGAGGAAGAGATGTTTAAAGATTTCAAAGTCAAAAAAGTGCCCGACCCTGCCACGCCCATATTTGGGCATAAATCAAAATTCCAGAAACAACTTTTGAAAAGGGTCACCCAAGGAACATTTATGCAAAGTTGGTTGAAATAGGCCAAATGGTTACTGAGGAGAAGATGGTTAAAGATTTCAAAGTTAAAAAAAACTGCCACGCCCATATTTGGGCATAAATCAAAATTTCAGGAACAACTTTTAAAAGGGTCACCAAAGGAACATTCATACCAAATTTGGTTGAAATTGGCCCAATAGTTACTGAGAAGAAGATGTTTAAAGATTTCAAAGTCAAAAACTGCCACGCTCATATTTGGGTGTGAAACAAAATTCTGCGAACAACTTTTGAAACGGGTCACCCAAGGAACATTCATGCCAAGTTTGGTTGAAATTGGCCAAAGGGTTCCTGAGGAGGAGATGTTTAAAGATTTCAAAGACAAAAACTGCCACGCCCTGCCACGCCCATATTTGTGGGTCAATCGAAATTCAGTGAACAACTTTTGAAAAGGGTCACCCAAGGAACATTCATGCCAAGTTTGGTTGAAATTGGCCCAATGGTTACTGAGGAGAATATGTTTAAAGATTTCTAAGTCAAAAACTGCCACACCCTGCCATGCCCATATTTGGGCATAAATCAAACTTTCGGGAACAACTTTTGAAAAGGGTCACCCAAGGAACATTCATACCAAATTTGGTTGAAATTGGCCCAATGGTTACTGAGAAGAAGATGTTTAAAGATTTCAAAGTCAAAAACTGCCACGCCCTGCCACGCCCATATTTGGGGTCAATCAAAATTCTGCGTACAACTTTTAAGAAAGGTCACCCAAGGAACATTCCTACCAAGTTTGGTTGAATTCCGCCCCGTGGTTACTGAGGAGAAGATGTTTAAAGAATTGTTGACGCCTTCCGACGCAAGACGCACAACTGACAAAAGGTGATACCAAACGCTCACCTTGAGCATGTTGTGCTCAGGTGAGTTAAAAACATGTTTTCACTATTTTTTCAATCATTGCCACCCATTATACTAGTAATGCTTGCCCTCTACTTCAAAGAAAATATTTTCATCTTACCAGTCAGCAGGTGCCCCTGGTATCCCACTACCAGCAGCTGGTACCAGTACAGCATTTCTCTCCTCTGTTAAAGCCACCCATTGTTCTATTAATGCTCTTTCTCTATCACAGTCTGATTCTGTCTTATCTGTAGAAAAAAAAAATCTAGTTTGTTTTAGTTTTTCACAAAAAATTCAGCATTATCAGTTGCAAATGTTATAAAGGTTAAGGTAGATGTTTGTAATATGATAAGGGCTCTGAATGATGGCACAACACTTTTTCAGAACTACAGACAGAGTTTGTAATTTGTAATTTCAAAACTGCCATAAACCCTATGTTTTTGGTACTCATTTGAATTATCTTAACAAGATGATTCAAAATAGTACCATCAACATAGGGTTTTGATGAGAAATAAGGATTTTAGAATACTGTTACTCAGTCTTATCAAGACCTCTGTTTGTAGCAGGTGCTTGAAAGTGAATCAAGAGAGCAATTGGTCCTGAACTGCTCACCTGAGTCGGTGGCAACCAGTGGGCAAAAGAGCACAAGTGTCTACTGGTACTCTATGGGGCCTGAGCAGATCCAATATATGTCTGAAGGGTCATCATATGAACAACCCTTTAGAGGTTCACTAGGAGGTTCCTCATACCAAATATCAAGGCTCTAGGCTTTCTAATTTCAAATCAGGATGACTGCTGTTGAGTCTGCAAAGTTTTGCAGGCATCATGCTCCAGACAAGCACAATTCAAGTGTTTGACCTTGAGCTTTGACCTTGAACTTGAAGCTATCCAAAAAATTATTTCAAATGGCACAAATTCCGTCTGATGGACAGATTAACAGACTAACTATCTGACTAATGCACATACACCAACTTGTCATAGTGACAACTATGTCTTGCTCTCAATAAGCGGGCTTGACAAGAAGAATATTTTTAATCTTTTCCTTCTTTGTTTCATGTGAAATAGGTTGTGCCCTTGCAGAGTCTATATGTGGCGCAAAGGGTATCACATGAACAATTTCAGGTTCGCCTGGAGATTCTAGATACCAAATATCTATATTCTGGTAATTCTGAGAAGATTTTTTAAGTTTTCCTTCTGTGTTTCTATGTTAGAAAAAGGATGCTTCCGGCGAAGCTCAAAAATGACCCAAAGGGGCATCATAAGAACAAGTAGATAGAGGTCCCCAATGAGATTATGCATACCAAATATCAATGTTCTAAGCTATCTCATTACAGAGAAAAAGCTTTTCAAAGCTTTCCTTCTTTGTTTCAATGCCCAGCAAACCCAAATATGATCCAAGGGGCATCATTTGAACGAACTTGATGGTTGTCCCCTAGGAGGTGCTACATACAAAATATCACAACTCCTGGTCATCTGATTTCGGAGAAGAAGATTTATAAAGATTTCATTATTTTCCCTCTTTTTGTTGCCATGGCAACCAGATTTAAGGGAGGATTTCAATTATTTGAAGTTATAGCAGAGCCTCACCCAAAAAATATACCCGCCAAGTTTTATCAAGATTGGCTCACTAGTTCATGAGGAAAAGATGTTAAAGAAATAATTGACAGACACACGACTACACCAGATGCTGGACAATAGGCAATCACAATAGCTCACCGTGTGCACCCTGTGCTCAGGTGAGCCAAAAACCATTCAGTGATTTGCAAATGAAGACTATCTGGGATCTCTTTATCTGAGATATTTATCAAAAGTAAATTTGATGATGAAAATATTACATTATCTAATATCCCTGAACATTACAACTCTGAAATTAACATGGTTAACCCTTTCCCGTTCAAATACGGGATTTTACCTTCCTGTGATTTTTTACTCAAGAAAACATTGTGGAAAAAGAAGAAATTGCTTGTAACAAGCAACTTCTCCTTTTTCGAAATATTTTCTACCTCATAGGATGCTTTCTTTTCAAATGGCATCCAGTTTTCATTGTCGTCTGCAACCTCTTTCAATTTGGACTGTTCTAAAGTTTCTAGCATATTCTACGTTTCCAACAATGTTTTCAAACTAGGTAGATAAAGATTTTTAAATTTCATCAAGTTAAATTTGTTTTGTTTGCAACATCTGTCAATTTGGATCAAGTCTGAAATTTTGTTGTTAACCATGCTGTCTATCTATAAAATACACTTCAATTTTTTTTTCTGCAAGACTGATATTACCAAATTTTTAATTCTTTGATATACATGAATCACAAAATACAGCAAGTAATACATTTTTATTTCTTATCCTAAATTTCCAATTATACAATAGAGGTTTCTTACCCTGTTTGTTGATCAATTTCTGTATCTGACTATCCAAATATTTATGTCGTCTGCTGAGTGCATCACTCCATCTATCACGCAGGAGATTGAGATCTTCTTCTTGATAGCTATCCAAGCCTTTCTGTAACTTGGATCGAGCACAAATACAACCAATGGAGACAGAACTTATACTATCACAGATTAATGGAAGTGTACCCGAGTCTGCCTGGGTCTTTATACGGGCCATAATTCTCCTGGCATGACCCTACAATTAAATAACAAAGATGGAAAAGTTAGTTTAGTTTACACTAATTTATTTTGATTTGATTGCAATGAAAGCTTTAATGTTATCACATCCCTGAAAGAGAGGCAGTGGCTTAAATCCACTTCTACCCACTTTTACAGCTGGGTAGACTGGGGATTGCTATTAAGTGTCTGGCCTATGAACAACCCTGTAAATGGCAAGGCTAGAATCCATCACCTTTATTTCATGAGTCAAGCCCCTATGCCACTTGGCCATTGAGGCAGTTAAATGGAACAGTTAGAGAGTAAAGAAGGTGTACACCAGTCTCTGTTCCAGTGTTGATTAAGTCTTTAGCCCATTTCCAGATGGCAAAGTTTTAGACTGGTCCAAAATCAAAGTAGTTGCAGACGACAACTCAAAGTTTATAAAATTTCATTTGTAGAAATTGAAGACATCACTTGTATATTAAGGAGCACCAAAAAAGTGTCAATGTGTTAATGAGGTGTACTAGAGTCTGCCTCAGTGTTGATTCAGGCTTGAAACGATTACCAGATGTAAAAAATTTAGACTGATCCAAAATGAAAGAAGTTGAGACAATAATTCAAAGTCTATGAACTTTCATGTTTTTTCAACTTAATTTGTTGTCTGCAACTCCTTTCAGTTTGGATCAGTCTAAAATATTATTGTGTGGGAAAGGGTCAAGACATTCAAACTGAATTTAAAATGATGCTTTTCTTGATAAATTGACTGCTTGAGATCATTAACTCATTATCACAAAACAAAATTTTAGCCTAATCCAATTGCAAGCTCTTGCAGTCCAAAATTTCGACTTGGTGAAATTCAAAGAGCCTTTGCCTTTTAAGGTAGAAAACATTGTGAACACTGATGAAATCACAATTGTTTTCATTGCCAACAATGTTTTTCAAAGCTTTTTTCTTGCCGGGTGTTAAAAAGCCGAATTATGTGGGAATGGGAATGAATGAATATGGTTTTAAGGCGCATCGATAGCTGAGGTCATTTAGCATGCTTAAAACAGTTTAAGTAAAATTTGAAGTGATCAAAATATATTAGTAAGATTGTGTCAAAGATAAAGGAAAACTGTATAAGACTGTTTACATTATGTTTGTTTATGGTTGAATCATTTGATCAATGGCATATAAAGTATGAAATGATTCTTATGAATATTTTGTAAAGGACCGAAATAATCCAATGTAGGCATGGAGGTACATCAACTCTCCCAGATTAGGAGTCACCCATGGAAAAGTCCCTAAAATTGGTTGTTTTTGAAGGATTTGTTTGTTTATTTGATTTGGGTTTAACACTGCTTTTCAGTCATATTCCAGTGGCTGATGCACCTAACTACCATTACAACCATTCCTAGCTTCCAGTTGCTTTCCCACTTAAGTTTAGAATTATCTACCATTTGTGAGAGACAAAAGTCTGAAAAGATATGTGCCACCGCCAGGGATCGAACCCATGACACTCCATGATAGAAGATTTGGAGTCTGATGCACTACCAACCGCTCTTTAACGGCTGCCGTTTTTGAAAAATAGATGAAAAGTAAAACAAAATATAATAAGATCATTATATCAATGAAAAAGATGTGTTTGTGAAACACAATGCCCCCGCAACAGGACTAAATGTTTGACCTTTGTATGTGACCTTGACCTAATCACATGACCTTGACATGAGGAGATGCGTATTATGAAGATGTATCATCATGCCAAATATGAACATTGTATCTTGAATAGGCTGGTAGTAATTGGCAATGTTAAGTTTTTTTGTTTAGTTTTGCAGACAGACAGACAGAAAGACTGAACGATGGACATACTGACAGACGGACAACGGTAAAACTATATCCCCCCCCCCTCCAATCTTTCGATGCAGGGGCATAAAAATGAATTTTAAAGTGTAATGAGTATCTGTGTTATGAATAAGTCTAAAGGTCTGAAACAATCTAATGTAAGCACATTGTATGAGAAAGGGTTAAAGCTGCTTTGCAATATTCCTTATCTTAGAAATAGCTGCCTGAACTGCAGTAAAGCTGTTCCAATTGTACATATCGAAAAAAGTCATAGGTAAACATTGCTTGTTACAAACAATATCTCCATTTCTCATTATATTTTCTAAAGTAAACTTTCTTTTGCATGTAGAAATTAAGATTGTGTGGTAATGGGTTAATATCCTCCAACAGAAAGAGGTGATAACTTCCAATTCTTTTATGCAAACCAGTAAATTAAGTTGATTCAGCTGCAAATTTACTCCAGACAATCTTATTACTGAATCCATTACACTTTCTAACAAACAACTTAACTCATTCATCTACAAAATTTTAGACTTGTCCATAGTAAATGGAATGCGGAGACATTTCAAAATGCTATACAATTTGAAAATATGTTCCAAATATTGTGGAAAATATTGTGAGAAAAGGAGAAATTGCTTCTAACATGTAATTTCTCCTTTTTCACAGAATTTTCCATAACTAAGTTTTCTATGAATATCCAACAATTGGTGAGAGACAAATATCTAAAGGATATGTGCTGATGCCAGGGATGTAAATAAGTTTGGACTCATTTTTCAAAATGCAGAAAATTTAGAGTGATATGGGTTTTTTAATTAGAAATCCCAGCATTCAACCATGTAGATGATACTCCTGAAAGCTAAACTGACCTTTATTTTTGAACTGTTGGTCCCATTACCACACAACAAAATTTTAGACTGGTCCAAATTGAAAGAAGTTGCAGACAACAATCTAAAGTTTATAAAGTTTTAGATTTTTTCACTTTTCTAGGTACAAAACATTGTTGAAATGAAGAAATTGCTTGTCACAAGCAATTTCTTCATTTAATGCATTGTTTTCACAATTGTTTATCTTATAAGAAGGCATCATTGTGTTGGGAAAAAAGCTTTGTAAAACATAGTAGACATTGAAGAAATTGCTTGTTTAAACAATAGGACCATGAGTATGATGGCTCAAGGCTTCATAATATAATATACAAAATATCAAAGCCCTACACCTAATTAGGAGAAGAATATTTTTTAAAGATTTTCTGTTTTAATCCTAGGGATAGTGAAGATAATTCTTTTAAGTATTATGGTAGATGGTCAATTGATGATGACTTATACAAAATATCAAAGCTCTAGGCCTTATGGTTTGGGAGAGGAAGATTTTTAAAGTTTTCCTTCTTATTTCAATGTAAAATTAGGGATCGCACAGAAAAGGGCTTATTTTCAGAATACGGAAATTCTTTGAAGTATTTTGGTAGAGGGTCAATAGATGATGAATTGTACCAAATATCAAAGCTCTAAGCTTGATGGTTAAGGAAAAGTAGTTTTTTAAGATTTCCTTTTTTTAATCTATGTAAAATCAGGGATCACCTGAAAGGGGCTAATTTTCAGAATACGGTAATTCTTTGAAGTATTTTGGTAGAGGGTAAATAATTGATGATGTATACCAAATATCAAAGCTCTAGGCCATATGGTTTTGGACAAGAAGATTTTTAAAGATTTCCTTCTTTATTTCTATGTAAAATTGGAGATTGCCCAGAAGAGGGCTTATTTTCAGAATATGGTAATTCTTTGAAGTGTTTTTGGTAGAGGCTCAATAGATGATGATTTGTACCAAATATCAAAGCTCTAGGCTTTACCGTTTGGGAGAAAAAGATTTTTAAAGTTTTCCTTCTTTATTTCTATGTAAAATCAGGGATTGCACAAAAAAGATTTCCTTCTGTAATGAGGGATCACCTAAAAAAGGGCTAATTTTTAGAATACAGTAATTCTTTTGAAGTATTTTGGTAGAGGGTCAATAAATGATGATGTATACCAAATATCAAAGCTCTAGGCTTTATTGTTTGGGAGAAGAAGATTTTTAAGTTTTCCTTCTTTATTATTATGTAAATTTCTGGATTGCACAGAAAAGGGCTAATTTTCAGAATACAGTAATTTTATGGAGCATTTTGGTAGAGGGTCAATCGATGATGTTTTGTACCAAATATCAAAGCTCTAGGCCTTATTGTTTGGGAGATGAAGATTTTTAAAGATTTCCTTCTTTATTTCTTTGTAAAATAAGGGATCACAAAGAAAAGGGCTCATTTTCAGAATATGGTAAGTCTTTGAAGTATTTTGGTAGAGGGTCAATAGATGATGATGTTTAATAAATATCAAAGCTCTAGGCCTTATGGTTTGGGAGAAGAAGATTCTTTAAGATTTTTTCTATGTAAAGTGAGGGATTGCCTAGAAGAGAGCTAATTTTCAGAATACAGTAATTCGTTGAAGTTTTTTGGTAGAGGGTCAATAGATGATGAGGTATACCAAATATCAAAGCTCTAGGCCTTATGGTTTGGGACAAGTAGATTTTTAAAAGATTTCCTTCTTTAATTCTATGTAAAATCAGGGATTGCCCAAAAGAGGGCCAATTTTCAGAATACGGTAATTCTTTGAAGTATTTTGGTAGAGGGTCAATAGATGATGATGTTTACCAAATATCAAAGCTCTAGGCCTTATGGTTTAGGACAAGAAGATTTTTAAAAGATTTCCTTCTTTCATTCTATGTAAAATCAGAGATTGCCCAGAAGAGGGCTAATTATCAGACTATGGTAATTCTTTGAAGTATTTTTGAAAGAGGCTCAATAGATGATGATTTGTACCAAATATCAAAGCTCTAGGCCTTATGGTTTTGGACAAGAAGATTTTGAAAGATTTCCTTCTTTATTTCTAGGCTCTAGGCCTTATGGTTTGTGAGAAGAAAGTTTTTAAAGATTTCCTTCTTTATTTCTATGTAAAATCAGGGATCACAAAGAAAAGGGCTCATTTTCAGAATACGGCAATTCTTTGATGTATTTTGGTAGAGGGTCAGTAGATGATGATTTGCACCAAATATCTAAGCTCTAGGGCTTACCGTTTGGGAGGAGAAGATTTTATTTTTAGTTTTTTCACTCTGTTGCCATGGCAACCAGAGTTCTTCATGGATTTCAATTCTTTGAAGTATTTTGAAAGAGCATGACCTAAGTATCATTTCTGTGAAGTTTTGTTGAAATTCCAAGGTTAGTTTAGGAGGAGAAGATTTTTTTGTAATTGTGAACAGACGGATGGATGGATGACGGACGATGACCGATCACAATAGCTCCCCAAAAGCACTTCGTGCTCAGGTAAGCTAAAAATATTCAATTTTGTTATACTTGTACTTGTATATAACATATTTGTACTTATATATAATTTGTACTTCTATATAACAACTTGTATATAATATATTTATATATAACAAATTAAATCAAGGTAGAGGTCAAAAGACCAACTGTTATGTCTACAGTTTACCTGTCTTAACTGGAAGACTCCTGCTGATGGCACCTCATTTTGACTTTTAACCTCGACTGGGGAATATTCACCTTGATCATTCACCTCGTGTATCTCTGCCCAGAACTCAATCTTTCTTGTGACCTCATGCCACCTGAAAGCAATTAGACAAAAGTTATCTTAAAGCAATTCATTGGTCTCTCACGGATGGGAGAATGATAAAAACTGTGCATATTGGGGTAAGCAGGTGGTGGCTGGAATCAAATTTTGTTTATGCACTGGTGTGATAAATGACAGGAAGTCATAGCTAGGTACCCAGTTTAAAGTGGTATTAAACCCAATACAAATAAACTAATTATCAGGTAATTGGCAGGTGAAAATTCAATGAAGTTGCAGATGACAATACAAAACTGAATTTAAGTAAAAAAATAAGTATTCTTCCCATTCCCATATAAGAAAATCTTACAAGGTCCAAATTGAAAGAATATGCAGACAACAATTTTAGGCTGATGAAATTCTAAATTTCTTTGTCTTTTGAGTAGAAAACATAGTGGATACTGAAAAAAATGCTTGTAACAAGCAATTTCTTCATTTTCTACAATTTTTTCAAAAGCTTTTATTTAGAGTGGCATTTAAAGTGTCTTTGAGTGGGAATGGGTTAATAGGGAAGCAAACATTGTGTGAAGATGAAAAATTGATTGTTTCAAGCAATTTCTTCAGAACCTCAATATGCTGGATTGTTTTGAATTTGGCTATCATATACATCAAAGTTCAATTATTGCAGTGCTCCACAGGGAACTCCATTCTTATAATTCAACCCATTCCAACACAGAGAGGCTTTTTGACGACCCTCAAGAATAAAAATTAGTAAACATTGTGTAAAATGAAGAAATTGCTTGCTCTTCATTTTCCACATTGTTTTCTTTCAGCAAATATCTCTGGACTTTGACCAGATACCTCAAATATTATTGTCTGGTAGATACTGTAAAAGTAAATAATGCTTGCTTGTAGAAAATTTTTACTTTCTAGTATCTAGTTTCAATCAGATTACACCCACCTGTCCATTAGTGAGTTAGACCTTGAGAGGTCAACTAATGAATTTTGGGCACCAAATCCCACCACTTTGTGTCCGTACACTTCTATAGACAGGGCACCCTCTTGAGCACATTCTACAAACTCTTCAGACATAAACACCTTGAAATCCTGAAATTAAGAAACAATAATTTAATTTTTAGTTTCATCTATCAAAAACAGGTGTTCTGATTAGTAAAAAAATATTCATACCTCCATGAACAAAATTTTGAGCAAGCAGTTATTTTGTATTCTTCCACACAAAATTATGAGTTCCATACAAAAAAGTATCAAGATTTGTAAAGTTTTTGCTTTTTTCACTCCATGCTATTAAATAATAAGAAATCTCTTGAGTGATTTTTTTTTAAATGTACAGGTAAACATTGATTTTTTTTTTTACTTATTGAATTGGACAGACAGATTGAGCAAGGTGTGCACACTGAAAAACAGATTAAAAGATTGACAAATAGACAAGGATAGAATAGCACCGAAAGGGTGGGGCTATTTTTACCCCAAGGGTATCATATTTTAAAACTAGGTAGAAAACCATGTGATTATGCTATATATGAAATAAATATGCCCTTGGCCTTGTAGTTTCGAAAAAAAAAAGCTTTCTAAAGATTTGCTAAAATTTCCGATTTTCAAATGACTTGGCAACCAGTTTTTTAAGAAATGAAATTCTTTTAATAACACCAACTTTTGCAGAGCTTATGTTTTCTCAAAGTATAATTTAAATGGGGTGTAAAAAACATAGGGATTGTAAAGGAAAAGGGTTAAAAAATAAAATTATGACTTACTCTCTCATGGGCAAATCTAACAGCTTTTGTATCCCTTCTCTCCGAGTTACAGTCAGGATTCATATCTGGGGGGACTGATATGGGGTCATCATGCCCCCAAAATGTGTACTGACAAAACACAAAGTTAGACAGATCCTTTGGTAAACCCTTAGCCTCGTGAATCTTGACCTGGAATAAGAAACATCACAGAATGAGCATGTGCATGGCATTTTCTACCACTTAGCCCATTGTGTAAAGTTAAACCCATTACCAGACAGCGAAATTTAAGACTGTTTCAAATTGAAATGAGTTGCCGATGACAATTTTAAGTTGATCAAATTTTAGATTTTCCACAATTTTTTCAAAGCTTTTTTTCTTCAGGCGTCTAAAGTGTCATTGAGTGGGAATGTGTTAATCAAATTTACTTATCTATGATAGTCCTCAAACTAGAGGCCCTTGAGCACCTGTATTGCCCCACAGGCTTGAATGAACTGATTAAGCAAATGGTCTTTTTAGGAATTCAATATGTTTGGTTGATTGAATGGGGTTTAACGCCCCTTTTAACAGTATTTAAGTCATATTACGGCGGCAGAAGCACCTAACAAATCGATTCCTGGTATTTCTCGCACCAGTACTACCACTACATCCTTTCCTAGCCTACAGCTGCTATCTCACTTAGATTATCGATTAACCACCCATTAGTGACAGACAATTGTCGGAAATAATATGTGTCCCTGCACATGACATCCCATGATTGAAGATTAGGAGGAATTCAATATGAATTGAATCGTCTTTGCCATATACCTGGCAAATAAATCTTGTCACTAAAATCTTTGAAATAGTTCTGGAGAAGGATTTCAAAGTTTTCACTGTTTTACAACAGTCAAGTTGGGTCAAGTACAATTCATTTACTAACTTAGATGAAAAGGTATTTACAATTTTTTTTACTGTTAACTAAATATGGACATAAGCAATGACAATAAAAGCTATGTTTCTCAACTGATCAAATTCATATTAAGGAATCCGACAGCTACCTGAGGATAACTCCTGCAATATTTGGTTGAAATCCCTCAACAGGTTTCTCAGAAGAAGACTTTCAAAAATTTTAAGAATATATTCCATATGTGGAAATAAGTTCTGCCCTACCAAAAAGCCATTATTTTTTCATTCAATCAAATTCACTGAAGAAATCCAATAAAGGGTCAACAAAGTATAATTCTTTTGAAATTTGGTTGAAATTGATCGAATGGTTTCTGAGAAAAAAGATTTTAAAAGTTTACACTATATACCATATATGAAAATTAGGCATGCCAATTAAAGCTTTGTTTTTCATCCGATCAAAATCTTTGAAGGAATCTGATAAAGGGTATTATAAAGTATTCACCATATATGGAAATTAGCCCAACCCATTAAAGCCATGTTTATCATCTGATCAAAATTCTGTGAAGGAATCTGATAAAGGGTCACCCAAGGATCATTCCTGTAAAAATTTGGTTGAAATCCATTTAATGGTTTCTGAGAAGATTTTTAAAGGTTTTACCATATATGGAAATAGCCCTGCTCATTAAAGCCATGTTTATCATTCGATCAAACTTCTTTGAAGAAATCTGTAAAAGGGTCACCCAAAGATGATTTCTGTGAAATTTGTTTGAATTCAGCTCAGTACTTTCTGAGAAGAAGATTTTTAAAGTAAAAGTTTACGGACAGACGAACGCAAGTATGACGAACACAATGCCATGTCAATAGCTTCACAGGCTAAAAATACATCAATCACTCATTTGAATAAATGTGCCTAGTTAATTTGAAATCAATATTCAAATGTAGGAGATAAGCTCTGGACAAGCTTGCTTTGAATGTTTGAATTTGAACCATGACCTTGGACCAAACCTTAAATTTGCTTTGTGTAGCACATCTAATGTTGAGGAGCTATTGTGCTGAGTTAATTTGAAATTCATCTGTAAATGAATTCCTATAAAGGGTTTTCTTAGACCAGTCCAAATTGAAAGAGTTGCAGACGAAAATTTCAAATTGTGGAATTTTTTAAATCTTTTGCTGCTCTAGGTAGAAGACAATGTGGAAAATGCAGAAATTGCTTGTAACAAGCAATTTCTTTCTTTCCACATTGTTTTCCAGAACTATTGTAAAAGGAAGGATTGTCTGGGAATGGGTTAAAATAAAAATTTCTCCATCTATTTTTAGCTCAGACTTACCCTAATAATGAGAGGGGTACCAGGAGAGGAGGAGCTTTCATCATCACTGTCATCAAGATGGATGTCTGCATAACGGTCCATTATAGCTCCTCCAAGTTTGGAGATCTCTACATGGAGTTTACCAGCAACCTGTTAAATTGTAGGGATTATAAAATACATCTTGTATTAACCCTTGTCATGCTGAATTTAAATCCTATGTAGAATGGCTTTAAAACCAAAGGACTGACAGCACTGAAAGATCTATATGTGGGTCAATATTTTTTTTTTTGAAAATTGATTATTTAAACAATCCTGGCTTAAAAGGGACAAACAGGAGGTGTAGACCAAAATCAGACTGCACTTATGTGCAGGCTGATCTTTGTCTATACCTCCTGCTCAAACAGGAATATTCCGGGTTCAGCATGACAAGGGTTATGCGTCCACTCAAGGAAAGCCAAAAAGTGGTGGTTGCTGCAGAGATCTGTTCCTTTAACCCTTTCCCGTTCAAATACGGGATTTTACATTCTTATGCTTTGGTACTTGAGAAAACATTGTGGAAAAAGAAGAAATTGCTTGTAACAAGCAATTTCTTCTTTTTCCACAATATTTTCTACCACATAGGATGGGTTCATTTCAAATAGCATCCAGTTGTCATTGTTGTCTGCAACCTCTTCTAATTTGGACTAGTCTAAAATTTCCAAAAATGGGTAAGGGTTAACCTGTTCCCACACAACAAAATTTTAGACTGGTCAAAACTGAAAGAAGCTACAGACAATAATTTCAGGTATATAAAATTCTAATTTTTTCTCATTTTTTGGGATAGAAAACAATGTGGATAATGAAAGTAGAGGCGCTTGAGCGCCTGTATAACTCCACGCATGAATGTACTGATAAAGCAAATTTTTGCATGAATTTGAAATAAAATTAAATCATTGAAATCTCTGAAATAGTTCTACAAAACTATTTCAAACTTTTCATTGTTTTACAAAAGTCAAGTCAAGTTATGTAAAATTCATTATGTAAAATTTTCAATGTATACCATTGTATAGACATAACCAACCACCACAATAGCCATGTTTTTAAACCAATCAAAATTATATGAAGGAATCTGACAAACAGTCTTCTGGTTATCATTCCCATGAAATTTGGTTGAAATCCATCAACAGGTTTCTGAGAAATTAACAAACTTTCAGTATATACCATATATGGAAATAAGCCCTGCCCATTTAAGACATATTTTTCATCCAATCACAATTCTTTTTCATAATCTGATAAAGGTCACCCTAGGATTAATCCAGTCATATTTGGTTGAAATCCATCCAATGGTTTCTGAGAAGAAGAATTTAAAATATTTTAACATATATGGAAATAGCCCCGTCCATTAAAGAAATGACCCAAAGGGTATCACATGAACAAACTCTGTGTAGATTCACTTGGAGGTTCTAGATACCAAATATCAATACTGTAGGCTTTCTGACTTCAGAGAAGATTGTATTAAAGTTTTCCATCTGTGTTTCTATGTTAAAATAGGATGCGCCTGGGCAGAGCCCAAAAATGAACCAAGGGGCATCATATTAACAAAATTGATATAGGTCCCCTATGAGATAATACACACCCAATATGACTTCATGCTCAAGTGAGCTAAAAATTCTGATAAATGTATCTATGTTACCATCTGTGTTTGTTTCAAATAAGAACTAAAATTAAAAATTAATCTTTCTGTCAATAAAACTTTCTCAAAGCAGTGTATGTATGCAAATCTAAAACATTTAAAATGCCAGATATTGATGTTTATCTTTCTGTCAATCAGAAACTGTCAACACTTGTTGACACACAACACTAGACAACATAAAATTTGAGAAATCATAATTATACAGACAGTTTTTTGAGCTAAGCACAAGTCCTTGCCCATTTTTTTTTACTTTGATATACTTACCTCCCCTTGTTGGCTAATAATTGGCACATGGTAGTCAAGTTTGACATCATAAAACAAACAATCAAGGAAGACATTGGCAACTCCAATTAGGTTGTGATTCTCCCCAGACTCGTAGAATGGATCTCCTCTCTGTGGTGGCCCTTCATCCTAAAATGGATATTTAAAACCTCTCTTTACAAAACAGTGAAGCCTCTCTTTTCAAATCAGGTTGCTCCACATCAGGATATCTATTATTTGAAGATGAATAGATATCAAAATTTTACCAGTGTAAAATTGGAGAAGAGTTTACTCTTTTTACAAAATGTAAATACTCTCATTACAAAAAGTTTGCTCCACTATAGAAAATGAAATATTTGAAGACGAATAGAAATCAACTTTTATCAATCTAAAATTGGAGAGCGGTTATTACAAGTATAAAGTAGAATATTTCAAGTTATTTCTGAAATGAGACTCGTAGAATGGACCCATTCTCTATGGTGGCCTTTCATCCTATAACAGATATTTAAAATTTCTGTGTACAAAACAGTTTGCTTCTCAACAGAATATCAAATATTTGAGGATGAATTTACCAGTGTAAGATTGAGGAGGAGCTAGTTATCATTGAATACACTGACAAATAAAAGGTAGAATATTTTAAGTAGACACATAGAATGGACACCCTATCTGTGGTGGCACTTCATCTGAACAATGGATATCTAAAACCTCTGTTTACATAACACATAGCTCCACAACAGAATAGCATATATTTGAAGATGATTGTAAATGAAACCTTATCATGCTGAATGAAATCCACTAAAGAATTGCATTGAAATCAAATGGCCTTAACCCATTACCACACAGCAAAATTTTAGACTGGTTCAAATTGAAAGGAGTTGCAGATGACAATTTTAAGTTTATAAAATTCTAGATTTTTTCAACTTTCTGGGTAGAAATCATTGTGTTAAATGAAGAAATTGCTTGTTACAAGCAATTTCTTCATTATAAACAATGTTTCCCCAATTGTCAAAAAGCATCACTGTGTGGGAATGGGTTAAAAACTGGAAGTACTAATATTTAGTAAATATTTATTTTGAAAAAAAAATCTTGTAAACACCTCTAGCTCAAAACGAGCAAGTAGGTGTAGACTAAGACTGGACTACACATATGTGCAGGCTGACCTTTGTTTACACCATGTGCCAAAAGAGGAATATTCTGGGTTCAGCAAGCGTTAAATTTTAACAGTATGAATTTGGAGAAGTGATGGCTATCATTGAATACAATGACAAGTACAAAGTAGCATATTTCAAGTTATTTCTAAAATAAGACACTTAGAATGAACCCAATCTCTGTGATGGCCCTTCATCCTATAATAAAACTTTTGTTTACAAACCAGTTTGCTTCAGAATAAACAAAATATTTGAAGATGAATAGAAATCAACTTTTACCCGTATTAAATTGAGGAGGTGCTAGTTATCATTGATAAGTATAAAGTAACATATTTCAAGTTAATTCTAAAATGAGACTCATAGAATGGACCCCCTCTCTGTGGTGGCCCTTCATCTTAATAATGGATTTTTAAAACCTCTGTTTACAAAACCTTTTGCCCCAAAACAGAACACCAAATATTTGAAGATGAATAGAAGTCAAGCTTTTACAAGTTAGAGAGGAGCCTATTATATTGAATACATTGACAAGTACAAAATAGCAATTTCAAGTTATTTCTAACGAGCAGGAGTGTAATATTTTAAAATTTTCACAGGTGCATGAGGCATAAGCATTGAGCAGCCTGGACAATCACAGTGTATATACAATATTTGCCAACCATCTTAACCTTTGTCATGCTGAGCCTAGAATATTCCTGTTTTAGCAGGTGGTATAGACAAAGATCAGCCTGCAGTTATGTGCAGTCTGATCTTAGTCTAGACCTCCTGCTTGTACTTTTAAAGCTAGATTTGTTTTTAAAATAATTTTCCAAAATTATTGTAAACCAACAATTAGTACTATTCTGTGCTTTCAACCTTTTGATTTTAATGCTGTTTTGTATAGGATTTTATTCAGCATGAAAAGGGTTCACCCTTTCCGTTATGAATACAATGAATGATGGGTGGAATTGTGACAGACACAAGGCCATGAAAATAGACCTTTGGTCATTAGCAAGATGACCTAGTGAAGCATTAACTATATCTGTAGTCTGCATGTTTTGCAGACTAATTCTTCTAAACTAATTCAAATTTATAAAAAAAACATCTAAGTTGGAATAAGCTATATAACCACAATGCAAAAAATCCTAGTGTTCTTAAGCAGTTTGTTAAAGAGAAGAATGCATTGTAAAGGATTCAGATGCAAAAAATTTCTCCCGACATTTCGAATTCTATTGCACAATAGTCGCCAATTATTGCAAATAAAGTCTCATTAAATCACACAGAGCACAATAACGGTTCATCAAACGGAACTGAAAAGTGCAAATGAAGTCATTAGTTTATGGTTCTACTCCCAACGATTCAATGTTGATGGTTTTTCGAGGGTTCAAAATACTTTCCCCATGAAATTAAAATAATTGGTATTACAAAACTTCTTCCACCACTTTATTACACATACATTGAATTTGGGCCTTTGCTGCAGGGAAGGCAGTAATTCTTCATTTATTCTTGAAATCTTTTAACTTCTGTTTCATACCACTTAACCCATTACTACACAACAAAATTTTAAACTGGTACAAATTGAAAGGAGTTGTAGACAACAATATCAAGTACATGTACATGAAATTTCATATTTTTAAACTCTCTGGACTGAAAACATGGCGTAAAATGTTTGTTTCGAACAATTTCTTTATTTCATACAAAGTTTTCCAATTGTTTTTCTTGAGGTGCATTATAAAGGGTCATTGTGTGGGAATGGTTGATTAATTGAATTTCTAAAAGAAATATTGATTTTTGAATAACAAGTTCTATCAGAGCTTTCAGCCCTTTGATTTTACGGCAATTGAGTAAGGCAATTTATACAGCATGACAAAGGTTACGCTAAGAATATGATTTTATTTCCTTGATTTTATTGACTTGTACACAGTATTCAACATTGTTTTAATAATACCTAAGCAGATGTCACATATTCATGTACCTGAACCTACTGTTTCATACCAGACCCATGAAAAATTTGACAGGCCTTAGTAAAAGGTCCTGGTTATGGCTCAAAATAAAGACTAGCAAACAAAATTGTAGTCTCATTACCTTCTGCAGCTATACAGATCATACCATTCCAACATGATAGATTTTTGGACTGGTCCAAATCCAATGAAATTGCAGACGACAATTTCCAGTTGTTGAAATTCAAAATATAATTGCTGTTTAAAGTAGAAAACATTGTGGACAATGAATAAATTGATTGTCACAAGCAATTTCTTCATTGTCCACGGTGTTTTCTAAAGATTTTTTGTTGAGGTGCATATAACAGTGGGACTGTGTGGGAATACGTGGAAGAAACAGGTTAGTAGTTTTATCAGGGGTGTTGAATTCCTATGCCAAACTAGTCTGAATCTGGCCTTTTTGTCAATGGATTACTAAATTTCCCTTTGGCACTTGTACATGGACAAGTTGATCTTAAATCAGTAACAAGAGCCGTCGGAGACAGATTATGCTCCCGAATGAGGCTTTTGTCACAAAACTGGATGCCATTATTGGACAAAAAACTTCTTATTGAATGCAACTATAGTTTAAGAGTTCAGTTCACAAGAAATTTGGAAGTTTGACAAACATTGAAGGAATCTGTTTGGCTTCACAGGCCTGATTCTAGTAAAATTTAATATCATCATATAGTAAAGGGTTCAATATTTTACCATCAAAGTTATCAATGAAAAATGTCTACATACAAAAAATGAAGACTCTAACTTGAGTAGTCTTAGAGAAACAATAGACTTATTTATTTTAAGGTAGGAAATATACAAAAGTAAAACTACATGGCATTAAGCCCCCTTTTAGCATGGTAAGGTTCATTGGGTCAAAAATTGAAATAGACATTACCTAGGGCACTTCATAAACACATTTATGTAAAGTAACAAGAAATTTTGGCAATTTGTAAAGGAGGTATATTTGAAAATTAATGACCTTGACAATTTGACCTTGACCAATGACCTTGAACTTAATACCAACAGAAAGGTCATGTTATAAGCAATGCACATCTAAAATATATCATTTACCATTGTATAGTTATGGGTGATGTTAAAGTTAAAATTTTCAAATTTTGACCTTCAGAAATGACCTTGACCTTCTCAGATGACCTTGAACTTAATACCAACACAAGGGTCATGTCATGAGAAATGCACATGTGAAATATGGCTATATCACTTACCATTGTAAACTTATAGACAATATTAAAGTTAAGATTTTTGAAATTTTGACCTTGAGAAATAACCTTGACCTTAACAGATAACCTCGACCTTAGTACCAACAGAAAGGTTTTGTCATAAACAATGCATGTGACATATGAAGGCTATATCTCTTATTAATCAAAGTTATGGCCAATGTAAGTTTGTTGCAGATAAATGGAGAGCTAATGTAAAGCTATCAAACATTAAGCCCCCTTTTTCCACAACACATCTTATTTCAACAAATTTCAAATAGTTCATAGTCAAGGGCATCTGATTTGCTACTCATATATGAAATTTTATTAAATTCTGACCATTAGACTAGGAGAAATTTGAGAAAAACCTTATTTAACCCTAAGTCCCCTTTTTCAGTCATGAGGCCTCAAATCCCAAAACCGGGCAAAATACATCATATGGAGCCATAGGGAGTTCACATGGTAAGTTTCATTTGAATTGGTCAAGGGTTATGGAGAAATTGCTCCGTACGAACAGACCAAATGCCAGGCTGAGAGACGAAGCTGCGGCTATATGCTCTCCCTTCAGGGAGCATAAAAATAAGATGTGTTTATGAAACATCATGACCCTTTAACAGCCTTTTTTTGGAAATGTGACCATGATAAGTGACCTTGACCCTGTCATATGAGCTTGACCTTGGTATCTGCAGATGAGTATTGATGAGATCTATCCTCATGATGAAAATATTAGCAAAATATCTTGATAGACTTGAAGAAATTGTAGATGTTAAGTTTTATGGTTAGGTTTTGTGAAAGTTTGACCTTGACAAATGACTTTCACCTTGTCACTATCCCTTGACCATGGTATCTGCAGATGTGTTGTGTAGATCTACCATCATGCCAAATATCTACCATCATGCCAAATAAGAGCATTGTATCGTAAACAGGCTGAAATTATGGGGAAAGTTTTTTGAAGTGAGAAATGTAATAAGCAATTTCTCCATTTTCCTTAGTGTTTTCCAGAACTTTTTTTTTGGGGGGGTGTGTAAAAAAGCAGAATTGTATGAGAATAGTTTAAGCATTAAACAGCAGAGAAACCTTCATAAGTAAGATTCCTAATAAAAAGCAAAATGCAGGGAAGTTATTGTTTTCCTCCTAAAACCAGGCTCAATTCCATTTTACAGGGTCTTAAATTGTGATTAAAGTTAGGTTCTACAATTATCTAACCTCTCTAAAATTCTCCAATGAAGGCATTAAACAAAGTTCAACTTAATTGTCAACCTTACAAAATGTCCCTATTTTTTAATGCAAGGAAACCTTTTACAAGACAGTCCAAATTTTCTTCTCAAAGTTAACAATCTAAGTTTAAATCGGGCCTTTGCAAAAAAAATGAAATAAATAAAAACCTTTGACATTAAACAAGACATAAATAATCTAAATTGAGAGAGGTGGTAGAAGACAAATTCAAGTTTACACGAATTGTGAAATCTTGGTCTTAATCAGGATAGAAAACATTTTTCTTAAAGAAGAAATTGCTTGTTTTATGTTTTTGGGGTGTAAAAAAAAGTGTGATCCTGTTGGAATGGGTAAAAATGAAATGAATTTTCTACAGACCAAGAAAATAAAAAAGTACAACACAATAGTTTCACAAGCAACATTGCCACACATAAAAATAGCATTCAAACTTAACCCTTATCATGCTGAAAAAGATCTGTACGAAAACGAAATTAGTTTACTTTCCGAGAACAGTAATTTCGATCGTCATACTCGATTAATCTTTATTGATAAAGTTTGAATATCATATGCATAAATTTCAATCACTGAATAAGAGCAATATAACAGAACTATGCATTTTGATGACTTCGTTGTTGTCTACAAAACACCTGTTAATTGGCGACGCGTGTGAATGTTTATCTGATTTTGACACTTGAATAGAAAATCCGAAAACAATTATGCACCGTGATAATTACTTATCCGTGAAAATTGCAATCGGCCCGAAATTGACTGTAAACTCAGGTTATTTCGAAGAATGGGACATGATTTTGACGGCCGTTGACCGCGTTTTAAAGGTGCTTGTTAAATACAGGTAAAATTTAGAGTAAATAAGATCGGGGGACATTGAACTGGCCGTTTAAGACAGGTGCACACTGAATGGAGGTGACCGGATGACCAGGTTAGACTGTAATCCATTTGAATAGGCTTCCTATAGAATACTGACTTACCCATTCCCAATGTGAGGACCAATAAAAGAACAAAGAGCAAGAGAACCATGATGGTCTTAAATCGTCACCTGAGTCATCTGCTAGTTTTGGTATGGAGAAGATGCAACTGGAGCCAAATAATTTTAACAGTAAGATTTCACACCATTTTTGACTGTATGGGGATAACTATTAGAAAGGACATCTGGTTATGGTACATAACAAATATGAACGCCTAATAGTATAGGAGGAGATAACTTTTGAACTTGCTCTAATTAAGTGTGTTCCCAAATATGAACCCCTTAAGCAAGGCTAATTCAGACCCTGGGGCATAATTTAAGCAAAAATTTAAAAAATTAAACGAGACTTACCTTGGTTAAAGTCGATGTTTGATTTTAATTCTTTGAGTAAAGAATTAAGTGAGGGCTTAAATGAGATGTGTTGCGCATGCGCGGATCAGGATTTGACTGTATTTTTCCACATTATTCGTCTTTTAGAAATAATATTATGTATATAGCTGGGAGGGAGGGCGGCATTTAAGCCCTCACTTAATTCTTTACTCAAAGAATTAAAATCAAACATCGACTTTAACCAAGGTAAGTCTCGTTTAATTTTTTAAATTCTTTTTCGTAAAAAATTTCCGTTCGGTCTTAAATGAGATTTTAAAGCAATAATGTGTAAAAATACCTCTATTTGAGTACTCCAGCTTGAAATGTATCACTGCAAATCTCTATTTGTTTATCATAGAACTTTGCAAATGTTGTTTCCCTTGACCATCCAGCCTTTCTTAAAATATCCGATATTGGGACCTCACTGCATTTGGCTTTTGACGCTGCTGCAGCTCTGACACTATGTGATGAGTATTTTTTAATATCAATATTTGCCCTGATCATCACCGTTTTAATCCACCGTGAAATAGTGTCTCTAGTAACATTTTTATATGGTTTGACATAGCTGACGAAAAGTCTGTTATCAACACAATTTTTACGTACTGGTCTTGTACGTGACAAATATTCTTTGAGAACTGTATATATACAAAGTCTCCTATCTGGAGGGTAAGCTTTAAATGAAATAACCGAACAACCTGTACTGGGTTTACTTTGCTTTAAGGAACCCACCAATGGAAAAATGAACTCTGATCGTAACTTTTGGTAACCTTCTATACCAATTAAATGCAATGTTTGAACGCGTGCCCCTTGAATCAATGCCATTAACATAGTCACTTTGAGGGTTAAATCTTTTAATGACAGCAGTTTTACTGGTGAAAGTTTCCTTAGATAATTCAACACACTGTTTACATCCCAAGTAGACGTGTAACGGGGTTTTGAAGGTCTTAACTGGAACACTCCTCTCATATACCGAATAATCAATGGGTGACTGCCAATACGAAACCCTTCAAAATGAATTCCAAGAGAAGATAGAGCACTTCGTGCCGTGTTGACACTCTCATAACCTAAACCTTTTTGAAATTGTTCTGTTAAAAATTCTATTACTTCGGCCAAATTTGGTGACATGGTATTAATTTTCCTTTCAGTACAATAACAAAACCATCGTTTAATGAAGACATCGTACTGCTTTTTTGTTCCACTTTTCCATGATGACATAAGGATATCTGTAGATTTTTCTGAAAGTCCTCGTTCTCGGAAGCTGTTCCTGACACTTTGCATACTATTAATTTCATTTTGTTTTTCAATGGATGCTCTATATTCTTCCCTGGGATTCTGAGTAAATTTTTCTTTTTGCGAATAATGACTGGATTGTCTATCAAAAGTTCCATAAGACGTGAGAACCATGGCTGTGTTGGCCAAAAAGGAGCCACTACTATGCCCTTTGCTAGATCCTGGCGGATTTTTTGAAGGCAGCGTCCAACCAAACTGAAAGGTGGAAACAAATATATGAATCCTAATTTGGCCCAATTCAACGTAAAAGCATCTACATGTGTACTCTCTGGGTCTGGCTGCCATGAACAGAAATTTGGTACCTGCGCATTTAATCGAGATGCAAATAAGTCTATGTCAGGCTTGTTCCACCGTATACAAATATTTTGAAATATTTTCTCATCCAATTTCCATTCTAAATGATCTTTAAACCGTCTTGAAGCTTTATCAGCCTGACTATTTGCGTTTCCTGCGATATGCGCAGTAGTTATCCAAATATCATGTTCAATGGCCCAATTCCATGTGGACTTTGCTAGTTCATTGCATACAGGAGATTTAATTCCACCCATGTTATTCATGTATGATACTGCAGTTGTATTATCCGAAAAAACTTTGACATGTTTACTTTTAATATCTTGGTAAAAAGCTTTCAAAGCATAGGATATCGCTAGTAATTCTAATGCATTGATATGTTTCTCAGACTCTGAACTTTTCCACCTACCTCCTATTGAGATATTATTCATTGACGCACCCCAACCTATTAGTGATGCATCAGTATGAATCTCAACATCAGGTGGAGGTCTCAGAATTTTGCGAGTTTGCACAGTAACATTACCAATCCACCAGTTCATTTCAAATTTCATGTCGGTAGTAATTTGCATGTGACTGTCATAATCCCCTTTTGCCTCAACAAGTGCCTGATTTTTTGCCATTTCAAGATTCCGGTAATGCAATTTTCCAGTTTCCACAGCTGAAAAACTGGCCACCAGTAAGCCAATGACCTTCGCTGTTTCTCTGATTTTTGCTTTGTCTTTCGACCTCAATGATTTACAGGCTTTAATGATAGCCTCCTGCCTATTAACAGGGAGCTGTACAATCATTTTAATTGAATCAATAAGATTTCCCAAATATAATAATTTTGTGACTGGAATAAAAACAGACTTTTCATTGTTAATCATGAAACCAACTTTTTCCATAATAGATTTGGTTGATTGAACATTTTCTGCACACTCATTGAAAGAATTTCCACAAAGAATGCTGTCATCAATGAAGCCAGAATTTACATACCCCAATTTTCGTAAACTGGAATAAACTGGCTTCAAAAGCTTAGTGAAGATACGTGGGCCCTCGCAAACCCCATTAGCAAGACATGTATATTGGTAAATTTTATTTTTCCACATAAATCTAAAATATTTTTGTTGCTCTTTTGCAATAGGAACTGAGTAGTAGGCATGCCGAAGGTCTATCGAGGCCATATACGTACCCTCTGTAATCAGAGTCAATGCTTTTTCAAAGGTCTCCATCTTAAAGTGTGTGTATGGAATTTGTTCATTTAAATGCTTGAGATTTAGAACCATCCTATATTCCCCATTTTTCTTAGCTTTAAGAAAAATTGGTGATAGGATTTGATCATGCGATTCATCAACATTTGTGATCACTCCCATTCCTACCAATTTATCTATTTCCAAATCAATTATACTTTGCTCCTTTCTACTGAATTCATATTGAACCCTTAATTTCCGGAATGAGTCAGAATTAACATTGTCTAGATCAAAGTGGCAATGTTGGACTATATCTAAAATTTCTGGATCAGAAGTTAATTTTTTCCACTCATTCACAAAGTTTTTCAAACGACCAGCCATAAATGAACAATCACTAACCTTGTTTATTGTCTGTAGTTCTGACGGGGTCCCCGTCTGTAATTGAAGTTTTTTGCCGTCGCACCAGTGGTTGAAGTCGTGCCAGAAGACAGCATGCCTCTGCCACCTCTAAAAGATCCTCTAAATCGAGGATTTCTGAAGCCTCTTTGGAAATTACTGCGAATGGGCCTTCCTGTGAACATTTTGTTGCTGATTTTTGAGCAATCCTCGATTTCTTTGGCCACTTTCGACACATCTTCTCCAAACAAATAATTGGTGAAAGGCCGATTATGGTTGCACAAGTGGCTGTATTCTTTATTCAACTGCGGCCTCAAGAAGTCTTTACGAGTAAGATTTATTTGCTTATTGCAATGTCCAAGCAATGCTAGCACACTATTGAATTCTTCGATAAGCAGCCCAAATTTTTCATTGAATTGCTGTTTTGCTCCATCATTATCGTATTTATTCTCGAGCAAATTGAATTCCATCTCGGCCATACTGTGCACAGCTTTAGCAAGAATAGTAGCAGATTTTACAACAGATGTCTCAATGTTCTGCATCTTTTTATCTGTTGTTCTTGCATTATGGGAGACAGCATCCCAAATGAGAGGGTTGGTTTGAACAACTACCAAGCCTTCGCAGTTAGCAGGTCTGGCGTTCAATTCATCCTTGATTAAGTCTTGATAGCGGTCTTCATCAATACCATTCCTAAATAAATCAGTAATTGTAGAAGCCAAAGATGGATCAATATCTTTATCACAGTTTTCAGCTGATTTGAATCTCTTGCCCATAGAGCTAAATCTACTGATGCTAGTAGTAGCTTCATCTTCTGGTTCTTTCCTCTTTAATTCCAGACTCTGATGTATTTCCCGGCTTTCAGATTCGTATTGCTCAGAGCAATCCAACTGGTCATACTGCCAGTCCTCTTCATATGAAGCTAATCTATTAACAACTTCCGATATCTGCAAGCTCTGTTCATTCAATTTTTTCTCCTGCTCGGACATACGAGCCGTTTGTTTTTGAATGGTGTTTTGTAAATTATTAATTGCCGACAGCAATTTAGAATTGGTGTCATCCAATACAGTCCTAACAGCCTCAGCCTCGACAATATTCTTTTTCGAACCAGATGTAGCTTTCTTTGTCGTAGAACTGCGTTCTACTTTCGATTTCTCAGTTTGCGGATTTGATTCCGCCATCTTGATTTCCAGTTTGAACACCACGTGCTCGATCGTTTTCAAGTGAATAATCAATAGAAACGATATTTCCAAAGTCAATGTGCGTGCACTAATTAGGTAAAAATTGTTCGGCGAACAAAGGTGCACAGTTCCAACAAATTAAATGACAAATAATCAATCAACGATTGATTTTACGATGAAAAGCACATTGACGTTTTCAATCTTCCGCCATTTGCAACAACTGATCCGCGCATGCGCAACACATCTCATTTAAGACCGAACGGAAATTTTTTACGAAAAAGAATTGTAGATAGCTATTGCAGGTTAAATAACATTCCAAATGTATATGCCTTGGCCTTATAGTTAAGAAGAATATAAGGGTGTGTTCATGGGCAAGACACTTAATAGCTAGCCCTAGTGTACCCAGCTGTAGGAGTGGGTATCACTGGGTTTTAATCACTGCCTCACTTTCAGGGACGTGAAAAGATCTGGGTTGTGAGTGTTCGAGAGCCACTCTATAAGCAAAATTGCTTGCTCTAATTTTTCCCAATTTCGGGCCCCTGGGATAGATCTGTAACATGCTCTAGGCACATAATTTTAAGTAACACAGACAGAAATCAAAGTACTGAAAGTACTGTAAGCTAGCAAAGCAGGGTTAAATTTAGAAAATAGTTCCCTTGTTGGGTAGAAAACTTTGTAGACATTGAAGAAATTGCTTGTTACAAGCAATTTCTTCATTGTCCATAATGTTTTCCAAACCTTTTTTCTTGAGATGCTTAAAAGTCGGAGTTGAGTGGGAATGGGTTAAATAGCATGCTTTTGACAGATTTTTCTATAATTTGAATATAGTTTGCAATATTTCTGAAATACATAAGAACTACTTTTTATGGCATAGGCATTCAATGGATTTAGTGGTTAAGCCTACAATGGCAGTTTGCACTCGTTGACCTTTGAGACGACCTAAAAATTTTGTATATTAACTTAAGCTATCAAAGCTCATGCTTTGCTAGCTAAAAAACCAACCTAGTAATGGTGCGTATCAAAATATGATGTCCTACATTTTACATTTCATCAGGAGAAGACTTTCAAACTTGCTCTTACCAAGTGTTTCCCCAAACTTTGGACCTCTGAGGCAGGGCCTTGTTTTATCCCATGGATATAATAGCTTCATTGAATTTGGACAAGTCTATAATACTGTTCTGTGGGAAAGAGTTAACCCTTTCCTATTAAATCCCTGATTTTTACGTCCCTGTGATTTTATACAAGAGAAAACTTGCGGGAAAAGAAGAAATAATTGCTTATAACAAGCAATTTCTTCTTTTTTCACAATGTTTTAATTAGGTTCTATTGCCACTTTTTACAGTATTTCAGTCATATTGCCACAGCTGAACCACCTAATCCTAAATTCCTGGTATTTCTCACACAAGTACTACCACTACATCCTTTCCAAGCCTCCAGCTGCTCATTCTACTTCAGTCAACAATTAACCACTCATTGATGGGAGACAAATGTTGAAAAAGATATTTGACACGACTGGGGATCGAACCTGAGACACTGTCTGATGCACTATCACCTACACTATGGCCATGGCATGTTACAAGAAATCATTGTGGGATATGGGATCATTGTGGGATAATGTTTCTTACCATATATAATTGTTTTTTTTTTTAATTTACAGACATTCTAAATTGTCATCAGGAACTTCAATGAATTCGGACGAGGAAATTTTGATGTCTGGTTTTGGGATAAAGCCTGAAAAAATAATAAAATCATGCTACAAAACACACCGACTCAGATTCATCAGAATCATCTACCATAAGCGGGATTCCTTGCGACTTCCTGTCTTCGTACATGTCCCTCATGTCAATGATTTTTATTTCAAACTTCTCCATTGACCAGATCTGACTTCCACGAAGCTTTCTCCGTACCAAGATGGCAGGTTCACATACAAATGCTCCTCTCTGTAATAGAATATTTTCTCTCGTCTTGCTGAACCCGAAATATTCCTGTTCGGACAGGAGGAATGGACAAAGATCAGCCTGCACATATGTGCAGTCTGATCTTAGTCTACACCACCTGCTTGTCCAGTTAAAAGCAGAATCATTTATAAAATCAGTTTTCAATTGATATAATGGCCTTCAGTAATTTTATTCCTTTGATTTTAATGCAATTCTAAATAGGATTTTGTTCAGCATGACAAGGGTTAAAATAAGATCCAATTATATTAATAAATTAGGAAACAAAGTAAGTAGAGGAGGAATTTATTCATAAATGTAGATGCTATAGTTCTATGAAAATTTTGACCTTGATCTGTGGCATAACTTCAACCCATTCCCACACAACAAAATTTTAGACTTGTCCAAATTGACAGAAGTTACATAACAATTCAATGCTGATGAGATATTGAAAAAAAATTTTCTTTTGGGGGAGAAAACATTGTGGATAATGAAGAAATTGCTTGTAACAAGCAATTTCTACATTTTCCACAATGTTTTCCTAAGTGTTTTTCTCTTTGGTGTGTCTAATAGCGTCATTGAGTGTAAATGAATTAATGCACTTTGAAATGTCATCTGCAACTTCTTCCAATTTGGACCAGTCTAAAATTTTGTTGTCTGGTATTGGATTAAATTGAAAAACTAGAAAATTATTTCTTGGAAATATTCCAAGTTGTATACGTGAAGTTACATCCAACTTGGTTCAAGAGCTGAGGTTGCTTCGGTTGAATGGGGTCTATCGCCACTTTCAACAGTATTTCAGTTATGTCAAAGCGGCACCTAACAATGGATTCCTGTTATTTCTCATGCCAGTTCTACCTCAACATCCTTTCCTAGCCTCCAACAGCTAATCCCACTTAGGTTCACGATTATTCACCCATTGGTGGGAGACAATGTCAGAAAGGATATTTGAAGCTGCCAGGAATACAAGCCTCAGGACCCTACGATTTGGAGTCCTATTAGGTACCAACTGCGCTATGGCAGCAGCTTGAGATCACTTTGGACTGAATGACATACCAAAGGAAGAATTTAAACACAGTATGGTAACTATAACACTTTCCCAGATTTTTTCAGGGAGCAACAAAATATTCTTGAAAAATTGCAAATCTTCCCATGATAGAGAACATAGGGTGAAAAGTAACCAACCAATAAGGTATAAAATATTGTGGGAAAAAGAAGAAATTGCTTGTTACAACAAGCAATTTCTTCTTTTCCCACAATGTTTTCTCAAGTTTAAGATCAGAGGGACGAAAAAAAAAAGGGATTGTTAAGGAAAGGGTTACGAAAAATGAATTCACATTTCTGAAAAGAGAACATACCCTTCTATTTGGACTGAGATTTGAAGCAGGTATCTGCAGTGTAACATGAAACTCTGTCTGTTTACCCATCTCCTCAGCAAGGAAATTAGCTTCTCTCACAAGAGCATTGGCTTTCACAACCTCTTGGCGTAACTTGGCTAGACTCTGTTTGAACATCTTGTCTCTAAAAATCAATAATGCAATTTTTAATTTTGTCTAAAACAGGCGTTCTGATTAGTCAAAAAAATTATTCATAACTCCATGAAAAAATTTGAGCAGACAGTGATTTTGAATGATTTTGCTTTTTTCCCTTGAGGCTATTTGATTACAAGAAATGAAGAGATTATTTTTTTGTTTTCATGGAGCAATGAACTGAAATAACTAATTACGCTTCGCATATTCATAGTGCGATTAGAAAATTCTCTTCATCTCTAAAGGCCTATTTACACATTCAAAATTTTTAGCTACGGTGCTGCTACAATTTGCCACAAATCTTAAGATCGTCAGGTACCATGGTGATTTGTAGTAGAACCATGTTGAATTGTGGTAAATCTTGCTGAATCGGTATGATTCGTAGCGCAACTGTAGCTGAATCATGCTTATTCATCTTAGCTATATTCGTGGGTATTTTGTGAGAGATCTTAGCCAGTCTTGGATTCTTTGACACCACAAATTCGCAAATTTACTAAAAATTGTGTATGGTTGTCCTAAAGGTCATTTAGGTTTTGCTACAAAGCTCCACTATTGGCTCGTGTTACTTCCCCTGCGATTCGTACTAGTACCGTATTGAACCATACAAGCACCATGAGCATTTGTTGGGCCACCATGGTTAATCCATATTAACTGTAGCTGGGCTGTCATTAATTGTCCTTGATTTATAGAGATACCTTACAGACACTGTACTTATATCCTGGGCATATTTACTGGAATTGTAGTGACACAATTGCTGAGCCAGGAATACTTTGGCGGGACTTATAGACTAAGATCAGCCTACACATACATGCAGTCTGATGTTGAGATAATCTGTCAGAGTTTTATATAGATTTAGCAAAGATATTGACCCACAATATTATAGGGTCTTCCAGTGATTTAAGTCCCCTGATTTTAATGAAATTCTAGAGAAGAATTGCATTCATCATGGTAAAGGTTAATATCTTATTCAAAAAACCTTCTGATGCTATCTTGATTTATTCATTTTTATAATTCTTTCATATTCACAATTTGAATTATCATCACCTTGTAAAATTTTAGTCAAGTCAAAATTGTACGTTATTGCAGACATTAAATCATATGCTGACAAATAAGAGAAAACCATGTTACAGAAATTCTAGAAAATATTTTGTTGGAACAAGAGCAGAGCGGCATATATTATGTCAGATATTGTCAGAGAGAAAACACTGTAATACTACCCCTTGTCATGGAACCCTGCAACATTCCTGTTTTGACACAAGGTCTAGACAGATATGATTTGATGGTTTTGATAGCCTTACTTCTTCATTGAATCAAACTACAGGATTATGTTGTAATTGGTAAACATAATTTGAAAATAAAAGCAATGATAGTACATCTACTTGTTGAATCTAATCTAGGGCAAGCCAGGGATCTGACAAGAATCAAATTGAACTTCCGGGAAATTTTTCGGTCTTTGCAAAAAACCTAATGTGACAATGACAAATGATAGTGACGAAATCTCCATGTAATAATCTCGGGATTAAATCCCGTGGGACATGTTTCCTGTAAGGGACAGTCATTGCAATAAGTCAATTTATTCTCGTGAGATTGCGGAAGAAAATCAAGACCAATCCTCATTTCTTACATAGCCTATCTGATCAACCCTTAAAAAGAAGAAAACAATCAACACAATCCAGCACACTCTCTCTTTTTTAGGTCGTTTTTGAGAATATTGTGAGAGAAGATGAAATTACTTGAAACAAGTAATTTCTTCATTTTCAACTATGTTTTCTATCCAGAAAGATAATGAACAAGACAAGAACTGGACACACAAACACATCAATACACAAGCATACACTAAAACATGGACAGACAACTCTACAGGTTCAACATGATATTTTACATTTAGTAGACAAGTTTAAATAAATCGTAAGAATACTTTTTTTTTTCAATTCAAACCATATTTTACATGTTTATTCTTAGATTATTTAAGAGAGACATATTTCAAGCCCCTGGGCTCGAAAAAAAAAAAAAAAAAAAGAGGTGGAAGAAAACAAACAAAGGCCCAGTCTAATACATCATCCAGAATGGCAAGTACAGTGGACCCAGTCTATATGTTTTGTCCAGTCTGATGACCTTATTTGGTCTAATCAAGATGGTTAACTCCCAGTTGACCATTAGGATAATTACATCAACTGGACAAAAGAAATCTCAGACATAAATATCTGGAGAATTCAGACACTTTATCATAAGAAATTATTAGCTGTTTCTGGCAAACATGGTTTCTCAAGCAGAAAAAATATTTTTGACCATTTCATCTTAACTCTTGTCATGCCACCATGCCGTATAAATTACCATACTGAATTGCTGTCAAATCAAAGGGCTGAAACCACTGATAGAACTTGTTTTTCAAAAATCAATATTTTTTTTAGAAATCAACTTCATAAACAACTCTGACAGGAAAAGTACAAGCAGGAGGCATAGACTAAGATCAGCCTGCACATAAGTGCAGTCTGATCTTAGTCTACACCACCTGCCAAAACTTGAATTTTCAGGGTTCAGCATGACAAGACATAAGATTCACATTTGTCATATGACCTTAACCTTGTAATCTTCATAATAGTCTAGAGCTGCTGTCCTTTTAAGTTGTTTGAAAATAATTATGATAGCACTATAGAAACAAGATGTGTTTGTGAAACACTTTGCCCCCAAAACTGGAATTCTTTAGAAATGGGTAAAGAGTTAAAATTTTGACCTTGACCTTGATGAAATGAACTTCCCCAGTTGCGCCTTGTTGAGACCTATCTACATACCAAATATTAGCATTGTAACTTAATCAGGGTTGAAGTTATAGGAAAATGTTTAGTTGGCAGGTTAAGTTTTGCAGACAGACAGACAGACAGACAGACAGACAGACGGATACCGGTAAATCAGTATGCCCCCGATCTTATCGATGCGGGGGCATAATAACTATTTTTGGGATTTCTATTAATTTATTTAGCAGCATGCATTCTGTATGCAGATCTATGCCTTAACTTTTGCTAAAAGTGCAAAGGAGCGGCTAGTAATAAATCTCAGTTGAAAAAGTGACAGGATGAAAATGAAGTTAGAGTTACCATTCTTGATTCTAGAGTTGACTTCAATATCTAACCCATTACCAGATGGCAAAATATTAAGACTTGTCCAAATTGAAAGAAGTTGCAAACAACAATTCAAAGTTAATAATTTTTTTATCTTTTCAACTGTCTGGCTAGCAAACATTGTGGAAAATGAGGGTATTGTTTCTTTTTTACACAATTATGTTTCCAAATTTTTTCACTGGAGGGGCGTCAAAAAGCATCATTGTGTGGGCATGGGTTAACCCATTACCAGGTGACACAATTTTAGACTGGTCCAAATTGAAAGGAGTTGCAGATGACACTAAAAAGTTTATGAAATTTTAGACAGTTCAACTTTCTAGTTAGAAAACATTTCTTCAATTTACGAAATGTTTTCCCAAATAGTTATTTTTAGGGGTGTCAAAAAGCGTCACTGTGTGGGAATGGGTTAAGCTATAACAGAAATTTTACAAAATATTGTGCTGAAAATCACAATTGCTACAATGTTAGGTTAGATTAATGAACTTGAAAGTAAACATGTTAAATTAAGTACAAGCATCTGCATCATTGAAAGGTCTGTTTTCTTAGCCAATTATAAATTTCATAATTTTGAGCTAAGTCAAAATCAATTGATTCTGAGTTAAAATAAAAAGAAATGTTACAAACAATTGTATAATTTCTGATCAAGATATAAAATCTACTAGTTCACTTTTTTGTATTTTACAATAGAATCCGGTCATCTTTTCTTAAAGACATCATGCTTGTGGCTACATATGAAACACCTTTGAGATTTCCAAAGAATATCATCAAAATATTGAATTGATCCCCCCCACAAACACACTCACAAAATGACAAAATTTTCTTTGAGAATCATAATTATTTCTCAGTTTCAAAACGGTTAATCTATCTATTCATCAAAAAACTTCAAGTTTTTTTTTAAGAAATGATTAAAATGATAAAGTTTAGAACAATAATAAGAAAATTATAAGACAAATATCCACCCTTTCCCTGGGTTAATTCTAAGCTATTATCTTCTATAGGCAAGAAAAGTAACCAATAAGACAAAAACCTACTCTTTACCACATTAATCCTTGATCTATTTTTAGAACTGCAAAGAGGAATACTTTTTCTAAGTGTATGAACACAAGAAAATATGAAATTCCAGTTTACTGTAAAATTTAGAGTTACATCAGTATTCCTTGGTAACTGGGTGTTCATCCACTTCAGAGGCTAGAAAGCATGGTTTTAAACAAAAACTTTTAAAACCTTTCACTCCAAACTCTTTTCTGGGGGTACTTACAAGAATTGTTTTAATAGAGAAGTCAAATGAATTTCCACAACAAAGGGATTCAAAGAGAAAAAACTGTTTGAAAGTAACATTAAACCAGCTATCCAGAGCTGTGAAAACCAAGAAGTCTCAGAAATCCACTGTACAATTTCCTTTAACAGACAACACATCCTTCTCACTAACCATAAAAAAATCTCCTATTAAGAATGGCCTTGAGTGGCATTTCAGAAATATTGTGACAATGACAAAATAGCTTACAACAAGCAATTTTTTCAGTGTCCACAAAGTTTTTTTTTAACCTAAAATAACCCGAAGATATTGAAATTCACCACATTGAAATTATGACCTGCAACTTCTTTAGAACCAGTCTGAAATTTGTTGTCAGGTAGCAGGAAAAGCTGCACTATTTGTTTAAAGTTCCAGTTCAACATTAAACGGCGTTATTTTGCAAAATTTATGGCCAGTAATGTGTATCCAAAAATTAAATTATTTGGTTGGTGATCTAAATGTCGTCACTACAGCTTGAATAAGGTTTAAGTCACCAAACCAAAAAAATGCACACCTTAAATGTCAACCAATGTCAAAGTTCTTTCTTTCACTTACAGTCTAATTGAATGATTTGATTGGTCAATTGATTCTTTGACAGTCACAATCTGTCAATTGTTAGAAAATCAAAGCACAGGCTCATTTATGGATGGTGGGTATCAACACACAATTAACCCATAACAAGAAATCAAAATTTTAGACTTGTCAAATTGAAAGCAGTTGCAAACAATTCATAGTTATTGAAATTTAAGAATCCTTGTTACCAGCAATTTATTCTTTTTTCACAATGCTTTTCCATTTTTTCTTGGCTGGCATCATAAAGCATCATTGTGTGATATTGGGTTAATGTAGAATGACCATTCTTCCTTACTTTGACCTCTGCTGGGTGCAATCTCTTTTTTCAAACATTGTTTTACCAAACCCTTGGAGGTCCCTTTTTGACAAATATTTCACATAATTATGTGAATCGTACCTTTCTAAAGCCCATTGTTGATACTTCCTCTGTATCCCACTCTGAACCCCAGTAGGAGTCAGTTTGCTCATCTCTAAGGGTGGGAAGGGCATTGACGGGGTCCCGGGGGACATAAGTTGGAATCTCAACATCTGCATCTGTCTCTCATACATCTGGCGCTGTTTTTCCAGAGCCTCTGCAACAAGTAATAGAAGTTCATTTTCCAAAACCATTTACTCTTGAGACTTTTTGAACGTATAAATCTTACTTGCCAGACTATGAAATATTGGACATTACCAAGTTCAAGGAAGTTTTCAAGTTGATAAAATTCTAGCGTATTATTACTCAGCATATTTTTACATATCACAAATTATCCCATTCCCACACAATGACACATTTAAATGCCCCTCAATATAAAAGCTTTAGAAAACATTGTGGAAAATGAAGAAATTGCTTGTTACAAGCAATTTCTTCATTATCCACAATGTTTTCTACCCCAAAAGACAAAGATTTTAAAGATTTCATCAACTTGAAATTGTCGTCTGTAACTTCTTTGAATTTGGACTGGTTTACAATTTCATTGTGTGGGAATAGGTTAACACCAAGATCAATGCATGCAGAAGTCTGATATTCAGCTTTAGGGTGTTTGATAGTGAATTAGACATATAAGTTGAGCAAAGGACATAATTCTTACAACAAGAGGGCCGTTGGCCCTGGGGCGCTCACCTGAGATAAAGGCTCTTTTTCTTTCAACAGTCTAATTTCATGTTAAGGTTAGATTATGAAACAAGTGGGCCACAATTAGATATAAAGACTATGAACCTGGGGATCCAAAAGTCTAAATTACAAATTCCAAGGCTTTAGTGCTGATTTGAAAGAAGGAAAAAACTTTTTCAATGGGTTATAATTTCAGAAATAAGAAAGAAGTCTGTGAACTGATGCTTCATGCCTATACCCCCCCCCCCCCCTGGGTCTGCCTCTGGAGACCCGAGGATCATGATTTTAGCTATTTTGAAAGAGGTCAAAATAATGATACTTCATGCAAAATATCAAGGGGTCTGGAGGAGAAGATTTTTAAAGATTATTTTAAAATTTCACTTTTGTTGCCATGGCAACCAGAGTTTTTAACAGATTTCAATTCTTTTAGTTATTTTTGATGGGGACCACCTAAGGAACATTTCTGCCAAATTTGGTTCAAATTAGCCCAGTGGTTTAGGAGGAGATGTCTTTTAAAGAAATTGTTGACGAACGACGCATGACGCACGACGGACGACGGACAAAAGGGGATCACAATAGCTCACTTGAGCACTACATGCTCAGGTGAGCTAAAAATATATTGAGAATAATTCTCCTTGTTGACATACATTGTATGCTATTTATCTGATTAAAACAAGTCAATCATTCAAATTAACATTTTTAGTCCATAAAACATGTTTATTATTATTATTTTTTTTTTTCTGTAACCCATTTCTAAACAACAAAATTTGACATCAGAGTTAATGATTTCTTGAACAAAATTTTAAACTGACCCAAATTGAAAGAAGCTGCAGACGATTTCAATTTGATTGAATATAGAATTCTTTTGTCTTTTTGGTTTAAAATATGTGGATAATGTAGAAATTGCTTGATACAAGCAATTTCTTCATTTTCCACAATGTTTTTCAAAGCATTTTTCTTGAGGGGGCGTAAAAAAGGGGGCTTGTGTGGAAATGAAATAATTAGATCAAAATCTTTGAAGAAATCAGATACAGAGTCATCTAAGGAGCTTTTTGTATTTTTTTTATTGAAATCCATCTACTGAGGAGAAAACTTTCAACATTTTCACTAAACATCATGTATGAAAATCAGCGCTACCCATTAAAGCTATATTTCTATGCAAACAAAATTCTTTCAAGAATCTGATAAAGGATCACAAAAGGATTATTCTGTGAAATTTGGATGAAATCTACTGACTGGTTTTTGAGAGGAAGCTTTTTTAAGTTTTCACTATATACCATATATGTCATGAAGGCTTGATTCATAAAAGCCAACTAAATGATTTTAAACTAACAGTCTGATTGGTCGAAAAGAATTATTCATAACTCCATGAACAAAATTTTGAGCATGCAGTGATTTTGTATGCTTCCGCACAAAATAGTCCCATACAAAAAGGTATCAATATTTTGTAAAGCTTTTTGAGTTTTTTGCTCCATGCTATTAAATTATAAGGAATGAAGAGAATATTTTTTGTTTTCATGGAGGTATGAATCGAAAAACCTAATCACACAATGTATGAATCCGCTTTGTGGATTCATACATTGTGCAATTAGGTTTTTCGGTTCATACCTCCATGAAAACAAAAAATATTTTCCTCATCTGTTAAATATTTTCAGGAATTCAATTGATATTTAATCATCTTTGTATATTCAGCAAACAATTCAAAGTAACTGAAATCATAAAAACAGTTCCAGAAGAGAATTTCAAACTTTCATTATTTTACAAAGGTCAAGTCATGTAAAATTCATTTACTATGTCCTATGTCTATGCAAGTGAGTTGACCCTTTCCTGTTTTACAAAATCTTAGACCTGTCCAAATTCAAAGGTTTTGCAGATGAAATTTAAAAAGGATTTGATTTCAAAATAACCATTCAGTAGGGTAGAACATATTGTGTAAAAAGAAGTACTAATCCATAAAGACTACATTTTTAACCTCATCAAAATTTGTTTGTTTTTTTTAATCTGATCAAAATTTTTTCAACAAATCAGGGCCCAAGATTTTTAAACTTTTTCGTGCTCAATTGAGAATTTGAATAGATATCATGTTCTAATTTCAATTGAATATTAAGTGTTACACAACCTAAAAATATTGTCAATTATTTTCATGCAATTACCATAGGATCTAACCAGAAATACATCTTTAATCTCAACTTGAAGTTTGAGTATATTCTCAACTGAGTACGAAAAAGGATTTATAATCTCGGGGCCCTGATAAAGGGTTCCTTAAGAATCATCTCTGTAAAGTTTGGTTGAAATCTGTGCAATAGTTTCTGGAGAAGACTTTACAGACACCCAAGACAATATCCCACTAGATCTTAGCCATTGGGGCTAAAATAAGAGTAAACTATTGTATAAAACACTTGGAGAAGAGGAGAAAATGCTTGTTTATACTTTTCTCACAAAGTTTTCTGCATCATATTTTTCTTAAGCACATAAAAATGAGGGATTGTGTGGAAAAGTTTCAGTTATAAAGACATGATAATTAAACGATTTCAATTTTTCTAGGAATGCAAAATTCAGGATATATTGTCAATTCCTGCAGAGTCACAATGAAACCTCTATGGTTTCACCTTAATCACACACAAGCACTAATTACTGTAAGAAACAAAGTGTAATTTTCTTCCAAATAATTCAATGTTTCAGAGATCTAATTTTTGCTACATTTACACTAACATTAGAGGGCATAAGCCCATCCTTATCCCTTCAGAAAATTGTCAAGGGATGAGATTTTGAAATTACTTAAACACATTCCCACACAGTCTTGCCTTTTTACAACCCTAAAGAACTGTTTTTGAGAAACCAAAGTCCAGAATGAAGGAACTTTCGGTCAATTTGAAAGAGGCATATCATCCATGGGCAATTAAAATATTGTATATATAGCTTTATCCAAGCTGTATCTACATCATTTTATGGCTCACTGCCAATATTATCATCGTTGTCATTCTAAAACCTTGTAACTACAGCTTGATTCAAGCTGTAGTTACAAGGTTTTGGAATGACAACGAAAATATGGGTATTTGATAAGCTCCTCCATCAAGAGCAATAACTTTCATCAATTTTGTAATTTCAAGGCTTGTCATACCTCAACTTCTCCTTGCCTAACAATATATACTTCCAAATCTTGAAACAACTTAGAAGTTGAAATGGCTTCAAAAATTTTATTTTACAAAAGTTCCCTCCTGATGAAAGCCCCTAGGTGCAACGTAATATACAGACAGGTGTCATACCTTAATTTCTCATTTATACTTCTGTCAGACAGATATCTGTTTTTATTTCCTATAACCCTTTCATGTACAATCCTTGATATTTAACATCTCTGTGATATTAACCCTTGTCATGCTGAACCCAGAATATTCCGGTTTTAGCAGGTGTAGACCAATATTAGCCTGCACATAAGTGCAGTCTGATCTTGGTCTACACCACCTGCTTGCACTTTTCCTGTCAGAGTTGTTTATGAAATTGATTTCTAAGAGAAAAAGATTTTTTGAACATCAAGTTCTATCAGTGCTTTCAGCACTTTGATTTTACAGCAATGCATTAAGGTAATTTATACAGCATGACAAGAGTTAACAAACATTTTTTTTCTTTTCCCACAATATTTTCTATCATAAAGGACTGATAATTTTTTAACTGTTCTTACTATATTATATTGCCAGCAACCCCTTTGGATTTGGATTGGTACAACTTTTTGATAAACACTAAATAGTGAATTCACATATATTTACTCTAAACTACCATAAAATGATTATTGGAGAAATTAATCCTCAAATGAGAGGAAAATCCTCATAAATATCAATGGAAAAATTGCTTCATCAAAGCATTTTTTTCTAATAATGTTTCCTACCCCCAATGGCATTTACTTTTCAATTTCCATATATTTGAATTCTCGGCTGAAAATTCTTTGAATTTTGACCAGTCCAAAATTTTGTTGTATGAGCAAAAAGTCAAAATTGTTTAACATACCTTGTTTGTCCTCTTCGTATTGTTTCTCTACAGCGCTGATTGCCTCAGAGATGGGATCGTTACTGAATTCCTTCATCATGAGTTCTTGTTGTGCAAAGTTATAATCTATAGTCTGATCTGCATCAGGGCTGTTGGTAGAAGGACCTGAAATATAAAAGGATCATAAGATGATTATTCTATGAAGTAAAATTGCCTGTCTTACTAGCACTTTTTCTCTTAACCCTTTCCCGCACAATGACACTTTTAAACGCCCCTCAATACGAAAGCTTTGGAAAACATTGTGGAGAATGAAGAAATTTTACACAATGTTTTCTACCCCAAAGGATATTGATTATAAAGATTTCATCAACCTAAAATTGTCATTTGGAACTTCTTTGAATTTGGACAGGTCTGAAATTTTGTCCTTTAGGAATGGGTTAAAGTGTACACCTGTATGTGTGTATTTGGGGGGGGGGGGCTTGGGGATGTTACCCTAAAATACCTATTTGATAATTCACAGTCACTTTGAACTGCTATGAACTATTGTGATTTAAGAATGAAAAGGTCCAAATTTAAAACATTGCAGATGACAATTTCAAGTTTGTATGATTTAAAAATATTTTTCTATTTGGGTAGAAGACATTGTGAAAAATGAAGAAATTGCTTGTAACAAACAATTTCTTTATTTTCTACAATACTTTCAAAAGCTTTCTTCCTAAGGAGGGGAAGATGTCGTGAAAAGAAATGGCATTGTGTGGAAATGGGTAAATATAGTCTATAATTGAGCACACAAAACAACCACAGCACATATTGATTATAGTCCGTGACTGAAATACAGTATGAAAACAGAAATTGAACTCCATTTTATCTAAGCTTCAAATCCAGTGTCACCAACACCACTGTGTTATGTAATATGAAACTTTATTGCCCTATAGTTTAGTTGAACAAAAAAAGTCAACCCTTTATCTACAGCAATTGCCCCCCCCCCAATCAATTTACTGAAATTTGAGAATTACAAGATTTTTTACTAGTCCAAAATGAAAGAAGTTGCAGATAATAATTTTAAATCAGTGAAATTTATCAAAGCTCTTCTGTAATTACAGGGTAGAAATATTGTGCAAAGTGAAGAAATAATCAAATGGCTTGTTACAAGTAATTTCTTCAGACTCCACAATGATTGTCTAAGATTTTTATCATTAGTGGCAAAAAATCGCAACAAACAAGAGGGTCAAGGTGGCCCTAGATCATTCATCTGAGTTCTTTATTGAAAAAAGAAACATGAAAGAGGGACCTATGAAGAGAAAAGCAGTACACAAGCCTAATAAGTTTTCAGTATATACCATATATGGCAATTAGCCCCACCTATTTAAGCCATATTTTTCACCGGATCAATATCATTTTATATAATCTGATAAAAGGTCAAAGTACCACTCCTGTGAACTTAAACTGAAATTCATTCACTGGTTTCTGAGTAGAAGATTTTCAAAGAATTTACCTAATAGGAAAATTAGCTCCCACAATTTAAGCCATGTTTTTCATCCTATCAATATTCTTTGAATGAATCGGATAAAAGGTCACACAAGGATCATTCCTGTAAAATTTGGTTGAATTCCATTTGCTGGTTTCTGAGAAGAAGCTTTTTAAAACTTAACCATATATGGTAATTAGCCCCTTCCATTTAAGTCATTTGACAAAATTCTTTGAAGGAATTCGATTAAGGGTCACACAAGGATCATTTCTGTGTAATTGGGTTGAAGTCCATCAATTGGTTTCTGAGAAGAATAATTTTAAAGCTTAAATCATATATGGAAATTATCCCCACCCATTAAACCCATGTTTTTCATCAAATCCAAATTCCAAATAATTCATTTGTGTGAATAGCACTTACTGTTTTTTTTTGTCTTGAAAGTAAATTCTCCTTTTTCTCACATTATTTGTTTGCAATCATAATCTTCAAATTTTTAGCCATCTGGATTTTCAATTCACACATACTTTGAAATGGTGTGTGCCGTCTCTTTGAGTTTAGGAAAGTCTAAAATTTTGTCCTTGTAATGGGTCAAAACTTCTGAACAATCTAAGGACATAGATGGTATAATTGCACCTGTGATTATTTGCCATCAAATTATCTAAACTTAGGAAATAATTATCTCTTTTTGATAACTTCAGTAACTCTTTTACCCATTTCCAGATAGGATAATGCAAAGTAGTTGCAGACGACAATTTTAAGTTCATGGAATTTAACCCTTGTCATGCTGTATAAATTACCTTTCTATATTGCTGTAAAATCAAAGGGCTGAAAGCACTCATAGAACTTGTTCAAAATTCAATATTTTTTTAGAAATCAATTTCATAAACATTTTTGGCTGGAAAATTACAAGCAGGAGAGGAAAACCAAGATCAGACTGCACTTATGTGCAGGCTGATCTTGGTCTACATCTCCTGCCAAAACCGGAATAATCCGGGTTCACCATGACAAGGGTTAAGATTTTTTTAACTTCCTGGATAGAAAACAGTGTCTTAAATGAAGAAATTGCTTGGTGCAAGCAATTTCTTCATTTTACACAATGTTTTCCCAATTGCTTTCCTTGAGGGGCATCAAAAGGGGTCACTGTGTGGGAATTGGTTAATAATTCCAGTATATTGAAATAATTTGTTGACCTTTCCTCCTTTTCCCTAAATGTTTCACAAGTCTTCTTTCTGACAGTCAATTTAACTTATTTTTGAATGAATCTCTTCAATTGATTATCGTCTAGACCCATCTATACTGACATTACAAAATTATGCTAGACCTATCCCCGATAACTAGAGGTGCTTGAGAGCCTGTATCGCTCCTAAGGCCTGATTGCACAGATTAAGCAAATGGTGTTTTCAGGCTATGTTTCCAATTGATCTAAATTAATTGATGGTATCAGAAACAGTGACCAGAGGACCATTCAGTGAAATTTGATTGAAATACATCAACTGGTTTCTGAGAAGATTTTCAAAACTTTTACCATTATATAGAAATTAGCCCCGCCCATTTAAGCCATGCTTTTCATTTGATCAAATTTCTTTAAAGGAATCCGATAAAGCGTAATCTGAGATCATTCCTACAAAATTTGATTGAAATCAATCCACTGGATTCTACAAAGATTTTCAAACTTTTTACCAGATATGGGAATTAGGCCCGCCCATTAAAGCCATTTTTGGCATCTGATCAAAATTCTTGAAGAATTCTGATAAAGGGTCATTTCAGTTTTATTTGCTTGTAATCATTTATCCACTGCTTTCTGAGAAAAAGATTTTTAAAGGTTTCAACCCATATGGAAATTTGCCGCATCCATTGAAGCCATGTCTATCATCTGATAAAAATTCTTTAAAGGAATCTGATAACTGGAACTGTCGCCTGTAAGGGCTGACGAATACCCCCACTGCCACCTCTCTTTAAACGAGGCCAAATTGTAACCATTGAAATGTTAGCCATTCATGATTTATCAAGTGGACAATTTTTTTTTCAAATTTTAAGTCAATGAGGGGCAATGACTGTGTAAAAAAATAGGGATTTTGTTCAACATTGAATAGGGGTGTAACGATAGATCGATAGGTCGATGTATTGTGATAGTGACAGTCACCATATCGATGTATCGTTTGCAATTCCTTGACATCGATAACTATCGCAATAGTTTGTTCAGATATCAATAGTTTCAATAGTAAACATTCAAAGCTTACTTACACCGAAATTCAATGTTTTCTTGGTCTCTTTGGTTAAAATAGAGAGAGACAGAACAAGTTTTCTGTGTAACTTATCCTACTTTCACTTCCTATTATCACGTGATAGGCACGTATGATTTGTTTCTTCCGTACTCCGTTTTTGTTTAGGAAAAGATTTTCAACTTTCAATTTACGAAGTGAAAAGGTCCTAAAAAATTCAAAAGCATGTTTAGTTAAAGCTTATTATCAATGTTTTATGAATTCACAACGCTAAAACTGTCGAAAAATGAAAATAAGTCATTCATAAATGATATTCAATTAATTACAATAATTAATTACTTATTTCGAGCACACAAATCGAGTTATTTTGTTTTACGTATTTTTGGCGTCTTTAGAGATTGCGCAAAAAAAAAAATCACTAAGGCCCTTGTTGGGATCATTTTGGCTTCGTAAAGAAAGGTGAAAACATAGATAAAAAGAGAGTCGCCTGTAGACTATGCTATCTATAGAGATTAACATAGAAAATAAACAAAGTAACATATACAAATAGTATCGTAATATATCGTGATTGATTTCTGACAATAGTGATAGTATCAAGATATCAAAACTGTGATAGTAAATTTATCGCGATAGTGATTTTCTAAGCTGATAGTCATCCCTAACATTGAAGATGGAAATTATTGATTTCGTGCAACATCGAACATGGCGTTTATGTTCTGAAACAAACATGTGAACCACTTTTATCTATTTAATCTGTAAACATGTTCAGGAGTTATGATTTATTCTCTATATATTGTATATAAGAAAATAAATCGAAGGGGCATAACTCCTGAAACAATTGATTAATCATTATGATAATTGCAGGTGCACAAGTTCCCATTACCAAGGAAGATTTCTGTAAAGTTTAAGCAAAATTGGTCTGGAAATGTGGAAGGAGATGAGGACACAAAACTATGTCCACGGACAGACCAACAGACAGACGGACGAACAGGCAGACAGACCAACCAACAGACAGACAACCTAATACCAGCATACCTCCCCCCTAACTTTGTACATGTGAACCACTTTTATTTTTTAAATCTGTCAACTTTTATTTTTTAAATCTGTCAACCAGTTAACGAGTTATGATTTATTCTCTATATATTTTCATAAGAAAATAAATCAAAGGGCCATAACTCCTGAAACTATTGATTAATCATTATGAAAAATGCAGGTGCACAAGTTCCCATTGCAAAGAAAATTTTGGTAAAGTTTCAGCAAAATTAGAATGGAAATGAGGGAGGAGATGAGGGCCCAAAATTATGTCCACGGACGGACGAACAGACCAACAGACAGTTTCCCCCCCCCCCCCATAACTTTGTACATGCGAACCACTTTTATTTTTTAAATCTGTCAACCAGTTCAGGAGTTATGATTTGTTCTCTATATATTTTCATAAGAAAATAAATCAAAGGGCCATAACTCCTGAAACAGTTGATTAATCATAAAGAAAATTGCAGGTGCACAAGTTCAAAGTGCAAGGAAGATTTTGGTAAAGTTTCAGCAAAATTGGTCTTGAAATGTGGGAGGAGATGAGGACACAAAATTATGTCCATAGACGGATGGACAGACAGACAACCTGATTCCAGTATACTCCTCCATAAATTCGTTGTTGGGGGTATAATTAAGGGTCATCTGAGGATCATTCCTGTGAAATTAGTTGAAATCCATCCAATTGTTACTAAGAAGAAAATTTTCAAAACTTTTACCAAATATGGAAATTAGCCTCGCCCATTTAAGCTATGTTTGATCAAAATTCTTTGAAGGAATCTGATAAGGGGTGGCCCAAGGAACATTCCAGTAAAATTTGGTTTAATTCAATTAACTGGTTTTTGAGAAGAAGATTTTTAAAAGGTCTCACCCCATATGCAAATTTGACCCTACTTTATAAGCCATGATTTACTTCCGATCAGATTTTTTTGAAGGAATCTGATAAAGGCTCACCCAAGGATCATTTCTGTGAAATTTGGTGGAATTATGTTCAGTATATCCCGAGGGGAAGATTTTTAAAGTAACAGACAGACAGGTTGAATTCTGTTCAGTACTTTCTGAGGAGAAGATTTTTCAAAGTTTACGGACAGGCGGACACAAGGCCATGACAATAGCTCCCTGGCTATGTTTTCCATATTGTGTTTTCTCGAGAGGCATCAGAAAGCATCATTTGTGGGAATGGATTAAGTGCAGTATTGAACTCGCAACATTCTTGCCAAAAGTTTTCGTATGTTGACCACAATTGCAACATGCACAATTTAAATTCGATGAAATGTAGATTTTCTCTATTTTCTGGGTAGATTGTGGAAAACTAACAATTTGCTGATCCCATTCCCAGACGGCATAGTTCTAGACTAGTCCAAATTCAAAGGAGTTGCAGACAAGAACTTAGAATTTATGAAATCTTATGTTTTATCACCTTTCTCGGTAGAAAAAATTGTGTAAAATGAAAAAATTGTTTGTTTCAAGTAATGTCTTCATTTTACACTCTGTTTTCTCAGTTGTTTTTCTTGAGGTGGGCGTCAAAAAGCGTCACTGTTTGGGAATGGGTTTTTAAAATAAATCTGACTGAAAAGTGAAAAACAGGTGATGTAGACTAAGATCAGTCTGCACTTATGTGCAGGCTGATCTTTGTCTATACCTTCTGCCAAGACAGGAATAATCTGGGCTCAGCATGCCGAGGGTTATTTTCATAAAAGTTTAACCCTTGTTATGCTAAACCCGGAATATTCCTGGTTTGGCAGGAGGTGTAGACCAAGATCAGCCTGCACATAAGTGCAGTCTGATCTTAGTCTACACCTCCTGCTTGTACTTTTCCTGCAAGAGTTCTTTGTGAAATTGATTTCTAAAAGAAATATTGAGTTTTTAACAACAAGTTCAGTCAGCACTTTCAGCCCTTTGATTTTACAGCAATTCAGCAAGGATATTTATATAGCATGACAAGGGTTAATATAGTACACTGTAACATCCTTTTCTTTCTTTTATGAAAATCTAACATCGAATAGACACTACATCCTCTCCAGGCTTATTAACCCAAAACAAACTAAAGAAAGTGTCTAGACGAGACAAACTTGTATATAAAAGGTTACCTATAATTAAGACCAGATTCAGAGACCATAGATCATATTTTTCTGGGTTCTTATAGTAATTATCTGTACATCGAACACATATATCAACCCTTCTACGAGGAGGTCATCCATGCAAACCAGCTCAAATGATTTTTTTTTTCTTTTCAGAAAAAGACAGCAACCAAAAAATCACTTTTCAAATTAAAAATACATGTACATAGTTACATGTACTTGAACTAAATCACCAGACAACAAAATTTTAGACTGGTTCAAATTAAAAGAAGTTGCAGATGACAATCAAAAGTACACTTAAATTGGAAAATTTGAAAATCATTAAAAGGGGCAAATAAAGTAGAAATCATTGTAAGACAAGAGGCCCATAGGGCTGTATTGGTCACCCGAGTCCAAAGAGCACAAAAACAGATAAAAGACCACCAGATGATGCTACATACAAAATATCAAAGCTCCAGGCTTTTCTGTTTTGGAGAGAGTATTCATTTTACAAGCCTATGTTAAACTTATGAAGTCCATGACCCTCCATAATTTATAAAATCTTGATAGAGGTCCACCAGATGATGCCACCTACTAAAATCAGAGCTTCTGGTCTCACCACCTTTTCTTGTCAGATTTTTTTTCTTGTACAACCTTTGTAGTCCTTGCTTAAAGACTCTTAATACCAAATGTGAATCCAATCTAATAGCCAGTTCATGATAAGAAAATTTTTATAAAGATTTACCCTTTTATGCCCCTTATGGGACCTAATGAGGAGATAACTCCAGGACATGTACAAAATTTGGAGCGCCTTCCCATGGGGATGCTTCCTGCCAAGTTTGGTTTAAAACCATCTAAGGGTTCTTCACAAGAAGTTGAAAATGTAAAAAGTTAACGCACAATGCCGGACAAACACGATCACAATAGTCACTATGACCTTCAGTCAGGTTACCTATAAAGGAGAAAATCCTTGTCATGGACAATTTCTCTTTTTCCACAAAGATTTCCATAACTATATTCCTTGAGTGGGATTGTGTTGTAATGGATAAACCATGTCATGCCATGTGTAAAGCTCGATTTTATTAAAGTGCTGGAAGCATGACAGGCACTGGTTTTGGAGTAATTTTTTTATTTCAAATTAATTTTATTAACAACTTTGGCTTGAAAGGTCCAGCAGGAGGTGTAGATAATTCATGAGACTGCACTTATATACACGCTGATCTTTGTCTGCACCTACTGCCAAAACCGTAATATTCTGGGTTCAGCATGTCAAATTCTCATAACTCATGAAAACAAAAATTTAGAATGGTTCCAATTGAAAGAAGTTGCAGATGGCAATTTTAAGTGTATGAAATTTTAATTTTTTTTCCACTTTCTGTAATAGAAAACATTGTGTAAGTTGAAGAAATTGCATGTTACGAGCAATTTTGTCATTTCACACATTTTTTTCCCAATTGCTTATCTTGCTTATCTTTTTCATTGTGTGGGAATGGGTTATAAGTACTTGCGTGAATATGGAACGGTCTAAATGAACTTTGATTTAAGACTAATCTACTGACTATAAAGCAAACCTACAACCAGGAAATTTCATATAGATTGGTCAGCACGAAACAGTTGTAACTGGCTATAAACATACAGGCAGTTACTACTGTTTGGAACTGACCCAAACGATACACAATGTCCAACCAATGAAGTTTATCAAATCGGTACTTTCTCTTTTGACAATCTTCCATCATATCAGGGTAAGGAAAACAACAAAGTCCTAAATTAAAGTTCAACCAAATCACAGAAATAATTCAGACCACAAAAAAAGAGAAATCTGATATTGACAGATTTTAATTAATTCCTAAAAGTGTAATAGAAAATTTAATTAGAGATCTGTTTATGAAGCAAATTACACAGAAATAATCAATGCCTTGCAAGGCCTTCCAAAACGTCCTCATTTACATGACTTCAATTTGGATGACAAGCCTTGGAGAAACAACAACAAAATTTCATTCTTAAGCGCAAATCTGTAAAGGTTAATTGATGGATTGAATGGGGTTTAACGCCATTTTTAACAGTATTTCAGTCATAACGCCGCAGCTGGAGCACCTAAAAATAGTTTCCTGGTATTTCTCACACCAGTACTACCTCTAAATCCTTTCCTAGCCTGCTATCCCACTTAGGTTTACGATTAGCCGCCCGTTGAAGAGAGACAAATGTCGGAAAGGATATGTGTTGACGCCAGGGATTGTACTCATGACATTCCTTGATTGACGATTAGGAGTCTGAGGCACTACCGACTGCGCTATGACAGCAGCAAATCTGTAAAGGATAGTTCAGCATAATTACAAGGGTAAATGCATGATTGTTTAACCTTTGCCATTGCAGCAGCTGGAGCACCTAACCACGGATTCCTGGTATTTCTCACAACAGTACTACTTTACGATCATCCTCTCATTGCTGAGAGACAAATGCTGGAAAGGATATTTGCCTTGGCTGAGAATAGAGCCTAGTATCCCATGACCAAGACACCTATATGCTACCACTGCACACTGTTTGGTCCTTTAACCCATTACCAGACAACACATTTTTAGACTGGTCCAATTGAAAGGAGTTGCAGATGACAACCTATAGCTAATGAAATTTCGGATTTTATTAACCATTTGGATAGAAAACATTGTGGTTAATGAAAAAATTGCTTGTAACAAGCAATTTCTTCATTTTCTTAACTACGTTTTCTAAAGCTTTTTTTCTTGAGGTGTCTAAAAGCATCATTGTTTGGTAATGGGTTTACCAATTACCAGACAACAAAATTTTAGACCCATCAACATTGAAAAAAAGTTGCAGACAAAATTTAAAATTGCACTAAAATTGGAAAAATGTCAAATATGATAGAAAACATTGAGATAAAACAGAAATTACTTGTAACAAGCAATTTCTTCTTTTCCCACAATTTTTCCATGTTCATATTTCTTCAAGGACTCGGTTATGTAATTATATGTAAATGGGTAATTTTTTATAAATGTAAATCTGTCAGCATGACAAGGGTTTAATCTGTAAAATTAAACTATACTGAATTACAAAATAGTTCTACCACAATTATTGTCGAAAATCAAATCTCTGCAATAACAGAGCATCTACCGGTAATATTTGTTTGTTTGCTGTCTGATGAAAACACTTCAATATTTCAGACATTTATAGAGAATTTGTCATCCACAGATAGATCTGGTATCTAATTTTTGTTGTCAAACTGCTCCTGGCAAAACTCCTCATTCTTACTGAATCTAAATTACTTTATTTTGTCTAGTAAAAAAGAAATCAATTCTTTAAGGAAATAGAAATGTGTAATATTTTGTAAGATAATTAATGATTACCAGATAACACAATTTTGGATCAATCCATTCCCAAACAATAATATTTTAGACCAGTCCAAATTCAAAAAAGTTGAAGACAACAATTTCAAGTTCATGAAATCTTTAAAACCTTTGTCTTTTAGGGTAGAAAACATTGTGGATAATTAAGAAATTGCTTGTGAAAGCAATTTCTTCATATTCCACAATGTTTTCCTAGGCTTTCATATTGAGAGGGGTTTAAAAGTGTCATTGTGTGCAAATGGGTTAAAAGAAATCAATGAATGCTATTTAAGGTGGGTCTAAATTGAAAGAAACCAATCTCACAGGGAGAGAAAATATATAGGACAAGAAATGTGTTCAGACACAGAAGACCTCGCTTAAATGCTTGTACCATGACCTTCAGCTGTGACCATAAACTTGAGTATCCAACACAACTTTAGCCATGACTTTATAGTACTCTTCAAGGCAACAAACAAGCAAAGTTATTTTGAAATCCATCAATAAATGTACATGATATGCTCCAGATAAATTCAGTTTCATCTCATGACCTTCAGCTGTGACCTTGATCTTGGGAATATGTAACAGAACTTTATGTATGACACTAAAGCTCTCAAGGCAAATAACAGTGCCAAGTTATTTTGAAAACTATCAATAAATGTAAAAGATCATGTGTCCCAACAGAGCTTTATGAATGACACTAGTACTCTTCAAGGGGAACAACTCTGCCAAGAAAGTTATTTTGAAAATCATTCATAAATGGAGCAGGTATGCTCTGGAGACGATCAATTTTGTCCCATGACCACCACTTCTTGACGTTATCCAACACAACCTTATGCATAACACTTGTTCTCTGTACCTTGAATATTTATATCAATCCATAAATGTAGGCAATATGCTCAAGACAGTCAATTTTGTCACATGACCTTCAGTCATAACCTTGACCTTTGGAGTATCCAACAGAAATTTATACATGACACTAGTACTCTTTAAGGCAAACAACTGTGCAAAGCTAATTCGAAATCCATCCATAAATGTAGAAGAATGCTCCTGACAAGGTCATTTTATTTGCATGACCTTCAGTCATGACCTTGACTCTGGGAGTGACAAACAAACTTTAATGTTTGACACTAGTACTCTTCAAGGGGAGAAACTGCAAAAATATTTTGAAATCCATGCATAAATGTAGAACTGGACACACACAAACACACTCACATGGACCAAGGTAAATCTACATGCCTGTCATAATAGCGGGTATAAAAAGAAGAAATTGATTCCTAATCCTAACCCTAACCTCAAGAATATCATGATAACCCAAGGGGTGTAGTGTCAGGCTAATTTCATTCCAACCTGAGTGAAAGACAACATTACTCTGATTGCCATTGACTGTGCATGTTTGGCTGTTAGTTTTTGCAAAAGATCTGACTTCTTTCCTTAGTATGACTATTCTGATCTAGGAAGGCTTAAACTTTTTACCCTGAATGAAATTTGTTTGACCCATTCCCACACGATGACACTTTTTGATGCCTCTCAAGAAAAATAATGGGGAAAACATTGTATAAAATGAAGAAATCCATCGCAACGAGCAATTTCTTCATTTTCCTAAATATTTCTCCCCAGACAGCTGAAAAAAAAATCTAAAATTTCATAAACTTTACAATGTAGTCAGAACTCCTTTCAATTATCGACCAGTCTAAAATTTTGTCATCTTTAAATGGTTTAAGAATGTCATTAAAAAGAGATGTCTGTGAGCACTGGAAGTACTTCTTGTGGGCCAAAATGCATTGTGAACATTAATCTCATGTGCAACTCTGGTTTGAAGGGAACAAATAAACAAATAGGTGGTGTAGACTAATATCAGACTTCAAATACACGCCCGGTAATCTTGGGCTCCATCTCTTTTTGGAGAACAGTACAAAAAGGAGACAATGATACTTCCGATATGGAGCCAAGGACCGGAACTGAACAGAAAAGGTAAATAATACTGTGCACCTCGCGTACAATTTGATCTCATATTAACCTATTATACATTTTCCCAAAACGTCTAGAGTTTCATACCACATAGAAATGATTATATTATTCGTTGGCGTTGATAGATTTAAAAAATAATTCCGTTTGTGAATATAAACTTGAATCAAAGTTTGGACATCGGACCGGATCAAACACGAAAATGGATGTTGAAATCGTTCAAATCCATGTTATCAACAGTTCTAAAATATTAAAGTGGCGATGACAGTAAAATGAATGATAACGTGTTGATATGATATAATGTTATTACAAAGAACTGCGTTTTCCTGCCCCTTTTTACGGATTTTCTTAGATGAGATGGAGGCCAGGATCCGGTGCGGGAGACAAGATTCAGAGGGAGAGGCGATGCATATATAAATGTACTGTGAAACTTCTAATAGAACCCCATACTAGTGATGGGGTGATGATCGATTATGATTTGAAACCGATTGCCCAACACTACCTCATACTCTTGTGTGACCCCAGCCCCCTCTTCGTCAAAACCGACCCTTTTTGTATGATTGTCTGAAAACTTATAGCCTGTAATAAACTCAATCCCAAACAAATCAATGCCACAATGAATTCAATACAGTGCGAATAAAACTGTTCTCAATCGTACGTTCCGCTTTTGTGATCTTGAATGCTTAGATAATTGATTTGCTTTAAGTTTTTTTTCTTTATATTGAGAGGGCGTTGTATCCTAGATTATGTCAAAAGATCAAAAAATCACTGCTACAGTTAATAACACCGTGAAATTGACAATTTTTGGATGATTTCGGAATGATTTCGGAATGAAATTGAATAAGTGGAAGGTGCGAGTTTTGAATGAAATTAAAGGGATGTAATCCAAGAACGCTAATTTCGGCCAAATCGGACGAAGTTTGCAATATTTATTACCTCCCTTTATTAAAATAAACACGATTTTGTGTTTGTGTGTCTTCATATATCAATCAGACGCTTAAAAACCCACAGCAGCAAATAAAAATTGTGGAAAATTGTTATCGATTTTGAATGAAATGCTGCTCATTGTGAGAGTTTTAATGGTTTGAGTGAGTGTTTGGAATGAATGATTGGAGCGTTATGTGAGTGATGTTGAATGGTTTTATCTATCTATCTATCTATATATATATACTCCCCAACTCCCCTTTCGGGTATTACTGGCAGGTGCGCGTCTATGCTGGAATAAAAACTGTTAGACATTTGTTAGGGTGCAAAATGTTAAAAGTATTGTGAGTGTTAGATTAAAAGAGCTGATAAAACATATATTGGTCATTCAGGGACGGCTCACTATCTGAAAAGAATCGAGACTCTTTTTGAACGCTGCAATATCAGGTTGCTGTACAATTGTTTCTGGAAGGCTGTTCCATAGTATCACTGTGTAGGGAAAAAAGAATATTTAAAGTAGGCTGCATTTGTGTGGATCTGTCTGAAAGATGCTGTGTGCATATGTAGGGTGGTCCTCACTGGTCTTTCAAGATAAGCTGGTACTGGCACTGCAACAAAATTATTAACGATTTTATAAAACATGGTGACTCTGGAGATGTCTCGTCTGTATTGGAGAGTTTCCCAACCAAGCTCCTTCTGCATGCAGGTAGCACTGTCATAATAAGAGAAATTATTTGAACCCATCTTGCCGCTCTACGTTGTACTTTTTACACTTTGTTGATATAGGTTTTTGTGTAGGGGCTCCAAACTGTTGATGCGTATTCTACCTGAGGTCTCACTAAAGTTTTATACGCTATTTCTCTTATCTTCGTATTTTTTGTCTGGATGTTTCTGCGGAGAAAACCTTATGTTTTATTAGCATTTGATGTTATATTTTCAATGTGTTTGTTCCAGGAAAGATCTCCAGATATTGTAACTCCTAGGTATTTGGCATTGTCCACAGTCTCTAGTACTTGTCCATGTAACCTGTAATCAAAGGAAATCTTTTTCTTCTTTTTAGTAATATTTAGGATAATGCATTTGCTGGGGTTAAACTCCATTTCCCACTTTTTCTCCTACTGCATTAACTTTTCTAGATCATCTTGTAGGGTCAAACAGTCTTGTCTATTGTTTATAGCTAAGTAAACGGCAGTGTCATCTGCAAACAGACGAACTTGGGATGTGATGTTATTTGGAAGGTCATTTATATACAAAAGAAACAAAAGAGGGCCAAGTACAGATCCCTGAGGTACTCCAGACGTGACTGGTACTTCTGATGAGCATCCACCTTCTAAGACTACTTTTTGTGTTCTGCCTATTAGAAAAGATTTAATCCACAAAAGGGTAGCATTGTTAACACCATGTTCCTGTAATTTATACAAAAGTTTTAAGTGGCTAACTTTGTCAAAAGCCTGGCTGAAGTCTAATTAAACTAGATCAGTTTGTTTTCCTTCAGTCAGATTTCTAGCAAGATGGTCGGTCAGTTGAAGTAGCTGGGTTTCGCATGAACGCCTTTCTCTAAAACCATGCTGCAAGTCATAAAGGATATTATTTTTGTCAAAATGTTCAGTTAGATTTGAGGCTACAATATGTTATAGAACTTTACACAGTATACATGTTAAAGATATAGGTCTGTAATTTGCAGGATCTTCTTTGTTTCCTTTCTTGAGGAGTGGAGTCACGTTTGCTTTGATCGATGTGTTTGTCAATTTCACGATGCTACTAACTGTATACTATGTATACTGTAAAATCATTCCATTCATGGCACACCTTTGGTTTTGAGCTGCTTTTTGCAGTCGAAGTAAATCTTCGCCCCCCCATTTTCCGTCATCTGAAGCCTGTAATTAACACCCACCCCTTTTTAGAGAAGTGTGGTGAAGCTGAAGTTAAGAGGGTTTATTGATCTAATGATGAAATTTGTTTGTTAAATCCTTTTGGTTTTAGGATACAGTTATTCACACGCGTCAACTTTAATTGCCGAGTCTAACTGTTGAAAGAACCCCAAATATTTCTTTTATATGCATCGCCTCTCCCTCTGAATCTTGTCTCTCGCACCGGATCCTGGCCTCCATCTCATCTAAGAAAATCCGTAAAAAGGGGTAGGAAAAGGCGGTTCTTTGTGGTAACTTTATTTCATATCGACACGTTATCATTCATTTCACAGTCATCGCCACTGAATTCTTTCAGAACTGTTGATAATGTGGATTTGAACGATTTCAACATCCATTTTCGTGTTTGATCCGGTCCGATGTCCAAACTTTGATTCAAGTTTATATTCACAAACGGAATTATTTTTTAAATCTATCAACGCCAACGGATAATATAATCATTTCTATGTGGTATGAAACTCTGGACGTTTTGGGAAAATGCATAATGGGTTAATAAGAGATCAAATTGTACGCGAGGTGCACTATTTTTCTTACCTTTTCTGTTCAGTTCCGGTCCTTGGCTCCATATCGGAAGTATCATTGTCTCCTTTTTATACTGTTCTCCAAAAAGAGATGGAGCCCGAGATTACCGGGCGTGAAATATGTACATATTGATCTTTGTCTATATCTCCTGTAAAAACAGGAATATTCCGTGTTCAGCATGACAAGGGTCAAGCTATTCCTATAACTTTGTGTAGAAGAAAAGAAAATGCTTGTAAAATTCTTCATGTTTTCTTCCAAAAAAGAGAAATTTATCTTGAAACTGTTGTCTGTAACATCATTAGTCATAAGTTTTATGATGTGGTAATGGTTTAACTCATTATATGCAGAATTGACCTGTTGCGCTCATCTGAATAAGTGGCACAAAATTGCCAAAAAAGCACAAATGACCAATCAAAGGGGAGATTATATCAAAATTCTGTCTTGGATATATCTTGGCAAAAAAAACATTTTCAACCTAGTTTTAACCATTGTAATGCTGAATAAAATCCTTTTAGAAAAAATCATTAAAATCAAAGGATTGGAAGTACTGAAAGCACTATCTGTAGGTTTATTTTTATTCTAGAAAAAATTTTTTACAAACAACTCTGATATAAAAGGGACAAGCAGGTGGTAAAGACAAAGATCAGACTGCACTTATGTGCAGGCTGATCTTTGTCTTTACCTTCTGCTATACAGGAATATTCTGGGATCAACATAACAAGGGTTGAGATATTAAAGCCATTATGTAACCTCTGTGCTGTATACAAAGTTATTCAAACACTTAACCTTAAGTGTCTTAAGTGTCCTACTTTTAAAACCAGAGTTTTTTATGGAATGAAATTCTTTTAACAATTTTTGTAGAACTGCACCAAAGGAACATCCCTGCCGGTTTCAGATTGATTGGCTTACCATTATTTTTTTACTTTAACCATCTTTATTTTGTTGTCTGAACACACTTTCAGTATGGACCAGTCTAAAATTTTGCTTTTAAGAAAGGCTACAAGAACCAGAAGCAGTAGAAGGACTAGATATTGATTCCAGTTTGAATTTGATCAATAGGTGGTGTGGACTAAAATCAGCATGCACATATGTGCAGGCTAATCTATATCTTTACCTCCTGCAAAACAGGAATATTCCAGATTCAGAATGCCAAGGATTAAGAACATGATTTTGACAGGGTATTGAATGGTCAATGTAATTCTGCTTTTAGGTAATCATACATATTTCTTGTTTTTGTAATTCCATGAAAATTTGAAATAAATTTGAAGTTTCAAAACATAAATACAAGGGTTAAAGCTATGTAGGGAGAAAATTACATTTTTCTGAAAGCCATTTCATTTGTTGAGGGATGAAATATTGCTATAAGCTTTCAGCTAAGTAATGATATCTATTGAAGAAACCCCAGTTTTAGGAATTTATGATTTTCTTTCTTCCTGATCTAGAATCTTACTTTTATGGGAAAACACGATATAATCTTTTTGCAAAGTTATTTTTGTCATCATTTTCTAGATAGTTAAATGTTTAGAGTTCCGGTTTAACCCATTACCAGACAATTTTTTTAGACTGGTCCAAATTCAAAAGAGATCCAGATGACAATTTTTAGTTGATGCAGAAATCTATTTATCTCATTTTTGTGTGTCTTTTGAGGTTGAAATCCTTTTGGATAATGAAGAAATTGTTTCTTAAGAAGGAATTTCTTAATTTCTTCGATGTTTTTCAAAGCTTATGTTTGGGAACTGGTTAATTAAAGTAACCAAGAAATTACACAACAGGTCAAGGGCAGATAATTCTGCAACCAGTTGAGGGTTCATAAATAATTTTAATCTCATGCATACCTAGAAATCATACAGATTCATTATGGCATCTTTCAGTTCACTCCTGTTGAAATTGTAAGAGTTGAACACCAAAATTGCTAAAGTATAGGTGGATGAACAGACAGACGGATAACCAGGCAGAACCATAACTTAAACCATTCCCAAATGATGAAATTTTGGACTGATGCAAATTGAAGGAAGTTTCAAATGAAATTTTAAGTATGTGAATATGGTAGAAAACTTTGTGGGAAAAGGAGAAATGGCTTGTTATAATATATTTCTCCTTTTCCCGCTATGTTTTCTATAGCATTACTTTACTGACGCATCTAAAAGAGTCATCGATGGGAAATGGGTTAATACCAGTCTATAGGCATATAAAAATTCCACAAAGTGTCATTTTGAACTGTTTATAGGTGACTAGGTATCAGTCAAGGTCCTCTAAATCAACCACAGCAGCTAAACTGATGATAACAAGGTGATGATTACACTACCAACAGAAGTCATTGCCGATGGTTGCCAACATACCTCTGTTGCTATTACCCTTCAGCTAGATATGATATCATCTTCTGAGTTTACGTTGTTATTGTTTATCCAAGTTTTGAAATGGAAATTGCTCAATAACATCACACTCTATAGGCAGATATAAAAATATTCAACCCATTCATTGGTGACAAATATTACACTGGTTCAAATTGAAAGAAGTTGCAGAAGACAAATTAAAGTTGGTGAAGTTTGTAAAATCTTTGCCTTTAAAGGAAGAAAACATTGAGGACAATGAAGAAATTACTCATAACAAGCAATTTCTACAAAGTTTACAATGATATCTAGAGTTTTTTTCTTGAGGGGTTGGGGTCATAAATAGCAGTATTGAGTAGGAATGTGTTAAGATCCACAAAATATGCACCTTTCCTTCAGCCAATCAAAATTAGTATCAGATTATTTGGTTTGTTGTCCTAATTTATGCCTGCAACTGTTAGGGGACATAAATCAAATTTTCATCTGGCAGAACATATTGGACAACTTGCATGTCATAAGAGGACTAAAGGGTCTGCATTTATCATTTTTTGTTTCATTCCTGATCTATCATTTCATGTCTTGTGGTTGTTTTTGTATTGTTATGTTTTAAGTTTAACTATCCATCAATTTCTTGCACACTATCTGACTAGAGCTGTCAATGCACTGTAATACAAATCAATCAATCAATGATATGAGACGTGCTGATTGCAGTGGCTTCTTGCTTTATAAAGCAGGAGGTCCACAATAGGGAATGTAAGTAATTATATTGTCAAGCTACCCTTTAACCCATTCTCATACAATCCTTCCTTTTTACACCTTAAGAAAAAAAAGTGTTTGAAAACATTTCTTTGGAAAATGAAGAAATTGACTGAAGCAATTTCTTCAATGTCCACAATGTTTTCTATCCAAAAAGACAAAAAAATATTCATCATCTTGAAATTGTCGTCTGCAGCTTCTTTCAATTTGGGTTAATAAGCTAAGTAAAAATTCAACCCTTGATCAGGCAAACAATTTTTAGACTAGTTCTAAATTTAAGAAAGTTGCAGATGACAATTTATAGTTGATGAAATCTTGTAATCTTTGTCATTTGGGGTAAAAAAAACTTTTAGGATAATTCATAAATTGCTTTCTAAGCTGTTTTGTTTTTGACAGGTGTAAAAATGCCTGATTGCATAGAATGGGTTAAGACATTTCATTCTCGTACTTACTGTTTTGAATGGGACAATTAATTCTGAAGAAATGATTGTTTCCCCACAATATTCTGTCTCCGTGTTTGACCTTTGTGCATTGTTTTATCTCAGAACCATTCACACATGTCCTGCAAATACATGGAAAGATGATTTGAAAACATGAAATACCCTAGCAAAGAATAGTTGAACCTGTGTGCCGCATTTACAAAAATTAACCCATTACTAGACAACAAAAATTTGGACTTGTCCAATTTCAAATATGTTGCAGACGACAACTTTTAGATAAAGAAAATATGAATTTATCTTTCAGGTAGAAAACATTGTAGATAATGAAGAAATTGCTTGTATAAAAAAAGAGGGCCAGAATGGCCCTAAAATCGCTCACCTGACTAATGTAAGATGATTCAAAATTGAAATTGGCCCAATGGTTACTGAGGAGAAGATGTTTAAAGATTTCAAAGTCAAAAACTGCCCTACCCTTCCAAGCCCTTATTTGGTCATCAATCAAAATTCTAGAACAACTTTTGAAAAGGGTCACTCAAGGAACATTCATACCAAATTTGGTTGAAATTGGCCCAATAGTTACTGAGGAGAAGATGTTTAAAGATTTCAAAGTCAAAAAAGTGCCTGACCTGCCACGCCCATATTTGGGCATAAATCAAAATTCCAGGAATAACTTTTAAAAAGGGTCACCAAGGGAACATTCATGCAAAGTTTGGTTGAAATTGACCCAACTGTTACTGAGGATAAGATGTTTAAAGATTTCAAAGTTAAAAAAACTGCCACGCCCTGCCACGCCCATATTTGGGCATAAATCAAAATTCCATTAACAACTTTTGAAAAGGGTCACCCAAGGAACATTCATGCCAAGTTTGGTTGAAATTGGCCCAATGGTTACTGAGGAGAAGATGTTTAAAGATTTCTAAGTCAAAAACTGCCACGCCCTGCCACGCCCATATTTGGGCGTAAATCAAAATTCCACGAACAACTTTTGAAAAGGGTCACCAAAGGAACATTCATGCCAAATTTGGTTGAAATTGGCCCAATGGTTACTGAGGAGAAGATGTTTAAAGATTCCTAAGTCAAAAACTACCAAGCCCTGCCACGCCCATATTTGGGCATAAATCAAAATTCCACGAACAACTTTTGAAAAGGGTGACCCAAGGAACATTCATACCAACTTTGGTTGAAATTGGCCCAATGGTTACTGAGGAGAAGATGTTTAAAGATTCCTAAGTCAAAAACTACCACGCCCTGCCACGCCCATATTTGGGCATAAATCAAAATTCCACGAACAACTTTTGAGAAGGGTCACCCAAGGAACATTCCTACCAAGTTTGGTTGAATTCCGCCCAGTGGTTACTGAGGAGAAGATGTTTAAAGAATTGTTGACGACGCACGACGGACAAAAGGTGATACCAAAAGCTCACCTTGAGCACGTTGTGCTCAGGTGAGCTAAAAAAGTAACTAAGAGGTTAATCCATTCCCACACAATACCTCCATTTTTACGCCCCCCCCCTAAGAAAATAGTTGTGGAAAACTATGTTGAAAAAGAAGAAATTGCTTGTAACAAGCAATTTCCTCATTTTCAACATTGTTTTCTACCTAGAAAGATAAATATTTTAGAATTTTCAACAATTTGAAATTGTCATCTGCAACTTCTTTGGGGATCGATGTGCTTCAAGTGAGCTAAAATACCCAGGAGATGAACTTGCATGTTGAGTTTTCAATATTCCCGAAATACATAAGAACAACTTTTTATGGCATAGGCATCTGATGGATTTAGTGGTTAAGCCTCCAGTGGCAGTTTGCACTCGTTGAACTTTGAGACAACCTCAAACTTTTGTCTGTTAACTTAAGCTATCAAAGCTGACGCTTTGCTAGCAAAAAGCTTGATTAATTGTGTGGCAATGGGTTAAAAAAGTTTGTTGCTAAGGCTTTTGATTAGGCCATACAACATTAAACCAGAGATAATTGAGCATCTGATTTGCTTCATAATTTACTTATCATGAAAAATTAACTTATCGTGAAAGTAATTTAGTTTTGTTCAAGATAAGGGCAAACTCATTTGAAAAAGTTAAATATTACTTTTTTGCAATTTACTTTAAGGCAGGCAATTTATTCCCAAATGTTTCAATCAATTATCATTTTCAATTATTTTCCTTGCACCACTTTATGTTCTCTACCTGAATTTTGGCCAATCCTCCAAAACTTTATTATTAAAAACTATTTGCATTTCTTCAAAAAAATCTAATAAAGAATCACCCATGGATCATTTCTGTGAAATTTAGTTGATTACCATCCACCAGTTTCCCAGAAAATGCTTGTCAAATTTTTCACTTTATACCATATGATCTATGGACATTAGCCCAACTCATAAAACCCATGTTCTTTAACCCTTTCCCGTTCAAATACGGGATTTTACGTTCCTGTGATCTTATACTCCAGAAAACATTGTGGAAAAAGAAGAAATTGCTTGTAACAAGCAATTTCTCCTTTTTCCACAATATTTTCTACCACATAGGATGGTTTCAATTTAAAAAGCATCCAGTTTTCTTTGTCGTCTGCAACCTCTTTCAATATGGACTAGTCTAAAATTTCCAAAAACGGGAAAGGGTTAACCAAGCAAAATTCCATATGAAGAAATCTGATAAATATGTCACCAAAGATCATTCCAGTAAAAATTTCAAATTCAGTTAAAATCAATCAACTTCAAGTTTCTCAAAATCTACAACCCTTAATCCATTACCAGATGGAAAATTTTTGGAATGGTCCAAAGTGAAACGAGTTGCAGATGACTGTTGTTCAATTTTGACCAGTCTAATATTTTGCTGTCTGGTAATGGATTAACCAGTCCAGCACCTTTATATGTATTATAAATTAATTCCACCAAGACCATAATATTCAACTGCTCAAATGATTACCACACGATAAAATATTAGACCAGTCGAAAATAAAAGAAGTTACAGACAATAATTTCAACTTGATTAAATCTTTAATTTTAACTTCACCTTAGCACGCAGTGCGCATGGTGAGCTTTTGTGTTTGTTGAATGTCTGTCGTCCGTCATGCATCATGCAGCATCAACAATTGAAGTGTTTACATTCTAGAGGCCACAGTTTTGACCCAATCTTCCTGAAACTTGGCCAGAATAATTGTTAGGTCATATGGATGAACCCTATTGATTATGGGAAGGTTCTATTGGAAAACACAGAAAAAGGGGCCTTAATGACAATTTCTTTGTTTACACTCTGGAGGCCACAATCTTGACTCAGTCTTCAAGAAACTAGAACAGAATAATTGTTAGGTCATATGGATGAACCCTATTGATTATGGGAAGGTTCTATTGGAAAACACAGGAAAAGGGGGCCTTAATTACAATTTCTTTGTTTACACTCTGGAGGCCACAATCTTGGCTCAATTTTCATGAATCTTGGTCAGAATAATTGTTAGATTATAAGGTTGAACCCTATTGATTATTGGAAGGTTCTATTGGAAAACACAGGAAAAGGGGCCTAAATGAAAATTTCTTTGTTTATACTCTAGAGGCCACAATTTTGGCTAAATCTTCATTTAATGTGGTCAGAACAATTATTAGGCCATCAGGATGAACCCAAATGATTATTGGGAGGTTCAATATGGGAAACACTGGATAAGGGGCATAAATACCAATTTCTTTGTTTACACTCAAGTAGCCACAATTTTAGCTCAATCTTCATGAAACTTGGCCAGAATAATTGGTAGGTCATAAGGATGAACCCTATTGATTATGGGAACAGTCTATTGGAAGACACAGGTAAAGGGCCTTTTATTACAATATTTTTGTTTCCATTATTTGGCTCCAGATGCAGCAAATGATTCAGGTGAGCAATCTAGGACCATCATGGTCCTCTTTTTTTGTCTTTTAGGGCAGAACAAATGTGGAAAATGAAGGAATTGATTGTTACAAACGATTTCTTTATTTTCCACAATGTTTTCCAGATTTTTTACATTGCTATGGTGTTTAAAGGATATCGGCTTAAACCTGTTGAAACAAGAGCACCTCCTACAAGTGCCTATGCTTGGCTTTTTGGTGCTGGATAGTGGATAAAATGCATCTAGAGTTATCACCCTTGATAGTATAGGTTACATTTTGATAGTGAACAAGTGTGCCAAGTTTCAAGTGAATGCCTTTATTATAACCAGAGATATCACAAAATGTCAAAGTTTTTGCATGACAACGACAACAACAACAACAAGGCTATAGCAATACCTCGGGTTTTCACAAAGAAGCTAATCTAAAAATCTAATCAAAAGTAATCCAAAATGCATGTTAGATTATTCATGTAAAATTTTATTGATATCTATTAGATACTTTCTCAGGAGAACCCCTTCAACACTTTCGTAATAGACCAAGGATGGAAATAATGCCCCACCCCCCTCTAAAAGCCATGCTTGTCATCTATTTTTTTTTTTCTTCAAGGAATCTTATAAAGGATCACTCAAGATTCATTTCTGTGTAATTAGTGAATAATCCAGTTAGAAAAAGATTTTCAAAGTTTTCGCCGTACAATTAGCCTAGTCCATAGAGGATATTTTTTCATTCAATTAAAATTCTTTGAAGGAATAAGGAATAAGATAAATCAACATCAAAGAATCATTCCTGTAAAATTTGATCAAGATCATAAACTTTTATAATTTAATTGTTAGTTTCGTCTATCAAAAACGAGCGATCTGATTGGTCGAAAAATTTTATTTATACCTCCATGAACAAAATTTTGAGCACGCAGCCATTTTGTATGATTCCGCATAAAATAGTTCCATACAAAAAGCTATCAAAATTTGTACAGCTTTTGGTTTTTTCGCTCAATGCTATTAAATTATAACAAATGAAGAGAATGTTTTTTGTTTTCATGGAGGTATGAACCGAAAAAACTAATCACACAATGTATGAATCCGCTTCGTGTATTCATACAGTGTGATTAGTTTTTTCTGTTCATACCTCCATGAAAACAAAAAATATTCTCTTCATCTCTTTAAAAGAAAAAGTTTACAGATGAACAGATGGATGCACGACAGACACAACACCATGACAATATTCTGCTTGTCTTTAGCCAGTGGAGGTAAAAAAGATGCCTCAGAGAAAAGTAAGTAAATTTGACAACAGTTCCTTATTTTTAAAGTGCAAAATTGTGATGAAATTGTGTCTATTGTCTAGACAAATCACAACATTTTGGACATGTGAAATATATGGTTATGAAATTTAAATTGAATTTCGAGAAGTAATCAGATAACAGCAGTAACAAAGAAACAATTCTGATAATAATCACATCATTTAACCCATTTCAGTACAACAGTAATTTAGACTGGTCCAAATTGAAAGAAGCTGTAGATGATATTTCAAGATGATGGATTTTTTTGTCTTTTTGGATAGAAAACATTGTGGAAATTGAAGAAATTGCTTTCCCAACCTTTTTTCTTGGGGGACTTTAAAAGAGGGATTATGTGAAAATGGATTAACCCATTCTCACATGATCCCAATTTTCTCACATTATCCCGCTTTTTAATCCATTACAGACGCTGTCGCAGTGCAGTAGGTAGTGCGTCAGACTCCTAATCTTCAATCATGAGAGTCATGGGTTCGATCCCAGGGGGCGGCACATACTCTTTCCTACATTTGTCTCTCACCAATAAGTGGATAGTCGTAAACCTAAATGGGATAGCAGCTAGAGGCTAGGAAAGGATGTAGTGGTAGAACTAGTGTGAGATATACCAGGAATCCATTGTTAGGTGCTCCAACCGCCGTGATATGACTGAAATACTGTTAAAAGCTGCGTTGCAGACAACAATTTCAGGTTTATGAAAATTTATGTTTTTTCAGCTTTATGGGTAGAAAACAATGTAGAAAATGAAGAAATTGCTAGTTGCAAACAATTTCTTCATTTTCTACAAAGTTTCCCAAATTGTTTTTCGGGGGGGGGGGGGGGGGGAGTCAAAAAGGTGTCATTGTGTTTGAATGGGAAGAAGATTTTTGTTTCAGTTTTCATTGGGTTTAAAGCCACTTTGAACAATCTATCAGTTATATTAGGGCAAAGTGCAAATATTCATGTGCTTCCTAAGTATCACCATTGCTGGGCTTGGGATCTGAAACCTGTTGCCCAAAGACATACCGACTTAACCAATAGAGCAGTTAGGAATCATACCACATCTCTTGACCTCTTGTAGACAACAATCTAAATTTAATGAAACTTAAGTTTTTCTCAAATTTCTGGATTGAAAACATTGTGTGCAATGAAGAAATGCTTGTTATAAGCAATTTCTCCATTTTACACAATGCTTTCCAAATTGTTTTTTCAAAAATTGTCACTGTGTAGGTATGGGTTAATTACAACATTGTGTTAAGACAAAGATTCATACCTGGAACCCTCTACCGGAGTGACATAGACCTCATTATCCTCTATCTGCACAACACAGTGTTCTGGCTGTATCCCTAATCCGCGTAGCTGTATGTCTGGCTTTGTCTCATCATTTGGGCAACCAACCAAGGTCTTCTCCTGTAATGATAGTCGAGGAACAATTGATTGTATAAGGTCTAACAACATTTTCAACATTTTTCATTTATATATCTCAGTCTGGTGCACCTAACCGAAGTATCCTGATTTTTATTTCACCAGCACAACCAGATACTTAACCCTTGTCATGCTGAATTAAAATCCTATATAGGATTGCTTTAAAATCAAAGGACTGACAACACTGGAAAGTCTTATTGAGGGTCAATATTTCTTTTGAAAATTAATTATCTAAACAACTCTGGCTTACAAACAGCAAATGTAGACCAAGATCAGACAGCAGGTATGTGGCTTATCTTGTCTATACCTCCTGCCCAAACAGGAATATTCCAGGTTCAGCATGACAAGGGTTAATTGAGAAACAATGTAGTTATATTTCTCATTTGACTGCCGATTTATGAGCCTGATCTAGGAAAAGAGAACAAGATACAGGTGCCTAACACTAGGTTGTTGGTTGCTGAAGAATAGATAAAATTCTACGTAGGAAAAGGGGCATTATTCCTACAAAAATGCATTTAGAGTTTCATCTCTATAGCAAAGGTGTAAAATTATTCAAAATTTAAACTGAATGATCCTTCAGTAATACCAGAGATATTACATCATGTCAAAGTTTTGGCATTACCACAGGATTTCTCTGAAAACAGCCATGCTAAAAATATTAATATATTAACCCTTGTCATGCTGTATAAATTACCTTACTGAATTGCTGTCAAATCAAAGGGCTGAAAGCACTGATAGAACTAGTTGTTCAAAAATCAATATTTTTATAGAAATCAACTTAATAGACAACTCTGGTAGGAAAAGTAAAAGCAGGAGGTATAGACTAAGATCAGCCTGCACATAAGTGCAGTCTGATCTTAGTCTACACCTTCTGCCAAAACCATAATATTCCGGGTTTAGCATGACAAGGGTTAACTCTTTCATGACACTCACTGGTATCAACAACTCTGAGATGTTGGTTTTACCAAAACATTGACGTATATAAATAAATGCTCAATAATAATCAATTTCTTTATCAGATAAATGACCAATAGCCAAACCAGATAATTGACAAATAGCGGTTGTCAATCAACCAATGAAATCATTCATTTAGACCATAAGTGAGCTTTGAACTACATTGGCCAACATGATTGTGAAACACTTAAGTTGGTTTGATGACTTACATGTCATAACTTATTACAGACAGGTAACTTATTTAGCGATTTAGCGATTTTACTTTTTGTAACATGTTCCTTCCAACAAATTTTGCAAAACAGTGCTGTTTAATATCAAAGATGAACATCCTATCCCAGCTGGCCAAGCCAACAAGGTCAGTGAGCAGGGCAACTAAACTGTCACTTATGTTTTATCATTATAGAACTTTCAAAATGTTAATATAGATGGCACAAACTGTCAATTGACTTCGTTCAGCTTGGAACATGCTAATTAATATTTTCCATCTGCAAAGTGATAATTGACCAACAGCTGGCCCACGAACTCCGACAGGAAGACCTGCTTCAATTTTTAAAGGCATTACTATGCATTATTTTGCAAAATTTATGGCAAGCAATATGCAACAGAAAATGTGAATAGTTGGTTGACAACTTAAAAGTCGAAACACTAGCCTGAATAAGCCGAAGTTACAAAGTTTAAGGTGCCAAACCAACCAAAAAGGTTAACAAAAGTCAGGTGGCCAACGTCGGATTTACAAACTCATTTCTGGTTTAAAAGAATGATTTCATTGGTCGACTGGTTATTTGATTGACAGCAACGATTGGTAAATTGGTTATACTTTATAGCTATATCACATGCACACTTTCTCAAACAAGTAGAGTAGTAACAAATCATGTTTTCTTTCATGAGTATATAAATCACTTCAATAAATGATTAACATTCTTTTAACCCATTCCCAGGTGGCAGAATTTTAGACGGGTCAAAATTGAAAAGAGTTGCAGACGTCAATTTAAAAAAAGTTTATGAAATCGTACATTTTTCAACTTTCTTGGTAGAAACCATTGTGTAAAATGGAGAATTTGCTTGTTACAAGCAATTTCTTCATTTTTCAAAATGTTTTCCAGATCATTAGTTTTTTCAGCTTTCTGGGTAGAAGCCATTGTGTAAAATGGAGAAATTGCTTGGTACAAGCAATTTCTTCAATTTCACAATGTTTTCCCGATCTTTTATCTGGAGGGGTGTCAAAAAGGGTCATTGTGTGGGAATGGGTTAAAACAAGAATTACAAAATTTTCAGTCACATAGCTTCAAAATAAATTCCTCCGTAACAGGTTGATAAAACCACAAGCAAACTGTAACTAAAATACAAGATGATCAGTTTTGTACAATTTGATATTAATAAAAACCACAAGACATTTTGCCAGGAGCAAAAATTTAATTCTACTGGGAATAAGATCATAAAAGAGAAATGATAAATTGGAACCATAATTCCTTGTTGTAATAATCAAATTACAAACCCAAACCATACTGATCACCCTTCTGTTTCTCCAGAAAAAACAAGAGGACCATGATGGTCCTAAATTGCTCATCTGAGGTATCTGCAAATTAGTCCTTTTTTTGTATAAAAAATACACAGCTTGAGCTAAATAAATTAAACAAATATAACATTTTGGGCATATTACAAAACTATCGAGTAATGCAATACAATAAATATGAATGCCTATGGCTTAATAGTTTAATCCATTACCAAACTATCCCACATTTTGACGCCCTCAAACAAAATAGGTTTAAAAAAAAACATTGTGAGAATGAGAAAACTTAGTAGTTGCAAGCAATTTCTCATGTTTTCTACCCCCCTTTTAACTCCTTGTATTCAAATTTTAATCAAAATTTAATTACTGTCTGCAACTTCTTTTAATGTTGACTAATGTTAAGAGGAGAAGACTTTGCAATTGCTCTAATTGAGCATTTTCCCAACTTTGGGCCTCTCGGGTGGGGCTATTTTGACCAAATGAGTATGATTTCAGCAACCTTGGTAAACAACAATCTGGCTGTACTATAAACCAAATGTAAATGCATTTCAACTTATACATTGGGAGAGGAAGATATTTGAACATGATCTTATTGAGCATTTTTCATAACTTTGGATGCCTTGGGAAGTACCATTTTTGTCCAAAGGGGTATAACTTCAAAAAAATGGTAGATAATAATAATGGTATGCTATGTTTTTAATATAAATGCTCTAGGCCCTTTTTTATTGTTTTTTTTTTCAAATTGAGTGATTTACGCAATTTTCGACCCCTGGAGCACAGACGTTTTTGATCCTAAGGACATATTTTCCTGTAACAGCACAAAATTATTTAGTAATGCTACACACCAGATATGAATGTCCTTCGGCTTATATTTTTCATCAGGAGAAGACTTTTGAAGTTGCTCAAACTGGGCGTTTTCCCAAATTTTGGACCTCTGGGGCAGGGCATGATTTATCCAAGAATTTAAAGAAATTAATGATGGACAGATAGACTGACAGATGGACAGGCAATGACTCAGATGAGCTAAAAATAATGGGTTAAACAACTCAGATACCATCCCTGATTTTTACATTCCTTTCATATCATACTTGAGAAAACATGGTGGAAAAAATAAGACATTTCTTTTATTTTCAAACACTATTTTCTATCACATCGGATTTTTTCTTTACTCACCCAATGTCATCTGCTACTCCTTTAATTTTGGACAAGTTTAAAATTTTGAAAACAAAAAAGGGTTGAGAGGGACAAGTAGGTGGTATAGACTAAGATCAGAATGCACATCTTGCTCTAATACTGCCAGCCAAAACAGAAATATTCTTAGTTAAGCATGACGAGGGTTAAGCTCTATTTAAGATATTTCTATACATCTAGAAACCTATGCTGTAGGTTATCCCTCCTTACACATCAAAGTAACAACACTATAACAATTTTTCTTTGTAACTACTAGCCAGCCAAATGATGTTTGTTCCCAAGTAATTATTTCTCATTAATTAATTTGCCCAGAGTGATATCCAATCTCACAGGTTTGGTAACAAATATCTCAGCTTACATGATTGAAAACAAATGTCTCTCTCTCATGGTGAGAAACAAATCTTTCATGTGGTGAGAAATCAAATTCATGCTTATAATCAATGTTATTCATGCTTTCACTCCACAGATCATAGGTCATAGCAAATGTCCTCAGAAATAGCAGTTAGACAAACATTATAAAAGACATTACTTTATAAAGTATATGCAGGCCAAAACAAAAATAAAGGTTTTATAAGGGCTCCAATGTATGAAAATAAAGGCCTTTTAGTGTAAAATATAAAAGCACAAAATGCATTTAGAGTTATTCCCCTTCAAGTGAATGCCTTCATTAGAACCAGATATCACAAAATGTCAAGGTTTTTGCACCATTATGACAACAACAACATCAAGGCTATAGCAATATTTCGGGTTTTCTCCGAAAACAGCAGAGCTAAAAATAAAGAATGAATAAAGGCTATTTTCCTTGAATTTCTCATTTCTTTATTAAACCCAGAGTCATACAAAAGTTTATTTGTTGTTAATTACTATTTGAATTATACAATTATTCATATTTTTATCTATTTTCTGCTTAATTACAAATAAAAGAAGGGAAAATGCAGATCAGAATCCATTACTTGCTTTAAGCTAGCACGGCAACCAATCAGAGCATGTATAAAGGTTTCGAGTGAGAATTACAGGCTATTTTGGCATTTTTAAAGATTTTCTGGGGAAATGTAAAGGTTTAAAAGGTTTGCTCTAAAATTAAAGGTTTTTAAAGGTTTCACTAGGAGGCCTGTATATGATCAGGGATACCAAATAAGACGACAGACCATGAAGGTAAAATCTATTCTTAAAGATAATTTACCGAAAACAATGGTCAGCTTGCATGAATCTTGTAGGTTAATCAGCTCCTTACTTTAAACCATTCCCACACAATGACATTTTCGGACGCCCCTCAAGAAATACAATTAGGAAAACATTGTGTAAAATGAAGACATTGCTTGTAACAAGCAATATCTTCATTTTACACAATATTTTCTAACCAAAAAGTTGAGAAAATCTAAAATTTCATCAACATTAAATTGTTGTCTGCAACTCCTTTCAATTTATTCCAGCCTAAAATTGTGTTGTCTGGTAATGGGTTAAGTAAGGAAAGGTCTAAATTATACAAGTAGGTCATCTTATTAACGCCCAACCCCTTCTTTCAGAAAACTTGTGATTCTAATAAATGCCCAGGCATCAGTGTAAGAATTTTTACAGTATGTTTTAAATGAATGTTGAAATTAAAATTTCATTTCTTGTTAAAATGAATGATTTGACCAATTTTTTCAACTGAGTCTGGCGATCTATCAATTAGGATTTGATTAACCCTTGTCATGCTGAACCCGGAATATTCCGTTTTTTTCTCAGGAGGTGTAGACCAAGATCAGCCCGCAATTAATGCGGTCGGATCTTGGTGTACACCTCCTGCTTGTTCTTTTTCTGCCAGAGTTGTTTATGAAATTGATTTCTAAAAGAAATATTAATTTTTGAACAACAAGTTCTATCAGTGATTTCAGCCCTTTGATTTTACAGCAATTCAATCCGGTAATTTATACAGCATAACAAGATTTAAAAAAAATCTCTTCCAAACCTACTTAACATACCACAAGTCTAAGATTTACCATTGAAAATGATCAAGATTTTCACGAAGAAAAAATAAATGCTTTCGTTAAATCAGCTAATCAGGTTGATAATTATTCTTCAGAATTGTTGACCAACTGAACCTATAACAACACAATGATGCCTTCTGACGCCCAAATGAAAAAGTCACAGAACACTTTGAGAGAAAAGGAGAAATTGCTTGTAACAAGCAATTTCTCCTATTCTCACAATTTTTTATCCTATTTGGCACTTATTTTCTACTTTTAGCACAATTTAACCCTTGTCATGCTGTATAAATTACCTTACTTAATTGCTGTCAAATCAAAGGGCTGAAAGCACTGATAGAACTGATTGATCAAAAATCAATATTTTTTTGGGAAATCAACTTCATGAACAACTCTGGCAGGAAAAGTACAAGCAGGAGGTGTAGACTAAGATCAGCCTGCACATAAGTGCAGTCTGATCTTAGTCTACACCTCCTGCCAAAACCGGAATATTCTGGGTTCAGCATGACAAGGGTTAAAATGTCGTCTGTAACTTTTTTTGATTTGGACCAGTCTAAAATTTTGTGTCATCTGAGTGGAATCATGGAGATCAAGGATAGCTGTGATCATTACTTTGCTTAACAATTCACAAGGATTATGAGTTTGTAAACAAAGTTTTTATTAATTATTGAGACAACAGATTGCCCGCAACACAAATATTGGAACATTCAATATGAGGGACTGTGATTTTTCAATATGATGTCCTTTGGGAAATTGTTGGATTTTTTTTTCCAGGCACCAATCAACTTTTTATCTGACAATAAAAAAATAAAGATGGTTGAGTGCCTGTATCACTAACTCCTAGGGGCTAAATTTATTGTTACAGGAATATCAACCCTTGCCATGCTGATCCAGAGATATTCCTGTTTGGCAGGAGGTATAGACGAAGATTAGCCTGCCCATAAGTGCAGTCTGATCTTGGTCTACAACTCCTGTTTGTCCCCTTTAAGCCAGAAATTTTTAAATAATAAATTTTCGGAAGGAATATTGATTATTTATTTCATCAAGACATTGCAATGTTGTTAATCCTTTGATTTAAAGCATCTCTGAATAGGATTTTAACTCAGCATGACAAGGGTTAAGACCTAAATTTCATTACTATAAGCTGTAGTTAGAATCATTTTAGTCATGCATATACATTCAACAAAATTGTTTTACAGAAGTGTCATAACTAAAACCAGTGGTTAAAGAAGAAAGAATTAAGTGATTTGATTGGTCAATGATTGTTTGGAAATGAGATTTCATCAATGAAGTCCTTCATTGGACACAAGAATTTTGATCTATAACAGTGAAAGAAATTGTAATGTATTATAGCACTGCATCTTTTTAGCTATGAAGCATCAGCTTAGATAGCTTAAAATAACAGACAAAATTTTGAGGTTGTCTCAAAGTTCAACAAGTGTAATCTGCCACTGGAGGCTTAACTACTAAATCCATTGAATGCCTATGCAATAAAAAGTAGTTCTTATGTATTTCAGGAATATTGCAAACTCTGCACGCAAGTTCATCTCCTAGGTATTTTCAGATCAGTTTAGCACATCATGTTTAAAATGACTCTGATCAGAGTCTTCAGAGAACTCGTAGATGACAATTTCAAATTGTAGAAAATTCTAGTATATTTATATCTTTAGGTAGAAAACAATGTGGAAAATGAAGAAATTGCTTGCTATTTATTTATATCTTTAGGTAGAAAACAATGTGGAAAATGAAGAAATTGTTTGTAACAAGCAATTTCTTCATTTTCCACATTGTTTTCCACAACTGTTTTCTCAAGGGGCATAAAAAGGAGGGATTTTGAGGGAAAGGGTTAACTCCTTGGTTACTTTATCCTCGTTTCTTTATCATGATAATGTTTGACAAAAAAGATTACTGAACAAAACAATGCTTTGCTAGCTTACAGTACTTTTCGGTACTTTGATTTCTTTTAATCATCATCATAGCAATGATTTCTTTTAATCATCATCATAACAAATGATTTAAAGTGATCAGTATATTCAGAGAGACAGAATTAAGAGCAGCTTACAAATTTCTGTGAATAGATTGCTTTCCCAAAGACATCATTGGTGTTGCATTGTAATCAATATACAAGACACTGGTCATGTCTTTACAGAGATTACAGCTAAGCTCCGAATTATCAAACCAATTCTGAAGTTAGAAAGGATTTTCTGTCCAGGAAAACCTGCCTACATGACAAACAAGTGAAAGATGATGGTCCTAAATCGCTCACCTCATTTATCTGCTTGTAAAAGTACATGTACCAAATAACTAGATGGTTGTTCCAGGACAACTGCTGTCAAGCAAGCAAATTTTTGTAGGCATCATGCTCTGTGCAAGCACAATTTCAGAGTTTGACCTTGAGCCTTGACCTAGAACTTGAAGCTATCCCAAAAATTCTTTAAAATGGCACATTTACTCATGATGGAGAGTAATTGTGCCAAGTTATTTTGAAATCCATCCATAATTGTAGGGGAAATGCTCTTGACAATCACATTTTTAGTGTTTGACCTTTAGCTGTGACCTTGACATTAGAACTATAACAAAAATTCTTTCAAATGGCACATCTACTCATGATGGAGAATAATTGTGCAAAATTATTTTGAAATTCATCCATAATTGTAGGAGAAATGCTCTTGACTATCACAATTTTAGTGTTTGACCTTGAACTGTGACCTTGACATTAGAACTATCCCAAAATTTCTTTCAAATTGCACATCTACTCAAGATGGAGAATAATTGTGCCAAATTATTTTGAAATCCATCCATAAATGTAGGAGTAATTGTCCAGACAAACACAAATTTAGTGTTTGACCTTGAGCTGTTATCTAGTCTTTAGAACTATCCCAAAAATTCTTTCAAATTGCACATCTACTCAAGATGGAGAATAATTGTGCCAAATTATTTTGAAATCCATCCATAAATGTAGGAGTAATTGTCCAGACAAACACAAATTTAGTGTTTGACCTTGAGCTGTTATCTTGTCTTTAGAACTATCCCAAAATTTCTTTCAAATTGCACATCTACTCATAATGGAGAATCATTGAGCCAACTTATATTGAAATCCATCAATAAATATAGGAATGATTTTCCAGACGAACAATTTCAGTGTTTGACCTTGAGCTGTGACCTTGACATAAGAACTATCCAAAAATTCTTTCAAATTGCACGTCTACTTATAATGGAGAATCATTGTGCCAAGTTATTTTGAAATCAATCCATACATGTAGGAGTAATTGTCTGGACAAATTCAGACAGACAGACTAAGGGACTAATTAACAAACTAACCCACATACGCTCACTTGTCATAGTGACAACAATGTCTTGCTCACTGCAAGCTAGCTCAACAGTGAAAGTCATAGGAGACTTTAACTTGCTATAACAGAGGCAGAGATCTTTTAACTAAACTTTTGACCTCAAAAGTGTTGCCGGTTTTTACCCCAGGTGCATAATTTCTAATAATATACTACAAACCATCTATCTATCTTAAATACCAAATATGAATGCCCTGTTCTGTAGAGGAGGAGAAGACTTTTTAACATGCTTTGAGCATTTTCCCAAACTTTGGATATCTGTGGCAAAGCCATTTTTGTCCCTTAGTGTATAATTCTGTGGTTATGCTATAAGTGAAATATATAAATGTCCATGGCCTTGTAGTTTCTGAAAAAAAAGTTTTCCAAAGATTTACAAATATGTCTCAACTTCAAATGCCTTGGGGTTCAGAGTTTTTCACAAAATGAAATTCTTTTAACAACTTTTGTACAGCTTTAACCTGAAAAGTTTCAGCCTGATTGGCCTACTGGTTTTGTAGGAGAAGATTTTTAAATATTGTGGATGGCCAGTTAGACCAATGGATGAACAGACAATGGTCAATGACCAATCAGAATAGCTGACCTCACGCTTTGTCAGCTTTTTTCTCTGTTATATTCTAGAATAAACTCTTCCTTAATCACATTTTAAATATGAAAAAGATGTGTTTGTGAAACACAATGCCCCGGCCGTACATGAGGGTGGGTTTATTTTGTGTGTGTGTTTGACCTTGATAAGTGACCTTGACCTTATCAAATTGATCTTGACATGAGGCGATGCATATTATGGAGATGTATCATCATGCCAATATGAGTATTGTATCTTGAATAGGCTGGTAGTAATTGGCAATGTTCAGTTTTTTTTTTTGTTAAGTTTTGCAGACAGACTGAATGACGGACAGACAGATTGACAATGGTAAAATATACCCCAGATCTTTCTACCCAAGATCTTTCGATGCAGGGGCATAAAAATATCAATAACTTGAGAACTGACTTATTTGCAACTGTTTTTGTACATTAACCTTTACCAATTTCTTCTTTTTCAACACCCCCTCTTTTTTTTTAAGGGAATATCGATAATCCGACAATTATGATGTCATCAAATCATTGTCATGTAGGCAGGTCCTCCTGGTTAATGGATCAAATATAATTTATATTTTACATCAACATTTTTTGATTGCTTATGAAAACATTTGGTTGAGATGATTTGAATGGTTACCCACAACATAGGGTTTTCTATGACAAGTAACATTTGCATCTACTCACTCTTAACCTGTTCCCACAAAACAAAATTTTAGACAAATTAAGGTCAAAATTCAAAGAAGTTGTAGACAACAGTTTCAGGTTGATGAAATCTTTAAAATCTTTGTCTTTTGGACAGAAAACATTGTGAATAATGCAGAAATTCCTTGTTACAAAAATTTCTTCATTATCCACAATGATTTCCAAAGCTGTGTGGGAATGGATTAACTGACCATTCAAGGCTGTGAATAAAAATGTCCTTCAACCAATCAAATATTTCAATTATACCGAAGTGAAGTGACATTGGCTGACATTGCTGCTAAGCTTTTTTTGGTTTGTTTAGGGACTAAAATATTATAACTACAGCTTAGGTTGCCAACCAACCATTTTATATTTTTGTTACATGCTACTGACCATGCATTTTGCAAGATAATGCTGTGTAACCCTTGTCATGCTGTATAAAATCCCTAAGGAATTGCATCAAAATCAAAGCGATGAGAGCACTGAAAGAACTTGTTGTTCAATAATCAATATTTCCTTTGAATACCAATTTCATAACTTCTCTGGCAGGAAAAGTACAAGCAGGAAGTGGAGACCAAGATCAGACTGCACTTATGTGCAGGCTGATCTTTGTCTATACCTTCTGTCCAAACCGGAATATTCCGGGTTCAGCATGACAAGCTGAAACTCCCATTGGAGGCAGCTGGCATAGCCCACAGAGTGATTGGGCAGAGCAATTGATCCCTCCATTGTCTCATAGGGTTTTGATGTCTTGAACAATAATTTGAGATTGCATTTCCTTCCTGTATTTTGAGCTGATTTACTGCCAGTGAGAAGCCATAAATATTCCAAGTAATACCCTGAGAGTATGTCATGGCCTCTTGTTTGTTCAAATGAACTTTACTAATTACCATCTATCAACCCATGTTTTTGTAACACTGAGATACAGAAACTTTGACCAAGGGTTAAATTGACAGAAAGCTGGCCATGATTAAGGACATTTAAAAACCCATTCCCACACAGTGACGCATTTCGACGCCCCAAAAGAAAAAAACAATTGGGCAAACATTGTAATAAGCAATTTCTTCCTTTTACACAAGTTTTCTACCCAAAAATCATTGGTTGGAGACCTGCAAATGAGCTACTCAAGACTGAGTCACATGCATACACTTTCAATCTCAAAGCGGAGTTATCATTTACTATTCTCACCAAACATCTCGGCGATTGGCTCAATGACAAGATTCTTGTCAAACCAAGGAATGAAATATATATTACTATTCTGCTGTTTGAGAAAAAATAAAACGTTAAGGACATAATAATTATGATTAAAGATACATTATATGAGCATTTAAGCTCAATAATTTACCTTAAAACCACCAAACTACATTTGATACAAAACCATCTTATATTCATGCTTCATGAAGGTTTTGAAATGAAATCTGTTATAGTCATGTGACGAAATGATGGCGTATTGACAATTTACTGAGCCTATTACAAAGGAGAACCGAAGTGCAAGAGAGCGATGATGATTGTTCACCTAAAGAGTCGTTTATACAGGAATTTGATTGGACAATACACTGTCAGTCTTCAAGGTTTGCTGAACTGTAATCATTATGTAACAACAGCTTGCTCCCATCTGTTTTAAATGAAAGATTTTATTGGTCAATCAATTTTTGGAGGCAGTGGCAAACTGTCATTTGGACTTATAAAGCACTATAACCCATTACCAGACAGCAAAATTTTAGACTTGACCAAATTCAAAGATGTTGTGGACAACAATTTTAAGTTGTCTTTTTGGGTAGAAAACATTGTGGATAATGAAGAAATTGCTGGTTACCAGCAATTTCTTTATTTTTCGCCAAAGTTTTCCAAGCTTCCATATTGAGGAAAGCTTCAAAGCGTCATTGTCTAGGAATGGCTTAAACTGTAGCCGACTGATAGAGCCTCCTGTCAATAAAGCCTAAAGAAGGAAGTGGACAATCTAATTAAAATTTGACAATTTATCTTTGTTGCAATATGAGCCCTGTTGTGGGCCATCAAAACTAGAGCACCCCCTACCAGCAGTTTGTCTTTTGTTATTTAAAACAAGAGCAGGTCACAGTTATGTGACAAATGCCCCCAAAGGACAAGGTCAAGCATGTGGCACTTTGATTTGTTTTGTAAACACAACCACATGCATTTGTGATCTATACGTCTGGGTTTTTAATAAATGAAATTTTAATACATATAATAATTTCTATAAATACAGAATGAAATCGAGAAAAGCATTATGGACAATTTTTCTGAGGTCAGGTCCATCCAATTAAGCATCTGTCCAAATATGGAAGCAATCCATTGAAGAATAAGAAAGTAAATACAATTTAACCATTCCGGACGCAATTTAACCATTCTGGACGCCCCGTTGACCCCAGATTGTGACCTTGACCTTTAAGATAAGAACCTGGGTCTTTTTCACGACACGTCGTCCGAAGATGGTGAATATGTGTATGAAAGAAATTTGTACCTGCTTGCATGATTATAGAAGTTATAGAGCGGATACAGTAAAAAGTGCCGATTTTTTACCTGAGACCCCAGATTGTGACCTTGACCTTTGAGAGAGGAACCTGGGATTTTTATCCAACACGTCACCTGAAGGCGGTGAACATTTGTATGAAAGAGATTTGTAGCTGTGTGCATGATTATAGAAGTTACAGACCGGACACAGCAAAATGTCCCAATTTTTTACCTTTGACCCCATATTGTGACCTTGATTTTTGAGATAGGAAACTGGGTCTTTTTCGCGACACGTTGTCTTATAGCCGTGAACATTTGTGCAAAGTTATATTGAAATCCACTATTGCATATAGAAGTTACAGAGCAGACACAAAAGCGGGACGGACGAACAGACTGACGGGCAGTTCGATTACTATATGCCTCCCTTTGGGGGCATAAAAATCCATTTTTTGGATTTCTTGTTGTCCTGGCAATCTTGTCAACATCAGCATGGCCCTGTCAATACTTTTCCTGAATATCAAACTTCTTCCACTCAAACATGACATTCAATTTACTCTGTTGTTCAAGGCTAAAGGAGGTCACAAGCTAAATCAACATACAAGTCATCAAACCAGAAAATTGTAGAAATGAGACTATTGGTAGTACAATCTTTCTCTTGACAGAATTTGTCTGTCAAATATTCTGGGCCAAACATGAAATACATCGTATTGAAGCTGCAGTTACTTCTAAACTTAACCCTTACCATGCTGAGACCAGAACATTTCTGTTATGGCAGGAGGTATAGACAGAGATCAGCCTGCACATATGTGCTGTCTGATCTCAGTCTACACCTCCTGCTTGTACCTTTTAAGCGAGAGTTGAATTGTCGACCCACAACAATTGCATCAAGTTCTGTTAACCCTGTGATTTTCATGCAATTGAGAAGTGGACTTAATGTAGCTTGACAAGGATTAAAGCCAACCTCATTTTAACCCTACTCCAACACATTCCTGATTTTTACCCCTTCCAAAAACAGAGTTTGAAAAAAACAGCTTTGCGGATAGACAACATTCCTTGTTACAATAATTTTCTTCATTTTGATGTTCTTAGTCCATCCTCTCCCCTTCAGGGTCTTTAAAAAGGAGGTTTGTGCGGGAATGGATTACCCCATTTCCACACATACCCGCTTTTTGATCCCTACCCCCCAAAAAACCCTTTTAACCCGAGAAAATTTCAGACTGGTCCAAATTGAAAGAGTTTGCAGATGACAATTTGAACTTTATGAAAATTTAGATGTTTTTAGTCTTTTTGGAAAAAACATGTTTTCCAAAGCTTTTTTTTCTGGAGGCGTCTACAATTGTCATTAAGAGGGAATTGGTTAAAACATTCCCCAGTGAAAATTGAATTGAAATTTCACTGAAATTTCACCAAATTTCAGTGAAATTTCAGTGAAATGTTGAAATAACACTGAATCTCAGCAAAATGACCAAATTTCAGTGAAATCTCAGTGAAATTTTGGCCGAAAATTTTGAAATTTCAGTGAAATGTTTTTTCTTTATGAGGCTAGAATTTCAGTGAAATTTCAGTGAATATGCCAACTTTAAAAATGTGTATATAATAAAACTTAATCTTTATAAAAGCATAAAAAAGTAGGAACACAACAGATTCACAAATGTGAACATGATTGGTGACCATATGGAATAATATTATTTACTTAACCCGTTCCCAAACGGCAAAATTTTAGAGTGATCCACTTCAAAACCTGCCACAGATGACAAAATGGAAGTTTTTAAAGATAGGATTTGTGTAAAATTAGGCATAGAAAATAATGAGACAAAAGGAGAAAATGCTGGTTACCCAGGTGAAATGTTAACCATGGCATTTCATTGTAATTGGCATCTGATCATGTTATCGATCATGGTCAACTGTGAAAAAACATCACTTGCTATGGTAATACCATGATCAGAGTTGCTACTACAACCATGTTAGAGCATGGTTCTACAGTGTTATCATGGTATGAAATGAAATACCATTGTCACCCATCTTACAAAGATCATAACCATGGTCAACCCATGATATCAAGAAATAACATGGGCATAATTCTAAACTAAACTTAAATGATAAAAGTAAACATATATTCCTCAAATGAACAGTGACCACACTGTTTTCAACTGCATTTGATAGTAATTTATTTATGGTTATATTACACTATCCCCACCCGTGTCGGTTACAGAAAGTGTTAGGCTCTTACAAAAAAGCACGAACTTATGAGAAGGCACAAACTTTCAAGAGAATATATGGCCGTACCCCATCCACTCAGAGCTTCAGATTGATTTTCAGGTCAATGGGCCACATGAGCCATCAAGCATGATTTTGAGGGGTCTTTTTCTAAAACAGGGCCAAAGTTTAAATAATATAACAGTTAAACTTGAACCTAGAGAAAATGGATATTAACTATATAATTATGTTACTGTATAACTGAATTAAAACTTTCTGTGCTGTTTTAAAGGATAAAGGGAAAAAAAGAAAAAAAACAGACCAAAGTCTGAATTAAAAAGAATTATAGATCCCTGTCCTCATGTCATTGACAAATGCCAGCAACTGTTTTGTTTAGCAGTCAATCAAAACATTTCCTGGCCTTTTCATATTTCAACCCATGATTTTAGAAATTTTTTTTATTTTAATCCTTGTTGATTTTTTATTTGGAAAAATAACTCATTTTCATTGACTTTTTTTTTTTTTTTTTTATTCGCTTATTTTCAATGATTATCAATTTCAAATACTCAGCTATTTACGTAGTTGAGTTGAAGCAAAAAGATGGCAACTTCAGCAAGAACATTGACTATATATATATATAAACACGAGACTTTAGTTGATGAATGGTGCAAAAAAAAAAAAAAAACTCCTAAAATTCAGTTTTGACAAGCCGACGATACTATTTTATAGTACCTAGTCTGTTAAATCAGCTGTGTTGAAAGAGCGAGTAAATATTCCGTGACGAAATATTTACGTGATACAAGGCGTCTGCTAGGCTAGCTAATTTTTACACTGACCTCTACGATTTTGGACTTATAATTGTAAGAAAACGTTTATTATTTATTTACCTTTATCATCTTCGGCTGCTTTGCGTTTGAAAAAAACGTTTAAAGCTTGTTGAGCCATTTTACATTAAGCCCGGCGAAGAAACGTCGCCGGAAGTAAACAATCTCCATCGCGGCTGGTCACCGACTATCTAAACAAGAAGATTACAATGCTGAGAACCGTTACCTAATCGATTATTTTCGGTCTAACTCGACCTGCGAACTTGCTCGTAGAGCCTCCGAGAATTACCGATCATTTGTTTGTAAGGATATAAGAAAAAAACTTTGTGTATCACGTGGTACACAGACGCATTTCCAGGATGACGTAATAACGGGGAAAATTCATATAACACTTCAAAGCCACTCAGAACATTTCTCAATTTACCGTTAACAAGTTTCTTTTTCGAATCAAACTATAAAAAAGTACATGAGTTTGTCGGAATAACGGAAATTTACTCGCCAGAATCAGAATCTGAATCTGCGTATCACGTGACGCAAAGCGCATTTCTGATGACGTCATGGCCTGGATAAAATATTACAGAAATGGCGGTTAACCGTTCGAAAACAAATTTTCGGTTATGCGCTGGTTCAACGACAACAACAAACTTTCTGTTCATGATCAGAAGTACATATTAGTACCTGAAAAGTCGGTTTACAAACCAGAGGATGGAGGAGATGCATGTTTCCCAGGATTTCCGGGTAGATCGAAATTTCGGATCTTGGCTGTTGGAGGTAAGGTGAAAGCGGGTGGGGAAGCGGATAGCATGACATTTGATATTAACCAATTCAGCTAAATGCCTGTGCAATAAACCATCATCTATATATTTGTAAGACAGATCGTGGTTTGGTCCCACATTGGTGCATTGAATTACCGAATATTTCATGATTACCGAACTAATACCAAATTCTCTATAATAATTCTCGTTTCAATTTATTTGTAATATGAATATCATAAATTGATTTTGTTATGTACATGAAAAAAAAAAAAAGATTTTGATATTGTATAAAGTTGAATTTGTGTTTTAATCAACTTTCAACCTAATTAACAAATTATACCGATACCCATATGATTGACTAACTGGAAAATTGTAGGAATTTCAACATGCCCGCACCTGTTGTCTGCACTGAGGCTGGTGGCAGCCATTGCTGCATACAAGCAACATTTATCATATTTCTCAGTCTAGACTCACTTTTTTGATATTGTGAGAAACACTAATCTTCACAGGAGTAAAGTTCATATTGGGCAATTGCAGGAAAAAAATAAAAACCAATGTAGGAACAGTTGGATACCAATTTCAACATGCTAATGGTTGATGTTACTGATGAAACTTTGCCTGATTTGACTGCTGGAGATGGAGTTTAACATAATCTAATTGATGGAGCTTCACCTGATGCCACTGATGCGACTTAAAAATTACAAGATGGCCTTCAGCTCAAAGGCAATAATTGTAAAGGCAAGTTTACATACCATATGATTCATTAACACCTTTTGACATCAACAGAGTTCTGCCAAGCTTTTGACCTTAGGGGGCCACTGGCCCATCTAAGCCAATAATATGGGGCCACTTTTCCAAAACATGGGGCCACTATACTATGAGGTCGGATATATGTGATTCCAATCAATGAGAAAAAATCTGGAGGGCTTTCTTCTCATTTCAAAATAAACAATATATTGAATTAAAGATACAGTTTTGAGATGTTGGTGAATTATTTTCTTGTGCTTAATACAAAGAGAACTTTACTTGAATCATGAGATAGCCACGAAAAGTCCGAGAGCCATTAAATTCTGGAACTGTTTTTCGTAGCTCAATTTAGCTGTTTCTCGCCCGGATTCTGATTGAGATTCGGCTGATTTTGAAGTCCCGGGATCGTTTGGCCGATCATCGGCGCCAGTTCTTGCTCTCTTTGACTAAAGAAGCTTAAGATTGTTTTTGTTTTCTTTTTTCTGCCATTGCGGTGACACAAAACAGCCAGTTTATGATGCAGAAGGAATATTTCGTTACGTCAAACTTAAATTTGTTATTTTTATTATAACGCTATTGATTGGCTTATATGACCGAAAACGGAATTTACAGTGCACAGTTAACCAATCAGAGCGACCTGTTCAATCAATATTAACGCTCTGAATTACCAAGGGAAACGCCGGAAGTAAATAAAACCCCAAACATCCGCTGATTTGTCCCAAGGTATCTTCGTACCTACGGTTCACGGTTCATAATTTTAATGCGCCGGTCGGCCCGCCGGACATGTTTTTTAGGGGCCATCTGTAATTTTTCTGCGCCGATCCCGCAATGGCACGCCCTTGGCAGAACTCTGCATCAATTTAAAAAGTAACCTTTTGAAAACATTGGGTTTAACGTCTCTTTAACAGTATTTCAGTTAAATCACAACAGTGTCTGCACAAGACAAGTTATAGTGCTGCATCATTGGAATGCTCATGTGGCAGACACATAGCATGAACACTCTATACAGTCACATTATCCTGACACCGGGACGACCAGTCATACTGCTCTACTCTTTTTAATGCTGAGCGCTGGCAATGGAGCTACTATCAATTTCTAACGACTTTTAGTATGTTGCGGAGGGGGATCAAACCCCTGACCTACTACTCTGGAGTTAGATGCTCTACTAACTGAGCTAGCTGTGCTGGTTCTTCTGTAATTTAGATAAAAGTATAAACTAAATTTGCATCCATCATGCACATGATGGGAGATATATTTGATGATTGAGTGCAAAATGAATGTAAGAACATCTTGTTACAAGATGTTGTTATGACCATATTGTGCACAACCCATGTTTTGCTCCTCTTGAGCATTATCTTTTTATGCCCCTGCATTGATAGATCGGGGGCATATTGTTTTACCGGTGTCTGTCCGTTCGTCTGTCTGCATAAGTTAACCTGCCAATTTTCCTATAACTCCAACCCTGATTAAGTTACAATGCTAATTATATTTGGTAGGTCTCAACAAGGCGCAACTTGGGGAAGGTCAATTAATCAAGGTCAAGGTCAAAATTTTAACCCTTTTCCCTAAAACGTTACTCAAAAACTTAACCTGCCAACTAAACATTTTCCCATAACTTCATCCCTAATTAAGTTACAATGCTAATATTTGGTATGTAGATTGGTCTCAACAAGGCACAACTTGGGAAGGTCATTTCATCAAGGTCAAAGTCAAAATTTTAACCCTTTTCCCTAAAACGTTATTCAAAAACTTAACCTGCCAACTAAACATTTTCCTATAACTTCATCCCTAATTAATTTACAATGCTAATATTTGGTATGTAGATAGGTCTCAACAAGGTGCAACTGGGGAAGGTCATTTCATCAAGGTCAAGGTCAACATTTAACCCTTTTCCCTAAAACAAAAAACAAACAACAAAAACCAATAAAAATCAACCGTTTCTAAAGAATTCCTGTATCGGGGGCATGGTGTTTCACAATCACATCTTGTTTGCTACAGTGTTTTCAAAAGTCGACTGCTGCTTGTAAGTTCATATATGACTTAAAATACATAAATGGGTAATAGTAACTTTAAAGTCTTTCCCCCAGAATACCCCTTTCTACATTTTTATACCCCCCTTAACTTCACTGATATAATCAGTATCAACAGAGATGTGCATATTCTATTTTGGTTACAGTCTATTGATTTCTGATGGAGTTATGGCCCTTTAGTGAAAAATCGTGTCCGCTCATTTTCTCAGCAACCATTAGATGGATTTGATTCAAATTTTACAGAAACACTCGGTATAAGTCAGACATGTGCATATCCTATTTTGGTTATGGTCCATTGATTTTTGATGGTTTTATGGCCCTTTAATTAAAAAAGTCCATTTTTTGTTATGGCCCTTTTGCAGATAGCACTTGTATATGGACAAGCTCTGTTGGGGGGTATTAGTCTGCTTTGCGACAATGTCTAGTTTTCAAATAGTGGAGGCCTAGGCATACTGAACCTGGAATATTCCGGTTTTGGCAGGACGTGTAGACTAAGATTAGACTGCACGTTTATGCAGGCTGACTTTAGTCTACACCTTCTGCTTGTACTTTTCCTTCCCGAATTGTTTATGAGGTTGATTTCTAAAAGAAATATTGATTTTTGAACAACAAGATCTATCAATAATCTCAGCCCTTTGATTTGACAGCAATTCAGTTAGGTAATTTATACAGCATGACAAGGGTTAAAGAAGCTGTCAGATCAGGATCTCCACTGTTACATAGAGTGTCTTTAACCCTTAACCCATTCCAACTCAATCCCCCCTTTTTACGCCCCTCAAGAAAAAAGCTTTGGAAAACATTGTGGAAAATGAAAAAATTGCTTGTATCAAGCAATTTCTTCATTATCCACAATGTTTTCTATCCAATAAGATGAAAAAATTCAAAATTCCATCAACTTGAAATTGTTGTCTGCAGCTTCTTTCAATTTGGACCAGTCTAAAATTTTGCTATGTTGGAATGGGTTAATATGTTTAATATTCATCCGAAACTCCACCTACTTTGCATATATAATTGGATACATTTTTAATTTGTCACAAAAATTTTGAATATCAATGCTGTAACCAGTAAAGCAAAGTCTGGACTACAATATGCTCTGAAGCAAACTGAGTAGACCCTGATCAGGCAGCTCCTACAGGTGCTGCCTGATCTGGGTCTACTCTATTTTCAAAGGCGTTAATCATCAGGTAATGGGTTAATGGTCTAGCTATACTCTTAACTGCCTTAAAAATGTTGGCATTCATTATTTGAAATATAACAGACAGAAATTTTCCTCATAAATATTAATGGTGAAAAAGTCTATTTTTCTTTAAATCTTTACTTGGCAGATAAAAAGATTTGTAGCAGTGACCCCAACCCAGGAGTGATGCAGGGTGACACAGCATCTGTTTCTACAAGAGCAGAAGAATCCATTCATTCCCACTCAACAGCTTCAGCAAGCTCTTCTTTACCATCAGGTATTCTGTACCAACATTTTATCCCATACAATAGATATACAAATTATTTATCTTTCCTGAAAAGCACCTCAAGTATCTGACTCAACTTAATCTAATACTTAATTTGAGCAAATAAGTAACTTATTTTTTTTTGTGAAACAGGGGCCAGTTTTTAGCTCACCTGAGCACAATGTCAGAATGATTGTCATTTCACAAGGATGAATGTTTAAGTTTATTTTCCCATAAACAGTAGGTTGAGAAAACTTAAGTTAACCCATTCAACTCTAGTGACACATATAAGCATCCTTTAAAAATAATGTACCTGTAGAGAAGATACTTGTTCTATCCAAACAGTGTAGACCCAAATCAGAGGGCTCCTACAGGAGCCCTCTGATCAGGGTCTGCACTGTTTGTCAATTTTGAAACATATTGAAAAAACAACCCTAAATTGCATAAATGGACTAAACTAAATTGGAGACTGGACTTGTTCATTCGAAGTTTCAGAATTCAATTGGTTGAGCAAGAGAAAGTTTTAAGACACAGTAACCAAATTGAAGTTGTAGTTTGGCAGTGTGTTTGTTTGTTTTATAGAATTGCTTATTTATTAATAGGGAGATTTAGTGTAAAAATTAATCAGGCTGCACACATAAACAGACTGATCTGAACATGAAGCGGCTGTAAAAAAAATAAAAAGTCCATTATAATTCTTTTAAAATTAAATTAATCTTTTATTTACAGCTACTTTGACTTCAAAGCAGGTGGCAGAAAAGGCACTGTTGCATACAAAGAACACCAAGTCAAGCCATTTTGAGTAAGTATTAGAATTTTCTATTTCAGAAACTTAGTAACCCTTTACTACTCAGAAATGGGTTGTCATGCCTCTGTAGGTTGATAACATTTGAAAACATTGTGGGAAATGGAACATTGGCTCGTAACAAGCAATTGCTCCATTTTCAACAATGTTTCCAAACAAATCAAAATCTGCATTTTCCTTTCACCTTCATAATTCTCCTTTATTAAGCTCACCAGAGCACAAAGTGCTCAAGGTGAGCTTAGTGTGATCAGGTTCTGTCTGCTGCCCATCGTCCGTTGTCAACTTTTACCTTGTGTGCACTCTAGAGGCCACAATTTTGGCTCAATTGTCTTGAAACTTGGCCAGAATGTTTGTCTCATTGATATCTCGGTCAAGATTGAAATTGTGTCAAATCAGGTCATAAATTAGGTCACTAGGTCAAATCTTAGAAAAACCTTGTTTGCACTCTAGAGGCCATATTTTAGGCTCAATTGTCTCAACTTGGTCAGAATGTTTGTCGCAATGATTTCTCGTTCAAGTTGGAAATTTGGTCAAAACATGTCAAGCTAGGTAATCTTGTGTGCACTCTAGAGGCCACATTTTTTGCCCAATTGTTTTGAAGCTTTGTTAGAATGTTTGTCCCATTAATATCTCAGTTAAGTTTAAAATTGGGTCAAATCGGTTCAAAAACTAATTTGCTAGATAAAGTCTTTGAAAAGCAAAATTGAGTGGAAATATTGATATTCTGTATTGAATTTGGAAGTTTTGAGTTAGAAGTTTTGCATTCACAACCTTTATTAAACATTGCCTCAGGTAAGGGCTTTAGGGCCAATGTCCCTCTTGTTTTATTACATTCCCTCACTGTGGATGGGTCTAAATAGCTTATGAGGTAAAGGGTTAAGATCCAAACAGCTCTTTAAACATAAAAGTTCTTGTATAAATCAGCAAGGAAGATGTCTTGTGAAAATCAACAATTGTTATTGGATAAATAATTTTCCAATTTTAATCTTTAACTGAAGGTTTGAACTATATTGCTAATTGAGTATCAGAATTCATCGTTTTAAAAATATTGTCAAAAATTTATGAATAAACAGTCAAATCTAAATGTAATATTGAGACTGCCTATATGTGGTGAACCTATCCCTTTACCTCATTTGCTATATTTAGAATCATCCACAACAAAGGAATGTGACGTAAAGGTTGAATAACCTGTTCCAAGATTAACATTTTTTCCAGCCTCATGGCCACGTGTGTTCACAAATGAAAAAAGTCAGGATCAGGCTCAAGATCAATTCTATATTTTTGATTTTCTTCAATATGCCCTTTGATTTTATTAATGATTTAACCACAAATTTAGACAGTCATAATAAGCAGGATGACACTAAAATATTAAATCTATCAGAAATTAGCATAAACAGAGTTGATCCTGATTCTTAACATCAGATCAAAACTGATCCTGATTTCATCAGGCTTAATCAAATAACTCTATTTTCGAAGGACTAATTTCTAAAATTAAATTCTCCGTGTTTGTCTGTATTCTTTTCAACAATCTTTACCAAAAAGTACCAAACAAAAGTGTTTTAAAGCAATTTTGTGGAAGAAAATAAAGAAATATAAAATTTGTCTTCGGGCCTGATCCCGATTTTCGGTTTGTTTGTGACCACAGGGCCTGACTAGTAAGAATATACTTTTTACCAGTATTTCATTTAAGAAAATTAAGTTATGACTATATTTAATAGTAAAGGCCTAGCTCATCCAGATTTTCTCAAGCATGTAGAGCAGACCTTGATCACACAGCTCAACCAGTATCAATCTGACCAAGGTCTACAGTGTTGCATCCAGGATTTCTTCCAAGAGGGGGAGCTCCCCCACTGAATTACTGAAATGGGGGGAGTGACAAATGCTAAGGGGGGGGGGGTCAAAACCCCTAAGCAATAAGTTGATTCATTGATAAATCTTTCATAAAGATATGACGTAAACAACGAATCTAATAAGTTTTCACGACAATTCAAGATATATCACTGAAAAATTGAGGCAAAAAATCAAGCTCTTGATGTATACGTTGAAACTTTTCACCCACTTTTAAATCCTTAAAGTCTAACCCACTCTATTCTTGTAGAGCCAACATTTCAGAAGGCTTCATCTGTCTTAGTCATATAATAAGCAGTTCTCATAGCACAAGTTATTCTTTAACTGAAGTTTATCATGTATATTGGAGGTAGCTCTGACAAACTCACTTTGATGCACACTGTCCTTAGTAAATGTGGTCTGACTAAATGTTTAAATGTGTGCAAGTATTGAAATTTGTGCATCCGGCAGTAAATGGATAATTCTTACCCGAGGTTTATCACAAGACAAATAACCGTCATCCCAGATTTCATTTTCTCCTCGTGTTTTTAACTCTTACAATTGTTCAACCACGATTTCTGCAATTTTGCGTCTGGATGAAACAGGAGTCCGTTTATTTTTCGCCCCGAAAGCTGACAAGATTGGCTTTCGAGGTCTTTCTTCTAGTCTGTCGATTACGATGATAAAGCGCCAATATCGAAGCCCATAAAAAAGTCGGTGGTGCCTGATGGTGGTATTCAGATTGATTTAAATCAACTCTTTTTGTCAAGTTTGACATGATTGTCTTTAGCCGGAAACGGAAGGATTCTTCTGCGCATGCTCCACTGTTGGGTTCCCTGACTATTTTATACACATTGATTCGAATTTGGGTACCAGTTTAATTACGATGTGTCGTAATTGTTATAAATAGCGATGATCGGAGCTATTTTTATCAGTACGATATTGTCAACAGTTAATCGTCATTAGTCTTTTTTCACTTTTTTTTTATACCGCCCCTTTGGTTATGGATTCTGCGGGAGTCAGAACATTGTTGCGCGATTACTCCCCCATCAAAATAGTGAGGTTGCGGGAGTGATTAAAAAACACGGGGGAATCCCGCAATCGCGCGGCCTGGATGCAACTCTGGGTCTACTATTATTTGCAGTCTTGCAGAGCTGTCAAACCCATCAACTCATTAATCAGAGAATGGGCTAATGAATGGGTTTTGCATCTGAATTATTGCAGCTTTATAGTGCATTTGTTAGATATTAACCGACATATTAACCCTTTCTTCCGTAACCACCTTTCAGTGTCCATTTCAAGGAGAGTAGACCTTCCTAATAGGGTCTTCTCAGAGATTTTACTGTTTATCTGAAGTATCACACGACACTATGTTCGTTGATCCTGATAATGTTGATACACAAATGTAACATACTTTTGCAGGTGCCTAAGTAGGAAGGAATTTCGTGATCTAAAACATGAAGTTAAGCGATTGAAGTGGCGACTAAGCCAGGAGCTAGAAGCCAGGGATTCTACATGTTCACCAACTAGGGAGTCTATACCAAAGAAACCACCATCACCAGCACAAATTTCCACAATGGAAAAATTTTCACCAGTTCAAAGCTCTCCGCACAGCACTGCAGGAACTTTCAATGAGCTGCGGGATTCAGTCACACATCTTGATAAACTGTATGAGGCAGTTAAAGTGCTCATGTTGAAACTTTTTACCAGTCAGTACATTCTTCCACATTCTGTGTCGTGAAAGGCACCTAACAGCAAGACTTTAAGCAAGCCTGCATTTGATTCAAGGCTCTTTTCTGCTATGATTGCTATTCTGAAGGAAAAGTTTTGTGCGAGCAACAAAGACACTACAGAAAAAGTGCAGTCTGTACAGAAATATGTGGAAAATCAACAATCAAACACAATTACCATGTTTATGATTTTAGTGTTCCCCACAGGACTGGATTGAAATAAATCTGGGCACTTTTATTCAAAATTTGAGCCAAATGGACATTTATGTTCTTCATTTTTTAACTTTGAAAAAGAATTTCTGACATCTGTTTACCCATTCCCACACAGTGACGCTTTTAAACGCCCCTCAATATGACAGCTTTGGAAAACATTGTGGATAATGAAGAAATTGCTTGGGTAAACGGGGTCCCTGGCCCATCATAGTTCATGTTATTTCATGAAAAACCATGATTCATTTCACCTGGGTATAATCAGCAGTTTCTTCTTTTTTTTCAATGTTTTCCAAAGCCTTTTCTTTTAGGGACGTCAAAACCAGGTCTTGTTTGGGATAGGGTTTAAGGTGTTGCAGGTTAACAATCATATCTCTTGAAAACTTACATACTTAATTAGTTACTAAAATACTTACAAAATTAGGGGGATAAGAAATAATAGATACAATAAGCTGTGATTGTGTTTGTGTGGGTGGGGGGAGTGACGTATACATGTATTAGGGATTTTTTATGCCCGTATCAAAAGATCGAGGGCATATTGTTTTACTCCTGACTGTCTGTCCGTCTGTCTGTCCAAAATTTAACAAATTTGCCTTTTCTCAAAAAGTATTGGAAATACAAAGCTGAAATTTGGTATGTAACTTCCTTTCAATGATATCTATCTGTTCCATGCAATATGACCTTCCTCATGGTCATCTGGTAACCCTTACCAACCTTAACATGAAAACTTAACATTTAGAACAAGATGTGTTTGTGAAACACAAATGGCCGAAATGGCCATTTTTCTAAAACGAAATTTCACTGAAATTTTGATGAAATTCAGTGTTAATTCTTTGAAATTTTCTGTGTAATTCATTGAAATTTCACTGAGATTTTGGTGAAATTCACTGATATTTTGCCCCTTTCTTTCACTGATATTTCACTGATATTTCACTATATTTCACTGATATTTCACTATATTTCACTGATATCTCACTATATTTCACTGATATTTCACTGAAATTTCAATCCATAATTTCAATTTCAACAGAACCTTGGTGAAATTTTGGTGAAATTTCACTGTAATTCACTGTTAATTCTTTGAAATTTTGGTGAAATTTCACTGAGATTTTGGTGAAACTTCAGTTTAATTTCACTGTTATATTGCCCCTTTCTTTCACTGATATTTCACTGTGATCTCAGTGAAATATCAGTGAAATTTCAATCCATATTTTCACTGGGGTTGTTGAAAATGAAGAAATAGCCTGCTACAAGCAATTTCTTCATTATCCATAATGTTTCCTTCAGGGAAAGATTTATAAAATAAAATTCCATCAACTTAAAATAGTTATTTGAAACTTATTACAATTCAGACCAGTCCAAAATTTTATCATGTGGGAATGTGTTCAAGCATAAACAGAAAGCATTAGTCCATAAATGGAAGTAAATAATGCAGCTGTTTAAACACAGACCAGAAATTTTTCTGTACAATGAATTATCCGAGGGTAAATTAGTCAATTACCGTTATGAATTTTATATCCACCCCTCACACACTCTGTCTATGATTTATTGATGAACCTTGTCATAAATAGTGTAACTGGATAGCCATCAGGGCTGGTCAGTTTGGAGCGAAACTTGTAAAACCAATCACAAATATTACAACCAGTCAGCTGTCAAATTAGTTGTCCGACTGGCAAGAACAATTTGATTTATCACATACATTTCAAATTGGGTTTAACCCAAATTTGAACGATCTTTCAGTAACATTGAAGAAAACTTCAAAAGATTCCCAAAATTGATATAATCAGGAAATATTCTAGTTCTGTACACAAACAGGAATATTCTGGTTCAGCAAGACATGGGTTATACTTAAAAGATTGACTTAAGTTTATTACAGTTGCGTTGACACACAGAAAATATTTTCTGTTTTGGCAGGAGGTATAGACAAAGATCAACCTACATAAATGTGCAGTCTGATCTTCATCTACACCACCTACTTGGTTCTTTGAGCCAGAGTTGTATATAAGAAGATATTTTAACAGTTCTTCCCGCGCTTTCAGCTCTTTGGCTTTCATACAGGGGTGAACACAAACCTAACATTTTTTCTTTATACCTATGTAAGGGAAATCGAAATCATAGCCCAAACAGCCCAATAGCACACTTTCCAAGATTTTGATGTGCTGAAGAGAATTAACCAAGAACAAAAGTGCTTTAGTCATATTATGAAACATTATATAATTGCTTTTTAGCTAGCAAAGCAACAGCTTTGATAGCTCAAGTTAACAGACAAAATTTTGAGGTCATCTCTAAGTTCAAAGAGTTCAAATTGCCAATGGAGGCTTAACCACTAAATCCATTTAATGTCTATGCAATAAAAAGTAGTTCTTATGTATTTCAGGAATATTGCAAACTCTGCATTCATCTCCTTGGTATTTTTAGCTCACTTGAGCACATTGTGTTCAAAATGACTGATCAGAGTCTTCAAAGAAGTTGAAGACAACAAATTCAAATTGTAGTAAATTTAAAAGCATTTATCTCCTTATGTAGGAAACAATGTTGAAAATGAAGAAATTGCTTGTAACAAGCAATTTCTTTGTTTTCACATTGTTTTCCACAACTATTTTCGTAAAACAGAGGAATTTGAGGGAATGGGCTAACTCCCCAGTTACTTTAACCATGTTTCTTTATCATTATAATGTTTGTCAAAGATGATAAATTTCATAAACTTTAAATTGTCATCTGCAACTCCTTTGAAAATTTACCAGTCTAAAATTTTGTTGTATGGGAATGGGTTAAATGGCAAAACCAGACAGTATGCACAATCTAAAGTGACAAGGAAAACTCTGTGAAAATTTCATTCAAATTCTCTCATTATATTGGAGATGTGTGTGTGAATAAAAAAATCTCTGTCAGCCCCCTTTTTCTGATGCAGTCTAAAATGGCAAAACCCAATATAAGCACAGGGTCAGGTTACTAGGAATATTCTGTGTAACGAGTAATTTCTTCATTTTACACAATGTTTTATACCCAGAATGTTGAAAAAATCTATATATCACTTTCAAACAGCATCTGCAACTCCTTTTAATTTGGACCAGTCTAAAATTTTGCCATGTGGTAATGGGTTAACGAATTCCCACAAAATGACCCTTTTAAACGCCCCTCAAAATCAAAGCTTTGGAAAACATTGTGGAGAATGAAGAAATTGCTTGTTACAAGCAATTTCTTCATTTTCCACAATGTTTTCTACCCTAAAAGACAAAGATTTGGAATATTACATCAACTAAAATTTGTTGTCTGCAACTTCTTTGAATTTGGACCAGTCTAAAATTTTGCTGTGTGGTAATGGGTTAACTCGTGGATAGATGGGTACCAATGTATCCAATTTCGGAGGCATATTTAACCCATTACCAGATAGAACAGTTTTAGACCAGTCCAAATTAGAAGGAGTTGCAGCCGACAATTTAAAGTTTACAAAATTGAGATTTTTTCAGCTTTTTTGGTAGAAAACATTGTATAAAATGAAGAAATTGCTTGTCACAAGCAATTTCTTCATTTTACACAATGTTTTTCCAGGGCTTTTTCTTGAGGGGCCTCAAAAAGCGTCATTGTGTGGAAATGGGTTAAACATGGCAAAAGGATGAATTACTTTTCAAAAGCAATTTTTCCATTAATCAAAATGTTTTATTATATATTTGGCACTTATTCTACCTTGCTACAATTCTTTGAATTATTTGAATTTTGAATGAGGTGAAAAATGAAGATGGAACAATTTTACAAAGTGTTATTATGTGCAGAGTTTCCATTTACGACGTAAAAGTATCTGTATACGCATGAAAATCAGCTCGGACGCAAATTTGGAGTACTCGTCGCGTCCATGGGACGCAAAATAAAATGAATGGCAAAAACAATGTATTTTCATAAATCTTTCGCAGAAACGTCAGATAACTAGCGAAAACAATCCAAAATGTTTCAAAGTACGACAGATTTGAAGGAAGGTCACCGGTTTTCCAAAGTTACTATAAATAGACTTCGCCAACGTCCCACCGAAAAGTTGCGATTGTTGGGATTCCCGCTTTTTCGTCTGGTACCTGAACTGTCTAATATACTATTTGGTGGGCAATTTAATAGCCGAAAACCAACTGTTACTTTCATTTTGTAAATAATAATGGCTTCTCCAGCCAAGAAAAAGAAACACTCGCGGTCTTTTCAAGACCAGTTGCTTGCCGATCCGGCGTTCAAAGACTGGCTTATAAAAGACGAGTCAGATTGGTCTGCTGTTAGAAATGAAGTGCAGTATTTGTTGTGAAACTAAGCAGAAGAACATTTTTACTACGGGCTGCACTGACTTTCAGGTATGAAGCAGAAGACAATTTTCATTTGACGTATCACAGCGTTAGTATAGCGTCGAAAGGTTTTCCTTTGCTTGTAAGAGCTGCCATAAATATTACTTTTGAAAATAATGTTAGGAAGCATTTCTTTTTGCCATATTGACTTCAAAGTAAATATTTGTTGTTTGTTTGTTTGTTTGTTTGTTTGTTTATCCATTACCAGAAGGCTAAATTTTAGGTTGGTCCAATATGAAGGCTGCTGCAGATCACAAAATTTGTGTTTACTTGGGTATAAAACTTGAGAATATCTCAGAAAACATTGAGGCAAATTTAGAAAATGCTTATTATAAGCACTATCTTCTTTTGCTTCAATGTTTCCCCCATGCCACTTTTACTGGGAATATCAAAACTAGGTCTTGTTTGGGATAGGGTTATTAAGCCCATTCAAGTACACAACAATTAATTTGAAGATGATTTGTGGAAGTCAAATTGGACTCAACTGAAAGAGGTTGGGACTCAACTTTTTCTACGGCACTGGGTCCAAGGGACTCAATATTTTTTTATGTAAATGGAAACACTGATGTGATAATAGAAAATTCCGTGTAACTCAAATCCTTGAGCAATTTGAAATGAAACCAACCTATTCCGTAGAAAATATTGTTGGAAAAGGAGAAATTGCGCACCCATCCCATTTAAATATGGAAGCACCCATCCCATTTAAATATGGAAGCAAACTCTGAAATCAGAAAGCCTTGAGGATTGATATTTGGACAGAAATAATTTGGTCTATGAACAAATTGCTTTTTCTGGAATATCATAGAAGACCATTGAGTGAGAATGTGTTAACAAATTCTGGTTGACAAGATCAAATGCCTCTAGTTTTTATTTACCATCTATATAGAACCTTCTAAGCATTGCATAATGTATACTATGCTCTTGCCTTTAGATTAACAAGAAATAAAACAGGACAAAAACTGGACAAACCGCTGACCACTATTTCTGTTGTTAATGACTATTGACTGACGGAGCTGTCACATTTAGTCTAATCTCTTCACATTGTTATGGCTATAAGACATGGCAATCAATTTGTTTATGAGGAAAATCAAAGGAGTGCCAAATATATTTGGCGCAACTAATGAAATAGTGGATAGAGGCTGTTTACTTTCCCCCATTCTAGGAGTTTTAATTTATAGGAATATTCTGTCTTTGATTAACCCATTACCTGACAAAATTTAAGACTCATCCAAATTCCTTGAAAGAAGTGGCAGAAGACAATCTTAACCTTTTCCTGAACAAATCTGGGAGTTTAGGTCACTGTGATTTTGTAATTTTGGTTAGAAACCATTATTTTTGGTTTGGTGACTTAAACATTTTAACTGCAGCTCGTTATGACGTTTATGCCACCATTACATTCACTTCATTTTTTTGTTACATGTTGCCAACAAAAAATTTGCAAAATAACACCCTTTAATATCTAAGATGAAATTCCCGTTCCAGGCAATTGTTGTGGCATGCAAACCATAAACTGGAATGACCATTCATTTGCTTTACAGTAACATGATTGCCAAGAATTTTCGGGAAATATTGACCAGCTCAGGAAAAGAAACATCCCTCATGACAGAGAATATTGTGTTTTTCATCTTCGCGTCATAACTTGTTAAAAAGTATGGCAATCAATTTCAGCTTCTATCTGATTGCCACAGTCCCTTGATCATTGGACAATATTTAGGATAAAATTCCTTTTAAGGCAATAATACAGATTTTCAAAGACTTGGAACTTTATATATAATGAAAAAGTTTTCAATGTCAAAAACCAAAGCCTCAAGCACATTTGTTCCTTTCATAAAAAGTTTTCCTGAATTAATCAGGAAATATTTTTTCAAAGCCTGTTTTGTAAAGAATGATGGGAAATATACAGACAAGGGTCTGAAGGGTTTTAACCCATTCCCAAACAGTGACGCTTACATTTGATGCCTGCAAGAAAAATTAAAGCTTTTGAAAACATTGTAGACTAGAGGCACTTGAGCGCCTTATTCGCTCCACCGGCCTGAATTTACTTATCATTCCTGAGAAATTTGGTTGAAAACCATCCTGCAGATTGTAGCTTTTCACTGTTTACCAGATATGGAAATAAGCCCAAACCATTAAAGCAATGTTAACAGCCAATCAATTCCTTTTTAACAATCCAATAAGGGGTCACCAAAGGATCATTCTGGTAAAATTTTGTTGAAATCCATCGAATGGTTTCTTAGAAGATTTTCAAAGCCTTCACCATATACCGAAAATTCCCCACCTATAAAAGCCATGTTTTCTATCAAAATCCTTTGAAGGAATTTGATAAAAAGACACCCAAGGATCAATCCAGTGAAATTTAGTTGAAATCCATCCATTGGTATCTCAGAAGAAGATTTCAAAGTTTTCACCATATATGTAAAAAGCCCCGCCCATTAAAGTCATACTTTTCATCCAATCTTATTTCTTTGAAGGAATCTGATAAAGTATCACCTAGTGAGCTTTGTTGAAATCTATCTATTGGTTTCTTAGAAGAAGATTTTTAAAGCTTTACCCATATTTGTAAATAAGCCCCACCCATTAAAGCCATGTTTTTCATCCGATCAAATTCTTTGAAGGAATCTGATAAAGTGTCACCCGAGGATCATTCCTGTAAAATTTGGTTGAAATCCATCGATTGGTTTCTGAGAAGCTTTAACCATATTTGGAAATTAGCCACGCCCATTAAAGCCATGTTTTTCATCTGATCAAACTCTTTAAAGGAATCTGATAAAGTGTCATCCAAGGATCATTCCTGTAAAATTTTGCTAAAATCCATCAATTGGTTTCTGAGAAGATATTTAAAGCTTTACCATACATGGAAATTAGCCCTGCCCATTTAAGGCATGTTTTCATCCTATCAAAATTCTGATAAAATCTGATAATGTGTCGACAAGGACCATTCCTGTAAAATTTTGTTGAAATCCATCAATTGGTTTCTGAGAAGAAGATTTTTAAAGCTTTCACCATGTATGGAAATTAGCCCCGCCTATTAAAGCCATGTTTTTCATCTGATCAAAATTCTTTGAAGGAATCTGATAAAGGATCACCAAAGGATCATTTCTGTGAAATTTGGTTGAATTCTGTTCTGTACTTTCTGAGGAGAAGATTTTTAAAGTGGAAGTTTACAGACGGACGGCTGGAGTGACGCACAAACGGACACACGACAGACAACGCCATGACAATAGCTCGCTAGCTTTCAGCCAGTGGAGCTAAAAATGAAGAAATTGCTTGCTACAAGCAATTACTTTATTTTCAACAATGTTTTCTACCCAGAACGTTGAAAAATATAAAACTTTATGAACTTTAAATTGTTATCTGCAACTCCTTACAATTTGGACCTGAGCCTAAACTCTTGCCATCTTGTAATATGTTAAAGGCCTTATTGTTGGTCGTTATTTCATTAAACAAGTTTGTCAAACCAATTTCCAAACATTCCCTCTGAGAAAAATACCTTACTTGGGATTGCACAGTTGTGCAAAATGATATAATCTCTGCTCAGAAAGGCAAAGATATGTAAAATTCTATCAACTTGAAAATATCTATTGCGACTTCTTAAAATTTCATTGATCGAGTCTAAAATTTTGTTGTCTGATAATGGGTTAATCAGGACAAACAAAAACCACACAACTTATTTTTCAAAGTTATAAAGTTAGATTAAAAGTAAGGCTAACTCAGTTACGACTAAGCTACATCATGTGTGCTTCTTTAATTAACCTATTCCCACACAATTCTGCCGCTTAAAGCCCCTCAAGAAAAAGCTATAAGAAACATTGTGGATAATGAAGAAATTGTTGTCAGTGGACATTGAAGAAATTACTTTTAATAAGCAATTTCTTCATTGGCCACAATGTTTTTTAACCCATTACCAGATGGCAAAATTCTAGACAGGCCAAAATTCAGAGGAGTTGCAGACGACAATTCAAAGTTTATGACATTTTAGATTCTTTCAACTTTCTTGGTAGAAAGCATTGTGTAAAATGAAGAAATTGCTTGTTACAAGTAATTTCTTCATTTTACACAATGATTTTTTAATTATTTTTCTTTAGGGCCATCCAAAAGTGTCATGTGTTTGGAAATGGGTTTACTTGAATTTTAAAATTCCTTCTACTTAAAAAATTTCTTTCAAATTTGGTCTAGTTTAAAATTTTGTCATCTGGAAAAGGTTTTGTGCAAGTTCTTCCAGCACAAACCTGATTTTTTTCCAGGAAATGGTGTTGGTTTTTTATGAGCCCAATGGCACCAAATTAAGCATTACATGGTCATAAATTCAAATAGACTTCTTCAATACATCAAGTAAATAACATCAATAAACCCCAATTAAATGGAAGATATTTCTCTTGTGTTTTTTTGGATTTTTTTCAAAAATAAGTTAACCTCATTCCACATAATCTAATTAAGTCCTCATTTTTTCTCCATGGAAGGCCACGTATATTACACTTTTGTTATGTAGGCTTAGCTAGATGGTTGTCCCAGGAAAATTGCTGTCGAGCCCGCAAAGTTTTGTAAGCATCATGCTCTGGACAAGCACTTTTTAGTGCCTGACCTTTAGCTTTGACCTTGAACTTGAAGCTATCCAAAAAATTCTTTCAAATGGCACATCTACTCATGATGGAGAATAATCAAGCCAATTTATTTTGAATTCCATCCATAATTGTAGGGGAATGCTTATGACAATCATTATTTTAGTGTTTGACTTTGAGCTGTGACCTTGACATTAGAACTATCCCAAAAGTTCTTTTAAATAGCACATCTACTCATGATGGAGAATAATTGTGCCAAGTTTTTTCAGTTTTTTTAAATCCATCCATAAATGTTAGGGTAATATTGTCTGGACAAATTTGGACAGACAGACGGACTAACTAACAGGATAACTCTCATACACCGACTTGTCATAGTGACAACTATGTCTCGCTCACCACAAGGGGGCTCGACAACAAATCATAACCATATTTTTCTCAGTGGAAGGCCACATGTATTATACTTTGGTTATGTAAACTTAACAAATCCTATAACCATATTTTTCCAAGGGAAATTCTGGAACCCCCAGTTCCCCCTCTTGATCAGTGCAATGAATGATCTTAACCCACATTTAGCAATGAACGAATGATACAGCATAATTGACAACTTTTGAGAAATCATATTAGTAAAAGCATCAACAGAAATGTTTTATAGCTTTTTAGAAAGTATATCAGTAAAAACATTAACATAAATATTTGATTGCTTTTGAAAAAATAATTTTTTTATCAGTAAAAGCATTAACCCATTCCCTTTTGACAAAGTGAAAGAAGATGCAGACAACAATTTTAAGTTGATGTAATTCTAAAATTCTTTGTCTTTTGGGGTAGAAAAAATTTGGGACATTTTAGAAATTGCTTGAAACAAGCTATTTCTTCTCTATTCACAATTTTATCAAAAGTCTTTTTCTTGAGGGGCGTAAAAGAAGGGATTGTGTGGGAATGGGTCAACAGAAATGTTCTTTATTTCTAAAACAAGTAACAATCAGACAAATGAATAAAACATGCTGACAAGCAGAATCCTTCTCTCTTTATCTAGAATTTTCTTTATTTTTCTTGATATTTCAGATGCATTTGAAAGATATGATGACAGAATCTATCTCTAGATATAACCATCACTATGATGGACTCTCAATATTCCTTTAAGACCAGTGGCTACGCAGGGACACTTTTAAATGCCCCTAAGGAAAAACATACGAAAAACATTGTGTAAAATGAAGAAATTGCTTGTAACAAGCAATTTCTTCATTTTCCACAATGTATTCTATCCAGGATGTTGAAAAAATCTAAAATTTCATCAACTTTGAATGGTCGTCTGCAACTCCTTTCAATTGGGACCAGTCTAAATTTTGCCATCTGGTAATGGGTTATACTCAAAACATTATCAACCCTCCCTAATATGAGTCTACCGCCGGATGACCACTTCGCCACATAGAACCCAAAAGAACGTGAAGTATCAACCCATTCCAAAACGGCAAAATATTGCTTGGTCAAAATCAAAAGAGTGTGTGTAACTTGAAAATAATGTTTGTTTGAATAGGGTTTTACGCCGCTTTCAACAATCTTTCAGTTATATCGCGGCGGCTGGAGCACCTAACAATGGATTCCTGGTATTTCTCACACCAGTACCGCCATCACATCCTTTCCTAGCCTCCAGCTGCTATCTCACAAGTCATAGGTCTACGATTATCGACCCATTGGTGGGAGACAAATAGTCGGAAAGGATGAGTGCCACCGTCGGGGATTGAACCCGGGACCTCTAGATTGACAGTCCGACGCGCTACCAATTGTGAAAATAATGACTGAATATGGTAGAAAACATTGTGGGAAAAGGTGAAAAGCTCCTATTCCCACATTTTCTGTCTTTGGTAGTATGTTAGAGGATTGTCAAAGGTGTCATTGAGTGGTCATGGCAGAGCTTCAGATAAAGGGTGTAATTCGTACTTTTAGATATATATATATATATATTTTTTACATATTTCACTGACATAAACCCAATGTTACAGGTACTCACTTGAATTGTCTCAATGAGACGATTCAAGTGAGTCTCCACAACATAGGGTTTCGCTGAGAAATAAGGATTTTAGAATGCTGTTACCCCTCTTATTTAGACCTCTGGGTGATGGGTTAAATACAAAACTGTTTTAATTGCCTATAATTTCATGTAAGCACTTACTTCCTTAACCCTTGTCATGCTGATCCCGGAATATTTCGGTTTTGGCAGGAGATGTAGACCAAGATCAGCCTGCACATTAGTGCAGTCTGATCTTGGTCTACATCTCCTGCTTGTAATTTTCCAGCCAGAATTGTTTATGAAATTGATTTCTAAGAGAAACGTTGATCTTTGAATAACAACTTCTATCAGTGCTTTCAGCCCTTTAATTTTACAGCTTTTCAGTAAGGTAATTTATACAGCATGACAAGGGTTAAGTTTTGGTACCCCTCAGAAATGGTAACCCTCAGTTATGGTACCTCTAACTCCCAGTGCTATGAGGTTCGTCTTTTAACCCATTCCAACTCAATCCCTCCTTTTTACGCCCTCGAGAAAAAAGCTTTGGAAAACATTATGGAAAATGAAGAAATTGCTTGTATCAAGCAATTTCTTCATTATCCACAATGTTTTCTATCCAAAAAGACGAACAAATTCAAAATTCCATCAACTTGAAATTGTCGTCTGCAGCTTCTTTCAATTTGGACAAGTCTAATATTTTGCTGTGTGGGAATGGGTTAATGGATCTTCACAAGTTGTGTGATTACCATTCATACAATCTGTCTAGACAGATATCATATTCCACACATTAGAGGAGAAAAATTCTGACAAGAGGATGAAGATGGCCTGTATAGATCTCCACAATAACTCATTATATATTGGAAAATTATTATAATGTTTATATTGAAGGGTAGGAAATACTGTAGAAGAAAATGCTTTGTTTCAACTAATGATTGATAAATTGTAGTTCAAACATTTTCGTTGAAAACATGAAATTCCAAAACTCACCATAGACACCCTTAACTTATTTCCAGGTGACAAAATTTTAGACTGGTCCAAATTGAAAGAAGTTGCAGACAATAATTTCATGTTGATTGAACTTATCTTTGTCTTTTGGGGTATAAAACTTGGTGGGAAATGAGGAAATGGCTTGTTACATGCAATTTCTTTATTTTCCTCCATTTTTTTTGAGGGGCATGGATTGTGCAGGATTGTGTGGGAATGTTTCTGTATGACTACACAATGATCTACCAAACTTTACTTTAGCAAAATAAAAAATCTTAGTTGAAAAAGGGCCATCATTGTTATAAAATGCAAATAGATTGATTGATTGAATGGGGTTTAAAGCCATTTTTCACAGTATTCCAGCATAACAGTGGTTGGAGCACATTACCATGGATTCCTAGTATTTCTCTCACCACTTATATCACTTATATCACTCATCCTTTCCCAGCTGCTCTGCTCATCCCACTTAGGTTTACAATTATTTGTCCATTGGTTGAAGACAAATTTTGGAGAAGATATTTGCTACAGAGAGGGATAGAACCCGGGAGACAATGATTAGGAGTCTGACACACTACCAACTGGTCAATACTGAAAGAAATTGCAGACAACTACTTCAAGTTGCTGAAAGTTTAAAAATATTTGTCTTCTGAGGTAGAAAACACAGTGGAAAATGAAGAAATTGTTTATCACAAGCAATTTCTTCATTATCCACAATGTTTTCAAAATTGTTTTTTCTTGAAAAAGCGTCACTGTGTGGCAATGAGGTAATTATTGTCATCAGGTATTCAAAGCAATGTTAAAATTGAACTTTGGAACTGGTATCTCATATTGCAGTAGCCAAAATGCCTGGAACCGTACAAGGAAAAAAATATGCCTGGTAAATTCTTGCCAATTTGTTCTGCATATTAGGTGATGACAGAAATGCATTAAATACAGTTGATTATGTAGCCAAAGGCTTCCAGGAATATTGAACTAGTAATTGGGTGAGGAAATTACATCAAAATCTACATAGCTAAGAGTTAACAAACCAGATCATTTTATTACCACATATAACTATAAAAGAGCAATTTTGGTTTCAACAATTTTTCAACAATCCATTGGTATAATGTACACAGCCTGCCTAAGGCAAAAAGGACTGATTGATTGAATGGGCTTTAAAGCCATTTTCAAAAGCATTTCAGTCATATTGCGGCAGATACAACACCTATATCCATAGATTCCTGGTATTTCTCACATGAGTACTTGCACTACATCCTTTCCAAGCCTCCAGATGCTCATCCAACTTGGGTTAACCCATTCCCACGCAGTGATGCTTTTGAACGCCCCCCTTTCCCCCCCTCCCCCAGGAAAAAACAATTGGGAAAAAAATGTGTAAAATGAAGAAGTTGCTTGTTACAAGCAATTTTTTTCATTTTACACAATGTTTTCTAGACAAAAAGTTGAAAAAATCTAAAATTTCATTATTCTAAATTGTCGTCTGCAACTCCTTTGAGTTTTGATCAGTCAAAAATTTTGTCATGTGGGAATGGGTAAAAGATTATTCACCAATTTGTGGGAGACAAAGGTCTGAGGGAATAATTGTTGTGACCGAGAAACCTATGAATGTGAGTCTGACACACTACCAACTACGCTATGGCCACTGCACAGGTAAAAAAAAGAACCTCCTATATAGATAGAGTAGATAAGAAGTAGATTGATTGATTGAATAGTGTTTAACGCCACTTTTAACAGTATTTCAGTCATATCATGGCGACTGGAGCACCTAACAATGGATTCCTGGTATTTCTTAAACCAGCACTACCACTACATCCTTTCCTAGCCTCTAGCTGCTATCCCACTTAGGTTTTCGATTATCCGCCTATTGGTGAGAGACAAAAGTCGGAAAAGATATGTGCTGCCGCCAGGGATCAACCCATGATATCCCATGATTGAAGATTCGGAGTCTGATGTACTACCCACTGCCCTATGACGACAGCCTTAGAAGTAGACAGATTTAGAAAATTATCAATGGTAAAAAATTGCAATCCTCATCAGTTTGTGCAATGGGCAGACTGACCTGGGTCAATTATACTTTTGGCATTTTCCAGAAGTTCCTTTTTTGTCTGATTGGTCACATACAGATTAACCCTTTTCTGTTTTGCAAAATTTTAGACCAGTCCAAATTCAAAGGTTTTGCTGATGAAAATTTAAAGTGCATTAAATTTAAAAAATAACCATTCAGTAGGGTAGAAATCATTGTGGAAAAAGGAGAAATTGCTTGTTACAAGCAATTTCTTCTTTTTCCACAATGTATTCTCTAGTATAAAATCAAAGGATCGTAAAATCCTGTATTTGAACAGGAAAGGGTTAACTCTTGTCATGCTGAATAAGGTCATCTACAGAATTTCATTGAATTCAAAGGGATGTCAGCACTGGATGCACTAATTGTGGGTTGATTATAATTTTGAAAATTTAGTTAAATACCAACTGTGGTGACAAGCAGGTAGTGTAGAATACAATCAGACTGCATATATGTGCATGCTAATCTTTGTCTATATCCCCCGCCAAGACAAATATTTTGGGTCCAGCATGACCAGGGTTAAACGATAAACAAATTGCCAGACGTTAAAATCATAGACTGGTTCATATTCAAAGGAGTTGCAGACAACAATTACAGATTTTTCAACTTTGTGGGTAGAAAACATTGTGGAAATTATGAAATTGCTTATTTTGAAACAGTTGTTTTTCTTTGGAAGCATCAAAAAATTTCATTGTATGGTGAATTTGTCAAAAGACTGATTGTCATAAATTATACTTATTCCAAGAATTCCAAAATAACACATCAAATATCCAAACCTCAAAAGTTCATAATTTATCTGCTTCCAGGAGATTTCTTTGAAACAACTAAGCTAGGAGAAGAAATATAGACAAAAACAAGCCTATTTTCCTAATGCGTTGTACGCCTGCCAAGCCCGAGAATATTAGGTTATAAGGCTAAGTGATTTTGTCAAGAATGAAGATCTATAAGGCATTTAAAACCTTTCTTTAGGACTTTGATTTCATTGTCTGACTGAGACTTCATACAAAAATTACATCTGACAGAATTTTGTCAAACTTTGTTTAACCCTTGTCACACTGATTCCGGAATATTCCTGCTTTGGCAGGAGGCATAGATAAAGATCAGCCTGCACAGCTTGACACTAAGGGTTATTAGTCAACTCCATAGCATTTTTCACCCATTTTACATTGTATTCAAATTTTGTAGTTTCAGGTTTTTGTTGATAGTCAGTCTCTAATCCATTTCTATATAATCCTGATCTTTTACAACCTTCAAGTAAAAGACTTTTGATAACATTTGGAAAATTAGAAAATAGCCTGTAATAAGCAATATCTATGTTTTCCACAGTTATTTTGACCATGATAAAAATAAGGAATTTATTTTGTCCACTTATCTCTAAGACCCCCCTAAGAGCTCCTTGTAGGGGTAACCCTCCAGGGAGCATTTATTAGGAAACATGCTAACATGCTAACTTGCTCACTTTGATTTTTCTTCAAAAAGCTGGGCTAATTTTTAACAATATTTCCCATCCAAAAAGAAAAAGATTGTTTTTAAATTCCATCTATTTTGAATTGTTGTTTGTAACTTTTTCAAATTTGGACCAGTCTAAATTTATTTGTTTGGGAATGGGTCAAATGGTCATCTGAAACTCCTTTCAATTTTAAACAATCCAACTTGATGTCTTTTTCAAATTGCTGAGGAACTTACTAGAAATAAATTGAACCTCAAAATGCATTATTTTACAAAGGAAAAATACACAGCACACCCTGTAAAATATTTTAACCCATTTCCAGACAACAAAATTATAGACTATCAAAATTCATTAAAGCTGCCCATGATAAATGTTGTAATTTAAAAAAATCTTTGTTTGTTTGGGTAGAAAACATTGTGGATAATGAAGAAATTGCCGGTAATAATTCTTGTTATACAAAGTTTTTTTCTTTTGGGGTGTAAAAATGTGTAATTGTGTGGAAATAGGTTCAAATTCTTTGAATAAAATATCCTTTCTATGAAACCTTGCATTATTCATTAGGTCAGAGCTGTGTTTTGGAGCTGGTTTGTAACAAATAATTCTGTAACAAAATGATGAATGGAATTATGCAAATTTCAACAACACTCTATCAGAAAAAAACATGTGTTTGGATACACAAAAATGCCCACTTTCGGAAACACAATCTGGTTTTTGTCATATTGTTATTGTAATGAGGGTTGTGTGCCCCTACACTTCAGAGTTTTAGAATGAAAAAGTGTTTTCTGTTGGTGGTTTTGTTGTTGTTATTGTTTTTAACCCATTCCCATACAGAGACACTTCTGGACGCCCCTAAAGAAAAGAAGCCGCCGTCATAGCGCAGTTGGTAGCGCGTCGGACTTTCAATCTAGACGTCCCGGGTTCGATTCCCGACGGAGACACTCATCCTTTCCGACTATTTGTCTCTCACCAATGGGTCGATAATCGTAGACCTATGTGGGATAGCAGCTGGAGGCTAGGAAAGGATGTAATGGTAGTACTGGTGTGAGAAATACCAGGATTCCATTGTTAGGTGCTCCAGCTGCCGCGATATAACTGAAAGATTGTTGAAAGCGGCGTAAAACCCCATTCAAACAAACAAACAAACTAAAGAAAAGAAAGTTGGAAAACATGGTGGAAAATGAAGAAATTGAATCAAGCAATTTCTTCATTTTCCACCATGTTTTCTAAACAGAAAGTTGAAACAAGAGCACCGCCTACGGGTGTCTTGGCTCGGCTGTTAGGTGCTGGATAGTGGATAAAAAAATCTAAGTCGAAAAAGGGGCATAATTCACACAAATACATCTAGAGTTCTCCCCCCTTGACAGTAAAGGTTCCTCTTTTAATAGTGAACATGTGTGCCAAGTTTAAAGTGAATGCCTTCAGTAGAACCAGAGATATCACAAAATGTCCAAGTTTTCCCAAGAAGAAGACAACAACAACAACGACATGGAGGCTGTCGCAATACCTCTGGTTTTCTCTGTTCAAATTGTTGTCTGCAACTCCATTCAAGTTGGACCAGACTTCAATTTTGCCGTCTGGTATTGGGTTAAGAGGTTTAACCCATGTCATGCTGAATAAAATCCTTGTCCAAAATTGAATTGAAATCAAACGGCTGAAAGCAATGAAAATTCAATCTTTCTTTTGTCCTGCTGAATATTTTTCCTCTTTTCACTATATTTGAATCATTTAACATAATTAGATCTTCCTTGTATTCAAATATTTCTCTCACAACAACAATAAAAAGGAAGTGTAGGCTAAGATCAGACTGCCTGTCTGTGCAGGCTTATCTTAGTCAATACATTTGCCAAAGCCATTGTCAAAGCAGGAATATTCTGGGATCAGCATGACAAGGGTTAATTAATTTCATGAACATCTCTGGATTAAAATTTCAAATAGGTCGTGTACACTTAGATCAGAATGCCCACAACTGTGCATGCACATCTTAATTAGTCTTCACCTCCTGCCAAAGCAGAGCACCAAATAACAATGCTCTAGGCTTTCTCAATGCAGAGAAGATCTTTAAAAGTTTTCCTTCTTTTTTTCTATGTTAACCCATTATACCCAAGCAATAAAATTTTAGAACAGTCAAAATTCAAAGAAATTGCAGGAAACTATTTAAAGCAACTGAAATCTTTATAAATTTTTTCTTTTTGGATAGAAAACATTGTGGAGAATGAAGAAATTGCTTCTTATAAGCAATTTCTTCATTTTTTCCACAATGTTTCAAAGTTTAACCCATTCCAACTCAAGAAAATTTTAGACTGGTCCAAATTGAAAGAATTTGCAGACGACAATTTCAAGTTGATGAAATTTTAGAAATCTTTGTCTTTAGGGAAGAAAACATTGTGATTAATGAAGAAATTGCTTGTCACAAGCAATTTCTTCATTATTCACAATTTTTTCAAAAGCTTCTTTTCTTTAGGGCGTAAAAAGGAGGAATTGTGTGGGAATGGGTTAATATTGACGGGGCGTTTTAAAAAAGTCACTGTGTGGTATTGGGTTAACTAGGGTATGCCCTAGGCAGAGACCAAATATGACCAAAGGGGCATCATATAAATAAAATTGATAGAGGTCCCATACAATAATTATGCATACCAATTATCAATGTTCTTTATTAATACTTTCTCATATCAGATAAAAAGATTTTCAAAGTTTTCTTCTTTGTTCCAATGTAAAATTTGGTGCGCCTAAATATGAACCAAGGGGCATCATTTAAACAAATTTGATAGAAGTCCCCTAGGAGGCTCTGCATGCATACAAAATATCAAAGCTCTCAGTCATCTGATTCAGAGAAGAAGGTTTTTAAAGTTTTCCTTCTTTATTTAGATATAAATGGGATGCGACTAGGCAGAGCCAAAATATGACCCAAGGGCATCATTTGAAGAAACTTGATAGTTGTCCCCTAGGAGGTACTGCATTCAAAATATCAAAGCTCTCAGTGTCCTTTTCAAGAAGATTTCACTATTTCCCCCTTTTTTGCCATAGTAATCACAATTAAGAGTGGATTTCAATTATTTGAACCATTATGGAAGAGCTTCACCCAAGGAACATCCCTGCCAAAATTCATCAAGATCAGCTTACTGATTCAGGAGGAGACGATGTTTAAAGAAATTGTTGACAGATGTAAGAGGACTACGCCTACGACAACTCACAACAACACCTGACGCCCAATGTTGGGCGATCACATTAGCTTACCTTGAGCGCTTCATGCTAAGGTGAGCTAAAATTAGGTTTTCAAAACATTGCAAAAAAAAAAGAAATTATTAAAGGGAGTTCTTCTTGACCAAAACCTTTTCTACCCTATAAGCAAAAATTTTTTAATTCAAATGTACTTTGAATTGTTGTCTGCCAGTCTAAAATTTTGTCAGTTGCTAATGGTTTAACCATATCCCATACATTCCCACTTTTTGTGACCCTCAAGAAAAAAGCTTGGGATACTGGAAAATAAAACTAGAGGCACTTGAGTGCCTGATTCGCTCCACTGGACTGAATTTACTTATCATTCCTGAGAAATTAGGTTGAAAACCATCCTGCATTTTGCAGAATAAGATTTTCAAAATATCACTATATACCACATATGGAGACAAGCCCCATTTAAAGCAATGATTTTCATCTAAGCCATATTTTATGAAATTTTGTGAAATTTTCTTGAAAACTTATACTAGTTTGTAATCTGAGAAGATTGAAGGTTTTCACTGTTTATCATGTATGGAAATTAGCCCAATCCATTAAAGAAATGTTTACAGCCAATCAATTCTTTTTTTAGCAATCTAATAAGGGGTCAACAAGTGAAATTTGTCTGAAATCCATCCAATGGTTTCTGAGAAGAAGATTTTTAAAGATTTCAACATATATGGAAATTAGCCCTGCCAATGAAAGTCATGTTTTTCGTTCAATCAAAATTCTTTTAAGGAATCTGATAAAGGTTCAACATGACAAGGTTTAACCATATATGGAGACAAGCCCCACCCATTAAAGTCATGTTTTTCATCCGATTAAAATTCTTTAAGGAAATCTGATAAAGGGTCACCCAATGAACATAACATTTGGTTGAAATTCATCAATTGGTTTCTGAGAAGAAGTTTCTTAAAGGTTTCAACATATATAGAAATTAGCCCTGCCCATTTAAGCCATGTTTTTCATCTGATCTTTGAAGGAATCTGAAAAAGGGTCAGCCAAGGATCATTTCTGTAAAATTTGGTTGAAATCCATCCATTGGTTTCTGAGAAGATGATTTTTAAAAGTTTCACCATATATGAAAGCTAGTCCTGCCAATTAAAGCCATGTTTTTCAACTGATCAAAATTCTTTGAAGAAATCTGATAAAGGGTCACCCAAGGATCACTTCTGATAAATTTTGTTGAATTCTGTTCAGTGCTTTCTGAGGAGACGATTTTTTAAGTAAAACGCGCACATGCATGAATAGATGGACACAGCACTATGTCAAAGGCGAGCTGACTTTCAGCCAGTGGAGCTTAAAAAAGCTTATAAATTCTTTTATTATTTAAAATCTTTTCTACTTGCCATTCCCACAATAAGAAGTTTGGACAACAATTTTCAGTTGATGAAATTTTACAATTCTTCATCTTTTATGGTACAAAACATTGTGGATAAACTCTATCCACCAGAATAGTCATCTATAACTTCTTTAAATTTGGACTTGTTAAAATTGGTTAAACACATTACCACATGGCAAAATTTTACACTAGTCCAAATTGAAAGGAGTTGCAAACAACAATTTAAAGCTTATGAAAATTTGGAATTTTTTTACCTTTGGGGTAGAAAACACTGTGGATAATGAAGAAATTGCTTGTAACAAGCAATTTCTTCATTTTCCACAATGCCTTCCTCAAGCTTTTTTCATGGTAGTGTCTAAAAGCGTAATTGAGTGGAAAAGGGGTAATGAAGCAAAAATATTAACAAATTTAGTCGAAATAAGCATAACCTTTTGGTACAAAGAACTCCCCAAATGTTATGTGCTGAACTTGAATCAAACAGTATTAACCCTTCCCACTTAATCCCTTCTTTTTACGCCCCTAAAGAAAAAAGATTTGGAAAAGATTGTGGAAAATGAAGATTTTTTTGTATCAAGCAATTTCTTCATTATCCACAATGTTTTTCATCCAAAATAGCGACAAAAATTAAAACTCCACTTGCTATAGTCGTCTGCAGCTTCTTTCAATTAAGACCAGTCTAAAATATTGTTAAGTGGGATTGGGTTAACCTTTGTCATTCTGAATAAAATCCTTTTTCAAAACAGAAAGAATATCAAAGGACTGAAAGCACTGAAAGAACTATTTCTAGGTCTAAAATTACTTTGAAAATCAAATTTAAAAACCAACTCTGACTTAAAATGGACAAGCAGGTGGTGTAGAAACAGATCAGACTGCACTTATGTGCAGGCTGATCTTTATCTACACCTCCTACAAAACAGAAATATTCTGGGTTTAGCATTACAAGGGTTAAGTACGCTATTGTATTACAGAATAAAGACAGAAAGTGCGAAATAAAAAATTCCCACCTTCAACAATTGATGACATTTAATCCATCACACAAAATTTATTAGCTTTGCACAGGAAACAAAAAAGCCCAATTCCAAACTGAATTTCTGTGATGAATATTCCATTCATTCATTTATGCCATAAACAGTTCTATCAGTTTCCTGTATTTTGTTTAACAAATAGGAGTCCAGTAGTTAGCGATTTATTCTCTACTCTTGTTGACTCTCCAGAAATGAAAACCAATAAATGTACTGGCCTTGTCACTCTATTTTGGATGCTGCTTTTTTTTTCTCAAAGACAAAGGATAAAAAAATAGATTTTCTGAATAATCGTTAAAAAGACAGTATATAGCCCTTGTCATGCTGAACCCGGAAACATAAACCTAGACTGATCTTGGTCTACAACTCCTGTTTGACTCCTTCAATCCAGAGTTACTTGTAAATTTAATTTTCGCAAAAATTTTAACCCTTGACTAGTGCTTTCAGTGCTTTCAGGCCTATGATTTCAATGTAAATTCAGACAAGGATTATTTTCAACATGACAAGGGTTTATATCATAGATGATGATAATCCAAAGCTAGGGTGCAGCAGTTGCAGCATCCTATTTTTGATTTGAAAGATTTAACAATAATGACCAAAGTCCTATGTCATGGGTACTCATTTGAAATGCATCATTACTGAAAGAATTTTAACCATTGTCATGCTGTATAAATTACCTTACTGAATTGCTGTAAAATCAAAGGGCTGAGAGCACTGATAGAACTTGTTGTTCAAAAATCAATCATTTTTTTAGAAATCAACTTCATAAACAACTCTGACAGGAAAAGTACAAGCAGGAGATGTAGACTAATATCAGCCTGCACATAAGTGCAGTCTGATCTTAGTCTACACCTCCTGCCAAAACCGGAATATTCAGGGTTCAGCATGACAAGGGTTAAGGCTTAACTGCAAAACTATTCTAAATGCATATACAATTTATGGGTACAAAATTTTTTGCAATAAAACCTCAATTTACAGTTCATGCATCACTTCTCGAATAATCCCAGTCTGGGTCCTACGGGTATATGCAGGATTTTGAGAGTTAGACCCATGCAAAGATGAAAGAGGGAAGGGGGCATGAGAGAGGGAGTGGAGATTCAATAGGATAAGTCTACCTCTCATTTAGAGCTCCACCAAGAAGACTCTGATAATGCGTTGTTTTTTTTTAATGGGCTTTTACTCTGCTTTCAACAATCTTTCAGTTATATCGCGGCAGCTGGAGCACCTAACAATGGATTCCTGGTATTTCTCACACCAGTACCGCCATCACATCCTTTCCTAGCATCCAGCTTTTATCCCACATAGGTCTACGATTATCGACACATTGGTAGGAGACAAATAGTTGGAAAGGATGAGTGCCACCGTTGGGGATCAAACCCGGGACCTCTAGATTGACAGTCCGACTCGCTACCAAATGCGCTATGACGCTATGATAGTGTAGATGGTGGACCAAAATATAAAAACTTCAGCTTGTATAAGCTTTTATAAGTTGCAATATTGTAACCGCGTAACAAACAATAGATTAAACTAAACTACCAAACAAGTTTTACCCACTATGCACATGAATCTTTTAACCCATTTCCAAACAGTGACGCTTTTTAACGCCCCTAAAGAAAAACAATTGAGAAAACATTGTGTAAAATGAAGAAATTGCTTCATTTTCCATAATATTTTCTACCAAGAAAGTTGAAAAGTCTCAAATTTAATAAACTTCAAGTTGCCATCTGCAACTCCTTTCAATTTGGACAAGTCTTAAACTTTGCCGTTTGGTAATGGGTTCATTAATGAGCACTATGCCCTTGTCTTATGGGGGCCCATACACTGTCAATATTACTGACAATAATACTGATTCAATATATATTGACAAATCTTCAGTATCATCCACATACTATCAATAATACTGTAAAATTTATTCATTGACACTATAATTGACAGTGCGTTGGCAATACCTGAGATAGATCAATTTACTGACTAAATACTATTTGACAAAATACTATTGTCAATAACTATGACAGTGTATTTACACCCCAAAAAAAGATAGACTGGTCCAAATTCAAAAATGTTGCAGACAACAATTTTAAGTTAGTGAATTTTTTGAAATCTTTTTGGATAGAAAACATTGTGAAATAGGAACAAATTGCTTTACCAGCAATTTCTTCATTTTCCACATTGTTTTCCTAAACTTTTCTCATGCAAGGCGTAGAAAGGCAGGATTTTGCGGAAATGGATTAACCCATTACCAGACTACAATATTCTAGGCCAGTCCAAATTGAAATAGGTTGCAGACAACAATTTTAAGAAGAAATTGTTTGTTACAAGCAATTTCTTCACTTTCAACAATGCTTTCCTCAACATTTTTCTCGACGTGCATAAAAAGGTGATCGTGTGGGAATGGGTTAAACAGAATGTGAGAGAGGTAAGGAATCTTCATATTGGTCTATATGAACTGTGAAATTTGTCCACGAGGAAATTGTTTTCTGCTGACAAGTTTTATTGTCAATTGGACATACTGTAATAAAAATCCAGGAAGGAAACTCCTATGGCTGTGATAGTCTAATTTTATTGGATCTGAAAATCTTCAATCTAGTAAAATGAAGTATCAAGTCTGACCTAAATCCATTCTTGATTAGAAATGAAAGAGGCCTTTTGTAGTTTACTGCTACACCTTTTGTATTTTTGAGAGATAAATGTGTCACAGGCACAGAGCTCCTCTTCCCCCCCCCCCAACCACTTAATTGCTGTTTTAGTCACATGACCTTCAGTTTTGACCTTGAACTTTGGAGTATCCAACAAAACTTTACACATGGCACCACTTAAGTCTTCAAGGGAAATAACTGGTGGACTTATTTTGAAATCAATTGGCCCCATTACCACACAAATTTTTTATTGCTAGTCCAATTTGAAAGAAATTGCAGACTACAAGTTTTAGTACATGGAATTCTAAAAACCATTGTCTTTTAGGCTAGAAACATTGTGGAAATGAATAAATTGCTTATAACAAGCAATTTCATAATTTCAACAATGTTTTCTAAAGCTTTTTTCTCACAGAGTGTCAAAAAGCGCTATTGTGTGGGAATGAGTTAATGTAGAAGATATGCTCAATACAATAATTGGACACACAGACTAACAAACACATTAACATACACCCATGCACATACTCTCACACAGACAGAGGCAAGTCTATAATGCCTGTTGCCTTCACATGGCAGGGCCATAAAACAGTTTTTTAGCAAGCAAAGCGTCAGCTTTGATAGTTTAAGTTAACATACAAAATTTTGAGGTTGTCTCAACGTTAAACAAGTGAAAACTGCCACTGGAGGCTTAACCACTCAATCCTTTAAATGTCTACACCATCAATATTTCTATGCCTGCACGTTAATCTCCTAGGTACTTTTAGTTCACTTGAGCACATTGTGTTTAAAATTACTCTGATCAGAGTCTTTAGAGAAGTTGCAGACAAATTTCAAATTGTTGAAAGTTCTAAAATATTTATCTCTCTAGGTAGAAAACAATGTGGAAAATGAAAAAAAAAATTGTAACAAACAATTTCTTCATTTTTCACATTGTTTTACAAAATTTCTTAATGGGCTTAAAAAGAGGGATTGTGTGGGAATGGGTTATATCCTTGGTCACTTTAACTTCGTTTCCTATCATGATAACGTTTGACAAAGAAGATAAGTGAATTAAAAGATGCTTTAATGCTAGCTTACAGTACTTTTCAGTATTGATTGATATTGGCTGTTCTAGGCACAATTATTCAGAGGAGAAATGGTGAATTTAACCCATTCCCAACATTTATGACAAACTGGTCCAAATTCAAAGATGTTATAGAAGACACATTTTAGTTGATTTTTTTTTTTTTTTAACTTTCTGTGTTGAAAACATTGTGAACAAAAACAAGAGGCCCATAGGGCTTTATCGGTCACCTGAGTCCAAAGAGCATAAAAACAAATAAAAGTCCACCAGATTATGCTACATACTAAATATCAAAGCTCTAAGCCTTTTAGTTTGGGAGAAGAAGATTTTTAAAAGTTTCACTATACAAGCCTAACTTGAACTTGGGACATCGTGGAATTTGTTTAATTCTGACCCTCGGGCCATAATTTATACAATCTTGATGAAGGTCCACCAGGTGATGCTACATACAAAATATTAAAGCTCTAGGACCTCCTGTTTGGGAGAAGAAGAGTTTTAAATATTCACTGTTTAAGCCCTATCTAAAATTTGTGACGTCTGGGAATGGGCTAATTATGACCCTTGGGCAATAATTCATACAATATTGATAGAGATCCACCAGATGATGCTACATACCAAATATCAAAGCTCTAAGTCTATCTGTTTGAGAGAAGAAGATTTTCAAAGTTTTCAATATTTAAGCCTATGTTACATTTGTGACATCTGGGAAGGGCTAATTTTAATCCTAAGGCAATAATTCATACAATCTTGATAGAGGTCCACATGAGGATGCTGTATACCAAATATCAAAGTTCTAGGCCCTCATGTTTGGGAGAAGAAGATTTTTACAAATTTCACTATATAAGCCTAAGTTAAATTTGTGACATCTGGGAATGGGCTAATTTTAATCCTGAGGCAATAACTTTAACCATCTTGATAGAGGTCTACATGAGGATGCTGTATACCAAATATCAAAGTTCTAGGCCCTCCTGTTTGGGAGAAGAAGATTTTTAAAAAAGTCACTATATAAGCCCCCTTAGAAACTTTTGATGTCCGGGAATGCGCTAATTCTGTCTAAGGGGCAATGATTTATACAATCTTGATAGAAATTCATCAGATGATGCTACATACCAAATATCAAAGCTCTAGGCCCTCTAATTTGGGAGAACAAAATTTTTGAAATTTTCACTATATAAGCATATGTTAAACTTGGGACGTCCCGGAACGGGCTAATTTTGACCCTGGGATTATGATTTATACAATATTGATAGCGGTCCACTAGATGATGCCACATACCAAATATCAGAGCTATAGGTCTTTTGGTTTGGTAGAAAAAGATTTTCAAAGTTGTCACTAATTAAGCTTATGTACTCCACCCATCTTTGCCCCCCCACCACAGCCATTTCTTGACAGATTTTTTTTTTCTTGTACAAACTTGATAGTCCTTGCCCTAAGGACTCTAAATACCAAATGTGAATCTAATCTGTCAGCCTATTCATGACAAGAAGATTAATAAAGATGAACCCTTTTCGGCCCCTTATTGAGCCCCAAGGGGAGATAACTCCATGACATGTACAAATCTGAAGGGCCTTCCTATAAGGATGCTTCCTGATAAGTTTGGTTGAAATCCATCCAAGGGTTCTTAAGAAGAAGTCGAAAATGTAAAAAATTAAGACAAGAAGCATGACAACATACAAAACACGATCGCAATAGGTCACCATGACCTTTGGTCAGGTGACCTAAAAATTGCTTGTCACAAGCAATTTTTCTTCATTTTCCATGATGTCTAAAAGATTCATTGTGTGTGAATGTGTTAATTTGTAAGAATGCCTTTCTTAACCCATTCCCACACAGTGAAGCCTTTTAACACCCCTCAAGAAAAGCAATTTGGAAAACATTGTGTAAAATGAAGAAATTGCTTGTGACAAGCAATTTCATCATCTTACTCAATATTTTCTACCCAGAAAGCTGAAAAAATCTAAAATTTAATAAACTCTAATTTGTCGTCTGGAACTCCTTTCAATTTGGACCAGTCTATAATTTTGTTGTGTGGGAATGGGTTAAGCAATGAAACTTAACAATATTATACTAAAACTAGTTAACACATGACAAGACGACAAAACTTTAGACTGGTCAGTATTCAAAGACGTTGTAGAAGCCATTTTACAATCTCTGCAATTTGAAAAAAAAAGATCATGGCAAAAGAAGAAATTGCATGAATGCGACCCATTACCAGATGACAAAACTTTAAACTGGTAGAAAATCAAAATTAGTTGCAGAGGATAATTTCAAGTTGTCAGAATTTTAAGTATCTTTATTTTCTATGTAGAACACACTGAAGTAAATGCAAAAACTGCTTGTAACATGCATTTTTTTAATTTCCACGTTATCTAAACCTTTTTCTTGGGAGAGCTTGGATTGGGTGTTTGAAAGCAGGATTAACCCATTCCCACACAATGACGCTTTTAAACGTCCCTCAATATGAAAGCTTTGGAAAATATTGTGAAGAATGAAGAAATTGCTTGTTATAAGTCGTCTGCAGCTCCTTCCAATTTTGACCAGTCTAAAATTGGTTAACAGGGAATGGATTAGACAGACTGATCAATGAATACTTGTATAAAGGTGCCACTCGAAAAATCTATTGTATTGTGCAAGGGCTTTATCTTTCAATAATCATATTTGAATTTCCAGATAAAACCAACAAAACTAATGTTAGAGTGGAATAATGCTGCAGACGCACGAAATTGATTTCCTATTAACTACTTAAAACTTCTATTTTACTCTTTGATCAAGCCTTCGGAATTAAATAAACAAGATAGAGCAGGGAATTTACAAGCGAATTGAATGAAATAAAATAGTTTGTTGCTTCTACAACAAGACAGCATCATTTTAATTTGAAATTAAATTCTAAATGATCTGTTATTGAGGAAAACTTGCTGAAACGACATTACTTTGTGACGTTAGAAAATTCGAATGTTTTCATGTCATTTAATATTTCTGATCTATTATTCTGGAAAACCTGCCTAAAATGATTTTCTTTTTAATTTCTTTGAATATAAGAATAAATGATCTGATTCCTACAATTGGTTGAATGATTGAATGGGGTTTTACGCCACTTTTAACAGTTTTTTCAGTCATATCGTGGCGGCTTGAGCACCTAACAATTGATTCCTGGTACATGTATTTCTCACAGGAGTACTACCGATACATCCTTTCCTAGCCTGTAGTCACCAGTTGATACTCCATTCATTATATGAAACTTTCAAACTTGGTGATTTGTCATGAGAAGATTTGAAATAAGATTTTCTTCTTAGTTACTATATAAGTCACAAAGTGCTCAAGATCAGTCCATGTAAAATTCTAGAAGCATAACATGAACAAATTTGGAAGAGATCTACCAGGAAATGCTAAAATCAAGTCAGATATCAATGCTCTAGGCTTTCTTGGTTTACAGAAGATATTTTAAAACTTCCATATTAATTTCAATGTAAACAGGATGGGCTCTTTCGTGGATTCAAAATAAGACCCAAGGCTCATCAGGAACACAGTTTTGTTTGGAGATTCTAAATACTAAGTATCAATGTTCTAAGCTTTGTGGTTTTGGATTAAAAACCATTTAAAGAGTTCCTTCTTTTTTCAATGTAAGATAGGGAGTGCCAGGACAGAGCCCAAATATGACTCCAGGGTATAATATGAACAAATTTTTATACAAATCCATCTGAAGATCTACAAACCAAATTTCAATGCTCTGGGCTTACTGATTTCAGGGGAGAATATTTCTTAATCCATTTCCAGACTGCAAAATTAAAGACTTGTCCAAATTGAAAGGAGTTGCAGACGACAATTTAGAGTTTATGAAATTGTATATGTCTTCAACTTTCTGGGTTGAAAATATTGTGTGAAATGAAGCATTTTTTCATTTCACAGAATGTTTTCCCAATTACTTTTTTTGAGGGGCATCCAAAAGTGTCACTGTGTGGGAATGGTTCGTTGTATCTATCCATGTAATAAAATAGGGAGTGCAAAGGCAGAGCCAAGATATGACACAAAGGGTATCACAAGATTACATTTAGTGAAAGTTTACTTGAAGATTTTACAAACCATATACCAATGTTCTTAACTTACTGGTTTTGGATTAAAAGATTTTTAACCTTTTCCTGTTTTATGAAATTTTCAAAGAGGTTGCAGATGACAATGAAAAATGCATGCAATTTGAAATCTGACAATCCAATGTGGTAGAAAATATTGTGGGAAAAGGAGAAATTGCTTGTAACAAGCAATATCTCCTTTTTCCACAATGTTTCCTCAAGTATAAAATCACAGTGACGTAAAAACCCGGATTTGTCCAGGAAAGGGTTAAAGATTACCGTCTTTTTTCTATGTAAAATAGAATATGTCTGTGCAGAGCCAAAATATGATCAAACAGGAATCATATGAACAAACTTAGGGGAGGTCAATTAGTGGATGTTGCATTCCAAATATCAATGCTCTAGTCTTTTCGATTTTAGTGAAAAAACTTTTTAACAATTTTCTTTTTTGTTTCTTTGTTAAAATAGGGTGTGGTTGTGCAGAGCCCAAATATGACCCAAAGGATTGAACATAAACAAACTTTTTTAGCGGTTCACCAGGAGATTCTACAAGCCAAACATCAATGCTTTATGTTTTCTTGTTTCAAGGAAGGTTTTTTTCTTTCATATTCCAAATATAATCCATGTATCTGCAACAGTGTTTGAAAACAGAATAGTACTAAGTTTTTGCATAAGTTTATAACTTGCACACAGATGGATAGACTGACATTGGTATAACAATTTGCTCCTGATCTTATCAATGTAGGGACATCAAAAAGAATAGAATCGGTATAACTAAACAATTTCTCCCTTTTTTAGAACATTTTCTACCCTATATGACTGTTATTTTCAGTTAATATGTTTGTGAACTTCATTCAACTTGGACCAGTCTACTATTTTTTCATGTGGTAATGGATTAATAACTTAATTATTCAATGGCACAATAATTCTGGGTAATTCTGTGTATTTTGTTTGTATCACCCGCGGGATTTAACACTCTTTTTAACAATTTTTCAGTCATATTGCGGCAGCTGCAGCACATAACAATTGATTCCTGGTATATTTCGCACCAGTACCACCATTACATCTTTTCCTAGCCTCCAGCTGCTATCCCACTCAGGTTTGCAATCATCCATCCATTGGTTTGAGGAAAATGTTGGAAAACATATGTGAGTCTGATGCGCTACCAACTGCCCTATGACAGCAGCGAGCACTATTTCTGTGTCTCTCTATTTTACAATTAAGTTGAATAAGACGGTTCTAGTGCCTCTGTTCTACTTACATATCAAGTACCCCTTTTGTTCATGAGTGGTTTGATTTCCTAGGAATACTACATCAAAAGTGAATCTCTAAAGAAACATTAAGACCATAAGCCAATCAACTGTAAATGGTTATATTATTCAAATGGAAGCTTCACTGAATACATTTGCATTAATTATCACAGAGCAAGAAATTGGTACTTTGACCACATTAATCTTTCTAATAACCCATTCCCAAATGACAAGATGTTGGACTGGTCCTAATTGCTAGAAGATGCAGAATGATGACAAATTTTTGAAATCTAAATTTTTTTGTCATTTAGGATAGGAAACATTGTGGACAATGCAGAAATTGCTTGCTACAAGCAATTCCTTTATTTTCCACAATATTTCTCAAAAAAATTTTTCTTTCGGTGTATACAATAGCTGGATTCTGAGGGAATGGTTTAATAATCAAAGTTTTTCCACAACTTTGAGAAACAAAACTTTTCTTAAGGAAGAAAAACATTATCAACATTTTTTTCAACGAACATTTTTATCTACTGTCCTTCCCGTGTAAACTACCCAATGTCTCAATAATGACAAAAACTAGATGATGTAAAACAGGGATTCAAAATCATAATCCTTTATAATCGTATTCACGCTTATTTTAAGATTTGACCTTGACATGTGACCTCAAACTTATCAAACAATTATTTAAGTTGTTGCATTTTTTGCTCGATGCTATTAAATTATAAGACATAAAGATAATATTTTTTTGTTTTCATGGAGGTATGAACCGAAAAACCTAATTACACACTGTATGAAATCCGCTTCGCGTATTCATACAGTGTGATTAGGTTTTTTTGGTCCATACCTCCATGAAAACAAAAAAAAATCTCTTCATCTCTTAATTGAAAATATTTGTATAATAGAGGTGGACGCTCAAGCAAGATAAAACATAAAAGTTTCTGAATACAGGAGACAAAACTCCCATCTATTGATAATGGTAAATATATTGGAACCGTTACCAAGGCAACCCATTTCCATTTGACAAAAAAGGTCAAAAGAGAGATATGCCTCTAGTGTTGTTGAGTCTGTCATCAAATTGTTCTCGGTGGGAAGCAAAAAACAAGATAGGTAATCATTTTGTCTAACAAAAAAAACAAAAAAACTTCTATCAAATGTTCCCCAGGGGTTCAATAGAATTTCTGTTGATAAATCACAATAATTTTCATAAAAGAAGACAAAAATCTTGAAACTAATAGAGTATTTCTCTTTCCTAGACCATAAACCTTCCTGGGAGCATTGCAAAAGACATATAGGAGGCTTGTATTTCCCACCTGATTTTTAAGCAATAATTTAACCCATTCCCACACAATCACATTTTTTGACAACCCTCAAGAAAAGCAATTATGAAAAGTATTGTGTAAAATAAAGAAATGGCTGGTAACAAGCAACTCCTTCAATTAATGCAATGTTTTCTTTCAAGAAAATTCTAAAAATCTAAAATTTCACAAGCTTTGAATTGTCGTCTACAACTCCTTTCAAATTTGACCAGTCTAAAAATTTTGCCCTCTCGTAATAGGTTGATAGACTCTAAAATTTTCATAAAGTTTGAAAATAATGGAGTATTTCTCCTAAAAGACCATCCTTGGAGCATTGCAATTTACAGACAGGAGGCTTGTACTTTCCACCTGATTTTTTCAGCAAATTTCTTCATTATCCACAATATTTTCTTCCCCAAAATACAAAGATTTTTATATCATCATCAATTTTAACTTGTGGTCTGCAACTCCTTTCAATATGGATCAGTCTAAAATTTTGCAGTCTGGTAGTGAATTGAGTCATATTAATAATCCTCTCTTGATATTGTAGAAGTTGAGGATAATTTCCTAGACGCTTAGGAAGATAAATGATAATCTATTGATGTGATTTTAAATTTCTTTTACTTTTAGGGTAAAACATTGTTAAGAATGAAGAAATTGCTTATTACAAGCATTTTCATCATTGCTAACAATGTTTTGCAAAGCTTTTCTATTTTCTTAAGAGGTATAAGAAAGTGGGATTGTATGAATAGGTTAAGATTAAGCAATTATCTCCTAATTCATTGTTTTGAAAGCTTCTGAATAATGATTATGTATGTAAGATATTGTCAGGAGAAGAAAAATTGCTTGTAACATGTAAAGTTTCTTTTAATCACAATGCTTCTTACCATTGATGATAATCATTTTTCAACTTTACACTGGATACTTTCTTGAAACAAAACCAACTTCTAAAGTACAAATCAGGCAACTGTTAACAATGGACTGCTAGTTGTAACAGTCCAAGGGAAGTTAATCTTACTAAACAACAGATTTAATTGTCTATTATCTCCCTTTCTAAGACTCCAATCTTCTTTATCAGCACTTCAAATATATGCAGTTTTCGATGTTTGAATTTTGTTAGCCAGTTTAGTTTTTAGAGTAAATGTTTCAACATAGAGGAAAGGGAGAAATAGTTATGTAAGCTCATTAACCCAGTCCCACAAACATTTGGGAAACATTGTTTCACAACCATATATCAGGGTTTTCAGTGTGAAGCTTAATAATTTTATTTTCAGTTTCATTTATCAAGAACAGGTGTTCTGATTGGTTGAAAAAATTAATTCATCCCTCCATGAACAAAATTTTTGGCACGCAGCCATTTTGTATGCTTCAACACAAAAATGTTCCTTACAATAAGTATCAAATTTTGAAAAGTTTTCCTTTTTTCACTTGATGCTATTAAATTACAAGAAATGACTAGAACATTTTTCGGTTTCATGGAGGTATCAATTGAAAATCCTAAACACACTTATGTATGAATCTACTTTGCGTATTCATACAGTGTGATTAGTTTTTTCGGTTCATAAGAGTGGTAGGAGTAATTGTGCACACAAGAATTTTGACTATATGTCTTTTTTGCATAACAAAGCACTGAGTAACAAAAACACTGATAAAGTACATGAAGACAAAAAAATTGGTTAAATTTTGATAAAAAAAACATCTAGAATTGTACAGGAAGTTGCGCACATAGGTTAAGGTAACACCTGCCCAGCTGACCCACCCACTGCCAACATGCACCAATCTTTTGATCAGCTTTTGTCCTTCAGAAATGCTGGCTAAAAAATCTCTACCCATTCCATTGAAATCAACCATAAATCTCGCAAAGTGGACTTTATAATCCCAGCAGCAATTTGTCACTCAAGTAGTACAGTTGTCCTTAAATTTACATTACCCCAAAACAATTAGGTACCTCCTTCGGTCATGGATGACATTTGTATAAAGTTTCAAGGTCTTTGGTCAAATGACTAATTAGTAAGAATGCAGAAACAGATTGCCAAGAAATGTACCATTATACCTGATGATATAACAAGAGGCCCATGAGGGCCTGAGACGCTCTACTGGTTATCAAGTTTTCCGTTAAAGAAATCTGATATTTAAGAAAGTTAATTGCTCAAAGAAGAATGCATAAAGAAAACAAGGTGCCAAATTGTCACAAGATACGCCCGTCACACTGATTAATATTAACTGGGGGTTTGAATAGAACTGATGTTATTTTGAATGAATATTTTTTGTCAAACAAAGTATGAAAAACAACAAAGGGCAATAACTCAAATAATAGGCCAGGTAGAGTTATGGTTCTTGTACACTGCACTCCGAATTGGTAAGCTCTATCCATCCAATAAATTTCATGATTCGAGCTATTATACTTTTAGAGATATACTCTGGACAAGATACAAGTATGAAAAACAACAAAGGGCAATAACTCAAAAAATAGGCAAGGTAGAGTTATGGTTCTTGTACACTGCACTCTCACTTGGTAAGCTCTATCCATCCATGAAATTTCATGATTCTAGCTATTATACTTTAGAGATATACTCCAGACAAGATTCAAGTATAAATAACAACAAAGGGCAATAACTCAAAAAATAGGCCAGGTAGAGTTATGGTTCTTGTGCACTGCAATCCCCCTTGGTGAGATCTATACACCCATGAAGTTTCATAATCCTAGCTATTATACTTTAAGAGATATACTCCGGACAAGATTCAAGCATGAAAAACAACAAAGGGCAATAACTCAAAAAATAGGCCAGTTAGAGTTATGGTTCTTGTACACTGCACTCCTACTTGGTGAGATTTATCCATCCAATAAATTTCATGATTCTAGCTGTTATACTTTTAGAGATATACTCCGGACAAGATTCAAGTATGAAAATCAACAAAGGGCAATAACTCAAACAAGGTGCCAAATTGTCACAAGATACGCCCGTCACACTGCTTAATATTAACTGGAGGTTTGAATAGAACTGAGGTTATTTTGAATGAATATTTTTTCTCAAACAAAGTACGGAAAACAACAAAGGACAAAAACTCAAATTATACGCTAGGTTGAGTTATGGTTCTTGTACACTGCACCCCCCCCCCCCTGGTGAGATCTATCCATCCATAGTTTCATGTTTCTAGCTATTTTACTTTTAGAGATATACTCCGGACAAAATTCAAGTATGAAAAACAACAAAGGGCAATAACTCAAATAATAGGCTTGGTAGAGTTATGGTTCTTGAACACTGCACTCCCACTTGGTGAGCTCTATCCATCCATGAAATTTCATTATTCTAGCTATTATACTTTTAGAGATATATGCCGGACAAGATTTAAGTACGAAAAACAACAAAGGTCAATAACTAAAAAAATAGGCCAGGTAGAGTTATGGTTTTTATGCACTGCACTCCCCCTTGGTGAGATCTATACACCCATAAAATTTCATGATCCTAGCTATAATACTTATAGAGATATACTTTGGACAAGATTCAAGTATGAAAAACAACAAAGGGCAATAACTCAAAAAATAGGCCAGGTAGAGTTATGGTTCTTGTACACTGCACTCCCACTTGGTGAGATCTATCCATCCATGAAATTTCATTATTCTAACTATTATACTTTTAGAGATATACTCCGGACAAGAATCAAGTATGAAAAACAACAAAGGGCAATAACTAAAAAAATTGCCTAAGTAGAGTTATGGTTCTTGTACACTGCACTCCCCCTTGGTAAGCTCTATCCATCCATGTAATTTCATTATTCTAGCTATTATACTTTTAGAGATATACTCCGGACAAGATTCAAGTATAAATAACAACAAAGGGCAATAACTCAAAAAATGGGCTAGGTAGACTTATGGTTCTTGTACACTGCACTCCCACTTGGTGAGCTCTTTCCATCCATGTAATTTCATGGTTCTAGCTATTATACTTTTAGAGATATACTTCGGACAAGTTTCAAGTATAAAAAAAAACAAAGGGCAATAACTCAAAAAATAGGCCAGGTTGTGTTATGGTTCTTGTACACTGCACTCCCACTTGGTGTGATCTATCCATCCATGAAATTTCATGATTCTAGCTATTATTCTTTTAGAGATATACTCCGGACAAGATTCAAGTATGAAAAACAACAAAGGGCAATAACTAAAAAAATGGACCAGGTAGAGTTATGGTTTTTGTACACTGCACTCCCACTTGGTGAGATCTATCCATCCATGAAATTTCATGATCCTAGCTATAATACTTTTAGAGATATACTTTGGACAAGATTCAAGTATGAAAAGCAACAAAGGGCAATAACTCAAAAAATAGGCCAGGTAGAGTTATGGTTCTTGTACACTGCACTCCCACTTGGTGAGATCTATCCATCCATGAAATTTCATTATTCTAGCTATTATACTTTTAGAGATATACTCCGGACAAGAATCAAGTATGAAAAACAACAAAGGGCAATAACTAAAAAAATTGCCTAAGTAGAGTTATGGTTCTTGTACACTACACTCCCCCTTGGTAAGCTCTATCCATCCATGTAATTTCATGATTCTAGCTATTATACTTTTAGAGATATACTCCGGACAAGATTCAAGTATAAATAACAACAAAGGGCAATAACTCAAAAAATGGGCTAGGTAGACTTATGGTTCTTGTACACTGCACTCCCACTTGGTGAGCTCTTTCCATCCATGTAATTTCATGATTCTAGCTATAATACTTTTAGAGATATACTTCGGACAAGATTCAAGTATAAAAAACAACAAAGGGCAATAACTCAAAAAAAAGGCCAGGTTGAGTTATTGTTCTTGTACACTGCACTCCCACTTGGTGTGATCTATCCATCCATGAAATTTCATGATTCTAGCTATTATACTTTTAGAGATATACTCCGGACAAGATTCAAGTATGAAAATCAACAAAGGGCATTAACTCAAAAAATTGGCTAGGTAGAGTTATGGTTCTTGTACACTGCACTCCCCCTTGGTAAGCTCTATCCATCCATGTAATTTCATGATTCTAGCTATTATACTTTTAGAGATATACTCCGGACAAGATTCAAGTATGAAAAACAACAAAGGGCAATAACTCAAAAAATAGGCCAGGTAGAGTTATGGTTCTTGTGCACTGCACTCCCCCTTGGTGAGATCTATACACCCATGAAGTATCATGATCCTAGCTATAATACTTTTAGAGATATACTCCGGACAAGATTCATGTATGAAAAACAACAAAGGGGAATAACTCAAAAAATTGGCCAGGTAGAGTTATGGTTATTGAGCACTGCACTCCGTATTGATGAGAAGAATATAACTGCCAAGTTTAAAGTCAATCGGACTTAGGGTGACAGAGTTATGCTCCGGACAAAGAAGTTGACTTCGCCCGGACAACCGGACGCCCGGACGCCCAGACGTCACGGGTGATCCCATAATACGTCCCGTCTTCGAGGGGCGTATAAAAATAGGCCAGGTTGAGTTATGGTTCTTATGCACTGCACTCAGACTTGGTAAGCTCTATCCATCCATGAAATTTCATGATTCTAGCTATTATACTTTTAGAGATATACTCTGGCAAGATTCAAGTATGAAAAACAACAAAGGGCAATATCATAAAAAATAGGCCAGGTAGAGTTACGGTTCTTGTGCACTGCACTCCCCCTTGGTGAGATCTATAAACCCATGGAGTTTCATGATCCTAGCTATAATACTTTTAGAGATATACTCTGGACAAGATTCAAGTATGAAAAACAACAAAGGGCAATAACTCAAAAAAATAGGCCAGGTAGAGTTATGGTTCTTGTGCACTGCACTCCCACTTGGTGAGATCTATACACCCACGAAGTTTCATGATCCTAGCTATAATACTTTTAGAGATATACTCCGGACAAGATTCAAGTATGAAAATCAACAAAGGGCAATAACTCAAAAAATAGGCCAGGTAGAGTTATGGTTCTTGTGCACTGCACTCCAGATTGATGAGAAGAATATAACTGACAAGTTTAAAGTCAATCGGACTTATGTTGACAGAGTTATGCTCCGGACAAAGAAGTGGACACCGCCCGGACGCCCGGACAACCGGACGACCGGACGCCCGGACACCACGGGTGATCCCATTATACGTCCCGTCTTCGATGGGCGTATAAAAAAAGGGGCTTTATCCCCTTTATCATTTTAAGCAACAATCCTCAAGGCCCCTTTTCCCATGTTTCAAGACGGATCCACTCCATTTCCAAAAGAAAGTTACCTTATGACCCTACAATCATTCTGTGAATATTTCATCAGTATCTGACAATAATTGTGGACTTAAATCACATAAACAGGATTGTTTTGAATGAAAATCAATAAGGCCCCTTTTCCTGTGTTTTCTGATGGATCAATTTCATTCCAAAAGGAACTTTCCTTACAACCTAACAATTGTCCTGTGAAATTTAAAAGACAACTTGATAATGATTGTGATCTTCATCACATACACAAGAATGTTTTGAATGATAATCTGTAAGGCCCCTTTTCCTGTGTTTCAAATGCCACAATTATTCCATGCATCTTTGAAGAGAATCCAATAAAACTGTTGACTTTATTGTGTTAACAAAGATATTAAATTCAAGTTCTCATTTTCCTGTGATATTTTACTGTTGGTTTTATCATTCTATGAAAGTTAAAAGTGAATCCGATGAAATATTGGAAATTCATTATGTTTACTAGAATATTTAAAAAAAAAATCATATGTCCCTTTTTACATGATACTTGATGGATTGTACCCAGTTCTGAAAAGAACCATCTAAGTATTTGTACAATCATTCTGTGAAATTTTGAAGTGGATCCGGTGAAATCAAGGGACATCATTGTTTTAACCAGAATATTGAAGAGAGTTTTTCATAAGGCCCCTTTTTATGTGACCCTTGCTATAGTCAGATCCACTGTCAAAATCAACAATTGGAATGATGGTACAATCAATCTGTTTAATCTGTGGAATTAATTGTGTTAATGAGTTTATAGTGAAATATTCATAGGGCACCTTTTCTCATGATACTTTACAGAACAAACCCAATTTCAAAAGGAACAATTCTAATGAAGGTAGAATCATTCTTTAAAAGTTAAAGAGAATCAATGAAAACAGTGGACTGAATTGTATCAAGAATTTTTGTAACTACATTTTCATAAGGCCCCTTTTTCTGTGTAACTTAACAAATCAGACCCAATGTACATAGGAACAATCCTAATGATAGTTTGAAGAAAATGATAAAGACTGAGGAGTTTATTGTAATAATGATGTTTTGTAATAAAATTTTTATAAGGTCCCTTTTCTTGTGTCACTTAACCAATTAGACCTAATTTACAAAGGAACAATCCAAATGATGGTACAATCATTCTATTAAAGTTTGAAGAGATTCTGATAAAGACTGAGGGCATTGTTGTGTTTATGAGGATTTGGTAATACTTTTTCATACAGCCCCTTTTCCTATGATACTAGACAGATCAGGCCCAATTTGGAAAGAAACAATCCTTATGATGGTACAAACATTCTGTGAAAGTTTGAACAGAATCTGATGAAAACTGCAGACTTTATCTTGGTGTCAAATTTTAAAATAAAATTTTCATAAGGCTCCTTTTCCTGTGATACTTGAAGGATCAGGTCTCATGTCAGCATCAACAATCCTGATTATTGTACAATGATTCTGTGAAGGTTTGAATAAAATCCAATGAAAGCTCTGGACTTGGTTACAAGGATTATAGATAAAATTCTCTAAAGGCCCCTTTTCCCATGATACTAGACAGATCACGCCTAATTTGAAAAGAAAGAATCCTTATGATGGAATAATCATTTTGTGAAAATTTTAACAGAATCTGATGAAAACTGTTCACTTTATTGTGGTACAATGATTTTAAAATTAAATTTCATAATGCTCCTTTTCCTGTGATACTCGACAGATCAGGTCTAATGCAAACATCAATAATCATTATTATTGTACAATTATTCTGTGAATGTTTGAAGAAAATCCGATGAAAGCTCTGGACTTGGTAACAAGGATTTATAAATGAAATTTTCATAAGGCCCCTTTTCCTGTGCTTCTTGACAGTTCAAACCCTGTTATGAAAAGAATGATAGTTATGACCTTCCAATCATTCTGTGAAAGTTTCAACAAAATCTGATCAGAGCTGTGGGCTTTATTGTGTTAACAGGGTTTTATTAATTGAATTTTCATATAGCCCCTTTTCCCAATCTGAACCAATTCCAAAGGGAACTCTTCTTACAAAAGTATAATTATTCTGTTTGAGTATAAAGACAACCCCATCTCATCTGTGGACTTACAAGCATTAATTAAGATTTTTTTAATTGAACTTTCCTAAGGCCCCTTTTCCTATGTTTCTCAATGGATCAGACCCAATTTGAAAGGAACAATCCTTATGATGGTACAATCATAATGTGAAAGTTTGAAGTCAATCAGGTGAAATCTAGGGCCATTACATGTTAACTAAGATTTTTTTTATTAAATTTTCATAGGGCCCCTTTTCCCATGAAACTTGATGGATCAAACCTACTTCCAAAAGGAACAATCCATTTAATGTAATAATCATTCTGGGAATGTTTGAAGAGAATTTGTTGAAAACTATGGACTCTATTGTGTTAACGATGACTTTTTCAATCCAGTTTTAATCGGGACCCTTTTTCCCGTGGTCCTTGACTGATCACACCAAATTTTGAAAGGAACAATTCTTATGATGGTATCATTCTGTGAAAGTTTGAAGTCCATCAGATGAAAACTGTGGACTCTAGAGTGTTAACAAAGATCTTTGAATTAAATTTTAATAAGGCCCCTTTTCCCATGTTTCTTGAGGAATCATATCCGATTCCAAAAGGTACAATCCTTATGATGGTACAATCATTCTGTGAAAGTTTGAAGAGAATCCGTTGTAAATTGTTGGCTCTAGATTATAAATGAGAATTTTTTATTAAACATTTCATAAGGCCCCTTTTTCCTGTGTTTCTTGAAGAATCATACCTAATTTCAAAAGGAATAATCCTTATGATAGCACAATCATTCTGTGAAAGTTTGAAGGGAATCCGATGAAAACTATTTACTCCAGAGTGTTAACAAGAATTTTTTAATTAAATTTTCATAAGGCCCCTTTTCCCCTGTTTCATGACAGATCAGACCCATTTTCGAAAGGAACGATCCTTATGATTGTACAATCATTCTGAGAAAGTTTGAAGAGAATCCAAAGAAAACTGTGGATTCTATCGCGTAAACAAGGATTTTTATTGGAATTTTAAATTAAATTTTCATAAGGCCCCTTTTCCTATGTTTCTTGACGGATCATACCCATTTTCGAAAGGAACAATCCATATGTTGGTACAATCATTCTGTGAACGTTTGAAGAGAATCCAATGAAAACTGTGGACTCTATCGCATAAACGAGGATTTTTAATTGAATTTTTAATTAAATTTTCATAAGGCCCCTTTTCCCGTGTTTCTTGACGGATCATACCCATTTTCTAAAGGAACTATCCTTATGTTGGTACAATCATTCTGAGAAAGTTTGAAGAGAATCTGATGAAAAATGTGGACTCTATCGCGTAAATGAGGATTTTTTAATTAAATTTTCATAAGGACCCTTTTCCTGTGTTTCTTGACGGATCATACCCATTTTCAAAAGAACGATCCTTATGATGGTTCAATCATTCTGAGAAAGTTTGAAGGGAATCCCATGAAAACTGTGGACTTTATCGCGTAAACCAGGATTTTTAATTGAATTTTTAATTAAATTTTCATAAGGCCCCTTTTCCCGTGTTTCTTGACGGATCATACCAATTTTGGAAAGGAATGATCCTTATGTTGGTAGAATCATTCTGTGAAAGTTTGAAGAGAATCTGATGAGAACTTTGGACTCTATCGCGTAAACAAGGATTTTTTAATTAAATTTTCATAAGGCCCCTTTTCCCGTGTTTTTTGACGGATCATACCCATTTTCGAAAGGAACAATCCTTATGATTTTACAATCATTCTGAGAAAGTTTGAAGAGAATCCGATGAAAACTGTGGACTCTATCGTGAAAACGAGGATTTTTAATTGAATTTTTAATAAAATTTTCATAAGGCCCCTTTTCCTGTGTTTCTTGACGGGTCATACCAATTTTGGAAAGGAACGATCCTTATGTTGGTACAATCATTCTGAGAAAGTTTGAAGAGAATCCGATGAAAACTGTGGACTTTATCGCGTAAACGAGGATTTTTAATTGAATTTTTAATGAATTTTCAAAAGGCCCCTTTTCCTGTGTTTCTTGACATATCATACCCATTTTCTAAAGGAACGATCCTTATGTTGGTACAATCATTCTGTGAAAGTTTGAAGAGAATTTGATGAAAAATGTGGACTTTATCGCGTAAACCAGGATTTTTAATTGAATTTTTAATTAAATTTTCATAAGGCCCCTTTTCCCGTGTTTCTTGACGGATCATACCAATTTTGGAAAGGAATGATCCTTATGTTGGTAGAATCATTCTGTGAAAGTTTGAAGAGAATCTGATGAGAACTTTGGACTCTATCGCGTAAACAAGGATTTTTTAATTAAATTTTCATAAGGACCCTTTTCCCGTGTTTTTTGACGGATCATACCCATTTTCGAAAGGAACAATCCTTATGATTTTACAATCATTCTGAGAAAGTTTGAAGAGAATCCGATGAAAACTGTGGACTCTATCGTGTAAACGAGGATTTTTAATTGAATTTTTAATAAAATTTTCATAAGGCCCCTTTTCCCGTGTTTCTTGACGGGTCATACCAATTTTGGAAAGGAACGATCCTTATGTTGGTACAATCATTCTGAGAAAGTTTGAAGAGAATCCGATGAAAACTGTGGACTTTATCGCGTAAACGAGGATTTTTAATTGAATTTTTAATGAATTTTCAAAAGGCCCCTTTTCCTGTGTTTCTTGACATATCATACCCATTTTCTAAAGGAACGATCCTTACGTTGGTACAATCATTCTGTGAAAGTTTGAAGAGAATTTGATGAAAAATGTGGACTCTATCGCGTAAATGAGGATTTTTTAATTAAATTTTCATAAGGACCCTTTTCCCGTGTTTCTTGACGGATCATACCCATTTTCAAAAGAACGATCCTTATGATGGTTCAATCATTCTGAGAAAGTTTGAAGGGAATCCCATGGAAACTGTGGACTTTATCGCGTTAACAAGGATTTTTAATTGAATTTTTAATTAAATTTTCATAAGTCCCCTTTTTCTGTGTTTCTTGACGGATCATACCCTTTTTCGAAAGGAACGATCCTTATGATGGTACAATCATTCTGTGAAAGTTTGAAGAGCATCCGATGAAAACTGTGGACTTTATCGCGTAAACGAAGATTTTTTAATTAAGTTTTAATTAGGCCCCCTTTTCCTGTATTTCTTGACGGATCATACCCAATTTCGAAAGGAACAATCCTTATGATGGTACAATCATTCTGTGAAAGTTTGAAGAGAATCCGATGAAAACTGTGGACTTTATCGCGTAAACAAAGACTTTTTAAGTAAGTTTTAATTAGGCCCCTTTTCCTATGTTTCTTGACGGATCTGACCCAATTTTGAAAGGAACAATCCTTATGATGGTGCAATCATTCTGTGAAAGTTTGAAGCTAATCAGATGAAAACTGTGGACTTTATCGCGTAAACAAGGAAAAGTTTAACGGAAGGACGACAGACGCACAGACGCCGGACGGGAAAAAGCCATCGCTATAGCTCTAGTGGCCTTAGGCCAGTAGAGCTAACAACTTGAAATTTTGTCTGCAAATTCTTTGAATTTGGGAGGGTCTAAAATTTTGCCAAACAGGAAAGGGTTAAACCAACAGCAACAATTGTAAGAAGGTTCATGGTTGTTGGTCAATTAATTCTGGAACAAATTCTATGAAATGTTGATCCACAGATGGATTCATACAGGAAAAGACGGACAGACATGGTGAAATCTATATAATCCCCTCTATTTGCAGATGGGGATGGGACTTGATCATAATAATTTCAGTTTCATCTATCAAGATTTCATTATTTTGATTGGCTGATTTTTTTTTCATACCTTTTTCTCATACTTCAATGAAGAAACTTTTGAGAGCCCAACTATTTTTCATGCTTGCGGATCCATAACTTTTACCCAAAATTAGTAAAAAACCCTCCTTGTTTTGCTTGATGGCATAAAATTATAAGAAATGAGGAAAAAAATGAGGTATGAATCTTATATCACATATTCATACAGCATGATTAAGTGTTAGATACCTCACTGAATACAAAAAATACATATATTCTCTTCATTTTCTTACAAATTCCCACACAATTATACCTTTGACACCCCTCAAGAAAAGAATTTGGAAAACATTGAAAATGAAGAAATTGCATGCAAAAGCAATTTCTTCATTTTCAACCATTTTTTCTACCCAAAATCTAAAATTTCATAAGCTTTATTTTTTGTCAGCAACTCATTTCAATTTGGACCGGTCTGAAGTTTTGCTGTCTGGTAATAGGTTGAATGACTTTCAGCAAAATCCTTGATGGTCCCTTGATGGTCCCTTTTTGTAAGACAGGTCACATTATCATCTCTCTAAAAATATGACACTTACCTTAAGATAGTAGACAAGTAGTTCATTCAGTGAAGGGTCGGCATTAAGGTTGACTAGAAAATGTCGACTATGTTGTACTTTGATTCCTGACGTCTCGACTGACACGCCCATCTCTTCTAATGCTTTATGACGTTCCTGATAATTAAAACACAAAAGTTTTGGTGAGGTCAGAAAATTGATGAAAACAAAAGTTGAAATTGATATATTTTGTTCTCTATTTCTAATTGATTAGATTGTATCTTCTCATCAGGGCTTGTGTTGGACTTGTAAACCAAGGTTTTAAACGTCAAAAAACTAAAATATCCTGCTTTGACCTTTCCAACTTCCCTGAGAGACAAGAGCTTTGTTCACAGGACAAAGATGCCCCAACAGGTAGCTTTGATATTAACAAAGGACAATAACTCCAAAATTATGCAAGCAAGAGTTGGGGTTCTTGTGCACTGCACTTCTTCTCAATGAGGTCTATCCACCTGTGAAGTTTCAAGTTAATAGCTATTATACTTTCAGAGATATGCCCCAGACAAAATGTAAGTTTTTAAAATAATAAAGAACAATAACTCCAAAATTCTGCAAGCAAAAGTTGGGGTTCTTGTGCACTGCACCTCTCCTCAATGAGGATTATCCATCTATGAAGTTTCAAGTTGATAGCTATTATACATTCAATATGCTCTGGACAAAATGTAAGTCTTTAAAATAAAAAAGAACAATAACTCCAAAATTATGCAAGCAAAAGTTGTGGTTCTTTAGCACTGCACTTCTCCTCAATGAGGTCTATCCCCCAATGAAGTATCAAGTTGATAGCTATTATACTTTCAGAGAAATGCCCCAGACAAAATGTAAGTCTTTCAGATAACAAAGGGCAATAACTCCAAAATTATGCAAGCAAGAGTTGGGGTTCTTGTGCACTGCACTTCTCCTCAATGAGGTCTATCCATCTATGAAGTTTCAAGTTGATAGCTATTATACTTTCAGAGATATGCTCCGGACAATCTGAGACGGACGGAAGGAGGGAAGTACAGACTGACAAAGGCAAATCTATATGCCCCCCCCCATTTAGTGGTGGGGGCATAAAAACTGTTACAAGCATTTTCTTCATTTTTCACAATGTTTTTTGAAACTTTCTTTGAGAGGCATCAGAAATGAGAATTGTATGAGAAAAGGGTTAATTGCAATCCTGGAAATTATTTTGGGCAATGATTGATTGATTGAATGGGGTTTCATGCTGCTTTTAACAGTATTTCAGACATATCGTGGTGGCTGGAGCACCTTACAATGGATTCCTGGTATTTCCCCCACCAGTACTACCACTACGTCCTTTCCTAACCCCCAGCTGCTATCCCACTTAGGTTTAAGATTATCCTACCATTGGTGAGAGACAAATGTGGGAAGAATATGTACCGCCGCCAGGTATCGAACCCATGACATCCAATAATTGAATATTAGGAGCCTGATGTGCTACCGGCTGTGCTATGACGAGGAAATTGCTTGTTTTTTTTTTCTTGAAGAGTGTGATAAAGTGTAACAGGAGGGAAATGGGTGAAAGGTTGAAATTAAAAAGATTCCACTGGACTTTGTGACCCGTTTGTAATGATTCACACAATGTTGATTTCAACTTACAAGTATTTTATTAATCATAAAATGTGTAGAAGTATGAAAGGATAAGAAGCCTGAATTCTACACTTACAGTTTGTATTTTCTCTGTTTCTGCAAGTTTTTCTTCCCATGTCTTCTTCATCTCTTTGAGTAGTTTTTCAGATTCTTCTAGTTTCTCTTTCAAGTCTGGAGCTTTCATACTCTGTGTAATGGACATGTGAATTTATTCATATATAGTAAACAAATGTGTTGTAGGAAAATAAGACAATGCAGATATTTTACACTATCATTTGACAAACATTTTGTCATGAAATACCATCACAATCTCTGTAATCTTTGAGATGTAGCACTTATTGAATGTACACAAACTTTCCAGTAACAATTTAGACTGATCATACAGAAATTAACCATCTCAGAACCTCAAAAAGGAACATCCTTTCTATGAATAGACTGTCAGTATCATAACTTGTCATTCTACCTCCTCATAGTCTACTTTCTTTAAAATATAATTATATTTAGAAATTCATCGAGATCTAATGATTGCCGTGTTCACCAATAGTTATTCTATAATCATCAAGATGAATTGATGAAAAAATGATACTCATACAAAACAAAAACAAGATGTGTTTGTGAAATACCATGCCCCCTGAAACAGGGTGGTTTTTATTGTTTGTTTTTTTTTCTTTGATTTAGGGAAAATGGTTAAAAAATTTTGACCATGACCTTGGTGAAATGACCTTCCCCAGTTGTGCCATGTTGAGACCTATCTACATACCAATTATTAGCATTGTAACTTAATAAGGGATGAAGTTATAAGAAAATGTTTAGTTGGCAGGTGAAGATTTTGAGTAAAGTTTAAGGGAAAGGGTTAAAAAAATTTGACCTTGACCTGGGTGAAATTACCTTCCCCAGTTGCGACTTGTTGAGACCTAACTACATACCAAATATTAGCATTGTAACTTAATAAGGGATGAAGTTATAGGAAAATGTTTAGTTGGCATGTAAAGTTTTTGACTAATGTTTTAGGGAAAAGGGTAAAAAATTTGACCTTGACCTTGATGAAATGACCTTTCCCAGTTGTGCCTTGTTGAGACCTAACTACATACCAAATATTAACATTGTAATTAATAAGGGATGAAGTTATAGGAAAATGTTTAGTTGGCAGGTTAAGTTTTTGAGTGACGTTTTAGGGAAAAGGGTTAAAATTTTGACCTTGACCTTGATGAAATGACCTTCCCCAGTTGAGACTTTTTGAGACTTAACCACATACTAAATATTAGCTTTGTATCTTAATCAGGGATGTAGTTATAGGAAAATGTTTAGTTGGCAGGTTAAGTTTTTGAGTAATGTTTTAGGGAAAAGGGTTAAAATTTTGACCTTTACCTTGATGAAATGACCTTCCCCAGTTGTGCCTTGTTGAGACCTATCTTCATACAAAATATTAGCATTGTAACTTAATATGGGATGAAGTTATAGGAAAATGTTTAGTTGGCAGGTTAAGTTTTTGAGTAATGTTTTAGGGAAAGGGTTAAAATTTTGACCTTTACCTTGATGATATGACCTTCCCCAGTTGTGCCTTGTTGAGACCTATCTACATACCAAATTTTAGCATTGTAACTGAATTAGGTTTGAAGTTATAGGAAAATGTTTAGTTGGAAGTTTTGCAAACAGACAGACAGACAGACGGACAGACACCGGTAAAACAATATGCCCCCGATCTATCGATGCAGGGACATAAAAATCCTAGACTGGTCCAAACTGAGTGACTGCAAACGGCAAATAGAGCTTTCAAAAATTGGAAAAAATAACCAAGTAACGTAGAAAAGATTGAGAAAATGAGTAATTACTTGACTATTGCAAGCAAATTCGGTATCTCCATCATTTTTACCCAAATATTAATCATCAATGTAAAAAAAAGTCGAGATTCTTTGAAACTCGGTTACCAGTAATCTTATGCCTTGGTAAATCACACCACATTGGCATAATTCTTTAGTGTGTCTGATTGATAAAAACATTGGCTCAATTCTTTTAAGCCTTGTTTGAGATTGCTGCCATCCTGAGAGACTCTAAACTCCAGTCTTTCTGAAGTTTCTTTTCCGGGCTCTTTGGCTATGCACCACTATGACACCGACATCGGATACAATAATTGGTCATGCATGCAGCTCCACTATAACGCTGTTGGTGGGGTCCAAGAAATGAAACAGCGGAAGAAGTGGAGTTATTATGCTATGACGCTGCCCCCCCGCCGTAACTGAAATTTTCAACCGTCGGAATCGGAACCAAACACCTGATAATTCGTGATAAAATTCCGGTAACAAGTTTAATTCTATACAAGTTACTAGTCGGGAAATGAAAAACAACTGTAGTTACGAGAATTTAGCAGAAACCGACGAAATTCAGCGTGCGGAGTATTAAATTCTAACCTTACCTTCCCGGTCTATCAGGATTGAATAATCCGTAAATTTCTACAGGTCCTTCGACCTTCGAACCTCTTTCGCGGTAATGGGCTTGGTCTAATTTCTTTACCATTGTTAAAAATACGGTAACAATTAACCGACAAAGAACTCTAACTGAACCTAGTCATTGACGAATCGAGAATTTAAACCGACCAGTTGCACTTATACAAAACTGGATTAAACTTTGTAGCCGCTAACTTTTAATCGTAAAATATTTAATCGAAAAAAAATCCGAGACGGCGGAATGTCTGGTTTCATAACGACAAGAGTAAAAAATTCGGTCAGCAAGAATTCTCACGCGGGGTACGCGTCTGGCACGTGTCAACTCCGGAAACTCTCCCATAAATAGCTGAACATCTGGCGGCGGCACCTTTGATCACCTTTCCACCCTCAGAATAAAATAAACTGTACCCGAAAAACCTTGACTTCTAATTTGTCGACAAGCTTTTTGCCGAGTGTTTGATCATACAGGATGGCATTAAATTTTCGGATTATTGAAAGAAATGCAGAAAAATAACGGTATTTTTATTTTAATCTACTTATATTATCCATCCCGTTTCGGATGAGAATCTTCCGATATTTTGACATTTACAATTCAAATTCACGTATTTTCTGTATTTAGCGAAAACGTCGCAACTACGACTGATTGTTTTCAAAGCACATTGTTGTGTTTTTATTTTGAAGCCACTATCCTCTACGAGCTCCGGATACCAGCAAACTATGAAGTGAAATAAAAAGTAGGCTCAAGTTAATTTGTCTAATTTCACGCTCGCGCATTACTTTAAGAACACGTCCTACCAGGGACTGAAGAAAATTAAGAACGCCGAGAGTGAAACAGTCTGATATTTTAATCGCACCACCTTCAAGGTTTGTAACTGAAGGATACCGAGGTGCGTGCCTATTCTCTATTGATTTTAGAAATATAAAAGACCTAAGGCATTGATCATCTCAATATCAAACAGTAAGACCAAACAATCAAACTGATTTTGTAAATTGAAACACAACGCGTGTCATCATTCAAACAAAGCAATTACTTCTGAAGTAATGCATTAATGACCAGGACCGTCCACGTAAGGTGTTAAAAACTTACCTGGCTTCGGGTAATTATCGATTTTTATGTGCACCCCTTTTTCTTCGAGCGGGCCGAAGACGGGATGAAAAGATCGCGGCCAAATCAGCATTAACGTCGTATCTCAGCATCTGCAACCCGAAATGCCCCCCCCCTTCCAAAATTTTGGGAGCCAAGCAGACCCCGCGTTATAATGGAGTCAGCGCTGTGCCCGGTACCGTTATAGAGGAGTTGCAGTGTAGTTATAGAGCTTATTCCTCTTCATCTGTTAACATAGTTTGATCCCCCCCCTTCTTGATCTATGAATGGGTTCTCTCTCATGGATCCTGTGCAACAGTCATCTTCAAAACATCAATTTTTTTGTTTCACCATTTATTTTCCTTTTCCATCTCTGTAAAGTTTTCTATATCATGTCACAAGCTATTTTGCTTCTTTTTCTGCATAAAATTGCTGAGATGGAAATGAAATTATTTGTAATGTGGAAACAAAACTAAAACAGGGTAAAGGCGGCGCTCATTACCCCTGCCTTTGCTTTACCAGTTCTAATGCTTCGAATTTCCCAAACAAAAACATTGTGGTTTGCAAGACTAAAATTCCAGACAAGCATAGACTTAATTTCCAAGGTTTATAAAAGAGCGTTTTTTAATTACCAGAAGACAACATTTGTAGCACTGGTCGAATTAGATCTTCAAAGAACAGAAGATGCAAATGATAAATTCGAATTAGGGAAAAATGTAAATTTCTTTCGCCCAAAAGGGACAAAATATTGTGGGAAATTTACAAGCGGGTCTTTCGTTTTCAACAATGATTTCCTTAGCTTTTTCTTTGTGAGCATAAAAAGCAGATGTTTGGGTAAAGGTTAGAACTCAGTAGTAAAAGACACAAATGTTTAGATAGTAGACTGTTTTCCGCAATGTTTCCAGATCATGGATCATATTATAATATTGTGCCTTGATTGGATGAGGTTTAATTGCTGTTTAACCTGATTTAAATCAGAAAGATCTTGAGAATTTATGTTGAACTCGGTAAGTTCATAACCCATCAGTCACAAACCACTTCTCAAGCACTTACAGAGGAAGATTTATCGCAAAGATTATTTTCAGAAGGAGAAATTATGTATGTCGTATACTCGTCGTGTTGGACTAAAGTAGTCATCGACATTCAATGTACTTTGTTTGGTAAAACCTGATAAATCAAGCTATTAAAGGAAGCCATTTATGTAATGAAATATATGGTCTTTAAGTAAGCGTTATCCCCTTGTTTATCCACATGGAAGTATGTTTATGCTGTGCCCTCATATAACAGTATGTTGAAGTCAATAAAGCTTCGGACAAGCAATTTCATCTGTTTCAACAATATTTTCTACCCTTCAGAATTGATTGTTCTTTTTTTTCTTTTTTTTCAAATTAAAAAAGAAATCCAAATAAAATTTTTGTCTGGAATTTGGACAGGTCCAAAGTTATGGAAAACAGGAAAGGGTTAACCCATTCCTACACAATGACGCTTTCTAACGCCCCTCAAGAAAAACAATTGAGAAAACATTGTGGAAAATGAAGAAATTGCTTGAACCAAGCAATTTCTTCATTTTCCATGATGTTTTTCTACCAAGAAAGTTGAAAAAATCTAGAATTTCATTAATTTTAAATTGTTGACATCAAATCCTTTCAATTTGGACCAGTCTAAAATTTTGTGGTGTGGGAATAGTTTAATACCTGTGCCTCTGTGAGTTCTTTCTTTAATGTTTCTACTTCCTCTCGTAGCTCTCTGATTATTCTAGCATTAGGATCTTCATTGACAACAGCATGATTGACGATTCTTTTAGCACGATCTGCGTATCGCAAGGTAGATAAAGTCTCCTCATAGTTGTCAGCTGATGGACTAATGGTAGCTACCATGACTGTTTTACTGTTGCCTCCAAGGTTATCCTGTAATCAGAAAAGGTCACAAGTTAAGGTCGTAATATATTTCAAGATAACTAAATATTAGACTGGTCCAAATTCAAAGAAATTGCCGACGACAATATCAAAATGATGAAATCTTAAAACTCTTGAGGGGTGTCAAAGGAGGGATTGAGTGGGAAATGGTTATACAATTTCCTCATAAGTACGGCCCTTTTATGACCCTTAAAGACAATGCTTTAGAAAACTTTGCGCAAAATGAAGAAATTTCCCAGGCTTCATTTCCAACTATATTTCTTCCATGAGACAAATAAAAATAAATGTCTTGAAGTTGAAATTGTCATATGCATTTTTTTCAAATTTGGATCACTGTTAACCCTTTTCATGCTGAATGAAAACCTGCTTTGAATTGTGTTTGAATCAAAGGTCTGAAAGCACTATGAGAACCCTACCTTTTGGGGTAAATAATTTTTGTTAATAAATTATTTATATATACAACTTGAAAAATGCACATCTTAGTCTATACCTCCTGCTAAAACAGGAATATTCTGCATGATAATTTGTCATCTGGTTCAGGTTTAGCTCATCACCTGACACCACTATAATAGTTTTTCACCAACAACTAATGTCAAGCCAGCAAATAATTGACCTTGAAATGTGACCCTGTCCATTGACCCGCGATAATAGCTGATTCAGTTGGCTTAGGGGGAGGGGGGCATCCAAGGATTAATGGACTTCATTTAAAACTCATTTACTTAATCAAATGCTAAGGTATTAACAAGCTATTAGCGGTATCAATTATTTCCCTTGCATCATTATATTATCTCAACATGAAATTGGCATATCCTAATAAGCTTAATTATCATACCTTCAATTTCTTAAAAAAAATCTGATAAAGGATAATTATAAACACCATTCCTGTGGACTTTGGTTGGACATCATTCTCTAGTTTCTGAGAACAAGATTTTCAAAAGTTTCACTGTATAACATTTATGGACTTAAGCTCAGCCCATTTAAGCCATATTTCTAAACAAGGTGTTTTTCTATGAAGAATCATTCTTGTGGAATTTGGTTGAAACTCATTGTCTGATTTCTCATCAGAAGATATATAATATAAAGCATGAATGGAAATTAACCCCTCCCCCACCCCAATATCCATTTTTTACACGCGATCAAAATTCTTTGAAGAAATCTGGTAAAGGATCACCAAAGAATCATTTCTGTGAAATTTGGATGAAATCCATCCACTGTTCTCTGAGAAGATTTTTAAAGCTTTCACCATATATGTAAATTAGCCCCTCCAATAAAAGCCATGTTCTTCATCCTATCCAGATTCTTTGAAGGAAAGTGATATAGGGTAATGAAAAGGATCATTCAGGTGAAATTTGTCTGATTTTTGTTCAGCACTTTCTAAGGAGATGATTTTTAAAGTAAAAGTTTACCGCCTGACACATGCATTCAGTCGTACCCACCCACAAACAGATGCATTATGAATACAATACCATGACAATAGCTCACTGGAGTTTAGCAAGGGGAGCTAAAAATAAAGAAAACCTTGTTACAAGCAATTTCTTCTTTCTCACATACTTTTCTTGCAAGAAATTATCATCTGCAACACTATAAATTTCTACCAAGCTTTTACAACTAAGTTAATAGTACAAAATCCCTGCAGGGAACAAAACACTGCCTTGCTGTGCCCTGGAAAAGGTTGAAAGAATTCTCAAGGAGTAATACTAAATTTCTACCATCCTTTAGCAACCAAGCTGGGACAGAACCCTACCATGTAGAGTACCAAATGATTCTTATTTAACCCTTTCTTGTTCAATCCCTTGTTTTTACATCCCTGTGATTTTATAATTGAGAAAACATTATAGAAAAAGAAGCAGTTCTTTTCCCACACTATTTTCTACCCTACTGGATGGCTATTTATATCAAATCCACTTTAAATTTTTGTCTGCAAACCCTTTGAATAACAGTTTGCGAAACAGTAAGCGTTAATGATCTAGAATTGTCCCATAGCGGACTGCCCCCCCCCCCCACACACACAGATGGACAGTTGAGTGGGGTGGAAAGATGAACAGACAGACAGATAGACATGGTGAACCTATATACTCCCCTCTATTTTGTAGGTGTGGGGTATAACTAGCTAGTACCTTAAATGCAGAAACATTCTCTTGATGGTCTATGGCAAAGGCTGTACAAGTTAATTAACCCTTATCATACTGAACCCAGAATATTCCTGTTTTGGGCAGGAGGTGTAGACAAAGATCCCCCTGCATGTAAATACAGTCTGATTATAGTCTACCTCCTGTTTGTACTTTTCCTGCCAGGGTTGTTTATGAAATAAATTTTCAAAGAAGAATTGATGATTGAACAACAAGTGTTACCAATACTTTTAGCCCTATGATTTCTATGCAATTCCCTAAGGAATTTTATAAAGCATGACAAGGGTTTATACTAAATGTTTACAAACCTTTAACAACCATATTAGGATAGAATCCAAGTATGATACAAATTTATTAGGTATGGAGTAAAACAACCTAGCATCTTAGCGTAGAAACATTCTCTTGGTGGTCTATGGCAAAGGCTGTAAAAATTGATGAATACTAAATGTTAACAAACCTTTAACAACCATGTTAGGACAGAATCCCTGTACGGTACAAACTTATTCTTTCCTTTAGTATTGGCTCCTTGTTCTGCTAATGCTGATATGACTAGACCTAGAGTAGTCAAGGATCTGAAAGTAAAAGTAAAAGATGTGTTTGAGAGAAACTTAAAACCCGACAAATTATTCTTTTTAAAGTCTGACCTTGAAAGATAACTTTGACCTTGTATTTTGAAAAAACTACAATATGTCAAATATTAGCACTGAATCTACAATTGTCTAGGAGAAACAGAGAATTTATCTCGAATTTTAGGACTGACTGACAGACAGCTGGACACATACACTATTTCCCTAATCTTGTTGATATCAGGTACAAAAAGGATGGATTAATCTATTAGCAGATGAAAGATTCTTTACTAGTCGAAATTGAAAGGAGTTGCAAACAGCAATTTAATGTTTATGAAATTTTATGAAATTTTAGGTTTTTCAACTTTCTGAATAAAAAAACAATGTGGAAAATGAAGAATTTGATTAATACAAGCAATTTCTTCATTTTTCACAATGTTCTCCTGATTTTTTTTCAAAAAGGGGCTTCAAAAAACATCATGGTGTTGGAATGGTATAATTAACAATTGTATAAACAATATGGATATGGTCATGTAAAACAAGTTTAGTTGACTGAATGGGGTTTTACTCTGAGTTTAATAGTCTTTCAGTTATATTACAAATTTTCCTAATTTTTAGAGCCAAGGTATTTTTTGTGTTGACAGATAAATTATAGGATATTGACTTTCATGAAAAACCTTCAGTATTTTTTCTTCCTGATGAAATATTGCCTTGCCTTTTACTGATAATAACTTACTTATTAATGTTACTGCCCTCACGAAGTCTGTCACCCATGGCCCCTGTCTTTTGTGCCCTTTCACTACCAGCCAGGTCTACCAGACTTAGTTTGCTCACCTTCTCTCCAGACACCTACAAATAAAGGTATCTCAGATTATTTCAATACTATGTGTGTACTCTCTTTAACCCATTCACACATAGGGAAATTTCAGACCGGTCCAAATTGAAAGAAGTTGCAGACAACAATTTAACCCATTCCCACTCAATCCATCCTTTTTACGCCCCTCAAGAAACAAGCTTTTGAAAACATTGTGGAAAATGAAGAAATTGATTGTATCAAGCAATCTCTTCATTTTCCACAATGTTTTCTATCCAAAAAGACGCAACAATCTAAAATTTAATGAACTTGAAATTGTCGTCTGCAGCTTCTTTGAATTTGGACCAATCTAAAATTTTGCTGTGTTGGAATGGGTTAAAATTGTTGACATTTTTTAAATATTTGTCTTTTTGAGTAGAAATCATTTTGGATAATGAGGAAATTGCTTGTAAAAGCAATTTCTTCATTGTCCATTTCCAAAAGCTTTTATATTGAGGGGCGTTTAAAAGCGTCACTGTGAACTCCCTAAAGAATGACACAGTGGAAACCTCTTGATTGCAACCCTGATAATAGCAATTCACTGCTTAATTGCAAATCACATTTTGCACAAACATTACATGTATAGAACAAACAGCTCCTTTTAATAGCAATGTTTTGTTTTTTGCAACCAAAGCTTTGACAAATTGGTGTTGCCATTAACATGTCTTAAGAAAATGTGAGATTAGGAGGAATGGCTTGTTACAGGTCATTTCTCCTTTTCTCACAATGTTTTCTACCATATCTAGTCATTATTTTTTAAAATAACACACTTTGAAAAGTTTTCTGCAACTTCTCTATATTTGGACTATAATTTTGGCGTTGTTAATGGGTTGGGTTGGGTTGACACATTACTGAACAAAAAAATTCAGGAGTGGTCCAAATTCATATGTGTTGAATCTAGTCACATATGCTGGTATCCAGATACATGGAAAGATGGCCTTATGTCAAAGTTTTAAACTTTGTCAACCCATTACCAGACAACATCATTTTAGACTGGTCCAATTGAAAGGGGTTTCAAACAGCGTTTTAAAGTAGATAAAATTTTAAATTTTTCAACTTTCTTGGTAGAAAACAATTTGTAAAGAGGAAATATTGCTTGTCTTGCACAATGTTTTCCTAGTTGTTTTTCTACAGGGGCGTCCAAAAGTGTCCTTGTGGGGGAATGGGTTAATTTTCCATCAAATGATTTGATGTGGGTATTAAATGGAACCATCTCACATAGATTATTTTGTTGATTACCTACAAGAAAGGATTAAGAAGGAAAAAGCAGCAGAGTTACAAATAAAGCGAGTATTTTTTGGATGGTAGTTTCTTCTTTTTCGCCAACAATTAAACATTACACACTGTATTAATTGTGCATATTTGTGAGAAATATTCATTTTAGACTGTTCAAGTATTTTCTCAAGTATAAAATCACAGCAATATAAAATCCTGGATTTATACAGAAATGGTACAAACGGGACCTTTTTCATGACCCTGGCTCCCATTCATCTGTTCCTCAATGGATTGAGTGAATCGGTATAACACCACTTTAAATGGTGTGTCAGTAAGATTACTGAGGCTGGAGTACCTGACCATGATTTCCTGGTATTTCTCACACCAGTACTACCACTGCATCCTCTCCAAGCCTCCAGCTGCTCATACCATGTAGGTTAAAGATTATCCATCTACTGATGGGAGACAATTGTTGGAAAGGATCAAACTAAGAACCCCATAATTAGGAGTCCTACCAACTACCTGCAGTGCAATGGGCACGGGCCATCTGTTGCTCAGACAAACTTTTATACCCATTACCAGAAAACAAAATTTTAGACTGGTTGAATTTGAAAGACACTGAAGATGGGGAATTTTAAACAATCAAATTCTAAAACCCTTTTTTACTGAGGCAGAAAAAAATGTTTTGACAAAGAAGAAATTGTTTATGACAAGCAATTTCTTCATTCTCCACAATTTTTTGCAAAGCTTTTTTCTCAAGGGACCTCAAATGTGTGGTAATGATTTAATAGGCTAGATGAAAAGAACTCTTCAACAAAAGAATCTTTCAAAATAGTTTCATTATGACACCAATAAATCACCATAATGGTCACCATGTATACACTTTACCTGTCAATCAAAACATATTTAACATGTCAATCAAATCATCACATACAGTGAGATATGTATCAATATGTATCAATATCATCATTGTTAATTGTCAATTTGTTACCAATTCAAAAACTTTATCAGTCTTGCTTAAGGGCAGAAACTCCCCCAGCTTTTACAAAGAACAGTGATTTCAGCAAATAATACAAAACATTGTAAATCGCTTGAAATATTAGCTAGTCTTTAACAGGATGTCTTTGAGAAACACCATGGCCCCATTTCAGCCTTTTTTCAGATATAAAACCTTGATAAGTAACCTTGACCTTGATGGATGGTCTTGACATGATAACCAATGGATACCTATCAATGCAAGGAACCTATGCCCAAAATAAGAGCCTTTTACATTCAAAGATAATTGCATAACAGCCAATTATTAAGTTTTTACATTAAGTTTCAGTTTCAGAGATATTTTCTAGACAATTATTCACCCCTGGTTGAATTTTGAACTTTGTTCTCAAGACCAGACTCAAGCTCCATTAGTAGACAACTAAATTTCAAACTGGTCAGAATTCAAGTTGTTGCAGATGATAAATTTTAAGATGTGAAATTTTAATATTGTTTGCCTTTTGAGGTAGAAAACGTGGATAATGAAGAAATTGCTTGTCCAGAATTAAAGTGAACATGTCCACAAAAAAGTGAATAGATAAATTTTGAGAAAATTTTGTAGCCACAAAGAAAATACTGAATTCTAGCATTTTTTTTCATTAATACAATATTTTATACCCTTCATTATAAACATTATGATTATTTTCCAATTATGTGTTGTATCTTTTTGAGTTCTGTTTTATACCATTCAAAGACTTGCCCTAGTATTTATATGTCCCTGGACAAGTGACTTTGAAAATTCACAGTGCTTGTCCGCAAGGAGAAAGTCCATGTAGGGGACAAGTCGGGCCTGGGAGTACCACACCCCTAATGCACATGCCAAATTGTCAGAAATGTCATATATAGGCTTATTTGTACTTTGCAGAATCAAACTTTAGAATATATCTATATATATGTAAGACTTAAAGTAGGAACTTTCAACAGAACCAGAATAACTATTCGTTGGATTTGCACTTTTGCATAGCATAACATTAGTAATGTCCTGAGGCCATTGAACTATTTTGACACTGACAAAAGCGATCAATTTCACTTTTGTTTTTTATGAAGTTCTTGAAAGTGATCCATTTGGTGAAATCGATGTGTGATCATTGTTAAACCCCAAAGGCAAATACTACGGGATACCTCATCTTACTTCGCTTTGCAACCCTTTCCCGTCCAATTACTGATAGCTCCATCCCTGTGGTATTCTACAAGAAAACATTGAGACAAAGAAAGAAGGTGCTTGCATTGAGCAATTTCTTTTGTTCCCACAATATTTACTATGATATATATAGGCTGGCTACTTATTTTATCCCATTCCCACTCAATGACGCTGTAAGACACCCCTCAAGCACAAATGCTTTGAAAACACTGTGGAAAATGAAGAAATTGCTTATGACAAGCAATTTCTTCATTTTACACAATGTTTTCTACCAAGAAAGTTGAAAAAATTTAGAATTTCATAAACTTTAAATTGTCATATGCAACTCCTTTCAATTAAGACCAGTCTAAAATTCTCTCGTGTGGGAATGGGTTAAATGTACTTACTTTACCATGTTGACTGCTATCCCTTTGAATTAGGAAAAGTCTAAAATTATGAAAAATGCTTACGGTAAAAATACTGGGAATCTCCCTTGTCTTGCTGATCCAGTAATATTTCTGCTATGGCAGGGAGTATAGACAAAGATCAGTCTACACCATAATAGTTTTCAGAAGAAGAAAATGTCACCTACAAGGCCTACCAGTTTCTTTAGTCTTTTGCTTTTGAATAAAAGATTTTATTTAGGAAGAAAAAAAGATTTTTGAATATAACTTAATTCATTATGTTATAAGATTCCCACTGCCGTCATAGCGCAGTTGGTAGCGCGTCAGACTCTTATCTTCAATCATGGCATGTCTTGAGTTCGATTCCCAGCGGCGGCACATATCCTTTCTGACAATGGTCTCTCACCAATGGGTGGATAATCATAAACCTCCTTTCTGACAATGGTCTCTCACCAATGGGTGGATAATCATAAACCTAAGTGGGATAGCAGCTGGAGGCTAGGAAAGGATGTAGTGGTAGTACTGGTGTGAGAAATACCAGGAATCCATAGACTAGTTAGGTGCCCCAGCGGCCGGGTATGACTGAAATACTATTAAAAGTGGTGTTAAACCCAATTCAATCAATCAAAATAAGATTCCCCCTGCCCTTTTTCTGTTGTTGTTTTATAATAAAGTTGTCTTGTGAAAAAATATGTTTTGAAAATGGCTTTTTTGCTTTCAAAAACAATTTCTTCACTTGACCACAAACATAAACTTTATTGATATCATATACAAATTTACAAATTACCCCACTATGAATTTTTAGACAGGTCAAAATTCAAAGGAGATGTAGACAATAATTTTGAGTTGATGAAATTTTGAAAAATCTGATTCTTTGGGAAGAAATTCTTCAATTTGCCCCAAATGATCTCTAAAGGGCTTATCTTGATAGACGTGAAAAGGGGGATTGTCAGGGAATGGTTAAATCCTTGCAGTGTAAGAATGATATTGAGTTAAATATTGTGGAAACAAAAAAAGAAATTGTTACAACTTTTTTATGAATTAACTTTTTCATTTGATCCATTCACACAAAGTGACACTTTTTGAGGCCCCTCAAGAAAAACAATAGGGAAAACATTGTGTGAAATGAAGCAATTGCTTGTAACAAGCATTTTCTTCATTTTACACAATGTTTTCTACACAGAAAGTTGAAAAAATCTTAAATTCCATACACTTTTAATTGTTGTCTGCAACTACTTTGAATATGGACCAGTCTAAAAAAAGTGTTGTCTGGTAATGGGTTAACTATAAACAGTAAACTCTATAATTGACCTTGACTTTTTTAAATGAGATGACTTATTACTGCCATTTGATGAAGATAATTTCCAAAGATGAAAAATCGATAACATTAAAACTTAGAACATTGTATCTTTCTTTTTTAACACAATGTTTTCAATGTTATTTTTATTGAGAGGTGTCAAAACAGTGTGGTGTACTGGTCAAGATCGTCATCTAATCAAGTCAATTTTGCATGTTGACAGTTAAGACAAAGAGCTAAGGGGCATTCAGACCCATCACTTATAAAACAGTTTAAATCTTGGACAGTCATTCATTATAGAAGTGATTTGTAATCGAACTTGATGAATTGTGTTGTAACAAAATAGTGATTTTTTTCCAAATTTGATTTTCATCAAAGGTGATTTTAATTGCAAAGGGAAGTCACGGTTAACAGTAAAATGGTGTGGAGTCAAAATTGTGTTTTGTTTTAAAATTTTCACTTTTCAAACAAAGATCGAGATTTTTTAAAACAATTTTATCATACTTTCTGTTATTCTAATTAATTTCTCTGGATCAAAAATGGATATCAACCAACTGTATAACTGTGTGCATGTACTGGTAGCATTGCAGTGTCTTGAGCTGGTCTGGTCTTACTCTATACTGATTGACACATTAAAGAATGACCAGCAGATTGAGAACAGTTTAAATACCCTAATCCAGAGTCAAGTGAACCAGGAGAGATACAGAAGACAGGCTCCTGGCCTTCAACCTGATGCCATGGATAAAAGTGCTGGAACTCAAGGTCAAGGTCATGAAGGTTCAGCTGATGGTTCCCATGGTGATGCTCCTCCTCCTGGATCAGCATCTAGCATGGACTCAGGTGACCCCCAGAGTTCTGGATCTGACCCTCAACCAGATAGTGGCAGTGACCCAGTAGAAAGTTCCCTTGGTAACCAACAAAGTTCTGACCAATCATCCCTTGAAGGACAAGATCCAAGCAGCAGTGCTGATTTATCTAGTGATCCTGGACATCAAGATGGAGTTTACTCCGACGGTGGACATTCAGAGAGCGGTAACCAAGATGGTGTATCATCCAGCGATCAGCAGACAGAACCACCCTCAAATCTTCCAGAAAATATGGAATCAACACCAGCAAATCTTCGTGGTAATTGGCAGTACCAGCCACAACCAGGGACCTTCCCAATGACATCTGCTTATAGAGGAGACGCACCACTAGCTTTACCAATGACAGGCAATAAAGGTTACAATGTACCACAACAAGGTCAAGGACACAGTGTAACAGAACAAGGTCATGGAGATTCCAGCTCCTCTGACCACTCTAGCATGGAGCCTCACAGCACAGATTCACACAGCTCTGACACAGGCAGTGAAGGTCACTCTGTAGATACAGTGCCATTAGAGCGTCATGAGGGACAACCCATAGCATTACCACAGCAGCAACAAGGGCCATGGTTTTCACACCAAAGACAACCTATGGCAATGCCACAAAAACAAGGTAAGAGACAATATTTACTAACAGAAATTTTTAACTACTGCCAGATAAAAGGAAATAACAGTAATTGGGGGGTGCGCAGTAACATTATAACCATACTTTTTTAAACAAGACCCATTTATTCTAAGTTGTTTCGATTTTTTTTTTTTTTTTTTTTAGTAAGGATTTATTTTCATAGACATCATTTTGACAGGAAACTCGAGTCAAACATCAAATTCCCTGAATTCTTGGTTCATCATACAGTATCAATTAACCCATTCTCATGCTATTCTGCTTTTTTAAATCCCTCTAGGAAAAAAAGGGAAACATATCACATATTACATGCAATTTCAACATTCTTTTCTAGTAGGATAAAGACTTTTAAATTTTCAGCATCATGAAATTATCGTCAGCAAACATTGTCTAAAATTTGTTGTATTAGTCTTTTAAATCTGTTTGGGTTTTTATATTTGATTTTCCTAGAACAAAAATTGCATCAAAATGATTAATTTTAGATAAATTCCAATTGCAACTTTTGAGCCCAAATTTTACCTAACCAATTTTCCATTTTCTAGGCAATCAACGCCCACCACCAAACTGGGGAAACAACAAACAAGGTCAAGGACCCCCAGGTCGTGGAGGGGGAGGTAGACAAGGACCAGGAATGCAGATGGGAGGGCCAGGCATGCCAATGAGAGGGCCGGGTATGGGTCCCCCTGGTGGACCAATGGATAGAATGACCCAGATGAACATGATGCAAGCACAGTCAGAATTGATGCAAGACCATGTAGAGGGTCAACAGGATATGTACAAAAACATGTATAATCCATATGGAAGGTTAGGTTACACTAAGCTGTTTTGCATAGTTTAAATTCATGTAATTTATAGTTCCTGCACACAATAAGATTCTAATTAGTTCTGTTTCTTTGTTTGTGTCATGACAAAAAGTTCTTCATTTGTATGTCAATCCATGGATGGCAAAATGTTAGGCTGGTACAAATTCACAGAAGTTGCAGATGACAATTTGAAGTTGATGAAATCATGATTTTTTTTATCCTTTGGTCTCAATAAGCATTATGTAAAAAGAAAAAAATTTCTTGCAACAAGCAATTTCTTCATTTTCCATAATTTCTTCAAAAGCTTTTTTTCTTCGAGGGACATTAAAAGCAGGATTGTGTGGGAAAGGATTAACTATTTTCCATCCAAAAATTCAACATAGCTTTTCAGTTAGTTCTTTTTCTAACTGAAATAAACTATTTCAAGGAATTTCGTTCTTCAGATGAAGGAGTTCAATAACCAACTACACAGGATCTTCAAGTAATATCCAAATCAAGTACAGCTTTACTAATAATTTTTACAAGTCATCAATTGGAAATCTGAGAGAAGCTATAGTTAAGACATTCAAGTTGTCTACAACTGTATTATACAAATACGAAAGGTCAAAATTTTAGTTCCAGTCTAAATGGTTTAGATTAATCCATTTAATTTTAATTGACTGCTGTGATCTGTCGTATAAGCAGGGTGACATATACTCTACAGATATATGGCATTTGACAGTATATTTGTCATCCCATTTCCACACAATCTCTCTTTTTTATGACTCTCAAGAAAAAACTTTGGAAAATATAGTCGTAAAATGAAGAAAATACTTGTATCAAGCAATTTCTTCATTATCCACAATATTTTCTATCCAAAGAGATGAATAAAAAATCTATCAACCTCAAAATTGTTGTCTGCAGCTTCTTTCACTTAAGGCAAGTCCAAAATTTTGAGAATGGGTCATCTAGAGTCAATAAAATTCTATTGATGCAGGTTTGATCCTCGATATTACCAACAATATTACCAAGGTGGCCAAGGTAACTTCCCAAAGGGTCCCTATGGCGGCTATCCCTTCCCTCCCTACAGACATGGTGACCATGGTGATTTTGAAGGTTTCCCTGGATACAACCTTGACATAAATGCAGGTACTATTACTGTCTAAGCAAACAACATAATTTTCTTATGGACTTAAATTCACTTTTATACATGCATACTGGTAACTATTTAAATTTTGGTTGAAAAATTAACAAATTATTACACAAATCCTGGGTGCTCTAGCAAAATGTCATTTTGTTTGTGCACTGGCAATCATGATACTACAAGATTTAAGACTCAAATTGAAGGAACAAGCAATTTCTTTTTCTGTAATATTTTCTACCCTACTGACTGACAATTTTTCAAATACATAAAGTAAATTCAACTATAAATTGTTGACTGCAAAACCTTTGAATTTGGTTAATCTAATTGTTTGAAATAAAATAAAGGGCTAAGGAACACCAAGAGGTCCCTTTTCACATAGGCAAAGATGTAAAGTTTGATCCTAGTAACCCTACTTAACCCTACTAAAACCGCCAAATACAATCAGGCTTGATACCTTTCACACTTCAATGATGGTGCCTTTGCACCAGACAGGTGACATTCCATTTTTCTTTTTGTTGGGTCAGAGAAACTGTGTCCACACAGAAAAAGTAAATATTGGCATTTTTCAGTTTTATCATTAAAGTATGTTTACTTCAGTACTTTAGTTACTTTCACAATTGGGGTATAAGCTCAGGACATTTAGTCTTCCGAAATGAGTTAATTGCATGTTTTTCTAACCCAGGTTTTCCGCCCTGTACCAACATGTCTAACCCAGCATGTAAACAGAGGATGATGGCTCAGCGTGAGATACAAATAGAAACCCCATTTGGAGAAATGGACATGGAACCTGGGGAAATGGACCTTGAAGGGGCCGCAGCACACCAACTTCTTAAACAAATAGGGATTGGTGGACCCAATATGAACCCACACATGCAGGAAATCAACCTTAACAAGAATGTCTTGAATGCATTAAAGCAGAGATTTGGAGTTAACACCACAGCTGGAATCAGACGTATGTCATCCAATCCAGAATTCCAGGCTTTTATGTATCGAGTGTTGACCCATTCAGCTCCTGTTGCTCCTGGTGAGTACAATGCTAATCTTACACAAGCAGAGGTCAATTGGATCATGAATGACCTTGGAGCAAGCTCAACTAATCACAGACTTACTACTGGTAACCTGGATCATGCCAAACTGAACACATCTACTTCTGGACAGCAATCAGTTATGACAATAAACGGTGGACAAAACATGGCCAACCCCTGGGGATCACTGGGGCCAGGGATGGGGATGTTCCCTTTTGCTTCCAAACAGGTACAGGATCCATCTTCAGCTGTTGCCCAGCCTGGTATTGTACAGGCTTTAGTACAAGGAATGCTGGGAGGAGAGGGTGGAGGGGAACCAGCAGAAGGTACAGCAGGAGGGGAAGGTCTTGAAGCCGAAGAGAGAAAGAAAACAAATGGAACAACAGGGACACAAGTTGAAGCGGGAGAGGGAGGTGAAATCCCCGCCACTATAAAAAATCGGACACAAACAACGGGTACAAAAATGGAGAGAGCACATCCAGAGAGCACAAAATCACATAGTACACAAGTAGATCCAGCATCATCTGCAGGTCTGATAGCCACTAATACAAATCAGAGTACAAACAGCCAACAGACAGGGCAAGGTTCTACTTCCAACACACAAGTTACTGGAAGTAATCCATCAACACTTACAGAGACTGCAGTAACTGGAAACAGCCAACCTATACTTACTCAACCATCTGGTAAAGAGGTGGACATCATCGGCAAAGATGGAAAGTTTGGAATTTCTAAAGACCAAAGAACAAGGAACCAAAATAGCTTAACAAATCCAGCTGGAACAACTGTTAATGCAGCTGGATCCCAGAACAATGTAAATCCAGCCCTTAACAACATTCCAATTGGTATCAAAGAAGCAGGACTTGAAACTGGTGCTATAACTAACACAACCCTTGAGCCCCCTGTAGAGGCCCTGCCTGCTTACCCTTCATCAACAGCCTTTGCCATTGCTGCTATTTCCATGATAATTTTTGCAATTGTTGTAGGACCTATCTTGTGTTATCTGTGTAAACTAAAGGAGAAACGGGAAGAGAAACTAAGAAAACAGAAGGCCATGAAGAATCGAGAAGTCTCCGAGAACAACATCATGGAATCCATGGTGCTCCATGATTTTGGGAGTGAAGCTCCAACCTCAGTTGGCAATGAGGGGGCCTCACCGTATGGAGAGAGGTACACTGAGCTAGATTCGGATATTGCCCAGATAGAGCGATACAAGAAAACAGGTTATCTGCCTTAAAATACCGATGGTTAGAAGGGTAGTTGCAAGACTCTACTAAGTATATAGACACAGAACAGTCTGGTATTCACCTTCTAAATTATGATACTATCAATTATAGACTTAAATCCAACAGATAAATTTAACATACTTTTTGGTGCAAGAATATCATGTATGTACATCAAACAGACAGTTAAAACACTTTTACACTAGTTTGAATATGAACATGAATTGAGTATGATTTTTAATAACTATACAACCTTAAAGTTGTGTTGACAATACATTGCAAAAATAAAGTGTGTAAACCTTTTATTAAAGAAATAAATGCATGTATACTAATCTGTTTTTATTTACTTATTTAACCAATTGATCAATTATGGCTGTCAATCATATAAACAGTTGGCGTATCAAATAATTCATTTAGACATAAAATGAGTTTTAAACTCCGACATTTGCCGACATATTTGTTAACCTTTTTTGTTGGTTTGGCGACTTGATTGTTGCAACTACAGCTTACTCAAGCTGTAGTTATGATATTTAGGTTGCCAACCAACTATTCTAGATTTTTCTTACAAGCTACTGACCATAATTTTTGCAAAATAACGCCGTATAAAATTGAAGCAGTACTTCCTGTAGGAGTCCATGGGAATGGCAAAATGGAGTAAGTGGGCGGGGCCAGCCATTGGTCAATCAAAATACAATCCTGCTTTTTGACACCCTGAAGAAAGAGAGTTAACATTTTGGTTGATAGATTCTTTATCTGACAGCGGCAATCCATTACTCCACTACACTAATTTTTTGGTTGGTCAGAATTGGAAGAGCATTGCAAAGAAAGATCAGATTAAGTGGTTCAATATTAAAGAATTTGAATGTGGCAATATTAAACTGTATATCTGTTTACAGTTATTAATATTTATCCCTGGAGCACCTAAAAATAGATTCCTGGTATTGCCATACCATCCAATGCAAGACTCCAGCTGCCCATCTCATTTAGGTAAACTATCATCCATCTGTTGGGAGGCAAATGTTAAAAGGTATATTCGCTGCAGTCAGGGATCAAACCTGGGACCCCATGAAAAGGAGTCCTATGACTACCAACTTTTGGCTAAGACATTCTGAACTAAAGACTGGTACTGATATATTTAGGCTATCAGAAAGAACAAATAAGAATCATAATGACTCATGAATAAGTTTCCTTGGCCTTGATTTGTTTGTTTGTTTGAATGGGATTTAAAACCACTTTGAATAGTTTGGCCTTAATATAACTGAATGAGTTGTCATAGTGGCCAAATAAATTATATTCTTTTAAAGCTTTTTCGAAGGATTGTTGAGATTTCTCAAACAATTATCACTTGATAATTTCATCTGGGAAAGCAGTAAATAGTCAAAATGATAAACTCACTGATTCGGTATATTTAGAACTGCTTTCGTCAAATTTGTGCTATTGAGCGTCAGCAGCAAAGATACTGATGAGGTCATGTATTTAACCCTTGTCATGCTGAACCCCGAATATTCCGTTTTTGGCAGGAGGTGTAGACTTAGATCAGATTGCACTTATGTGCAGGCTGATCTTAGTCTACACCTCCTGCTTGTACTTTTCCTGCCAAAGTTGTTTATGAAGTTTATCTTTAAAAGAATTATTGATTTTTTAATAAATAGTTCTATCAGTGCTTTCAACCCTTTGATTTTACAGGAATTTAGTAAGGTAATTTATACAGCATGACAAGGGTTAACATGTGAAATGATCCACTTTCATAGATTCTGTCCAATGAAATGTATTTTGTCTCCTTTTGTATCAAAGAAATAGAACAATCATTTTGTTTTTCTGTGTGAGATTGATAAAGCTTTCATTGAGTGAAAAGCAAAAGCTAAATTTTCCCTTGTGGCTCTGCCTCTTGCGAAAATATAGCTTTGATTGTTCACTCAAAGAAAAAAAATCAATCTTACACTGAAGCAATTATCCTCTATATACGACTATTGACTATCTAAAATATAATTGATTCTAACAGCCAATTGACCATACCCTGGCCCCGCCCAATTACTGTGTTGGCCAAAATCCGACGGGAAGTGCCTCTTCCAATTCCAACAGCATTATTTTACAAAACCTATGGCCAGTAACATGTAGCAGATAAGGAGAATACTTGGTTGTGGACCTAAATGTTGTAACTATAAGCTGTAATTATGACGTTTAAGTTGCCAAAGAAACAAAAATAGTTAACATATTGATGGCCAATGTTCAAACTTATCTCTCGGTCTAAACGAATGATTTGATTGGTTGACCTTTTCTTCGATCAACAGCTGTGATTGGTCAGTTGCAAAGTATACAGGTGATAGGGCTGAAAGCACTGAAAATACTTATTTATTTTGAAAATTAATCTTATAAACAACTCTTGCACAATAGGATATACCTTCACCCAAAGCAGAAATAGTTTGAGATCATTATGACAAGGGTTAATGTAAATCTTAATTTTGTCATGCTGAGTTTTAAATCTACAAGAAAATTACATTAAAATCAAAAGGCTGAAGCACAGGAAGCACCAAATTATGGGTCAATATTTATATTAACAAGAGCCAACGCTCAGCTGCAGGTGCTGGATAATGCAAAAATTCTAAGTTGAAAAAGGGGCATAACTCTTACAAAAACACTTTTAGAGTTATCCCCCTTGATAGACTAGATAGCTCTTGTAATTGTCAATAATCATGCCAGGTTTCATGAAGATATCTTAAATAACAACAGAGATATGACCAAGGTTAAAGTTTGTCACTCCAACACCAATGCCGTCGCACATAACGCCAAGGTGATGACAATACCTCAGGTTTTCTCCGAAAACATTTGTGCAGGCTGATCTTTGTCTATAACTCCTGCCAAAGCAGGATTCAGTACAAGGGTTAACAGACAAGAGCACAGCCAAACAGATGCCAACGCTAGGCTGCATGTGCTGGATAATGCAAAAAATCTAGGTTGAAAAATCGGCATAACTGTAACAAAAACACTTTTAGAGTTGTCCCCCTTGATAGTCTAGATAGCTCTAGTGATGGTCAATACACATGCCAAGTTTCATGAGTATATCTTCAATAACAACAGAGATATGACCAAGGTTAAAGTTTGTCACGCCAACACCAACGCCGACGCGAACGACACCAAGGTGATCACAATACCTCAGGTTTTCTCTGAACATTCTCTAACATTACAAGGTTATCCCTTTCCATGTAATGCTGAATTTACGTCCTTGTGATTATATATTTGAGAACACATCGTGATTAACAAGCAATTTCATCTATTCTTACACTATTTTTTCTATTGCACGGGTTAATGGTTTCATTTCAAATTGCACTCAAATTTAAGAGTAATCTCCAATGTCTTTCAAAATGTACCAGTCTAAAATAAAAAACAAGAGGACCATGATGGTCCTAAATCGCTCACCTGAGGCATCTGCAAATTACAGTACTTATTTGTATAAAAATGACACAACTTGAGCAAAATAAATAAAACAAATATAAGATTTGGGCTTTGTATGCTATAAATCAAATATGAATGCCTTAGACTTTGTAGATTGTGAGGAGAAGACTGTTGAACATGGTCTAATTGAGCATTTTTACGAACTTTGGACACCCAGGGAAGGGGTGTTTTTTAACCTACAGGCATAATTTAATCAAAATTTATAGATAACAGCCAGGCTATGCTACTCTCAAAATATAAATGCCCTCCGCCTTAAAATGAAGAATTTTTTTCAACTTACTCAAATTTTGCGTCTTTCCAAATTTTTGGACCCCTAGTCAGGACCGTTTTTGACCCTTGGATGAAAACTTTTTGTGATATAGTACAAAACCATCTAGTTATGCTATATACCAAATATAAATATCCTAGACCTTATAGTTTAAGAGGAGAAGCCTTTTGAAATTGCTCTTATTAAGAATTTTTCCAAACTTAGGACCTCAGGGGCAGGGCCATTTTTGACCCCAGAGATTAAATATTTAAAAACTTGGTAGAGAACCATATGATTAAGCTCTTTACAAAATATAAAGGCCTTTGGCCTTGTAGTCTATGAAAAAAACAACATCAAAGATTTACTAAAATTTCCAATTTTCATATGCCGCGGTTACAAGAGTTTTTGACGGAATTAAATTCTTTTAACAACTTTTGAAGAGCTGCACCCAATGAACATCCCTGCAAAGTTTAAGTTTGATTGGCCTAATGGTTTAGGAGGAGAAGATTTTTAAAGATATTTAAATAATAAATAAAGATTCCCATTTTCAAATGCCGCGGCAACCAGAGTTTTTGACGGAATTAAATTCTTTTAACAACTTTTGAAGAGCTTCATCCAATGAACATCCCTGCAAAGTTTCAGCTTGATTGGCCTACTGGTTTAGGAGAAGAAGACTTTTAAAGATATTTAAAGAATTACTTAATATTCCCATTTTCATATGCCGCGGCACCCAGAGTTTTTGACGGAATTAAATTCTTTTAACAACTTTAGAAGAGCTTCACCAAATGAACATCCCTGCAAAGTTTCAGCTTGATTGGCCTACTGGTTTAGGAGGAGAAGATTTTTAAAGATATTTAAAGAATTACTAAAGATTCCCATTTTCAAATGCCGCGGCAACCAGAGTTTTTGACGGAATTAAATTCTTTTAACAACTTTTGAAGAACTTCACCCAAGGAACATCCCTGCAAAGTTTCAGCTTGATTGGCCTACTGGTTTAGGAGGAGAAGATTTTTAAAGAAATTGTGGACGGACATACAGACGGACAGACGGACGGGCGGACGACGGACAACGACCGATCACAATAGCTCACCTCGCACTTTGTGCTCAGGTGAGCTAAAAAGACAAAGAATTTTCATTTCCGCTAACTATAAATTGTCCTCTGCATTTTCTTTCAGCTTGAACCAATTTCAAATTTTGTTGTCTGGTAATGGTTTGGCCCATTACAAGATGTCAAAATTTAAGACTTGTCCAAATTGAAAAAAGTTGCAAACAACAACTACGACTCAGTGAAATTTATGAAAGTATTTCTTTTGAAAGGTATAAAATATTGTGGACAAAGAAGAAACTGCTTGCTACAGATAACTTCTCTATTTTCCACAATGCTTTCCCGAACTTTTTTAAGGGACTTCAAAAATCGTGATTGAGTGAAAAATGATTAATGACAAAGCAACCCAAAAATCATGTCATAAGGTCAAATAAAACATGTTTTGAACCCATCACAGACCAATTAACAAATGCCAATTTTTAGATACTATAAAATTTAGACCCAGTCCAATAAAAGCCATTATAAATGGCATACCTTGGTCACCTATCTGACTTTAATTAACTTCAATAGACCAGGTAATGTATTCTTGATTTATGGTAGTTAACAAAGCTTGTGAATCCTCAAAATACCTTTGATGCTTTGATGCATATTTCTATAGACTGCAACACAATGACAAAGTTGAAAGCTTGAGATAAGGGGTACCCTGATAAAACTGCTTCAGGATTTTAGTCTTGCATCACAAAAGTTAATGTCATACGGGTCCTTGCTAAAAAGAGGCATTTTGGAGTCCGAAGAAAAGAGCTTGGGAAAAAATTGTGGTTAATGAATTTCTTCATTTCACACAATTTTTTTCTTCCCAAAATGGACAAAAATCTTAATTTTGATTAACCCATTCCCACACAACAACATTTAAGACTGGTCCAAATTGAAAGAAGTTGCAAACAACAATTTTAAGTTGATGGAATTTCAAAGTTTTTGTCTATTATGACAGTAAAGATTGTGCACAATGAAGAAATTGCTTGTTATTTTCCACAATGTTTTTCTTAGGGACGTAAAAAGGACGGATTGTGTGGTAATGGATTAAATTGAAAATGTCATCTGTAAGTTCTTTTAAAACCTGTCTATAGCTGAACTGCAACTTAAATTAGACAGGTCTGAAGACAGATGACATACAGTATGTGGTTACAAGAGAACAATTTGTATCACCAGGGGCATATTATATATTGGAAACTAGTGGAGCTTGAGTGCCTGTATCACTCCATCAGCCTGAATATACTGATTAAGCAAATGGTCTTTTTTGGAAATTCAGTATAAACTTAATTGTCTATTTGGCAAAAAAAAATTGCTTTGGCAAATAAATCCATAAAATCTTAGAAATAGTTGTTGAGAAGCGTTTCAAAGTGTTCACTGTTTTACAACAGTCAAATCATGTAAAATTCATTTATTAACTTAGATGAAAAGGTATTTACAAAATTTTCACTGTTAACCAAATATGGACATAAGCTATGACACTTAAAGCCATGTTTTTTTTAACCAATCAAATTTATACAAGGAATCTGACAGTCACCTGAGGATCATTTGCGATATTTGGTTAAAATCCCTCAACATGTTTCTAAAATTTTCAGAATATATTCCATGTATGGAAATTAGTTCTCCCCCACCAAAAAAACATGCTTTTCTTCCAATCAAATGCATCCAAGAAATCTAAAAAAGGGTTGCAAAAGTATTACTAGTGTGAAATTTGGTTTAAATCTATCAAACGGTTTCTGAGAATTCTTTTTTAAAGTTTTCACCATACACCATATATTGAAATTAGCCCGCCCTTAAAACCATGTTTTTCATCTGATAAAAATTCTTTATATAATCTGATAAAAAGTCACAACAGAATCATCCCTGTGAAATTTGCTTTGAAATTAGTTTACTGGTTTCAGAGAAGATTTTCAAAGCCTTTTCCATATTAACCAATGTTTTTCATCTGATCAAAATTCTTTTAAGTAATCTGATAAAGGGTCATCCAGGGATCATTCCTATTAAATTTGGCTGAAATCCATCCAATAGTTTGTGAGAAGAAGATTTTCAAAGCTTTCACCATATATGGAAATTAGCCTTGCCCATTAAAGCCATGTTTATCATCTGGTCAAAATTCTTTGAAGGAATCTAATAGAGGGTCACCCAAGGATAATTCATCTAAAATTTGGTTAAAATCCATCAATGGTTTTGAGAAGATTTTTAAGCATTTTACAATATATGGAATTAGCCCCGCCCATTTAATCTATGTTTTTCATCCAATCAAAATTCTTTGAAGGAAACTGATAAAAGGTCATCCAAGGGTTATTTCTGTGAAATTTGGTTGAATTCCATTCAGTACTTTCTGAGAAGAAGATTTTTGAAGTAAAAGTTTACGGATGCACGCACCACGGACACACCACCAAGACAATAGTTTTTCTTTTTTACTCATTATTTTTCTTTTTTACTCATTATTTTTCACTTTTTTCAGTGTGCTATTAAATGAAAATTTGGTGGTAATGAGTTAAAGCATAGGTGGATTCTACAGTCTTGTGTTAAAGCCAATTTAAATGTTGTCTGAACTTTCTTTCAATTTGGACCAGCTCAAATTTTGTAAACTGATCATAGAATAACTAATTATAACTCAATCCCGTATTTTTAACCACAGAAAAAATATGGTTTGAAGAAACATTGTAGAAAGGGGAGAAATTGCTTATGGCAAGTAGTTTCCCCTCTTCTCACAATGTCTTGTAACATTTTTTTTATTCCTCTTTTACAAAATTGCTGTACTTTAAATTGTTGTCTGTAACTTTTCTCAAATTGGACCAGTCAAATTCTGTAAACTGCTAATAGATTAATTACTGATAGAGTGACCAGACCTTTGTACTGAATGTTATCTCTGTGATGTTTTGTTGCTATAAATGGTAAAATATGTCAATATGTACAAAGCTTCAGAGACATGTCATCCTGTGACAGAAGTTATTTTGTTATGTATAGGCGATGCACGTGCACAAAATTCATTTAAACCTTGATCTTGTTTACTAAACACTGGAATGCGGTTATCTTTGGGATTGGTGTTGTTATATATAAGGAATAGAAAACATCTAATATCTATAGAATGGAAAAGAGTGGCTTGAAGAAAGAACGTGGGAGAAAAACACATCTTAGTTGTCTAACTGTGTGGCTTCGTTAAAACGTGGAAAACATAAGTCTTACTTGTAATAGGATCAACTAAAAATGTTTTCATCAAATACCAATGGATAACCTATCATACATATCCAAATTTTAAAGGTTTACAGCTGTGTAACTATGTTCACTATCTTATACTGTGTAGCTTTATGAACCATCTAAAACTGTCTTGCTGTGCAAACTATCTTATATTGTGTAAACTAACTTAAACTGTGATACTGTGTTAACAATCTAAAGAAAATATCATCTCTACCATGTTTCTAAGTAAACATTTTGAGATCATCAGATTTGGAGTAGTGTTACAGGTTTTGTTGATTACCTTCAACAACCTGTGGACACAGAGTGAAGGAGTGACACAGAACTGTCCGCCTGGATGTTCTGACTGTAAATACAATACAGGTAACCAGCTGATTTCTGCATCTTGTGTTGAAGTTCTACTTCAAACACTTCCTTCCACGCTGATTCAATTGGATGTTAAAGATTCACATAAACCATACATTGTTCCTCTTGGAGTGTTGAAACCGTACTATCTCACACAGCTAATCCACCTTCGAGAGTTGACTATACAGAACTATCAGATTCAGGTCATACAAGGTCCTGGATTCCAGTCAAATAAAAATCTAACAACTCTGATAATAACAAATAACCCACTAGATAATATAACAGAGGAGAATTTCAAAGGTTTGTTAAATCTCGAATACCTAGATCTGTCACAGAATAATCTTGTTCAATTAGACAGTTTTGTGTTTCGACAACTTACTTATCTAAAGGAGCTAAAAATCTTATTGAATGAACTTGCCTTTATTGATAAAAACACTTTTACTGGACTTGATCATATTGAGAAAATTAATTTACAGAACAACAAAATAACTTTTATCCACAAAGATACCTTCTCTAGATTGGTCACTTTACGAGAAATAAACCTTATGAGTAATAGATTAACGAGGATCGAAGAAGGAATATTCTCAAATTTGAAAAATCTAATATCTATCAATCTAAGAGGTAACCAGCTTGTGTATGTTCACCCTTATTCCATGTCAGGTAACCCGTTGTTGAATGACCTAAATCTGGCACATAACAATCTACAAACATTATCTTCACTTTTTCTGCAGAACATTTCAAACAATAAATTAGAGATAAATCTATCCAGAAATAACCTGACTATTCTGAGCAGTAGATATTTATTTCATGTGAGTCTAAAGGCTTTGTTTCTTGTTGGAAATCTGATTAAAATTGTTGAAGCAGATGCTTTAAAAGACAGTTTTATCCAGAAGCTTGACTTACAGCAAAATAAACTTCATAATCTTCCAGAAGCTTTGAAAAATTACATCAACCAGTCTACTGTAATCCTATTGGCTAATAATCCATGGACATGTGACTGTGATATCTACTGGATGCCAGAAATATTGACTATTGGAACACAAGAACCTGTTTGTGCTGAACCAATCAACGTTAGGGGCTGGACAATTTCAAATTTCTCTAAAACTGTAAGTGGGTCGTGTTATTTTGGATCTTTTCCGGTTCCAACAAAAGTTTTTCCACAACCTCCCAAGCAAGGTTTTGTAACACCTGCGTTGGAAACTAAAACAACTTCCATTCCAAGTGTTTTATCGTCTATAAATATTTCAAATACAGATAATACTGCAAATTTTTCCAATACAGACATTGTTACAAGTATGGAAAAGGAACAGAACTTTGTGGCTATAATTGCAGGGAGTATCACTGGGTTACTGTTCTTGATCATTCTAATTATTTTACATGTATATCTCTATAAGAGATATGTTAGTTCAAAAATTCATAGTGAAAATTTCAAGTACTGTGAACAAGTTGACTTTAATTCTAAAAGCAAGTTTAAGAAACATCAAGTTCTTCCTTTGATGCAAGAAAGTTGAAATTTAAAGTATTTGTTATAAAGTGGAATCCTCTTAATTGAAACCCTGATAATAACAATTCATTCCCTTATTGCAACTCACATTCTTCACAAAAATTAGATTTATAGAAGAAAATAGCTCCTTTAACCCTTTCCTGTACAATCACTTGTTTTTACGTCCCTGTGTTTTTATACTTGGGAAAACATTGTGGAAAAAGAAGAAATTGCTTGTAACAAGCAATTTCTTCTTTATCCACAATATTTTCTACCCTACTGAATGACTATTTTTAAAATAAATTCAACTTTGAATTGTCTTCTGCAAAACCTTTGAATTTGGACCAGTCTAAAATTTCAAAAAAACAGGAAAGGGTTAAGTGGAAACTTCTAGTTAATTGCAAACAAAAGCTTTGGCAAATTGGTGCTGTGATTTACCCATTTCAACTCGATAAAATTTTACACCAGTCCAAATTCAAAGAGTTGCAGACAACAATTTCAAGTTGATAAAATCTTCAAAATCTTTTGTCTTTTAGGGTAGAAAACATTGTGGATAAGGAAGAAATTGCTTGTAACAGCAAGTTCTTCATTCTCCACAATGTTTTCTTAACTTTTCTGATTGAGGAGCGCTTAAAAGCGACATTGTGTGGGAATGGGTTAAAAAAATTCCACTGTACTACTTTCATCATTTTTGAATTCTTGATTGTACAATAACATGCAAGACTGGTCAAAGCAAATTTATTTAAGGCTGTAACATGTGCTGTACTAGGAAAAAATATTTAGTAGGAAAGGTAACTCTTCTCGCTAGCATATTATATTTATAGAACAACCTCCAAGGATTAACCCATTACCAGTAGACTAAATTCTAGACTGTTTGAAATTGAAAGAAATTAGATACAAAAATTCAAAATTTGTAATAAGTTTGAAATTCTTAGTCCTTCTTGGAAGAAAACCCAGTTGGAAATGAAGAAATGACCTGTGACGAGCAATTTCTTCATTTTCCACAATTTACCTCCAAGCTTTTATCAAGGGGCAGCAAAGAGCAGAATTGTGTGGGAATAGGTTAAACCCACTTCCAAACAACAAAATTTTAGACTGGTTCAAATTCAAAGAAGTTGCATACAACTGCATGTAAAGTGAAAAATAATTACCCTTAATATTAGAAACCCTTGTGAGAAAAAGAGAAATTACTTATGACAAGCAATTTCTCCTTTTTCTACTAAGTTTTTCTTCAATATCTATCCTTAGGGGGCATCAAAATACAGGACTGTTTTAATAAGTTAAATCATACTCTATGTAGGTATAGTCAATTAGACCCATTTAACCCCTGTCATGCCAAGTTAAAATCCTATACAGAATTGCTTTAACCCATTCCTACACAATGCCCCTCAAGAAATTGGGAAAACATTGTGTAAAATGAAGAAATTACTTGTGACAGGCAATTTCTTCATTTCACACTATGTTTTCTACCCAGAAAGTTGAAAAAAATTAAAATTTCATAGACTGACAGCACTGGAAGATCTTAATGAGTGTCATTCCTTTTGAAAGAATTGATTATTTAAAAAAAACTCTACCTGAAAGGGGACAAGTAGGAGGTACAGAGAAAGGTCAGACTGATCTCTGTCTATACCTCCTGCCAAAACGGGAATATTCTGGGTTCAGCATGACAAGGCATGACAATCCTATATTTTCAGGAACTCATCGATAACTGTAGGAAAATCGTGAAGAATTAAGATTCGCTTGCTCCAAGCAATTCACCAGTTATCACATTTGTTTATAAATACAAGACTTCAAACTTTTAGTCTAAAATCAAAGAAGTTGTAAACAACAATTAATAGTAGATTTAAACTATAAATTGTTGTCTTTTGAGGTAGAGAACTTTGTAGACAATTCAGAAACTGCTAGTAATCAGAAATTTCTTCATTCCAAAATATTTTCCGAAGTCTTTTTTTTATAAGGAGGCAAAAAGAAACAGGATAGTGTGAAAATGGGATAAATATTTTTAATGTGTAAGTGCCCTCTTTCAATTAACCCATGTCATACTCAACCCAGAATATTCCTGTTCTGACAGGAGACATGGACAAAGATCAGACTGCATGTAATTCTGATCTTAGTCTACACCTCCAGTTTGTCTCCTACAAGCCAGAGTTGTTTATGAAATCATTTTTGACAATGAATTTTGAACCAAAACTACTTCTTCTGGTGCTTTCAAGCCTTTTATTTTTATGCAAATATAGAAAAGGATTTTTTTCAGCATGACAACGGTTAGTAATGGTAGTAAAAGGTCCATCCTTTGGTTTATAATAAATACATACGGAAGTCTGTAAATCCACCAGTGTAGTTGTCAGTATGATATTGAACACTGCATGAGATCGGCTACTTTCACTGTTCATATTTGTTGCAGCCACTGTTCTTGATTTGTTCCCTTCATTCATTAAATTATTGATGTCCTGAGAAAATGAGAATTACAGATACATACTACAGTGGAATCCTCTTAATTGAAACCCTGATGATTGTCATTCACTGTTTAATCCATTACCAGACAGCAAAATTTTAGACTGGTCCAAAATGAAAGGAGTTGCAGACATCAATTTCAAGTTGATGAAAGTTTTCAACTTTCTGGGTAGAAAACAAGCAGTTTTAAATTTCATCTTGGGGGCATCAAAAAGCTTCACTGTGTGGGAATGGGCTAATTGCAACTGACTTTATGCACAGATATTAGATTGAACCCATTCAAACTGGACAAAAATTTAGACTGGTCCAAAATGAAAGGAGTTGCAGACGACATTCTAAAGTTGATGAAATCTTAGATTTTTTCAACTTTCAACTTTCTAGATAGAAAACATTGTGTAAAATGAAGAAATTGCTTGTTACAAATGGTTTTTCCTGAGGGGCATTCAAAAGCTTTGCTGTGTGGGAATGGGTTAAAGAACAAATGGTTCCTTTTAAAAGCAACTTCTGGTTAATTGCAACAAAAATGTTAACAAATCGATGTTACTTTTAATAGGATTCTATTGTACTAGGGATATATAATCTTCAAGACTTTTATCCTATTTCCACTTTTTTACATTGATCAATAAAAAACATTGGTAAACATTTTGTGCAAAATTTCAAAGCAATAGAATTGATAAAAAAGAGTTATTAAAGATATATGACAGATGCATGTAAGGTTTAATCAAGAAATTTTAAGTCCAAAAAAGGATTGAAACTCCAGTATGATAAATGTAATTGTGATGAATCTTTGTCTAGAAAATAATATGATGGTCACAAAAGCATGTGCAAAGTTGCAAAGCAATAGTATTGGTAGAAAGGAAGTTATTAACCCTTGTCATGCTGTATAAATTACCTTACTAAATTGCTGTCAAATCAAAGGGCTGAAAGCACTGAAGCACTGATAGAACTTGTTGTTCAAAATTCAATATTGTTCTTAGAAATCAACTTCATAAGCAACTCTGGCAGGAAAAGTACAAGCAGGAGGTAAAGACTAAGATCAGCCTGCACATAAGTGCAGACTGCTCTTAGTCTACACCTCCTGCCAAAACCGGAATATTCCAGGTTCAGCATGACAAGGGTTAAAGATATATGACAGTTGCACACATGGTTTAACCCATTCCCACACAAAAACGCTTTTAAAACGCCCCTCAATATTAAACTTTGGAAAACATTGTGGAAAATGAAGAAATTGCTTGTTACAAGCAATTTCTTCATTATTCACAATGTTTTCTATCCAAAAAGGCGAAAAAATTCAAATTCCATCAAATTGAATTTATTGTCTGAAGCTTCTTCAATATTGGACTGGTCTAAAATTTTGTTGTGTGGGAATGGGTTAACCAAATATTGTTAAGTCCAAAAAGGGTTAAAATTCTTCTAAAAAGAATTTCAGAGTATTGAATCTGTGTCTAGGTGCTAATTTTATTGCCACAAAAATATGTGTAAAAGTTTAAGAGATATAGGGTTAGTAGAAACCGAGATATGACACTTGCATGTAAGGTTTAACCAAACCATTATGCTGACGCCAACAATGACGCCAATGCCTGGGTGACCTGAATAACCCCCCTATTCTTCAAATAGTCAAGCTAAAAAGCATCATTATGCTGGAATTGGTTATTTGCTTTAGTGACTTACAGTTTTGAGTAGTCATTTAGCTCTTGAACATTATGAATGAGAACAATATTAACCCTTGTCATGGTTTTGGAAGGAGGTGTAGACCAAGATCAGCCTGCACATAAGTGCAGTCTGATCTTGGTCTATACTCCCTGCTTGTACATTTTCTGCCAGAGTTGTTTGTGAAATTGATTTCTAAAAGAAATTTTGATTTTTGAACATCAAGTTCTATCAGTGCTTTCAGCCCTTTGATTTTACAGCAAATTAGTAAGGTAAATTATACAGCATGACAAGGGTTAAGCTATGCATTTGTTCTCATCCTTTTTGCATGTAATCATTATGTATCTCTGAACTGTTATGTATATATATATATATATATGATTTTTGCAAATAAAATATGTTTAAACAGACAAGTAGAAATGTTTGGAAATTTCTGTTAGGATGAACAAGTTGTCAAAACTAAGGAATCTTGTTGCTATAAATAAGACTTTAACCCTTTCCTGTTTTTTGAAATTCTAGACTGTTCCAAATTGAAATAAGTTGCAGGCGCCAATTAAAATTGGGTGCAATTTGAGTGAAACCATCTAATGTGGTATAAAATATTGTGGAAAAAGGAGAAATTGCTTGTTACAAGGAATTTCTTCTTTTCCCACAATGCTTTCCCAAATACCACAGCAGCATAAAATCCTGGATTTGTGCGAGAAAGGATTTGGATTAGTCTACAATTTGTCATTCAGACACAGGTTAAGCATGTTATAAGGGAATATAGATACAATATTTTTATGGCTAAATAAAGGGAGCCCTAGAATTTCTGTAACCTTTGTTATGCATGTTGAATGATAGCTTCAAAATCAAAGGACTTAAAGCACTAGAAACACTAGTTTGGGTTCAATAATTTACTTTGAAAATTTATTTCATTAACAATACACATACACAAAAGAACAAACATGGGGTGTAGACTAAGATCACAATGCACATTTATTATTATGTGCAGGCTGCTCTTTGTCTATGCCTCCAGGAACAGAAAAACTCTGTGTTCAGCATGACAAGGGTTATATATCAATACTTTGACAGGTCAGAGCCTGTGTGATATTTAAAAAAAAAAGTTTTGTGTTGACAAATCGGGGCTGTTAATCAAAGACAAAAAAGGCCAATTAAATCATTCACTTTGATCAAAAGTGGAATTTGAACTTTCGAATTGGCCACTCTTTAAATGAAGCATCTAGTTGGTAGGCAACTTAACCCATTCCTGTTCAAACCCGGGATTTTATGTTGCTGTGATTCTATACCTGAGAAACTATTGTGTAAAAAGAAGAAATTGGTTATGACAAGAAATTTCTTCTTTTCCCACAATATTTTCTACCACATAGGATGGTTTCCATTTCAATTTCGAATTGCATTGAATTTTCATTGTCGTCTACAAAGTCCTTTGATTTGGACCAGTCTTAAATTTGAAAAACGGGAAAGGGTTAAATACCATAACAACAGCTTGTTCAAGCTATAGTTAAGACATTTAAGTCGCTAACCAACCGTTCTACGTTTTTGATAAAGGCTACTGGCCATAAATTCGTAATGGACCTTCCTGTCGAAGGCTATGGAGTGGATCAACAGAGTAAGTGGAGAGGAGCCAGCCATTGGTGAGTGGAGCAGTCTGGAAAGCCACATTTTGAAATGAGAATATTAAATTTTGTTAACCCTTTTTTTGTTTTTCAAAATCTTAAACCTGTACAAATTCATAGGTTTTGAAGACAAATTAATTTGGATTAAATTTGAAAAAATAACCATTCAATAGGGTAGAAAATATTGTGGAAAAAGAAGAAATTGCTTGTCACAAGCAATTTCTTCTTTTTCTACAATATTTTCTCACTTATAAATTCATGGGGGCGTTAATGGTGTATAGAAACTATTGGTCTGGAGTTTTCTACAGAGCATATGGTAAAGTCTCTGATCAGGCTGATCTGAGTTTTTAACTGGTGCACATGTACAATTGCCGGAAATGTCATGCGCACATTCATTTCATGTAAAATTCTATAATACAAGAAAGTATCTAGAAATCATCATAAAAAAATAAGGCAAACTCTACATTCCCATTTGTTGGCTGTATTTTCATAACACCCAGTTTTGCTTTCTATCCATTCAATTCTTGAAGTTTCTTTTATTTTTTTTTGGGGGGGGGGATGTTCTCTGATTTACAGCTGCAATCTGTCAATTAGATAGGAACAGATTATTCATTCTACTCACCTCAAAAGAGGTCACAACTAGAGTCGATAAACCATCTACGTATGGCCCCAATATGTTGTGCTCCCGAACTTTTAAGTTCTGCTTGTTCCTTGAAGATAAAGAACATATATAATCCATTACAATACAATGAGGCTTTCTTACATACTGAAGAATTACAATCAAAGAAATCTTTGTTGGAAAAAGGAGAAATTACTTGTGACAAACAATTTGTCCTTTTCTCACAATGTTTTCTCCCCTATTTGGTACTTAATTTCAAATTATATTGCAATTTGAAATGTTGTCTGAAACTTGTTTCAATTTGGACCAATCTAAAATTCTGCTGTCTGGTAATTGTTTAATTGGCACATCAATGAAAAGGTCGGAGGTCAAGGTCAAGATTTAATTCCCACATGATAAAACATTAGACCAGTCCAAATTCAAAGAAGTTTTAGACAACAATTTAAAGCTTATGAAGGTTTGGACCTTTTTACCTGTAGCGTAGAAAACATTGTGGATAATGAAGAAATTGCTTGTGGCAATTTCTTCATTTTCCACTATGTTTTCCAAAGCTTTATTCCTGGGATGTGTTTAAAAGCTTCACCGAGAATGACAAATCACTTTTTTTGGTTGACAGTAGCCATCCATCACTTATCATCCTAAACATTCTTGATAAGAATTTTGAATATTTTCTTGTTGTATAATGAACATTCATAAGTAGACTTCCAAATATTTGCGGATAGTATGTGCAAATCCAGGAAAGTGGTCTACAAAATGTAAGCTCTTTGTCATCAATTATTTCTTAGAAAAGCATCGACAGCTTTGAAAAATTTGACATTTACTCACAGGGCTCTGTTAACCCATTACCAAATGGCAAAAATTTTGACTTGTCCAAAAATGAAAGGAGTTGCAGTCTATGAAACTTTAGATTCATTCAAATTTCTGTGTAGAAAGCATTGAGGAAAATGAAGAAATGGCTTGTTGTTTTCCAAATAGGATTTATTGGGGAGAGTCAAAAACAATCATTGTATGGAAATCAGTTAAAAGTGTTGAACAATATGATGACAGTGAGTAAACGCTTTCGTAAAAGGAAACTCTGCATTGTATAAAACTTAGGTATTATGATTTATTTCCCTTGAATCATTTTGTATTAAAAAGCAATATCCCTATTTGTTCAACCCATTCCCACCCATTCATGTTTCAATGAAGAAATTGTTTGTAAGTGCTTGTTACCAAAGGTTATTAGTTCACTTTGTTCAATTTCACAATGTTTTGTTTACCTACCCTTTTAAATCGAGCAAATCATGGACTTTTTCATTATAGATCTCCATATATGACACTTCTACTTTATAACACGTGGCCTCATTTTCATGTTTAGCAATACTGTCAAATAAGGCATCACAGAGACGTGGAATAATGCCTTTCTCTTCCATTGTGCCCATCATTGTATAGGATTTACCTGACCCTTAAATAGAATCATACAAATTAACCCATTCCTACATGAGAACATTTTAGACCGGTCCTATTTCAAAGAAGTTGCAGACGAAAATTTTAAGTAGATAAAATCTTAAAAAGCTTTGTTTTTTGGTTCAGAAAACATTGTGGATAATGAAGAAATTGCTTGTAACAAGCAATTTCTTCATTTTCCACAATGTTTTCCAAGGTTTTATATTGAGCGGCGTGTAAAGCGTCACTGAGTGGGAATGGGTTAAGGTTTTGGTGCAACTGACCAATCGTGGCTGTGAATCAAATGGACAGTCAACCAATGAAATCATTCATTTAGAACAGAAGTGAATTTTGAACTCTGATATTGGCCACCACTTATGTGAAGCTTTTTGTTGGTTTGGTGACTAAAAGTGCAGTCTGATCTTAGTCTACATCATGACGCTACACTGCAACTCCTCTATAACTCTACCCGGCTCACCGCTGACTCCATCATAACACGGGTCCGCTTGGTTCCCGAAATTTGGAGGTAGACCATTTCAAAAAGCCAACAAGTATCAATAATAATAAAACATGTCTCTGGTGAAAATTCTAGCTTTTTAATATCAGGGAACTGATAAAGACACATAATTTGTAGACCTGTAGAAATTTACAGATTACATGTATTTAGTTCCGATAAACCGGGAAGGTAAGGGTAGAATTCAGTAACTTTCATCACAGTGAATTTGTCGGTTTCTGCTATAATCTCGTAACGATTAGATACAACTATAAAATCAAACTTTTTACAATTCATTCAATGTGCGAGTGTTATCACGTTTTAACTGGCGTTTGGATCCGACGATCAAATTATTCAGTTACCACGGAGCGGGGGGGGGGGGATTTTAGCATAATAACTACACTTCTTCTGCTGTTTCATTTCTTGTAGCCCACAAACAGTTTTATAGTTGAGTTGCAGTGTATTACTTTCAGTGCTTTCAGTCCTTTGATTTTTATGAAATTTTGCAAAGTATTTTGTTAAGAATGACAAGGGTTTATCAGAGTTCTTCTTCCTGGCTAGTGCTGAAATAAAAAGACACTATTACTGAAAATGATTAATAATTTTCAATAAAGGACCATAACTCAAAGAAAACAAGAGGACCATGATGGTCCTATATTGCTCCCCTGAGTATGATGGTTCATGGCTTTATGATATATACAAATTAGCAAATCCCTTGATGATCCCACGATATAGTGCTTATTTCCTGAAATGGTAATGCTTTGAAGTATAGACATAAATACATACCAAATATCAAAGCTCTAGGCTAATGGTTTAGGAGAAGAAGGTTTCCAAAGATATCATTCTTTATTCCTATTTAAAATTAGGGATCCCACAGAAATGGGCTTATTTTCAAGATATGGTAATTCTTTGAAGTATTTTGGTAGAGGGTCATGTACCAAATATCAAAGCTCTAGGCCTATTCATTCGGGAGAAGACAGCCTTAAAAGATTTCTTTATTTATTCCTTTGAAAAATCAGGTATCCCACAGAAAAGGGCTTATTTTCAGAATACAATTATTCTTTGAAGTATTTTGGTAGAGGGTCAATAGCTGATGATATGTACCAAATACCAAAGCTCTGGCCTAATGGTTTGGGAGAAGATTTTGAAAGATTTCCTTCTTTATTCCTTTGAAAAAGCAGGGATCCCACGGAAAAGGGTTAATTTTCGATTACGGTAATTCTTTTAAGTATTTTGGTACAGGGTTAAAAGGTGATGATACATACCAAATTTCAAAAGTCTAGGCCTATTTGTTAGGGAGAAGATGACTTTAAAAGATTTCTTTTGTAAAATCAGGGATCCCAAAGAAAAGGGTTAATTTTCATAATATAGTAATTCTTTGAAGTATTTTGGTAGAGGGTCAATAGGTGATGATATGTACCAAATATCAAAGCTCTAGGCCTATGGTTTGGGAGAAGAAGATTTTCAAAGATTTCCTTCTTCATTCCTTTGTAAAATCATGGATCCCACAGAAAAGGGCTAATTTTAAAAATACTGTAATTCGTTGAAATATTTTGTTAGAGGGTCATTAGGTGATGATATGTACCAAAATATCAAAGCTCTAGGCTTAATTGTTTGGGAGTAGAAGGTTTTTAAAGATTTCCTTCATTATTCCTATGTAAAATCAGGGATCGCACAGAAAAGGGCTAATTTTCAGAATACCGTAATTCTTTTAAGTATTTTTGTAGAGGGTCAATAGGTGATGATATGTACCAAATATCAAAACTCTTGGTCTTTAGGTTTAGGAGGAGAAGATTTTCAAAGTATTCCTTTGTAAAATCAGGGATTGCACAGAAAAGGGTTAATTCTAAGAGTACAATAATTCTTTGAAGCATTTTTGTAAAGGGTGATGATATGTAATAAATATCAAAGCTCTAGGCCTTATGGTTTAGGAGAAGATTCTTTAATAATTGTTTACTGATGGACAGACAGACAGACAGACACTGGACAATTACCAATCACAATAGCTCACCTTGAGCATGTTGTGCTCAGGTGAGCTAAAAACATAGATTGTACTTAAAATAAAATATGCCCATCTTGTTTCCTTCAGAGTGCACATTTGAAATTTGAATTTGGGATTAAATTAAGTATAAGATGAAAGTAGAGTACAAGGTTTTCAATAAAGGGCCAAATGTAACCAAAGTGAAATCTGCACAGCCTTAAGCTTGATACTTGGTGCATGTGTGAAGTTTGAATGAAATCCATAAAGTAGTTTAGGTCCAATTGGCAGACAAGAAAAAGCTACAGACCAACTGACTGACCAACCAACAGACTAACCATCAAGCTGACTCCTATTATACCCCCACACAAGTTTTGGTGGGTATAATAAATCGTCTATTTAGAGTCAAGGGGTTTAATTGATATCCTTGCCTAGCCTTATAAAGATTTAACCAATTCCCACACAATAACGCTTTCTCACACCCTTAAAGAAAAAGGCTTTGAAAAACATTGTGGAAAATGAAGAAATTTCCTGTCAAAGCAAATTTATTCATTATCCAAGTTTTCTGCCCCAAAAGACAAACAAGAGGCCCATGAGGGCCTGAGACGCTCTACTGGTTATCAAGTTTTCCATTAAAGAAATATGATATCTGAAGTTAATTACTTAAAGAAGAATGCATAAAGAGAAAAAAACAGGACTTTATCCCCTTTATCATTTTGAGCAACAATCCTCAAGGCCCTTTTTCCCGTGTTTCATGACCGATCCACCCCATTTCCAAAAGGAAGTTACCTTACGACCCTACAATCACCCTGTGAAATTTTCATCAGAATCTGACAATAATTGTGGACTTTATCACATAAACAGGATTGTTTTGAATGAAACTCCATAAGGCTCCTTTTTCTATGTTTGCTGATGGATCAATTTCATTCCAAAAGGAATTTTCCTTACAACCCTACAATTGTCCTGTGAAATTAAAAGACAATTTGATAATGATTGTGAACTTCATCACATACACAAGAATGTTTTGAATGATAATATGTAAGGCCCCTTTTCCTGTGTTTCCAATGCCACAATTATTCCATGCATCTTTGAAGAGAATCTGATAAAACTGTTGACTTTATTGTGTTAACAAAGATATTAAAATCAAGTTCTCATAAGGCCCCTTTTTCTGTGATATTTTACTGTTGGTTTTATCATTCTGTGAAAATTAAAAGTGAATCCGATGAAATATGTGGACTTCATTATGTTTACTAGAATATTTAAAAAAAATCAAATGCCCCCTTTTTATATGATATTTGATGGATTGTACCCAGTTCCGAAAAGAACCATTTAAGAGATTGTACAATTATTCTGTGAAATTTTGAAGTGAATCAAGTGAAATCAAGGGACATCATTGTGTTAACTAGAATATTTAAGAAAGTTTTTCATAAGGCCCCTTTTTATGTGACGCTTGCCATAATCAGGTCCACTGTCAAAATCAACAATTGTAATGATGGTACAATCAATCTTTGTAATCTGTGGAATTTATTGTGTTAATGAGTTTATAGTGAAATCTTCATAGGGCCCCTTTTCCCATGATACTTTACAGAACAAACCAAATTTCAATAGGAACAATTCTAATGAAGGTACAATCATTCTTTAAAAGTTAAAGAGAATCAATGAAAACAGTGGACTGAATTGTATCAAGAATTTTTGGTAATAAAATTTTCATAAGGCCCCTTTTCTCGTGAAACTTAACAAATCAGACCCAATGTACAAAGGAACAATCCAAATGATGGTACAATCATACTATTAAAGTTTGAAGAAAATTCTGATAAAGTCTGAGGACATTCTTGTGTTAAGGAAGATTTGGTAATAACTTTTCATACAGCTCCTGTTCCTATGATACTAGACAGATCAAGCCCAATTTGGAAAGAAACAATTCTAATGACGGTACAAACATTCTGTGAAAGTTTGAACAGAATCCAATGAAATCTGCGGACTTTATCTTGGTGTAAAGATTTTAAAATAAAATTTTCATAAGACTTCTTTTCCTGTGATACTTGAAGGATCAGGTCTCATATCAGCATCAATAATCGCAATTATTGTACAATGATTCTGTGAAGGTTTGAAGAAAATCCAATGAAAGCTCTGGACTTGGTTCCACAATTCCACAGGGAACAATACTTACAAAAGAATGATTATCTGTTAAAGTATAAAGACAACCCCATGAAATCTGTGGACTTAAAAGCATTAATTAAGATTTTTTTAACTGAATTTTCCTTAGGCCCCTTTTCCTATGTTTCTGGATGGATCAGACCCAATTTGAAATGAACAATCCTTATGATAGTACAAACATTCTGTGAAAGTTTGAAGTCTTTCAGGTGAAATTTAGGGCCATGATGTGTAAACTAAGATTTTTTTATTAAATTTTCATAGGGCCCCTTTTCCCATGAAACTTTATGGATCAAAACAAATTCCGAAAGGAACTATCCATTTAATATAATAATCATTCTGTGAATGTTAGAAGAGAATCTGATGAAAACTGTAAACTCTATTGTGTTTATGAGGATTTTTTAAATCAAATTTTCATAAGGCCCCCTTTTCCAGTGGTCCTTGACTGATCATACCCAACTTTGAAAGGAACAATCCTTATGATGGTACAATCATTCTGTGAAAGTTTGAAGAGAATCCGATGAAAACTGTAGACTCTAGAGTGTTAACGAGGAGTTTTTAATTAAATTTTAATTAGGCCCCTTTTCCCATGTTTCTTGACTGATCATACCCAATTTTAAAGGAACGATTCTTATGCTGGTGCAATCATTCTGTGAAAGTATGAAGAGCATCCGATGAAAACTGTTGCCTCTAGATTATTATTGAGGATTTTTTATTAAATTTTCCAAAGACCCCTTTTCCTGTGTTTCTTAACGCATCATACCCAATTTTGAAAGGAACAATCCTTATGATGGTACAATCATTTTGTGAAAGTTTGATTGATTGATTGATTGAATGGAGTTTAACGCCGCTTTTAACAGTATTTCAGTCATATCGCGGAGGCTGGAGCACCTAACAATGAATTTCTGGTATTTCTCACACCAGTACTATCACTACATCCTTTCCTAGCCTCCAGCTGCTATCCCACTTAGGATTACGATTATGTGAAAGTTTGAAGAGAATACTATGAAAACTCTGGAGTCTAGAGTGTTAACGAGGATTTCTTTATAGATTTTTCATTAAATTTTTATAAGGCCCCTTTTCCCATGTTTCTTGACGGATCATATCCGATTCCAAAAGGAACAATCCTTATGATGGTACAATCATTCTGTGAAAGTTTGAATAGAATCTGATGAAAACTGTGGACTCTAGAGTGTTAACGATGAATTTTTAATTAAATTTTCATAAAGCCCCTTTTCCTGTGTTTCTTGACGGATCTTACCCAATTTCTAAAGGAACAATCCTTATGTTGGTACAATCATTCTTTGAAAGTTTGAAGAGAATCCGATGAAAACTGTGGACTCTAGAGTGTTAACGTGGATTTTTTAATTAAAATTTAATTAGGCCCCTTTTCTCATGTTTCTTGACAAATCTGACCCAATTTCGAAAGGAACGATCCTTATGATGGTACAATCATTCTGTGAAAGTTCTTAAGAGTTTCGTCAACTTGACATTGTTACCTGCAACTTCTTTCAATTTGGACTGGCCTAGAATTTTCTTGTGTGGTAATTGGTTTATTCCCTTTGAAGAAGAATCTGGCAGCTGGACTAGCTGTACCTAAACATGACCTCAAGTGAGGAATACCATAACATTCTAGAACCCAGCTGATCCATAACTGAAGGAGCTTTACTCTGAAATGCTTAATTTTAACATTTGACCTTGATCTCTGACCTTGAACTTCGAGCTATTTGATTTTTTTTCTTTTTCAAATGGTGTCTACTCATGACAAAGAATAATAGTAACAACTTATTTTGAAATCCATCCATAATTAAAAGAGATATGCTGTGCATAAAGTCGATTTTAACCTTTGACCTTGAGCTGTGACCTTGACCTTGGAGCTATCCGAAAACTGGGAAAATGCTTTAGCGCAATATCATAAGGAATTTACATGTGAAGTTCCATCCAATTTAGCCCAAGGGTTGTGGAGATATCAGGGCAAACGGAAAACAGAGGGATAGATGGACAAACAGATGAAGGGGTGATCGCCCTTCAGGGAGTATCATTTAACTTTTAAATGCATTGTGTGAAGAGCATAAAATGCTTATAACAATTTCTCCTTTTCACACCATATTTTCATGAAATTTACTGATTTGAGCATGCCTATGCCATCTCTCATCTATTTCAATTTGGTCCAGTCTAAAGTTTTGTTACCCAGTAAGGGTTTTGGCTTTAATTCTGCTGAATAAAAACACTTACAAAACTGCCTATAAATTAAAGGGCTGAAAGCCCTAGTTTTTGGTCAATATTTCTTTTGAAAATTAGTTACATAAATCACTTTGGCTTGAAAAGGACACAAATATGATGTAAACTAAGACCAGACTGAATCATACAAAAGTTGTTCTTTGTCAATACCGCCTGCCAAAAAAGGAATAATCTTGGTTCAGCATGATCAGAGAAAAATTTGTTTAAAATCGGAATCAACTGGGAAAAGGTTGAATATTTTACCTGTTTGTCCATATGCAAATATACAACCATTGTAACCTTCAAATGCCCGCTCTAAAAGTGACTCCCCTAGGTGATGAAAGACTGTTTGTTGACCTGAAAAAGGAAGGAATAATAGAACCCTTATTTAACAAAATTGTATGTATATGCATACCTTAAACCATTACCAGACAACAAAATTTTACACTGGTCCTAAATCAAAGAAGAACAAATTTTAGTTGATGATATTTCAAGCATTTTTGCCTTTTTTTTTATAGAATAGATTCTTAGAATTCAAGAAATAGTGTATAACAAATAATTTCTTTATTTTTTCACATTAATTCCCAAAGTATTTTAAATAGGGTAAAAAAAGCAGAGTTGTGTAGCAAAGGAATAACCATCAATATACTCAATATACTTTGGCCCCGCCAAAAAACTCCAAAAGGAAGTTCCACTATGATATTTAACAGTGTTATTCTGCAAAATTTAAGGCTGGTGACCAAATGTTGTAACTACAGCTTGAATAAGCTATAGTTACAAAGTTTAAGTTGCTCAACTACAAAAAAAGCTTAACACAAATGGCAGCCAATGTTGGATTTCAAAATTAACTTTTAGTCTAAATGAATGATTTCATCAACTGATTATTTGATTGAAAGCCATGATTGGACAATTGCACGCCAAAACAAACAAAAAAGCTTGACACAATTGTCAGAGATCATGATTCAATCAATGGCTCACTTGCCAAACCCACTGCCTCAAACAGGAAGTTGGACTTCCATATTTACAAAAAAATATGGCCAGCAACATGAAAAAAAAAGTAAAGTGGTTTGTTGATGATCTATATGTCGTAACTAAAGCTTGAATAAGATGTAGTTACAGCGTTTAAGACCTCAAACTGACAAAAATACTTCACAACAGGATGTGTTTGTGAAACACAATGTCCCTGCAACAGGACTAAAGGTTTGACCTTGGTATGTGACCTTGACCTTATCACATGACCTTGACCTTGACATGAAGAGATGCGTATTATGGAGATGTATCATCATGCCAAAGATGAGCATTGTATCTTGACTAGGCTGGTAGTAGTTGACAATGTTAAGTTTTTTGGTAAAGTTTTGCAGACAGACAGACAGACCGACAGACAGAATGATCGACAAAGGTAAAACAATATGCCACTGAATAAAAGCCAGATCTGTTAATTCAAATTTTTATTTGATCGACTGGGACTATCTGTAAAATTGTTGAAAATCTAATGATGATTTCAATTGATGAATGTGATTTTACAATCTCCTTAACAAAGTAATGAAAGTGTTCTTTCTATCTCCTTTTTTCATGGGGAATGCTGATTAAAGCTGTATTTTTCAACATTTTTGTTACCAACTGACAATATACAAGACAAAAATAAAGCAGGTAAAAATCTTGCTAATCAAGCAGTCATGACTTGACAATCACTACAAAAGTGAAACAGTCCCTTTAAGAGAGTATACAAGAAAGATAACTCTTTCTTTATAATAATTTGTTTCTTCAGGAGTAACCTCTCTTCTTGAATTACTGCTTCATTCAAGAAACCAGAACTTCTTCTGCCCAAAGGATTCAAGATTCTACAAAATTTGTTTCTGATCGTAGCCTCAACACATAATGTGTTTACTGATCTTACACAACAATACATGTACTTTTGACGGATTGTTTATAAACCTTTCCAGTATATCTAGTAATAATCAGTTAATCAAGCTAAAAGCCTTTAACTTAATCTGATTGAGTACTTATTGATTTTCAGCTTGCTCTTCTAGAATCACAAAGCCTTAACCATTTTGAAAGGGCATGTAACTTTGACAGACAGACTGTGGATACAGATTAGACTATTCCTGTGAATATCCATTGTGTAAGATTTTACTTTCTTCTCTGTATTACAAGCATTGACCCATTGCTCCACAGAAAAAAGCTTTCGAAGATATTGTTGACAAGCAATTTTATTATTAACCCTTTCCCGTTTTTGGAAATTTTAGACTAGTCCAAATTGAAAGAGTTTGCAGACGACAATGAAAACTGGATGACATTTGAAATGAAACCATCCAATGTGGTAGAAAATATTGTGGAAAAAGGAGAAGCTGCTTGTTACAAGCAATTTCTTCTTTTTCCACAATGTTTTCTCTAGTGTGAAATCAAAGGATCGTAAAATTCCGTATTTGAACAGTAAAGGGTTAACCAATATGTTTTCCATAAAAAAAAAAATACATAGAAGTTTAAAATTGTTTGTGTTTTGATACCATAATAATAAGTTCACTCTCATGAGACAAACTTTAGGAAATCTACACTAATTGCTTATTGAGGACATTTGGTGACAAGAGGATCATGCTGGACAGATATTTTTCACCTGAGTCTCCTTTACCCAAAGGATGTAACATGGATAAATACTCTGCACCTTCTGGTTTCGGGGAATATTAGTTACAATTTCCTTCTTCCAATGGTACTAAGTAACAGGGAAATCCCTCATGGGGCCAAACAATGAAATAGTTATGGGGCATCAAATGGGCAAATCAAGCAGAATTTTCTGTCATACCAAATATAAATTTGCTTTGCTGGTAGGTTTTAGTAAAAGAGGACTATTAAATCCTACATTTTGACACTCCTCAAGAAAAGATGCCTTATTACAAACAATTTCTTCATTATCCACAATGTTTACCTAACAAGGGGGGGGGGGGGGGAGAAGTGGCCCTGAATCACTCTGAATTGTGTTAAATTAATGTTTAACCCGTTCGTGTACAATGATGCTTTCTTACGTTCTACAGAAATATAATCATGGAATACCTTGAGGGAAAAGGAGAAATTGCTTCTCACAGTGTTTTCTTTTGGAACTTATTTTCAAATTTAGTGCAATATGAAATGTCGTCTGCAACTTCTTTCAATTTGAACAAGTCTGGTAATGAGTTCATTCTGGAAGGTAAACAGATTTTTTTTCAGGCTTTTATTCATTATTGCAATTTTGATCCAATTGTTTAGGGGAAGAAGATTTTTGTGTAGTTATTTCATGGGTGGGTTTCAATGGGCTGGGCCTAAATATGCCCACACCATCATTATACACTTCATAGAAGTCTGTTAGATAGTGCTACATACCAAATACCAAAGCCCCATGCCTTTTGGTTTCAGAGTAGAATATTTTCAAGACTTCATTCTTTGTTTCTATGTAAAATGGGGGTCAGCCCAGGCAAAATCCAAATATGATGATTGATTGATTGGTTGATTGAATGGGGTTTAACAACCCTTTTAACAATATTTCAGTCATATCACAGAGACTGGAGCACCTAACCATTGATTCATGGTATATCTCACACCAGTACTACCACTACATCCTTTCCGAACCTCCAGCTGCTCATCCCACTTAGGTTTACAATTATCCAACAATAGAAGAGAGACAATTGTCGGAAAGGATATTTGCCGAAGCCGGGCATCGAACCCAGAACCAAATGACTGGGAGTCCTATGCACAACCACCGCGCTATGGCCACAGCATATTCATTAGAGTAAGGTCCCATCTCCTTGAAATGATAACTATTTGAAACTAAAGATCCTTTTATTTTCTGAAGCAGCATATTCATCAGAGTTAGACACCATTTCCTTAAATGATAAGTGTTTACATTATTAATTCTAGGTGGCAGAAGTGAATGATGACAATAATTGATGGTCTTCATTATTTTTCTTCTTTTCAGAGAGAATTCTGAAAACCCTTCACAGGTAATTATAGCCCATGATTCCCTGAAGAAATAAAAGTATGGGAAATGGAGAATTTTCTCCTTTTTTCATGTTTTCTACCATATTTGATACTATTTTTTCCGTCTTAGTACATTATTCAAACTTCTCTGTCCCTTTCCTGCTTTGCAAAATTTTATACCCGTCCAAATTCAAAGGTTTTGCAGCCAAAAAAATGAAGTGGATTTAATTTGAAAAATAATAATTCAGTAGGGTAGAAAATATTGTGGAAAAAGAAGAAATTGCTTGTAACAAGCAATTTCTTCTCTTTCTACAATGTTTTCTCAATTATAAAATCACAGGGACCTAAAGACCAGGGATTGAGCATGAAAGGATTAAACTTGAACAAGTCACAAATGCTATTGTCCATTCATGTAGAAGAGTGTTCGATTCTGCAAAAATTGTCATATCAACTCTCCAATTGTCTGTGCCATTCATACCTAAAAGCATTTTTGTATCAATCTCTTCTGAAGATAATGTTCAACTATCCCCCAGGGAATGATTTGTCTACTCTATGGGTTTTTAACCCAATACTAGACATTATATCTCTTAACCTATTCCCCCACAATGATTGGTTTATTGAATCGGGGTTTAAACACTGCTTTCAACGGTAATTCAGACACATCACAGTGGCTGGAGAACCAAACAATGGATTCCTGGTACATTATATTTCTCACACCAGTACTATCACTTCATCCTTTCCTAGCCTCCAGCTGCTATCCCACTTAGTCCCCCACAATGACGCTTATTGACTTCACAAAGAAAAAAAGCTTTAAATAGCATTGTGGAAAGTGAAGAAATTGCTTGTAACAAGCAATTTCTTCATTATTCACAATGTAATCCAACCCTAAAGGCAAAAAAATCCAAAATTCATCAAATAAAATTCCTCGTCTGCAACATCTTTGAATTTGGACAAGTCAACCTGCTAATTGAGGAACCACTACTAAAATTAAAACAGTTTTACCCAGCAGGTGAATCATTACAAGGTGTCAGGTTTGCTACCTCATTTATTCAGCAAAATTAAATAGCTGATACACAATTTGATCAGCTAGAAGTACTCCACATGTTTTCAATTATCCTATTATTTGATAAGAACACTGAAATACATGCAAATAATACATTAATTGAACTTCATGTGGGTAAAATAGGTATGAATTTAATATTATTCATTACTCATTAGCCTTATACAGTGAAGATAAATCTTTACTCAAACAGGAATTCACAAACAAGTTTTGAAATGGGTTATCCAAAGATAATTCCTGCCAAGTTCAGTCAAAATTGGCCCAGTGTTACGAAGGAAAGAATTTCATGATTTCTCTAACTCTGTTAAGCCTTTTCTGCCAAAATTTCAAAATTTCATGACCAAATTTTGAAAAGGATCACCAAAAGAACATTCTTGCAAAGTTTGGCCTTTATTGGACTTGTGGTTTAGAAGATTTTAAAGAAAAATTTCATGATGTCTCTCAGTCTAATAAGCCTGGCTCTACCACGCTTACATATTTCATGAATTCAAAGAAAAAGGTTGAAAAGGGTCATCTAAAAAAAATTCTTGCCAAGTTTGGTCCAAAATGCCAAGGGGTTTAGAGGAGAAGATTTTTAAAGAATTATTCCAGGATTTCTCTAATTCTGATAAGCCCAGCCCTGTCAGGCCAACATCTTTTGGGGGGGAATAAAAATTTTGCAATCAAGTTTTGAAAAGGGTCACCAAAGAAACATTCCTGCCAAGTTTAATCTTAATTGGCCTAGTAGTTACGGAGAAGAACTTTAAAGAATTATTTCATGAGTTCTCCAAGTCAAATATGCCCCACCCTGTCAAACATCCATTCTTTTGCAAATCAAAATTTCACAAGCAAATCTTTCAAAGGGTCACCAAAAGAACATTCTTGCCAAGTTTGTTCTTAATTGGCCCAACTCTTTAGGAAGAGAAGATGTATGAATTTTGTTATTGACGGACCACATTCTATGGATGATGGAAAACACATATTGTGGGATCTTAAAAGCTCCAATTCAGCATGTTGTGCTCAGGTGAGCTAAAAAGGTTTGCCTGAAGATCATTCCTGCAATGTTTGGTACAAATTGGCTAGATGGTTTAGGAGAAGGTTTTTAAAGAATTATCTCAAGATTTTCCCTGTCATTCTGTGAAAGTTTGAAGAGAATCCGATGAAAACTGTGACTTTATTTAGTTAACAAGGATTTTTCGAAATGCTCATTTCCTGTGTTACTTAAGGTATCAAAAGGAACGATCCTAATGATGGTACAATCATTTTGAGAAGTTTGAAGATAATCCGATGAAAACTGGGGACTCTAGAGTGTCAACAAGGAAATGATAACAGACAGATAGCCCTCAGCAAAAAGTGCCTAAAATGATTCAAGCAAATCTTGGTTGTCTATATAGTATAACCCATTTTACATACTTTAAGTTGTTTGTTAAATACAATTTTGCTTTATCCAGCAATGTTTTTCATAAGAATTGCTTGTTACAAGCAATTTCATCAGTATCCACAATGTTTTCTACTCCAGGAGACTAAGATTTTAAAGATTTCATTGACTTGAAATTGTCATCTGCAACATTGACTTATAACTGGTCTAAAATTTCATCATGGGGGAAAGGGTTAAGTGAAGTATTTTCCATGGTTTATCAACTTAGATATGGTTACTACAGCTTATTTAACCCTTTCCCGTTCAAATACCGGATTTTACGTTCCTGTGATTTTATACTCAAGAAAACATTGTTGAAAAAGAAGAAATTTCTTGTAACAGGCAATTTCTCCTTTTTCCACAATATTTTCTACCACATTGGATGGTTTCTTTTCAAATGGCATCCAGTTTTCAATGTCGTCTGCATTACCTCTTTCAATTTGAACTAGTCTAAAATTTCCAAAAATGGGAAAGAGTTAAACCATTAATTTACTTTTTTACTACACGTTAATGACCATTAATTTTGCAAAATAACACTGCTTAATCCTTGTGAAGCTTGAGCCCGGAATATTCCTGTCTTGGCAGGAAGTAAAGACAAAGATCAGCTAGCACATAATTGCAGTCTGATCTTAGTCTACACCACTTGCTTGCCCTATTCAATCCAGAATTGTCAAGAAAATCAGTTTTCAAAAGAAATATTGACCTGCAACTAGTGCCCCAGAGATTTCAGTGCTTTGATTTGTAGTGCTATTCTAAAGCAGATTTTATTCAGCATGACAAGGGTAAATATTGAATTAGAACTTCCTGTCGAAGCTCAGTGGGTGGAGCAAACGTTCGGTCAGTTGAGTTGTAATAGATCAATACTTACTAGCAAATTTAGGGTTATCTTTATCCATGGACCAAAAGCAATGGTCAAATGCGAAAGACTTTGGTGGTTTCTGTCTCCCTCGGTCCCCATCTCCAGTACCTGGCCCGAGTTTACCAGATGCATCCAGTGGCCTGAAAGTAGAGAAACTTGGTTCAGTCAAAGATTGTTCAGCTATCATTGCGATGGTTCAGCGTGAAACAGTTGTAACTGCATATATGTTTATAGGCAGTTAAAACTGTTTTCACTGAACCATAGATTATTGAATGACAAACTTTTAGACTAGTCTGAGAAATTGTAGCCATATTCAAAGACTGTTGAATTTGAAAGATAAGTACAAAATAGGATTGAAAACTAGTGAGAAACAAGAGGACCATGATGGTCCTAAATCGCTCACCTGAGGCATCTGCAAATTATAGTACTTTTTTGTATAAAAAAGACACAACTTGAGCAAAATAAATAAAACAAATAAGATTTTGGGCTTTGTACAAAACAATCCAGTAATGCTTAAAAATGAAAATGAATGCCTTTGGCTTCATAGTTTAATCGATTACCAAACTATCCCAGAATTTGTCACCCTCAGGGAAAAAGGTTTAAAAAAGCAAGCAATTTCTCCATTTCTATTTAAGAAGAATCCTTTCAATGCGATTTATGCAATTTTCAATCCCAGGAGCAGAGACATTTTTTATCCTAAGAGCATATTTTCTTGTAACATAGTACAAAATTATTTAGTCATGCTACATACCAAATATGAATGCCCTTCATCTATATTTCAGAAGGAGAAGACTTTTGAAGTTGCTCTAATTGGGTGTTTTCCAAAATTTGGGACCTCTGGGGCAGTGCCATGCTTTATCCCTGGGCCAAGATTTTAGCTAACATAGTAGAGAACCATCTGGTTATGCTATGAATCAAATATGAATACCTTAGACTTTGTAGATTAGGAGGAGAAAACTGTTGAACATGGTCTAATTGAGCATTTTTACGAACTTTGGACACCCAGGGAAGGGGTGTTTTTTAACCTACAGGCATAATTTAATCAAAATTGATAGATAACAGCCAGGCTATACTACACTCAAAATATAAATGCCCTCCGCCTTAAAATGAAGAATTTTTTTCAACATACTCAAATTTTGCGTTTTTCCAAATTTTTGGACCCCTAGTCAGGGCCGTTTTTGACTCTTGGTGAAAACTTTTTTGTGATATAGTACAAAACCATCTAGTTTTGTTACATACCAAATAAGAATATCCTAGACCTTATAGTTTAAGAGGAGAAGCCTTTTGAAATTGCTCTTATTAAGAATTTTTCCAAACTTCGGACCTCAGGGGCAGGGCCATTTTTGACCCCAGAGATTAAATATTTAAAAATTTGATAGAGAACCATATGATTAAGCTCTTTACAAAATATAAAGGCCTTTGGCCTTGTAGTCTATGAAAAAAACAACATCAAAGATTTACTAAAATTTCCAATTTTCAAATGCCGCAGCAACCAGAGTTTTTCAAGGAAAGAAATTCTTTAAACAACTTTTGAAGAGCTTCATCCAAGGAACATCCAGGCAAAGTTTCAGCTTGATTGGCCTACTGGTTTAGTGGAAAGAAAATTTTTAAAGATATTTTAAAGAATTACTAAAGATTCCCATTTTCAAATGCCGCGGCAGCCAGAGTTTTTAACAGAATTAAATTCTTTTAACAACTTTTGAAGAGCTTCATCCAATGAACATCCCTGCAAAGTTTCAGCTTGTTTGGCCAACTGGTTTAGGAGAAGAAGATTTTTAAAGATATTTAAAGATTTACTAAAGATTCCCATTTTCATATGCCGCGGCAACTAGAGTTTTTGACGAAATTTAATTTTTTTAACAACTTTTGAAGAGCTTCACCCAATGAACATCCCTGCAAAGTTTCAGCTTGATTGGCCAACTGGTTTAGGAGGAGAAGATTTTTAAAGATATTTAAAGAATTACTAAAGATTCCCATTTTCAAATGCCGCGGCAACCAGAGTTTTTGACGGAATTAAATTCTTTTAACAACTTTTGAAGAGCTTCACCCAATGAACATCCCTGCAAAGTTTCAGCTTGATTGGCCTACTGGTTAAGGAGGAGAAGATTTTTAAAGATATTTAAAGAATTACTAAAGATTCCCATTTTCAAATGCCGCGGCAACCAGAGTTTTTGACGGAATTAAATTCTTTTAACAACTTTTGAAGAGCTTCACCCAATGAACATCCCTGCAAAGTTTCAGCTTGAATGGCCTACTGGTTTAGGAGGAGAAGATTTTTAAAGAAATTGTGGACGGACGGACAGACGGACAGACGGACAGACGAACAGACGGACGGACGGACGACGGACAACGACCGATCACAATAGCTCACCTCGCACTTTGTGCTCAGGTGAGCTAAAAAAGAAATAGCTTGCTATCTTGCTATCTTACCATTGCTCATCACAAGCAAGTTCTTCATTTACCACAATGTTTTACATATAGGTCATGAAACAGCTTGAAATTTGGCAACTGGTTAAATCTTTATATGGGTCATGGATTTAAAGTCAAAAATTTTTCTTCAAACCCCTGAATAAAAGCTTTAAAACATTGTAGAAAATAATGAAATTACTAAACATTGAATTCATCTCAAAAGGCAAAGGTTTTTAGAATTTCATGAACATAAAATTGTTGTCTTAGCCCATTCCCACACAGTGACGCTTTTTGGTGCCTCTGCAAGAAAAACAATTGGGAAAATACTGTGTAAAATGATTGATTGATTGAATGGGGTTCAATGTCACTTTTAACAGTATTTCAGTCATATCCCGGTAGCTGCACCACCTAACAATGGATTCCTGGTATTTCTACCACTACATCCTTTCCTAGCCTCCAGCTGCTATCCAACTTAGGTTTACGATAATCCACCCATTGGACTGTGTAAAATGAAGAATTTGCTTGAAACAAGAACTATTTCTATCCAACTGACCCATTCCAACACAGTGACACCCCAGGAAAAATAATTGTGAAATTAACATGATGTAAGAAAAGAAATTGCTTTCAACAAGCAATTTCTTTATTTTCCACAATGTTTTCTACCAAGAAACTTGAAAAAATCTAAAATTTCATAAACTGAAATCGTGGTCAGGAACTTCTTTCAATTTGGACCGGTGAAAAATTGTCATCTGGAAATGGGTTGAGGACTTGCATACATCGTGGGCTGATCTTAGTCTACACTACCTGCTTCTTCATTTAGTATAGGAAAGTGCTTGAACACAAAGTAGATCGAACTTCAACAAAAAATTAAAATATTGTGACAAAAAGGATACATATTCAGCGGGACAAGGATTAATTGTCTTTGAAATGTTCTAGCTCTTTGAAATAATGTTCTTTGTGCATGTATATTTCGTTCTTTTAACCAATTCCCTCACAGTGTCGCTTTTGGAAGCCCCTCAAGAAAAACAATTGGGAAAACATTGTGTGAAATTAAGTAATTGCTTGTAACAAGCAATTTCTTCGTTTAACACAATCTTTTCTATCCAAAAAGAAGAAAAAATATAAGATTTTATAAACTTTAAATTGTCCTCTGCAGCTCCTTTCAATTTGGGCCAGTCTAAAATTTTGCCGTCTGGTAATTGGTTAGGATAAAGAGAGAGCATTTCAGTGGTACAGTAAAATAAAGTTCTATCTATTTATGCCAAAGTTTTAAAGAAAATCCCATGAACCTGCTATTTTCTCAAAACAAGCTATGCTCAAAGTCTTCCCAAAGCTTCTGAATTGATAGGATTGTTCTTGAAATAAATAACTCTACATCCCTATGGCATTTGAGTTAATGAAATATTCCATGTTACCCAGTCTATATTACAAAACCTGACAGTAAAAGTCACTTAGAGTTTATGGCACAAGTCCTTCTAGCCATATGGGAATCAAATTTTCAGAATCTATGATCGATAAACAGTTGTAACTTGTGTAGCATATCCAGAAACTAGTTATATTGTCAAAATATCAAGAATTTTATAAGTCTGAGTATTTAATTTCTTTTTCTAGCGGTTAACCCAAAAGACGTTTGAAGAAGTCTAAGCCAACTTAACCCTTGTCATGCTGAACCCGGAATATTCCGGTTTTGGAAGGAGGTGTAGACCAAGGTCAGTCTGCACATAAGTGCAGACTGATCTTGGTCTACACCTCCTACTTGTACTTTTTTAACACAGTTATTTATGGAATTGATTTCTAAAAGAAATATTGATTTTTAACAACAAGTTCTATCAGTGCTTTCAGCCCTTTGATTTTACAGCAATTCAGTGAGGTACTTTATACAGCATGACAAGGGTTAAGAGCTTCATTTAACCCATTCCCATAAAAATATTCTTTTGGACCCCCCTTCCATCCCCCGATAAAGCTTTGGAAAACATTGCAGAAAATGATGAAAATGCTTTTTACCATCAATTTCTTCATTATCCATATTTTTCTATCAAAATATAAAAATTTCATGAAATAAAAAAATTGTTTTTTGTAACTTCTTTCCATTTGGACCAATCTTGAATTTTATTGTCTGGTAATCGGTTAAGAACTAATCTAGAACACTGCATTTTTTACAATTTTTTCTGAAAGAAATAATTTACTTTTCCAGTAAGTTAACTCTTACATCAAAGGTGTCTGGAAAAACGATGAAAGTTAATTGTTTTTTTATCTTATATAATCCTTTGAACAACAAGAACACATTACAAGATGACAGAAATCTGGACTAGTCCAATTTGAAAGAAGTTCAGACACCTATTCTTGGTTGATGAAAAACTATTTTCTTTTTAGACAGAAAACATTATGGATAATGAAGAAATTGCTTTAAACAAGCAATTTCTTCATTGTCCACAATGTTTTCCAAAGATTTTTTCTTGAGGGGCCTAAAAAGAGAGGATTAAGTGGGAATGTGTTGAATTCCATACTAACATAAATATCTAAGACATTAACCCATTGTCAGACGAAAATTTTTTTTTTTTTTTTTTTTTTTTTAATTGAAAGATGTTGAGGATGACAAATTTTCTTTAATGAAATTTTTGATTTTCTTACTTTCTAGGTAGTAAACCTTGTGGACATTGAAGAAATTATTATAACTATGTTTTCCAAAGTTGTTTTGGCTGGGAGCTTTAAAAGCATCATTTTGTAGGAATGAGTTAAATGGAAACATATTTGCAGAACATAAAGAAGAACTAGCAAATGAATTATGATTCATAGCATCAGCCAATAGGTACAATGCACTAGATCAAAATCTGTGAGGAAAGGAGAAATAGCTTGTTACAAGCAGTTATCTCCCCTTTATCACAATGTTTTCATCAGCACACCAAAATATGGAATTGTGTGGCAATTGGTTAGTTGAATTAGTATTTTGATCTTTTTCTACTTATACATGTTATACATCTTTTTTCAAATACCAACCCTAATTGACCTCCGCTGGACATCTTTTTTATCCTTGGTCATGCTGAATATAATCCTGTTTAGAAATGCACTAAAGTCAATGCACTGAAATCTAACGAGGCACAATTCGCAGGTCAGTGTTTCTTTGGAAAATTGATTTTATAAACAATTCTGGATTGAATCATCACCAGGGGCAAGCAGGTGGTGTAAACCAAGATCAGACTGCACATAATGTACCTCCTGCCCAACCAGTAATATTTAGGGCTCAGCATGACAAGGGTGAATGTCCTGTTTTTACAAAGTTCTCAAATGATCCAAATTTGTGAGATGTTTTAACCCTTTCCCGTTCAAATACGGGATTTTACGTTGCTGTGATTCTGTACTGAAGAAAACATTGTGGAAAAAGAAGAAATTGCTTGTAACAAGCAATTTCTCCTTTTTCCACAATATTTTCTACCACTTAGGACGGTTTCATTTCATTTCAAATGGCATCCAGTTTTCATTGTCATCTACAAACTCTTACAATTTGGAAAGGGAAAGGGTTAAATGAGTTTTTAAATGAGTTTCAATAACTGAGCAATGTCTACAAACTCTAACTTGACTTTCTTCATTTAAAACACCCTGTAAGATTATCAGCCTATAATTTTGATGCTGTTAGGTGATATTGCGCACCTAAGAAAACTTTCATAAAGTATAAAACTAAAAAAAGTTATACATATCTCAGAATCATTTCAAATTTGAAAAAATACCTTTAAGAATACATTGGCATAAAATCAAGAAGGAAAGTTTCCTTAGCGCAGAAATCGAGCAAGTACACAGTTACCCCCAATAAATTTCAAAGTGTATAACTGTCTGGTGATCTTGCGCGCTCGCATAATGACGTCATCGGCATGAATTTTCAAATCATTGTGGTTTTTTCCCCGTTTTTAAAGAGTACTCAGATCTTCTAATTTTGCTAGAAGCTTTAACTCATTCCAACTTGATGATGCTTTTAAACGCCCTCAATATAAAAGCTTTGGAAAACATTGTGGATGATGAAGAAATTGCTTGTTACAAGGAATTTCTTCATTATCCACCATGTTTTCTATACGAAAAGACGGAAAAAATCAAAATTAAATCAACTTGAAATTGTCATCTGCAGCTTCTTTCAATTTGGACCAGTCTTACATTTTCCTGTGTGGGAATGGGAACAATGTAAATTGTATTGACTTTCATCATTAAAAATCCCCTTTAAGATTATCAGCCTATAATTATGTAAGAAATAATGTACAGCTCTGACATTTTCAAAATCCCATTAATGGTTTTTGTTTCTCTGGTTTTAAACACGCACAGGTTTTCTGTTAACCTATAACTAGACAACATTTAAAACAGTTCATAATTGAACAAATTGCATATGGTATTTCAAAGTGTTTGTAAATTGAAAGATAATTAACTTCTAGACTAGAAATGTGGGGCAGACATTGATTCCCACTTTATTGCTTGTCACATGACCTTCAGCTGTGACCTTGAACTTGAAAATATCCATTAGAATTTTACGCATGGCACTACAGTAACTCTTCAAGGGGAACAACTGTGCTAGATTATTATGAAATCAATCAATGTAAGAGATATGTTCAAGACATGAAATAGAAACACACACTTACCCACCCACACACTCACACATGGACAGAGGTGAATCTATATGCCTATTGCCATTACATGGCATTGGCATAAAAACAACTAGAAAAGATCGTGAGAAAAGGAGAAATGGCACAATGTTTTCCTTAACCAGTTGATTACAACATAACAAAATTTTAGACTGGTCTAATTTGAAAGAAAGTTGTCATGGCAATTCAAAGTTTATGAAGTTTTCAATTTTTTGTTTATTAAGGTTGTAACAAAATTGTGGGAAATGAAGAAATTGCTTATTTCAAGTATTTTCTTCATTTTTCAATGTATTCCTAACCTTTTTTATTTCTTGAGGGGCCGACAAACATAATGATTATAAATTATGTTCATTATAAAGATACAAAGTCAAATGACAGAAAATATTTTCCAACAGATTGACAAACTTGCAGAAATCATATTCTAATAGATTTCCTACATTTCCATCAAAACTACCTTACAAACTAATTTCCCCTTTTGCGCAATTTATGGCTTGTCAGGCAAAAGGGGATCTCCAAAATTTTGCGTAAAACAAACACTTGATCACTTAATCCATTACCACACAATGACTCTTTATGACTCAATCGAGGAATATGATCAGAGAAAAGTTAGTAGAAAAAGAACAAATCGTTTATGACAAGCAATTTCTCATTTTCTCACAATGTTTCCAACTATTTTACACTTATTTCCAAATTTTATCACAATTTGAACTGTCGTCTGCAACTCAATTCTTTCAATTTGAACCAGTCTTAAATTTTATTGTCTGGTAATGGGCTATTGAAAATTGTTACTTAATAGAGATGGTAACTTGAGCAAGATTGACTGTATCTAATTTCAACAGGTAATCCTGAATTGGAAGAATACTGGCAATCACATTACTGGCATCTGACTGAAAGTTAAGCTTAAATATCAAAACAAGATTGACTGTATCTAATTTCAACAGGTAATCCTGAATTAGAAGAATTCTGGCAATCACAACTGACATCTGACAGAAAGTTAAGCCTGAATTGACTGTATCTAATTTCAACAGGTAATCCTGAATTGGAAGAATTCTAGCAATCACAACTGACATCTGACAGAAAGTTGAGCCAAAATATCAAAACAAGATTGACTGTATCTAATTTCAACAGGTAATCCTGAATTGGAAAAATTCTAGCAATCACAACTGACATCTGACAGAAAGTTAAGCCTAAATATCAAAACAAGATTGACTGTATCTAATTTCAACAGGTAATCCTGAATTGGAAGAATTCTGGCAATCACAACTGACCTCTGAAAGAAAGTTAAGCCTAAATATCAAAACAAGATTGACTATATCTAATTTCAACAGGTCATCCTGAATTGAAAAAATTCTGCCAATCACAACTGACCTCTGAAAGAAAGTTAAGCTTAAATATCAAAACAAGATTGACTGTATCTAATTTCAACAGGTAATCCTGAATTGAAAGAATGCTGGCAATCACAACTGACTTCAAACAAAGTTAAACTTAACCCATTCCCACACAATGACACCTTTAGACGCCCCTCTAGAAAAAAAGCTTTTGAAATCATTGTGGAAAATGAAGAAATTGCTTGTCACAAGCAATTTCTTCATTTCCACAATGTTTTCTATCTCAAAAGAAAAAGATTTTTAAAATTTCATGAACTTTTAATTGGCATCTGCAACTCCTTTCAATTTTTTTTGACCAGTCTAAAATTTTGTCGTCTGGTAATGGGTTAAATATCAAAACAACAGTATTTTGCAAAATTGTATAGGTAAATTTGTATTTTGCAAAAATGAATTTTTAATTGAAAGTGGCAATCCCTCAGCTTGTTAATTGTAGTGAATAAAATCGAATTTAGAAGATTTCAAGTTTTTGTCATTATCTCGGCAGCCAGCGAAAGATGATCAATAATTCCTCAAACACTATGGCAACATTTTATTGTAGTCTGATTAATTTCTCATATGTGCTCCAACTGGGACATCTTGGAAAAACTCTGCTTTCATTTTTTATTGCCCAATTCCCTAGTTGGTTTCTGTGTTTGTATGACAGCTATTTTAGAAGATATATGGCTCCAAGGTTGACCCTTGTCATGCTGAATAAAACCCTTTACAGAATTACATGAAAATCATAGGGCTGAAAGGAGTGAATGAACTGAATGTTCATCATAGTTTCTCTAGAATAACTATTTTGAACATTCTGGTTTCAGTATGACAAGGGTTAATCAATTACCAGATGGCAAAATTTTAGACTCTTCCAAATTGAAAGGAGTTGTATATGACAATTGAAAGTTTGTGAAATTTTAGATTTTTTCAACTTTCTGGATAAAGATCATTGGGTAAAATTAAGAAAATTTAGTTGTTTCAAGCAATTTCTTCTTTTACACAATGTTTTCCAAATTATTCTTCTTGAGGGGCATCCAAAAGTGTCACTGTATGGGAATAGGTTAAAATTGTCATTATTCATGCAGCGCTCTAAATAAAAGATATGTGTCAAAGACACAGATGCCCTGTATAATTGCTTTTTAATTTTTTTTTTGTGACTTTCAGTTGTGACCTTGAACTTGGGAGTATCCAGCAGAAATTTACACGACACTGGAAGTCTTTTAGGGAAACAGTTGTGCCAAGTTATTTTGAATTGCATTAAATAATGTAAAAGATGTGCTCCGTACAAGAATTTGACACACATATAACCCATCAATGCATGCACTTGTATGTAGAAAGGGGATAACTTTATATGCCTGGCACTATTAAACGATAGGCTTGCATAATCTGAATAAGTTACCTCTTATCCAAATCCTATCTATGTTTTGATTACATATTTGAATACTCTTCCAGAAAAAATTCAAAAGGATGCAAACAATAAAGAGATTGACAAACAGAAAACACAATTTTAAATTTCAAAAGGGAAATCACCTTTTGGTTCATGATGCCCTCTCCCTTCAGAGAACATTTAGATAATAGTGAAATTGATAAGGTTACAGACAGGATTGTCCTCCTTCAGTACTTCCAGTTACTTTGATCTTACAGTTGTATTGTGTCAATATGAGAGATACTTTACAAGATGTATGGTTCCCAGATCACACACTGTCATAACTTACAATACATAAAGCCAATCAGGAGTAATGTCAAGAATAATCCAAGCTCCAATGATCAATGGGCATCCTTCATGCATAAATGTCTATGATTAAAGTTGATTAACCAATTATTAGACGGCAAAATTTTAGAATCGTCCAAATTGGGAGAAGTTGCAGACAAAATTTGAAGTGTTTTAATGCCAATAAGGGAGAAAACATTGTGAGAAAAAGGAGAAATTGCTTGTAACAAGCAATTACTCCTTTTTCACACACAGTTTAACAGAACTATATTTTTAGCATCGTCCAAATTGGAAGAAGTTGCAGACAAAATTTGAAGTGTTTTAATGCCAATATGGTAACAAGCAATTTCTCCTTTTTCTCACACAGTTTAATAGAACTATATTTTTAGCATTGTCCAAATTGGAAGAAGTTGCAGACAAAATTTGAAGTGTTTTAATGCCAATAAAAGAGAAAACTTAGAGAGAAAAAGGAGAAATTGCTTGTAACGAAATTGCTTGTAACAAGCAATTTCTCCTTTTTCTCACACAGTTTAACAGAACTATATTGCTCAAGCAGTCTAAAGCAGGATTGTGTGGCAATGGGTTTGAAATCTTTGTCCAGATTTTTTGCTTTAAAAACATTGTTTTCGTGTCAATAATTGTCTTTTACTACATTGTATTACTACTTTGATCGGAGGAATGATTAGCAAATTTTCTTATTTTCACAACCTTTGCTACATTTGAGTAGGCTTTTTGGCATAGCAAATGGAGGTTTCAGCATTGTCTCTTAAATATCAGTCTGACTGCCTGTTTTAAAACTTGACTTGGAAACTTGAAATTAGCCTAGTATGTAATCTATTATGTTTAAAACGGCATCTCATCGACATGCATCCCCTGATATGTCAAGGTCATCTGACTAGGTCAAGGCATTCTAAAAAGGATAAATTTTTAAGAAAAAACATGCTGTTTCAAGTCATAAACACTTCCAGCTGAATTAGGACTGGCAAAAAGTCGTAACAAATGGCAAAAATGAATGTATTCTAAGATAACAGAATTTCAAGAGTAATTAATGTGCAGATGCAGTCAAATCTGGATCAATACTTTCAGGGATAGAATCATAATGGCTCATTTTGAATAATAGGGCAATCAAAGTACTGAAAGTACTGTAATCTAGCAACATTGGTTTTTGTTAAGTAATCTTCTTTGTCATGAAAAACAAGAGCCATGTTGGACATGGCCATCCCCCGCCGTAAAAGCTTGATTAAACTGAAGCCAGTTAGATATAGGCTTCTTGTGCACTGCATTTCTTCTCAATGAGTTTGATAATAGCTATTATACTTTCAGAGAATGCTCAGGACAAAATCTAAGTCTTTAAAACAACAAAGGGCAATAACTGCAAAATTATACAAGCACGAGTTGTGGTTCTTGTGCACTTCACTTCTCCTGAACAAGATCTATTCACCTATGAAGTTTCAAGTTGATAGCAATTAGACTTTCAGAGATATGCTCTGGACAAGTTTAGTGATGGAAGGACGGAAGGACGGAATGACAGAGACCAATACTATATCCCCTTCGCCGAAAGGGCGGGGGATGATAAACGAGGTTAAAGTAACCAAGGAGTAAACCCCTTTCTACACATTTCCCTGTTTACGCCCCTTAGGAAAAAGTTCTGGAAAACAATGTGGCAAATGAAGAACTTGCTTGTTAAAATTGCTTGTTACACTGTTTTCTACCCAGAGAGATAAATATTTTAAAATTTTCAATAATTTGAAATTGTCGTCTGCACTTTCTTTGATCAGAGTCATTTTGAACAGGATGTGCTCAGTTAAAAAAACTAGGAGATGAACTTGCCAGCAGAGTTTGCAATATTCCTGAAATACATAAGAACTACTTTTTAAGGCGTATGCATTCAATGGATTTAGTGGTCACTCATAAGCCTCCAGTGGCAGTTTGCACTCATTGAACTATGAGAAGACTGCAAAATTTTGTCTATTAATTAAAGCTATAAAATCTGACGCTTTACTAGCTAAAAACATTTGGAAAGCAAATCCTACAAAAATTATTATCACTAATGGAAGTTAATCATGCATAAAAACCTATGATTTATCACTTTCAAGCAAATAGCGATACTAACAGATTCATTTAATGTAATTTTGACATAAAACAGAATTTCAATAACTATGTAATACTATATTGTTAACCATGCTGAATATCTATCTTTAATCCTTGTGATACTGAACTCAGAATATTCCATTTTGGCTACAGCTAGGTATCCTGCACATATGGGAAGTTAGATATTAGTCTTCGCTACTTGGATGTCCCTATTAACCCATTCCCACACAATGACAATTTTCAAAGTCTCTTAATTTGAAAGCTTTTGAAAACATTGTGGAAAATGAAGAAATTGCTTGTAACAAGCAATTTCTTCATTATCCACAATCTTTTCTACCACAAAAGACAAAGATTTAAAAGATTTCACCAACTAAAATTGTCGTCTGCAACTTCTTTTAATTTGGTCTAAAATTTTAACGTGTGGGCATCATGGGTTAAAACAGAGTTGTTTACAAAGTTAATTCTCAAAAAGTATTGACACAAAATCTTACTTTCCAGTGCTGTCAGCCCTTTGATTTTAATATAGTTTTGAAATTGGATTTTATTCAGCATGACAAGGGTTTAACCAAAGGACTGGAAAGCACTGGATTGTTTGACTATTGGTCAATGATTTGCTTAAAGAGTACAAAAAAGGAGGTATAGACAAGATCAGACTGCACATTATGTGCAAGCTGATCTTTGTTCATATCTTTTGCAAAAACAGGGTTCACAAAGACAAGGCTTAACTTGATCTCTATTTTGGACAATTGAATTTTGTCAATCAGAAATTTAAAATATCAACTGAACTTTTTTTATTTAAGACAAATTTCATATTATATAAGGAAACTTTTTTATAAACTCTATTCATCTGTTAATTGGTTGAAGATATTGAATTGCATTTCTAGGTTATATTAAATGTGTCTATTTCTGCGAACAGTCTGTAAATATTTGATGAGACGAGAAATGAAATGTTGCAAGCAATGCTATAAAACACAAAATACATCATCGATTTTAACTCATGTTTTCCAGGTTTCAATCCAAATTTACTTTTAAGAAGAGTAAGATGCTCTACTTCTCAAGAACTATATTACATTCTCTTCCATGCAATTCATAGAGTGTGTCTCTACAATACCATTTATAGGCATAAAGTGCGTATGTCAGAGAGCCATTCTGTTACCACTTTTGCAAGAAAACTCCTTAACCCATTCCAACATGCTTTTTGACAAACCCCAAGCAGAGAGGCTACATCATTTTCCACAATGTTTTCTACCTCAGAAAACTGAAACAAGATGACCATGATGGTCCTATATCGCTTCCCTGAGTATGATGGATCAAAGCTTTATGAGATAATATACAAAATATCAAAGCCCTACACCTAATCCTTTCCAAGAAGAAGATTTTTTAAAGATTTTCTCCTTTAATCCTAGGTATAGTGATGATCCAACCATCTTTGAAGTACTTAAGTAGAGGGTCAATAGGCATTAATATATACCAAATATCAAAGCTCTAAGCCTAATGGTTTAGAAGTAGAACATTTCCTATGATATCCTTCATTACTTCTTTCTGGGGTTGCACAAAAAAGTGCTTATTTTCAGAATACAGTAATTCTATGAAGTATTTTAGTACAGGGTCAATAGGTATCATTACACACTAAATATCAAAGCCCTTGGCCTTATCGAAATTACTACACTTGAAAAGCACTGAACAGAAATAAACAAAAGTATAACATGTATTTCTATTGTTGTAATCATAAATTCAAAGTCTATAAATTAAATGGAAACCATTTCACACACTAAACCAAACAGATATAAAATGAAAGGATTTGAAAATAAGAGAACTATTTTTTTAGTCTAAATAGCTGAGTTACTACAGGGACTGGCCCTTACACAAAGAACACATTCCACAATAAAGTAGTTCCAGCTCCCGATAAAGAGAGTGATTTCTTTTTTGAAATGTAAATTTCTCTTGTGATTAATAAAATCCTATGTTGTTGGTACTCTTAGGAAGCTCAGAATAGGGCCAAAAAGACAATACCAAAGAGTTCTTACAAGAAGAGGAATAACAGTTAGATTGGTATCACACTTTGTTATCTAGATCTAAAGAGTCAGGCAAACTAACTACTAACACCCTTAACACTGTCACCATTAACCCTCATGACTGCAATAATGTCAGCTAAACTGAAGTTTAGCGACATTAAAGTTTTGTTGGCAAATTCACTGGATCCCGGCTTTGGCACAATGTAGGATCATTAACTCCGTACCATATGACTAAAATAAATCAAACTAAGGGAATTCCAATTTTGACAAATGACATCTAGAATATTCATAGCTAAAAATATTATCCAGTTTCATATGGTCTAATTTCCTTCAACGTAAGGAAAAAATATCTTGTTTTAGAATTTTCTTTCCTGATTTAGGGAAAAAATAGCATTTTTTGCCATTGGGAGCGGGTCCATCATTTAGACACTAAAAAACAGAAGAAAAAACACTGAATATTAGCCTCGACAATTTTTGCACCTACACTACTTTTTATGCGACATCCACAAATTTTACCCAAGATTATCGCAGCCTCTGCAGAACAATGACTGGTCAAGTGTAAAGATTTGTCTCTCACCAATGGGTGTATAATTGTAAACCTAAGTGGGGTAGCAGCTGGAGGCTAGGAAAGGATGTAGTAGTAGTACTAGTGTGAGAAATACCAGGATTCCATTGTTAGGTGCTCTAGCGGCCGCGATATGACTGAAATACTGTTAAAAGAGACGCTAAACCCCATTTAATCAATTTAGTAAAGGTTTGACTTTAAACTCATTACCTTGTGATCCCTGGTTTTAACCCATTCCCACACAAAATTTTCCGTCTGGTAAAGGGTTGATGTATTGCGGGAAAAAACGTCAAGTAGTGAACAAGAAAAACAAATAATTTGCTAAGTTAATGTAACAAGCATTTTCCCATTTTTATCACAATGTTTTTTATCCTCTGTGGCATATAGTTTTAAATTTACATCAACTTTGAATTAATTTCTGTAGCCTGATTCAATTCCGACCAGTCTAAAATGCTGTTGTCTCTTACACCATAAGTATGATACTCTTCCATTGGGCCCATACATGGAATAATAGGCAGTGTCGGGCAGATTTTTGTTAATTTTTCCATTAACGTCTGCCCTGGAAGCCAAAATAATGGTTGTCTAGCAGACCAGGTTCTAATAACAAAGTTATACACACTAAAATCAATCGTAATAACTGTCTTTTTACATGCAAATACATTTTGTTTTTCTTTTGGAAGAAATTTTCTGGAGACAAAAAGAGAAAGATAGACACATCCTTTAGCTTTTATCCATTACCAGACAAAACTCTAAGCTGGTCCAAAAATTAAATTGAGTTGCAGACGACAATTTTAAGTAGATGAAATTTTAGAAATGTTTGATTTTAGGGGTAAAAACATTGTTGATAATGAAGAAATACCTTGTCACAAGCAATTTCTGCATTATCCATCATATTTTCAAAAGCATGCTTTTTCTTTAGGGACGTCATAAAAATGGGAAAAATTGTGTGAGAATGGGTTAAGTCTAACATCATTCAATTCTAAATACAGCAGTCTGAAAATATTTGCAACCATTACTTCAAATAATTCTATTCAGTTTGTCTACACTAAAGGTATCAGACCCTAAGACTCATAAAAACAGATACTCATTCCTTTTTCCATTATCAGTAATATTATATGGCAACAGCAGCATCATAAACTTTATTGTGCAGGCATAAGAGCTCTTTGGCACATAATCGGAGATATTATTAACCAATTAACTGTTTCACTGAAATAAAACATTTATCCTAGTTCAGATAATGATAGTTTAAGGCTTTTAAACAGTTGTAACTGCCTATATGTTTATAGGCTGTTACAACTGTTTTGTGCTGAACAATCCATATATGGGCTTTATAATGCCATTTCTGTACAGTATTTCAGTCAAATTTTGATATTGTGTAATATTGTGCGTGCACTTCTTTTTAGGTGTATGCGCACATTTTATTCTCTTGAATGCTCAGTAATTATGCGCACATGGGTAAATATGTGAGTGCTCATGTATTATTCACGCTTGCACGCGTTTTTTTTTTAGGGTTGACTTACTAAAGTGGACTTTTGACCCTTTTAGTGCGCCATACATCACCTCTTATTGTGACAGTATTTTGTCACAAGGTGATTATTCAAAAGAAATATTATCCCCCATCAAAACAGTCGATCAAAGATCTTTTGTCGTCTGCTTGTAACAAGAAGTTACTTCAATGTCTACCATGTTTTCTCACCTAAAAGGCGAAGATTCTACAATTTAAATCAACTTGCAATTGTCGTCTGCAACTTCTTCAATTTGGACAAGTCTAAAATGTTGTCGTGTGGTAATGGGTTAAAGTGTGTTTTAAGAAAATAAATTAAGTTTTAAGAAATACCTTGTCCTGTAAATAAAGGGGTCAACACAATTTACATGCATGTAATGCCAAAATGCACTTTGCCATCACATCTTTTCTAAAAGCATATCGCGATGTTCCAAGTTGTCTTAAATTTCAGCCTGCACATATGTGCAGTTTGATCTTAGTCTATACCTCCAACTTGATGCTTTAAACCAGAGTTATCTATAGAGTTGATTAACAAAAGAAATAGTGACAAACAGATAGGGCCATCAAGGTCTTTCCAGCACTTTGATTTTAGTGCATTCTGTGCCGGATTTAATTCAGCATGAAGAGGGTTAAGAATATCTTTATGTATACATTTTCTTTTTTTGTCAAAGTACAATAAATATTCTGTCTAAGGGGAGGATAGAACATGAATCAATAGATTATTTTCTTTGACAAAATGTCAAAAGAAAGAAGAGGACTCCCCATGGGCTTGCAATGATGTTTTATTTCTAACACTATGTTGTAATCCATATCCTATTTACTCAATATTCCTTGAGTCCTTGAGAAGATTCCTTCTTTATTCCTTTGTAAAATCAGGAATTGCACAGAAAAGGGTTAATTTTAAGAGAACAGTAATTCTTTGAAGTATTTTGGTAGAGGGTCAATAGGTGATGATATGTACCAAATAACAAAGCTTTTGGCTTTATGGTTAGGGAGAAGGAAGATTTTCAAAGATTTCCCTTCTTTATTCCTTTTTAAATCTGGGATCGCATAGAAAATGGTTAATTTTCAGAATACAATACCATAATTTGTCCATATATTCGGACACAATTAAATAATTAATTTTTTTCGTGTCCGAATACATGGATAATTACTCAAGCCAGTGTCCGAATTCTTAGATAAATCGTTGTCCGGCAGGGAACAACCATTGCCGATTTTCATGAGTCACAAACTGTTTTGCTTCGACACTGAATTCATTTCAACAGTAAATAAACTTGATGTATGTTAGGCATTACGTTCACAAATTTATTATGATATTTTTCTTTTTCAGATTGTTTCAAGATACCGGCGAGGACAATGTGAAATTAATGATCATTCACTGAATAAAACCTAAATAAACGATTTACTTTTCTAAAACATTGTTTTTCTTTGATTGAACGATTGATAGAATCCCGCACATCACCGTAAGAATACGATAAGATCGTTACTGCAGCATGTTCAGGCAAAATTGTTACAACGTTTTGGTAGTCAAAGTCCGATTTTGATAGGATGGTAATTCTTTTTCAGTCCATATGTACAATCCTTGTCGGTTGAATTGAAAAAAAGGGATATGGTCTGCTTGACATAAATTATCGCACAATATTGCTCGCAAATTTAAAGTAAATGCGGTGGCCTACCTGTGAGAAAAAATTCCTTTTCTAAAATTATATCCGTAATGTTGGGAGAGTATTCAGACAGTCAATTAAACCATGTAAACTTTCGGCATAATGACAAGGGTAAAAATCCGGTCACCCAGAATCCTCAATAGTACGCGTCTGGCACGTGTCAACTCCGGAAACTCTCCCAAATATAGCTGAACATCTGTCGGCGGCGCCTTTGATCACCTTTCCTCCCTCGTAGTTTGTTTTTGTTTGAATGGGGTTTTACGCCGCTTTCAACAATCTTTCAGTTATATTGCGGCAGCTGGAGCACCTAACAATGGATTCCTGGTATTTCTCCCACCAGTACCGCCATCACATCCTCTCCTAGCCTCCAGCTGCTATCCCACATAGGTCTATGATTATCGACCTATTGGTGGGAGACAAATAGTCGGAAAGGATGAGTGCCGCCGTCGGGGATCGAAACCCAGGACCTCTAGATTGACAGTCTGACCTCCCTCGTAGTAAAATAAACTGTACCCGAAAAACCTTGACTTCATATTTGTGGAACGTGACTTGTTTCATGTGTTTGATTGAACACCGTGTGGTGAATTTTTCGTGTTAATAAAACAAGCTTGGAACAAAAACGTTACGACCGATGACAATACCCTCGATGAGCTCCAGATACGAGGGAAGCGTAGTAAAATCGAAAGTAGGTTTAGGTTAATTTGACTAATTTCATAGGGTCACGCATGTTAATCCTAGCCATCCTTTCAGAGCAGGTCCTGCCGGGGAAAGAAAATTAAGAAATCAGTGAGAGAAACCAAGCGTCATATTGTAATTGCATCACCTTCACGGTTCGTTGCTGAAGGATACCAAGGTGCGTGCTAATTCTCGGACACTGTTATAAACAATATACACCTGTTGACACTTAACCCAGACAGTTTGGAGATACTGATCGCCAAGCTTCCAAACTGCAGATAATGGATGTGGCATTTGTTAACCTGATATTTAATGTTCGTAATCGGTGTCGGAATTTATAGATAAATTCCAGACACCATTTGTCCGAAATTAGAGGCACAAAATTAATTATTTCATGAAATAATTAATGGTGTCCGAATACATGGAGTGTCCGAATATATGGACAAATTACTGTAATTCTTTGAAGTATTTTGGGAGAGGGTCAATAGGTGATGATACATACCGAATTTCAAAGCTCAAGGCCCTATGGTTTGGGAGAAGAAGATTTTCAAAGATTTCCTTCTTTATTCCTTTGTAAAATCAGGGATCGCACAAGAAAGGGCTAATATTCAGAATACAGTAATTCTTTGAAGTATTTTGGTAGAGGATCAATAGGTGATGATACATACCAATATAAAAGCTCTAGGCCTTATGGTTTAGGAGGAGAAGATGTCTTAAGATTTCCTTTGTAAATTCTAGGTTTGCACAGAAAAGGGTTAATTTTAAGAGTACAGTAATTCTTTGAAGTATTTTGGTAGAGGGTCAATAGGTGATGATATGTACCAAATTTCAAAGCTTTAGGCCTAATGGTTTAGGAGAAGATTTTTTTATAATTTTTTACGGACAGACAGACAGACAGACAGACACTGGACAATTACCGATCACAATAGCTCACCTTGAGCATGTTGTGGTCAGGTGAGCAAAAAAGTCACACAAGGATCAATCCAGTGAAATTTGGTTGAAATCCATCCATTGGTATCTGAGAAGATTTTCAAAGTTTTCACCATATATGGAAATAAGCCCAGCCCATTTAAGCCACATTTTTCATCAAATCAAGTTTTTTTGAAGGAATCTGATAAAGGTTCACATTAGGATGATTTCTGTCAAAATTGGTTGAAAACCATCATTTTGTTTCTGAGAAGAAGTTTTTTAAAGCTTTCACCATATATGGAAATTAGCTCCGCCCATTTAAGCCATGTTTTTCATCCGATCAAAATTCTGTGAAGGAATCTGATAAAGGCTCACCAAAGGATCATTCCTGTAAAATTTGGTTAAAATCCATCAATTGGTTTCTGAGAAGAAGATTTTTAAAGCTTTCACCATATATGGAAATTAGCCCTGCTCATTTAAGCCATGTTTTTTTGTCCGATCAAAATTTTTTAAGGGAATCTGATAAAGGGTCACCCAAGGATCATTCCTGTAAAATTTGGTTAAAATCCATCAGTTGGTTTCTGAGAAGAAGATTTTTAAAGCTTTCACCATAATTATATAGAAATTAGCCCTGCCAATTTAAGCCATGTTTTTTGTCTGATCAAAATTCTTTGAATGTATCTGATAAACGGACACCCAAGGATCAATCCAGTGAAATTATGTTGAAATCCATCCATTGGTATCTGAGAAGATTTTCAAAGTTTTCACCATATATGGAAATAAGCCCAGCCCATTTAAGCCACATTTTTCATCAAATCAAGTTTTTTTGAAGGAATCTGATAAAGGTTCACATTAGGATGATTTCTGTCAAAATTGGTTGAAAACCATCATTTTGTTTCTGAGAAGAAAATTTTTAAAGCTTTCACAATATATGGAAATTAGCCCCGCTCATTAAAGCCATACTTTTCATCCGATCGAAATTCTTTGAAGGAATCTGATAAAAGGTCACCCAAGGATCGTATCTGTGAAATTTGCTTGAATTCTGTTCAATACTTTCTGAGGAGAAGATTTTTAAAGTAAAAATTTACGGATGGACACACAGACGGACACACAGACGGACAACGGACACAACGCCATGACAATAGCTCACTGGTTTTCTGCCAGTGGAGCTTAAAAGGGAAAAGTGTTAAAGAACAGCAGATCTGAAATTCTATTTGCTAAGAAAGGGTTAACTGCATCAAGTGATTCTGTACATTTCCATAGAATTCATAAATGCAAATCAATCCATTGAGTTTTTTTTCATGATCATTAAGTGTAACCTAACATATAACAATCTGAATATAGCTAAGATCCCCTAGGACAGTGGGAGAATGCTTTAAAAGCTACAAAGGTTATTTTTTAAATCTTTCTAAATCAACAAATGAATCTTTTTTAACCCATTACCAAACAACAAACTATTAGACTGATCCAAAATCAAACGAGTTGCAGACAGTAATTTAAAGTTGAAATTTTAGGGTTTTTTTAACTTTCTGGGCATAAAACATCGTCACAAGCAATTTCTTCATTTTACACAATGTTTTTCCCCATTGTTTTTTCTTGAGGGGCGTACAAAAGTCACTGTGTGGGAATGGGTTAAATAGTCAACACAAGATGTGTTTGTGAAACACAATGCCCCCGCCATACAGGAGGGTTTTTTGGCATTTGACCTTGGTATGTGAGTTTGACCATATCAACTGACCTTGACCTTGACATGAGGAGATGCGTATTTTGGAGATGTATCACCATGCCAAATATGAGCAATAGGGTGGTATACAGGGTGGTAGTAAATGGCAATGTTAAGTTTTTCGGTTAAGTTTTGCAGACAGACGGACAGACATACAGACAGACAGACAATGTTAAAACAATATGCCCTGAACTTTTGATGCCCGGGCATAAAAATAATTCAAACTGTAATTCAAACTGAAATTCAAAATATTACAGGAAAGCTTTGACCCATTACCACACCATCCATTTTTTTAACTATGTGTAATTGATTGACTGAATAAAACTTAAGCCACTTTTAACAGTATTTCAGTCATATCAGGCGGCTGGCGCACCTAACAATGGATTCCTGGTATTTCTCACACCAGTACTACCAATACATCCTTTCCTAGCCCCCAGCAGCTATCCCACTTAGGTTTACAATTATCCACCTATTAGTGTGAGACAAATGTCGGAAATGATATATGCCTTCCCAAGGATTAACTATGTGTAAGATTTTAGTACATTGAAGTCAAAAGTAAGAGTATTTTGCTTAACCCTTTCCTGTTTTTGGAAATTTTAGACCTGTCCAAATTCAAAGGTTTTGCAGACGATATTTTAAAGTGGATTTAATATGAACAATAACCATTCAATAGGGTAGAAAACATTGTAGAAAAAGAAGAAATTGCTTGTTACAAGCAATTTCTTCTTTTACCACAATGTTTTCTCAAGAATAAAATCACAGGAACGTAAAATTCTGTATTTGAACGGGAAAGGGTTAAAAACATTGATAAAGTTTTGTATAATCCAGTACCAGACAATATTTTAGGCTGGTGAAATTAAGATAACAATTTTTTGTGGATTGAATTCTTAAAATCTTCAAAATTTTAAAATGTTTAAAATCTTTTTACTCTGATTTGGCTCTGAAAAAAAATTGACATAGTGACCTTGTTTTTGACCCCATGTGACCCAATATCGAATTGGACCAAAATATTATGCAGATAGACATACTGAAAAAGGTGCACAGGTTTTTTTTAAAGTTTTGACCCAATGACCTAGTTTTTTACTACATATGACCACTAATTGAACTTGTCCTATGGAGACATAATTTCTAACTAGATTTCAAGACATTTGACCTAAAATTGGGGTGCACACATAATGTTATTTCTAAAATTTGACCGAGTGACCTAGTTTTTGACCCCACATGATCCAATAGCAAACTTGACCGAGATATTATGCAGACATACATTTTGACAAAATCAAGAGATTTGAGGCAAAAATATGCACACAAGGTTTGTCAAAGGTTTTACGTAGTGGCCTTATTTTTGACCCCAGGAGACTCACTATCAATCTTATCTGAGGTTTCATGGAGAAAGACATGGGACCAAGTTTCAAGACATATAAGTTAAAATTCTTGCCTCTAGAGTGCAGGCAAGATGTTGGCACACAATGGAATACGGACACAGCTAGACCACAATTACTCACCTTGAGCACTTCATAATCAGATGAGCTAAAAGGCAAAGTCCCATGGGGATGAGTAAAGTAAGCAACTAAATAAGTTGGATGTTTTGTCTCAGACTGTAGAATAACTGTTCAGACATTTCTTGTTCAATTTCCCGCTAGACTAGTCAGTAGAAAGTTGACATTTTGTGTCTTACTGCCAGTCTATCATTTTCGTCTTCATGATAAAAGCTAAAATGGGATAGTCTAACATTTACAAATAGGACAGTTGTTCAGAAATTTTATATCATGTAGGATAATAAAAGAAAACTTTCTTTAACCCATTACTACATATTCCCGCATTGGCAAGTGCACATTCAAGGAAAATAGAAAATAGTTGTATTCGGCACTAATTTTTCGTGTCAAATTCACTTTGAAATTTGTTTCTGCAACTTCTTTGATATTTGTACCAGCTTAAAATTCTGTTGTCCATAAGGCATTTAATTCATATTGCAGCGGACAGAGTAATAATATAATGCATAATCCTTTTTTAATACCTTACAATCATTCCTAGCCTAGGATTGATTGAATGAATGGGGTTTAACACAACTTTTAACAGTATTTCAGTCATATTGTGTTGACTGGAGCACCTAACCATGGATTCCTGGTATTTCTTACACCAGTACTAACACATCCTTTCTGAGCCTCCAGCTGCTCATCCCAGTTAGGTTCACAATTACCACCATTTGTGGGAGACAAAGAATATTTTCCATGGCCGGGGATCAAACCTGGGACTCACTGATAAGGACTCCTGCGTGCTTCCACTGCACTATGGCTGTGATCTCCTATCCTAGGATCCAATGTATTATATTTCAAGACTTGTGTACAAAGCAAAAGTACCAGACCTAGCTTGATCACTTTGAACAACTTGTTAATCTCAACCCGTAATATTCCTGTTTGGCAGGAGGTATATACTATATAGACAAAGATCAGCCTGTACATATCGAGGGTTAATTGTGAGACTGTTCTAAGAGCCTATACATTGTGTAGGTAATTAGAACAGTATTGGAATTAACCCTTGACATGTGCTGTCTGATCTTTGTCTTAGTTATAACGCAGTTGGTAGCACATTAGACACCTAATCTTTAATAATGGGATGTCATAGGTCCGATCCCTGGCAGTGGCACATATTCTTTCCGACACTTGTCTCTCACAAATGGGTGAATAATAGTAAACCTAAAAGAGGGATAGCAGCTGGAGGCTAGGAAAGGATGTCACAGTAGTGGTAGTACTGGTGTGAGAAATACCAGGAATCCATTGTTAGGTTCTCCAGCTGCCACGATATAACTGAAATACTGTCAAAAGCTGCATTAAACCCCTTAAATCAATTAACCCATTCCAACTCAATCCCTCCTTTTTACACCCTTCGGGAAAAAAACTTTTGAAAACATTGTGGATAATGAAGAAATTGCTTGGATCAAGCAATGTCTTCATTATCCACAATGTTTTCTATCCAAAAAGACGAAAAAATTCAAAATTCCATCAACTTGAAATTGTCGTCTGCAGCTTCTTTCAATTTGGACCAAGTTAAAATTTTTCTGTGTTGGAATTGGTTAATCTGATCTTTGTCTTCATCACTTATTTGTTTGTTCACCAATAATACCGCACAATCACACTCTTTGAAATCTTCAAGCAAAAAAGCATTGGAAAATATTGTGGAAAATAAAGATGTGCCTCTCCCAAGCAATTTCTTCATAATGCACAATGTTTTCTACTCAAAAGGCATAGTTTATCAAATTTCATCAGCTAATAATTGCTGTCTGTATCACCTTTGAATTCTGACCAAATTGAAATTTGTAGTCTATTAACTAGTAAGGCCAGATTTAATAATAAATTTCTTATTTTCAAAAAATATTGACTCACTACAAGGCAGTCTATTGCTTTCAGATATTTTATTTAACCCTTGTCATGCTGAACCTGGAATGTTCCTGTTTAGGCAGGAGGTAAAGACAAAGATCAGCCTTCTAGTGATTTCAGTCCTATGATTTTGGTGCAATTCTAAACACAAGTTTTATGTAGCATAACAAGGGTTAACAGAATTTAGAAACAAGAGCAACGCCTATGGGTGCCAAGTGGACAAAATGCATCTAGAGTTATCCCCCTTGATAGTACAGGTTGCTCTTTTGATAGTGAACAAGTATGCCAAGTTTCAAGTGAATGCCTGAAGTAGAACCAGAGATATCACAAAATGTCAAAGTTTTCGCACGACGACAACAACAACGACGAAGACACCAAGGCTATAGCACTACCTTTGGTTTTCTCTTAAAACAGCCAAGCTAAAGAGTATTTGAACCTGTGGGTGACATTTCAAACAATTTCGCATGTGGTGGACTTGCACACATTGAGCACCCTGGACAGCCATTTCAGGCAATTAGAATATTGGCTGATTGTTTAAAAAAGCTTTGGGTCAGTATCTTTCTACAGAGAGCAGAGTGAAGACTCTGATTAGACTGTGGGGATGCACAGACTGATCTGAGTCTTTACTTGGCTCACATGTGTAATGGTTGGAAATGTCACGCATGCGGTTATTTTATAAGCATGACAAGGGCTAAACCTAGCACTGGTATAAATAGCATTCAAGACAGAAAATGTTTCTTGTTATGTTATGTAAAGTTCTGTTGTTATAGAACCCTGAGATAAATGAAATATTATGTGTCTATATAAGGAGTGGGAAGACATGAACTGTTCATGTGGGAAATCAATGATCTATGCAGGCAATTTGTAAGAAATATTTGCTGTCTCAATGCACTTAAATAGGAGTTCTAGATTACATACTAGAAACTTGCAGAGAGGAAATCATAATTCATTAAAGTTATAGTTTCTTCTGATTTTGTCAATATGTATTGAAGTTTATGAGATGTTTATTTGTTCCATCTGAGTCTATATTTTGTGCACCAATAGGTCTTAACCCTTGTCATGCTGATTCCGGAGTATCTGTGCTTTAGCAGGAGGCAAAGACAAAGGTCAGTGTGCACATAAGTGTAGTCTGATCTAAGTCTACACCACCTATTTATCCTTTTCAAACCAGATCTTTTGTTTATAATATCAATTTCCAAAATATTGACCCTGACAACCTGACTTACGGTGTCACCAGTCCTTTTATTTTAATCAATTCCCACACAACGATGCTTTTTGAAGCCCATCAAAAAAAACAACAATTGGGAAAACATTGTGTAAAATGAAAAAAAAATGCTTGAAACTCTATAATATTAGAAGCAATTTCTTCTTTATCCACAAAGTTTTCTCTAGTATGAAAATCACAGGAATAAAACATCCCGGATTTGGACAGGAAAGGGCTATGTGCCTGAAAAACAATTTGACCATGTACAGACGTTTTAGATTTGGGTGGCAACTTGAGGACCCCATAGTCTTCTGTTAACCCTTTTCCTGCTGAATATTTATCAATTTTCTACTATATTTCAAACTTTGAACATCTATCAATATATTTCTATATTTTAAATTTTTACACGAGTAGATCGATGTTGTCAAAAAAAATTTCAACACAACATGAAGAATCAGGTAGTATAGGATCTTAGTCTATACACAGCCAAAGTCAATGTCAAAGCAGAAATATTCCGGGTGTAGCATGACAAGCGTTAATAGAGATAATTAATAAAGTAGGATTTTTTAGTCCAAAATCATTGGTATTAGTTTTAAGTTATACTATCATGAGGCCAACAATAAAGAATAAATGGGTCTCTGTAGAAAAATCATCATGTTATTTGGTGATCAATATGGGTGCTGTAGCCAGTCAGGTTGTGATGTACGATGCTGAAAATGGGTCTTTGACATGAAATCTCTATCCACGATTTTATCAAAGGCAGCTTTTGCAAGTCTGAGACTCACAAAAAAGTAGCTAGGATTCTCAAAATTGTCTTTTGATACCTCTAAAGCCCAATTTTAGCAAAGAATTGAAGACTGTTTTAACCCTTGTCATGCTAAACCCCGAATATTCCCGTTTTGGCAGGAGGTGTAGACTAAGATCAGACTGCACGTTTGTGCAGGCTGATCTTTGTCTACACCTATTGCTCATACTTTTCCTTCCCAAGTTGTTTATGAGGTTGATTTTTAAAAATTATTGATTTTTGAACAACAAGATCTATCAGTGTTTCCAGCACTTGGATTTGACAGCAATTCAGTAAGGTAGTTTATACAGCATGACAAGGGTTAATAGTCTTCTATTCTTTCCTTAAATTGATCATAGAAGGTCATGGCTAGAATGTTTGCCTGTAAATATGCTACAAAGCTAATAAAAAGAAAAAGAACTTGACTCTCTTGTCTCTCTCTTTGTCTGTCTGTCTTCTCTCTGTCTCTCTCTCTCACCCTTCTCTGTCTCTATTTCTATCTCTCTCCATCTGTCTCTGTGTGCATGCAATTATGTTTGTATCAGGGACTTCTAAATCTGTTATAGCAAGGACCCTTCATATGAAAACTGTCATGTTCCTAGGACCAGCTTTTATAATATTAGACTAAAACCCTGTTTCTCTGTCTATCTGTCTGTCTGTCTTCTATCTCTCTCCTTCTGTCTCTCTCTTTGTCTGTCTGTCTGTCTTCTCTCCGCCTCTCTCTCTCACCCTTCTCTGTCTCTTTTTCTATCTCTCTCCATCTGTCTCTCTGTGCCCCTCTCCCCTTCTCTGACTCTCTCTCTGTCTCTCTCTCTGTGTCTCTGTCTCTCTCTCTCTCTCTCTCTTTCAAAGTCAGTCTTCTAACTAAATTACCAATATACAGAATAATTCCTTTATGTAAAAAAGTTCCTTACTTGATTACAAGGATGTCTTAGGGAATCAAGATTCCTGATCTATGAGAATAAAGCAATATTGATGTTGATGTCTTATAGGCAGAACTGATTACTTCTTTAAGATAACAAGAAATTATTCATTCATGATCGTCTATATGGATTATAGCCCAGCTACCCTTCATTATTACTTCAGTAGAATAGTGTCCATGGTCATGAGATAGAACTCGATTTGCTATCAATTGAGCTCCAGTTCCCTTCCGGAAGAGCAGCTATCAATGTTGGGTCTTTCACAGGTCTACATATTTGGCACAAGTATGTTGATCAAACATAGCTGTCAATCAAATAAGCAATGGACCAATGAATTAATTCATTTAAACTGGATCTTAACTTAAAACTCTGACAATGGTTGCCATTTTGGTGAACATTTTGTGTTGGTTTGGTGACTTTAATGTTGTATCTACAGCTTATTCAAGCTGTAGTTATAACATTTCAGTCACCAACCAACCGTTCTACCTTTTTGTAACATGTCACTGGCCATTAATTTGCTCAACTGAGCAATACCTGATCAAGCTTACTTTAAGACATTATTTACCAGAATTTCAAAAATTTCAAGAGCAACCCATTCACCACTGTATCATCAATACAATGCCAATAAATGTGTGAGTTTTCATAATTTTCCAAACACAAATTAATTCAAAACGGAACTCAAAACCCATCTCTACCAGGTCATGTTGTATGGCTTATCACTACAGGGAGTGACGACAATCTATATCCTTTATTTCTCACCCAACTCCAATGTTGTGGGGATTCATGGTAATCTTCTTCCCAAATCAATGGCAAAGAAATACACAAAACACGTTGTTCTGTGGACATTAGATGAACCACGGCTGTCAAAGAATAAATAAACCAATCAAATTATTTATTCAGAATTCATGTTAGTAGCCGCAAATTTTAAAAAATAAGAGGGCCATTGGCCCTGGGGCGCTCACCTGAGATAAAGGCTCTTTATCTTTCAACAGTCTAATTTCATGTTAAGGTTAGGATTATGAAACAAGTGGGCCACAATTACTTATAAAGACTATGAACCTGGGGATCCAAAAGTCTTAATTACAAATTCCAAGGCTTTAGTGCTAGTTTGAAAGAAGGAAAAAACTTTTTCCATGGGTTATAATTTCAGAAATAAGAAAGAAGTCTGTGAACTGATGCTTCATGCCTATACCCCCCCCCCCGGGCTCTGCCCCTGTAGACCTGAGGATCATGATTTTAGCTATTTTGTAAGAGATCAATATACTGATGCTTCATGCAAAATATCAAGGCTCTACGCCTTCTGGGTCAGGAGGAGAAGATTTTTAAAGATTATTTTAAAATTTCACTTTTGTTGCCATGGCAACAAGCGTTTTTTAACGGATTTCAATTCTTTGAGCTATTTTTGAAGAGGACCACCTGAGCAACATTTCTGCCAAATTTGGTTCAAATTGGCCCTGTGGTTTGGGAGGAGATGTCTTTAAAAAATCGTTCTTTATTTCTATATAACACCCCCCCCCCTGGGGCTCAGCCCCTGGGAACCCGAGGACCATAATTTTAGCTATTTTGAAAGAGATCAATATATACTGATGCTTCATGCAAAATATCAAGGCTCTATGCCTTCTGGGTCAGGAGGAGAAGATTTTTAAAGATTATTTTAAAATTTCACTTTTGTTGCCATGGCAACCAGAGTTTTTAACGGATTTCAATTCTTTTAGCTATGTTTGAAGGGGACCACCTAAGGAACATTTCTGCCAAATTTGGTTCAAATTGGCCCTGTGGTTTGGGAGAAGATGTCATTTAAAGAAATTGTTGACGGACGACGCAGGGGCGCCGGACAAAAGGGGATCACAATAGCTCACTTGAGCACTACATGCTCAGGTGAGCTAATAAGGCTGTTTGATATCGCATTGGGACCTTCTGTTGAAGTCAGTGGGTGTGGCCAGCAGTCAATGGGTGTGTCTAGCAGAGTCAGTGGGTGTTGCCAGCAGAGTCAGTGGGTGGGGCTAGCAATCCATTCATAAACTCATTACCAGACAACAAATTTTTAGACTGGTCCAAATACAAAGAAGATGCAAACTACTATAACAGTCCATGAAATTTCAAAACTCATCATCTTCTTGGGGAGAAAATGTTGTGGATAATGTAGAAATTTCTATGAAATTCCACATTGTTTCCAACAACTTTTTCTTGATGGTCATACAAAATTGGGTTTGTATGGGATTGTGTTAATGAAATTCTGTATCTTAACCCATTCCCGATCAGTGACGCTTTTAAACGCCCCTCAATATAAAAACTTTTGAATACATTATGGATAATGAAGAAATTGCTTGTCACAAGCAATTTCTTCATTATCCACAATGTTTTCTTCCCCAAAAGACAAAGATTTGAAAAATTCCATCAACTTGAAATTGTCGTCTGCAGCTTCTTTCAATTTGGACCAGTCTAAATTTTCTCGTGTGGGAATGGGTTAAAATCACACTCTCTGTCTCTAACTTGGACTTCAGAGCTACAGATAAAGGGAGTAAATTCATATTTTAGATTAAAATATTTCACCTTATAGGCCACAAACCCTGTGTTGTAGGTACTTATTTGAATCACCTCGGCAAGACAATTCAAATGAGCACCCACAACATAGGGGTTCGTTGAGAAATAGGGATTTTAGAATACTGTTACCCACTCTTCTCTAGACCCCTGGACTTGTTTCTAAACCTAGAGCCGAATCCTTTGCATAACAAATTAAGTTAACATTGATTACCTTGGCTTGAGACAAGGATAGACCAGAGAATTGGTCCTATTTTAGTATGATTGTCTGACACCTACAAAATATCTATGTGTCTGATCTGGTTTTGTAACTCACAGAATTGCTACCATTCTTTATTGCAAAAATTCTCAAATTCTTGCTAATAAGTAGAATGGTAGCCCTTGTGCTATTGTGACGCTTTTTGATGCCTCCAAGAAAATAAGCTTTGAAAAACATTGTGTAAAATGAAGAAATTGTTTGTCACGAGCAATTTCTTTATTATCTACAATGTTTTAAACCCCAAAAGACAAAGATTTTAAAACACATGGATACATACACTAACACAGTCATCCACACACCTATGCACACACTTACACACCATTGATTGAATGAGTGAATGGGGTTTAATGCCACTTTCAACAGTATTTCAGTAATATTGAAGTAGCTGGAGCACATACAAATGGATACCTGGTATTTCTCACACCAGTACTACTACTACATCCTTTCCTAGCCTCCAGGTGCTATCCCACTTAGGTTTACGATTATCCACCCATTGGTGAGAAACAAATGTCGGAAAGGATATGTGTTGCCGCCGCCCGGGATTGAGTCTGATGTGCTACCGACTGCGCTACGATGGTGGCACACTATCACACGGACTGACATAACTCTATATAACAGGTGCCATTATATTGTGCGACATAAAAATCAGCTCTTGAAACTTATTTTCTCATAATAGATACCATTATGATTTTCCATTTAACCAATTACCAGATGACAAAACTTTAGACTAGTCCATATTGAAAGAACTTGCAGACGACAATATTAAGTTTATGGAATTTTAGATTTTTCATCTTTCTAGGTAGAAAACATTGTGTGAAGTGAAGAAATTGCTTGTTACAAGCAATTTCTTCATCTCACACAATTTTTTCCAAGTGTTTATCTTGAGGGGCGTCCAAAAGCCTCACTGTGTGGGAATGGGTTAAATGTACATTGAACTTTGAATTGTCTGCAACAACTTTGAATGTAAATTATTGACTGGGGTTTAACGCCGCTTTTAACAGTATTTCAGTCATATTGCAGCGTTTGTTTGTTTGTTTGTTTGAATGGGGTTTAACGCTGCTTTGAACAATTTTTCAGTCATATTGCAGCAGTTGGAGCACCTAACAATTTGTAGTCTCCATAGTTATCAGGTTAAAAGAGGCTACTTCTTTTCCCAATCTGTCTTATTTAATGCATTACCACACTTGCTGAAAAATATAGTTATAGAAAAGGAAATCTGCTTGTTTCAAGCAATGCCACCTTTTCTCACAGTGTTTTTCCCCTAAATTTTGCATTTAAATTAATTTTTGAAATAAATTATGCCATTTAAAATGCTGTCTACAATCTCTTCATTTTGGACTTGTAAAACATGTTGCAATCTGCTTCAATCATAGAGCTTCAATCTGATGTATTTTGGAAGAGCATAACTGACGGATCATTACTGTGAAGTGTTTTTATCTGATGGTATGTTTTGGAAGAGAAGATTTGCTTGTAATTGTAAACAGACATACAGACACCATATTGTGACTGACCTAAGTAGTCCCTTCAGGTGAGCTAAAAATTCAGAAAAGTTTTGATTGTCAACATGTTATGTTGACTTTCAACCATTTGGTAGGCTATCTTAAGCAAAGGAAAAGCAAATTCAAATTTATCTGAGATGTTGATAAGTGGTGCAGAAACATTTCCTTGGTTTAGAGCAAAAGAGTGTAAGTGTCTACAACGTGTAGACACTTACATCGTTTATGCACTAAGCCATCAATCGTGTTTGCACTAAGCCATCAAATTATTTTGAAGAAAGTCTGTTGAACAATCAAATTATTGAGCATCAAAAGATTTGATGAATGGCAGCCATTTTGACAACCATCTTGGAAAAGAGTAAACAGAAAAATCTGAGATTCTAATATGTTAGCAGTATTGACGAGGTATCCATACACAAAATTTGAAGGAAATCCATTTGTCCCCCAAGAACTCCATGGATTTTCACACAAACGTGGATAATTTAGAAGACACAAAAATGTTCGTTGTCAGAATCGTCTGACATTTCACAGAAAATATATTTGTCTGATCGGTTACTTATTCCCAAAATGGCCTTTTGGGTGGCTTCCTTGAAAGCTATTCACTAAGACAGAACATTCAACGAAACCCTATCTTTGGGCTTTGATTCGTATTAACCCTTATCATGCTGAACCCCGAATTTTCCTGTTTTGGCAGCAGGAATATACAAAGATCAGACTGCACATATGTGCAGTCTGATCTTAGTCTACACCTCCTGCTTGTCCCTTTTAAGCCAGAGTTGCTTACAAGATATATTTTCAAAAGAATTATTAACCGACAATGTTTTCTTCCAGTACTGTCAGCTCTTTGATTTTAATGCGATTCTGAAAAGGATTTTAATTAGCGTTACAAGAGTTAAAAGCATGTGTTTACCCATTACCAGACAACAAAATTTCAGACTGGTCCAAATTTCAAGAAGTTGCAATAAACAATTTCTAGTCTTTTGGGCACACAACATTATGGATAATAAAAGAAAATGCTTGTCACAAGCAAATTCTTCATTTTTCAAATTTTCTTTTATAGTTTTTATCTTGAAGGCATCAAATATGTCTTTGTGTGGAAACGGATTATCTCATTTTCTTTAATGCTTTCCAGTAGATTACCTAGATCTCTTGGTTACTAAGATTATCACTCAATAATTTCAGGGCAGAAACGGAGAAATTATCAAAACTAGAGGCGCTTGAGGGCTTGTATTAATTGCCCCACAGGCCTGATTGTACTGATTATAAGCAAATGGCGATTTCAGGGGTTCAATATTCACAATGTGTGGCAAATAAATCTTCTCAATGAAACGTTTTATTGTTTTGCAAAACTCAACTAATTTACTGAGTCAGATGAAAAAGGAATTAACATTTTTTCCAAAAAATCAATGTATACCATAATATAGACATAAGCCACAACAATTAAAGCCATGTTTTCATCCAATCAAATTTAATTGATGGAATCTGAAAAAATCATTCCAGTGAAATTTGATTGAAATCCATTGACTGAGATAAAGACTTCAAAGCTTTCACCATACATGTATATTAGCACCACCCATTTAAGCCATGTTTTCATCCAATCAAAATTCTTTGAAGGAATCTGATAGAGGGTCACCAAAGGAACATTCTGGTAAAATTTGGTTGAAATCCATCATTGGTTTCTCTCACCTATTAAAGCCATAGTTATCATCCGAGGCAAATTCTTTGAAAGAATCTGATAAAGGGTCACCCAGTGATCATTCCTGTAAAATTTGGTTGAAAACAATCCACCGTTATTAGCCCCACCCTTTTAAGCCATGCTTTTCATCAAATCAAAATCCTTTGAAGTCATCTGATAAAAGGTCACCTGAGAAGCATTTCTGTGAAATTTGGTTGAATTCTGTTCAGTACTTTCTGAGGAGAAGAGATTTTTTAGAGTAAAAAGTTACTGACGGACTGACAGACGGACGACGGACACAAAACCATGACAATAGCAGCCAGTGGAGCTAAAAATGGTTAACAGTACAAAATTAATTAAGTCACCAATACAATTAAACCTGACACTTCCATCAGATAACTGTACAATGTCATCATCAGATTACCTTAAAATACATTATAACTGAAGATTAACCCTTGTCATGCAGAATAAAATCCACTCCAAAATTATGTTACTATGAAAGGACTGAATGCACAGAAAACACTCATTTTGGGTAGGTAATTATTTGGAAAATTAATGTTTTAACCCATTCCCACACAAGCCCTCCTTTTTACGCCCTTCAAGAGAAAAGCTTTGGAAAACATTTTTGAAAATGAAGAGAGTGCTTGTTACATTATCTACAATGATTTCTATCCAAAAGGACGAAAAACTTTAAAATTCCATCACTTTGAAAACGTTGTCTGCAGCTTCTTTCAAATTGGACCAGTCTAAAATTTTGAAAAACGGGAAAGGGTTAAACAATACTAGCTTTAAAGGAACAAGCATGAGGTGTACACAAAGACCACACTGCACATAGATGCAGGCTGATCTTTGTCTAGACCTCCTGCCAAAAACAGGAATATTTGGGGTTAACCCTTGTCATGCTATATAAATTACCTAACTGAACTGCTGTCAATTCAAAGGGCTAAAAGCACTGAAAGAATTTGTTGTTCAAAAATCAATATTTCTTTAAGAAATCAAATTCATAAACAACCCTTATAAGAAAATTACAAGCAGGAGGTGTAGACTAAGATCAGCCTGCACATAAGTGCAGTCTTATCATAGTCTACACCTCCTTCCAAAACCGGAATATTCCGGGTTAAGCATGACAAGGGTTAATCAGTTCTTTAGCTTTGACCTGGCTTCAGTGTCCTCCTCAATGTGTCTGTCAACCCTTTCAGATGAATTATGCTCAAGGTCTGTAATTAACCCTTTCCTGTTCAATCCCTGGTTTTAATTCCCTGTGATATCATAACTGAGAAAACATTGTAGAAAAAGAAGAAATTGCTTGTAACAAGCTATTTCTTCTTTTTCTACAATATTTTCTACCCTACTGAATGTCTAATTTTCAAAAGAAATCAACTTTAAATTTTTGTCTGCAAAACCTTTGAATTTGGACAGGTCTAAAAATTTGCAAAACAGGAAAGGGTTAAATCAAATTAACTCTCCTCATATGCTTATTAATCTGCTGATTCCATCATTGCAACTGCTGGACCTGCCTTCTAGCTCCCCTGGCCACACCCACTGCCTCCAACAGGAAGCCCTCCTTTCATATTTAACGGAATTATTTTGCAAAATTAAAATTGGAACTACACAGCTTGGTCAATTGACTGATGGGATTAATTAACCCTTGTCATGCTGCATGAATTACCTTACTGAAATGCTGTCAAATCAAGGGCTGAAAGCACTGATAGAACTATTTATTAAAAAATCAATATTTCTTTTAGAAATCAACTTCATAAACAATTCTGGCAGGGAAAATACAAGCAGGAGGTGTAGACTAAGATCAGCCTGCACATAAGTGCAGTCTGATCTTAGTCTACACCTCCAGCCAAAACCGGAATATTCCGGGTTCAGCATGACAAGGGTTAATTAATAAGCAAAAGACGATAGTAAATTTAAGTATGATGTTCAGTGTTTGTCAAAGCACATCAAGCACATCATGCACAAAATCTGTTGCTACATGCTGCATCCAGGCAATCAAAATATTCTGACCTCCACAAACCAGGAAGGAAAATAATTCATGCATTTCCGAGTTAATGGAAGTCCTGTCAATTAAGATAAAGCTTTTTTGTCTGCAGTATTTACATTATGAAAATAATTTTACTGGTATTTTATTGGCCATGATTGTCAGCCAAATCTGTCATTTCTCCCAAATCCATTAACTGTTAACAGTAACCAACAGGCCCAATTAATATGAATAGCAAAACCATATAGTTGGTAAAGTATCCAATTTCCATATTGATGGGTCAGCGCCAAACAGTTGTAACTGCCTATGTTTATAAGCAGTTACAACTGTTTTGTACTGATCCATTGATACAGCAAATTTTTCTACAAATCCAAGTTGTGAAGTTTAGTTGAGTGAATGTTTGATGTATTACCAGGCTGGGACTGACTGGGTATTCTCACCTGGTCAGCAGTGCAAGCTATTACCTATTACCACACCGGCCTGACTTTCAAACCCTGTAATAATTATATTGAGGAAACATAATGAAATATGGTCAAAGTGGCCCTAAAACACTCATGGGAGAATTATATCACAATTTCTCAAAGACTAATAATTCAATCCATTAATTTTTGAAGGATATTGTACCACCTAATAAAATAATCATTCCTGTGAAATTTGATCTGTGGTTTCTGAGAAATAGACTACTATATGCCATATATGGAATATAGCACTATGATCCATAAAAGCCATGCTGTTCATCCCATCAAAACCTTTTAACCCTTTCCTGTTCAACCCCTGGTTTTTACATCCCTCTAATCTTATATTTCAGAAAACATTGTTGAGAAAGAAGGAAATAATTTTTGAAAAAGAAGAAATTGCTTGTAAAAAGCAATTTCTTCTCTATCTATAATATTTCTAACCAACTGAATGGTTATTATTCAAATTAAATCCGCTTTAAATTTTCATCTGCAAAACCTTTGAATTTGGACAGGTATAAAACTTTGTAAAAACAGGAAAGGGTTAAGGAATCTGATAAAGGGTCACCAAAGGGTCATTGTTGTGAAATTTGATTGAAAGCCATCTTTTGGTTTCATCAAAGTTTTCACCTCATTTGAAAATAAGCTCCACCCATATTAAAGCTGATTTTTACAAGATCAGAAATCTTTAAGGGATCTTATTTAGGGGCACCAATGGAGCATTCTTGTGAAATTGTGTGTATTCTGTTCAGTACTTTTTGAGAAGAAGATTTTCACCAACTTTAAATTATTGTCTACCACTTCTTTTAAACCATACCCACTGAGTGACAACCCCAAGAAAAAAGCTTTGAAAACATTGTGGGAAATGAAGAAATTGCTTGTTACAAGCATTTTGTTCTCTTTCTCCACAATGTTTTCTACCCAGAAAGTGGGAAAAATCTAAAATTTCACAAACTTTAAATTGTCGTCTGCAAACTTCTTTCAATTAGGACCAGTCTAACTTTTGCTGACTGGTATTGGGTTAATTTGGACAAGCCTAAAGCTTTGTTGTATAGTGTTGAATTAATTCTGTGAAACACTGACAATAAAGGACACCTTTCTCTCAATTACTTCATACCTCATTTAATTTGACCTCAACTGACCTGATAATGACAGTCAGTGGTTGCAATTGATGACCTTTTTTTCAGTATTCTGACACAGTGATAGTGTTAACCCTTGTCATGCTGACCCTGAATATTCCTTATTTTGGCAGGAGATATAGGCAAAGATCAGCCTGCACATATGTGCAGGCAGATCTTAGTCTGCACCTCCTGCTTATCCCTTTTAAGCCAGAGTTGTTAGTAAGATATATTTCAAATGAATTATAAACCCACAATGGAATCCAGTACTGTCAGCACTTTGATTTTAATGCAATTCTGAAGAGTATTTAATTTAGCATGACAAGGGTTAATATTTGTCTGATCCAAATAATTTTGCACAATCCATTACCAAATTTAGACTGGTTAAAATTGAAAGAAACTGTAGACAAAATATTTTTGTTGATAAAATTTCGAATATCTGTTTTTGAGGGTAAAAAACATTTGTGGATAATGAAGAAATTGCTTTTAACACTTTTCACCTTTGACATGTCAAGCTTGGAATATTCATGTTTTGGCAGGATCTATAGGCAAAGATTAGTGCGTCATAGTTTAAAGTTAACTAATCTGGTCAAAATGGATGAAAAGATTTCAATCAACTTTCTTTTTTAATTGACAGATGCAATCTTTTAATTCAAACAGATGACTAGAAATATTACGCTTATCATCTTAACCCTTGTCATGCTGAACCCGGAATATTCCAGTTTTGGCAGGAGGTGTAGACTAAGATCAGACTGCACTTATGTGCAGGCTGATCTTAGTCTATACCTTCTGCTCATACTTTTCCTTCCCGAGTTGTTTATGATGTTGATTTCTTAAAGAAATATAGATTTTTGAACAACAAGTTCTATCAGTGCTTTCAGTCCTTTGATTTGACAGCATTTCAGTAAGGTGATTTATACAGCATGACACGGATTAATCCTTTAATCAAAGGACTGAAAGCACTGGAAGTTTTGACTGCCGGCCACTATTTCTTTTGAATATTTGCATTAAGAAAACTCCTTGACTTAACCCATTACCATACATTTTTTTTAAACCAGTCCAAATTGAAAGGAGCTGCAGACAACAATTTCATGTTCATGTAATTTTATTTTTTTAGTCTTTTGGGGTAGAAAACATTGTGGATACTGAAGAAATTGCTTGATACAAGCAATTTCTTCATTTTCCACAATATTTTCCGAAGCTCTTTAATTGCCCGGCGTAAAAAGGAGGGCTTGAGTTGGAATGGGTTAAAAGGGAAAAGCAAATATTACAGACATAGATCAGACTGTACAATAGTGCAGGCTAATCTTTGTCTCCTGCAGGAATGTTCTGGGTTCAGCATGAAAAAGGGTCAATTAAGGTAAAGAGCAGCAATTGTCCAGGTAAATGACCAGTGATGGACAGTTATTATTCAGTGCACTCACCTTCTAATTAACTCAAGTTATGTCCTGGAGGAAATATTCTTCTGGTAATGGTCAATACAGGGTTACCTTATTTCTCCTAATAAATGTTCCCTAACTAATCCCCCTCGTCATAATCCATTATATCACCTTACTATATAAATTAGCTTTATATTAACCCCTGTCATGCTGTATAAAATATCTTACTAAATTGCTGTAAAATCAAAGGGCTGAATGCACTGAAAGAACTTGTTGTTCAATTTTTTTTTCTTTTAGAAGTCAACTTTATTAACAGCTCTGGCAAGTACAAGCAGAAGTTGTAGACCAAGATCAGACTGCAGTTATGTGCAGACTGATCATTGGCTATACCTCCTGCTAAAATCAGAATATTCTGGGCTCAGCATTACAAGGGTTAAGTTTTTCACTGATTTAACCCAATACTAAATAACAAAATTCTTGAGCCCTCCAAATTCAAAAAACTCGAAGATGACAATTTTTCCTAAAGAAATTTTAAAAATCTTGGCTTTTGGTGTTAGAAACATTTTGGATAATGAAGAAATCGCTTGCAACAAACTGTCACTTGTTCACAAACATGAACCCTTAAAATCACAACATTGTTCTCCGAAATCGGATTAATAAATGGTCTGAAGAGAACAAGGTGTTCTCTGACAATCAATTTGGATTTAGGGATGGCCATTCTACAGCTGATGCCATTTTTATCTTACATACTATAATACAAAAGGTCCTTGACAAAAATAAAAAGCTGTGGTGCATATTTATTGATTACAAACGTGCGTTTGATTCTGTTGATAGAGATTCACTCTGGCACAAACTGATACTCACTGGAATAAGTAGTAAAATGGTTAACATGGTTAAATGCATATACAGAAAGGTACAATCATGTATCAAATTATCTAGTACCACGGAAATGTCCCATTTTTTTGATATATCGATAGGTTTGAAGCAAGGCGAGCCGTTGTCGCCGCTTCTTTTTATCCTTTTTATAAATGATATCATTGATAATTTAGATTCCAATGCATTATCTGACAGTGATCTCGAGTTGTTGTCTAAATATCTAATTTTGTTTGCTGATGATCTTGTTGTGTTTACCACAAATCCAGACAGTTTACAAGCGCAAATTGACAGTATCTATAGATACTCTGTAAAATGGGGTCTCGAAATCAATGTTGCTAAAACCAAAGTTTGCATATTCGAAAAACGAAAATCTAATCACAATAAAACCTTTACTATAAATGGGGAACAAGTTGATATAGTCGAGAACTTTACATATCTTGGTATAAATTTTCACTATACGGGTACGTTTAAAACAGCCATCCGTAATTTATTTGACCAGGCTTTGAGAGCGTACCACAATTTATTAAAACTATTTGACAGAATACAATTAGATGTTCAAACTAAACTTTCGCTTTTTGATTCACTTGTTGTACCTATCCTCCTTTATGGATCCGAGGTATGGGGTGTATATAATTTCAAAGACGTTGATAAGCTTCACTACAGATTTTTGAGAAGATTATTAGGAGTGAAAGCGCAAACACCAAATTATGCTTTATTAGGTGAATTCGGTAGATTTCCGTTATCGATCCTTTGTAAACAACGATCGTTAAAGTTTTGGTGCAAGTTTATGAAAAACGATAGCTCATTTATGTACGAAATTTATACATACCAATCAAATTCAATGCACACAAATTGTTGGGCGAACAGAATTAAATCAATTATAGACCATTTGGGTTTAACCAATATTCGAACAAACTTTAATAAAGAACGTAATAATTTTTCTATATTAAAAACTCGATCGAACAACCAATTCATACAAGAATGGTCTACAGTTATAAATAATCTTCCTAAACTATCATATTACCGCCTTTTTAAGACTAAATTTTGTTTCGAACCTTATCTATATAAAATCCATAACAATAATTTGTTGAGAATTTTTGCAAAATTCAGGCTAAGTTCGCATAAGTTAGCAATAGAGACTGGACGATATTCTAATATTCCGAGAAACGAACGTTATTGTACTATTTGTAATAAAACATTTATAGAATCTGAGTATCACTTTTTGATGGTTTGTCAAAAATATTCAAATCTAAGAAAAACATATTTAGGTAATATATCCTTTCCGACGATTGATAAATTTGCTACCTTAATGTCAAGCACTAACAAAAAATCAATCTTTAATGTCTGCAAATTTCTTGATAGTAGTTTTGAAATACGTGAAAAATCCATTAATGATAATTCATAGTGTTTTTTTTTTTCTCTTCCTTTTTTATGTTCATAAATTTAAGCACTCCTGAGAGTGATTTGTTATAAATGTATTTTGTATATTTCATATCTATATCTCTGTTTGTCTTTGCCATATTTTCTTTGTAGTATTTGTAAATGGCCAAAGACATATTGTAATGTCGATATGCCAATAAATGAAATGAAATGAAATGTTGTCTGTGTTGTTTGAACCAATTAGTGTCCATTGGCTACTTGTTAAGTTTACTTTGTATATAAGCTATAAAACTTTTTAAGCCTTTAATGTACGAATCCGGGATTTTACATTGCTGTGATTTCATAATCAAGAAAACATTGTGGAAAAAGAAGAAATTGCTTGTAACAAACAATTTCCCCTTTTCCCACAATATTTTCTACCACATGGGATGGTGTAATTATAAATTTAATCCAATTTTCATTGTCATCTGCAACCTCTCTTGAACATAGACTCAATTTGGACTTAGTAAAAGTAGCTAATTATCAACATGGGATTATAATATACCTATATGGGGATAAATTTTCACTTGTTTACAATCAAAAACCCTGAAAATAATGAATGAAAGTTGTTCTAAGGCCCATCGACACCTATGGTCATGTTGGGCCTGGGTCTTTTTCGCGACACGTCGTCTTGTAGCGTTGAACATTTGTGCAAAGTTATATTGAAATCCACTTTAGCATATAGAAGTTACAGAGCTGACACGAAAGTCGGACAGACGGACTGACTGACGGACGGACGGCCAGTTCGATTACTATATGCCTCCCTTTGGAGGCATAAGAAATAACTTTAACCCATTTTTCCAACTTTCTGGGTAGAAAACATTGTGGAAAATGAAGATAATGCTTGTCACTAGCAATTTCTTCATTTTCCATGATGTTTTCCCTTTTTTCTTTAGAGGCGTCCAAAAGCGTCATTGTGTGGGAATGGGTTAATATAAAAATATTGGTGAGTGTTTTGTTTTAACCAATTAGCGTCTATCAGTACCCGCTAGATTTTAACTGCTGTAGAATACACTCTCTATCATTTTTGTGGCTGCCATTGAGAGATGTGAAAAAACAAACGCATATCCAAACATCAATAATTATGTATCATATAGCAATTAACCAATAACCAGTTATCAAAATTTAGATTGGTCCAAATTCAAAGGACTTGCAGATGACAATTCAAAGTTAATGAAATTTTAGGCTTTTACAACTTTCTGGGTAGAAAACATTGTGGAAAATAAAGAAACTGCCTGTTGCAATGTTTTCCCATTTTTATCTTTTTCTATGACAGGCTTCTAAAAGGGTCATTGTGTGGGAATGGGTTAATCAAAATAGGTCGCTCTCTATAAAAGGGTATCTGTTCTTGTGTAAGGCCATTTTTTTTCTTTTAGAAAAACCTGGCATACAGTAAAGGGTCCCGATGTTGTTTCTAGATAAGATGCACACTTTACTTCCTGGATAATTCTATGAGACTCTCCAGGTTCCGATACCCAGAATCGACTTGAAAACTTAAATGTCAAATTAGCAAGGTTTGATAAAAGTAAGTCAACCTTGTTGCAGGAGTGTACCAATTAGGTTTAAGCCATTATCAGATGGGAAAATTTTAGACTGGTCCAACTTGAAAAGATTTGCTGACAATAATTACAAGATAATGATTTTTTTTTATTTCTTTATTTTTGGGGTAGAAAAAATTGCGGATAATGAAGGAATTGCTTGTAACAATCAATTTCTTCACTTTCCACAATGTTTTCCAAAGCTTTTTTTCTTGGGGGTGTCTAAAGGCATCACTGAGTGAGAATGGATTAACCCATTATCTGCTGACATAATTTCTGACAGTTAAAAAAAAGTTGCAGACAAGAATTTTCAGTTGAAATGAAATAAGAAAAAAAAATTCTAGAAATACAAACCATCATGGGTAATGAAGAAATTGCTGGTAACAAGTAAGTTCTCCTTTTTTCCAAAATGTTTTCCTAAACTTTTTTTCTTGAGGGCATTAAAAAGCATCATTGTATGGGACTGGGTTAGATTATTTAGCCAATAGCTAGCTTCTAGAATCAACTTGGAAGGTTAGCATGAACACAGTTAAACCCTTTCCAACACAAGAAGAAAGTTGGGAAAATATTGTGAAAATGAAGAAACTGCTTGATACTTAAGCAGTTATCCCATTACTACCATGTTTTCTAAGACATAAAATTTCACAAACTAAAAATTGTCATCAGCTTTGAATTTTGAGTAGTGTTAAATTTTGTAGTCTGGTGATAGGTTAACACAACTCTACACAATGACGCTTCAGGACACCCCGAGGGAAAAACTTTGAAAACATTGTACAAATTGAAGAAATTGCTTGCTACACTGTTTTTAACCTGAAAGAAAAAGATCTTTTAAAATGTAATCAACTAAGAAATGTCTGCAACTTCTTTCAATTTGGACTAGACTAAAATTTCGTCGTCTGGTAATAGGTTAAGAGCCTGTTACATTTCCTGGATTTATTCTCTGATACTCTCAACTGTTCCGGCATTGAGATTCCACTTGGAAACTTCCATGTTCAATTAGCAAGGAGTCTTGTTTGGACACAGATTAATCAGAAAAATACAGAAAATCAATTGCAAACCCCTTCTATTTTTTTTCTTAACCCATCCCTACACAGTGACACCTTTTCCCAAACAAATGGGAAAACATTGTGTAAAATGAAAAAAATTGCTTGTAACAAGCAATTTCCTCATTTTCCACACTGTTTGCTACACAAAAAGTCATAAACTTTACAGTCACATCTGCAACTCCATCCAACTTGATAAAGCCTCAAATTGGTAATGGGTTAACCCTTACCATACCGAGTAATAGTCTTTTGGATTACCCTTATATTTGTCATCACTTATAAATGATGTTAACCCTTGTTTCCACTCAATGGAGCTTTTAGAAAAACCCGAAGAATAAAAACTTTGGAAAACATCATGGAAAATGAAGAAATTGAATGTAACACTGTTTTTTACCCTAAAAAACAATTTTTTTAAATCATCAAAATCAACAAAAATTTGTTGTCTGAAACTTCTTTCAATTTGGATCAGTCTGAAATTTTGCCATTTGGAAATGGTTTGTTTTTGTTTGTTTGTTTTAATAGGATTTACGCCGCTTTCAACAATCTTTCAGTTATATCGCGGCAGCTGGAACACCTAACAATGGAATCCTGGTATTTTTCACACCAGTACTATCATTACATCCTTTCCTAGCCTACAGCTGCTATCCCATATAGGTCTACGATTATCGACCCATTGGTGAGAGACAAATATTCGGAAAGGATGAGTGCCGCTGTCGGGGATCAAACCCGGGACCTCTAGATTGACAGTCCGATGCGCATTTGGAATTCGGTAAAGTAAATCATTCACAGAGTTTTGATTGTAGTCAACAACTACAATCTATTCTGAATTCTCCCATATATCTTGTTAATTTCATTCTTTATTCAATTTATTGTAATTGTAGATAAAGAAAAACAGGGAACATGCTTTAAGATGACTACAGTCTGTCTTGCTTAACCCATTCCATCTCAGTGACGCTTTTAGACGCCTTTAAGGAAAAAAGCTTTTGAAAACATTGTTGAAAATGAAGAAATTGCTTGTTACAAGCAATTTCTTCATTTTCAACAATGTTTTCTGCACAGAAAGTTGAAAAAATCCAAAATTTCATAAACTTTAAATTGTTGTCTGCAACTTCTTTGAATTTGACCCAGTCTAAAATTTAGCCGTCTCGTAATGGGTTAAGCAACAACCTCCGTAAATCTTTTCCAAATAGACAAAATTTTAGACTTTCCAAATTCAAAGAAGATGCAGACAACATTTCAAATTGCATTAACATTGGAAAATAAATGCCAAATATGGTAGAAAACATATAGAGAAAAGGAGAAATTGATTGTTACAAGCAAATTTCTCCTTTCCCACAAATTTTTCCATGATCGTATTTCTTCAGGGAATCAGAAAGCCTCATTGTGTGGCAATGAGTTAAGCAACCACTTTCTTTAAGCAACCAGCATCAAAATTCCCTTTCCAAAAACATAGTTGGACATTTTTGCTTATAGAATAATCAAGACTAAATCCTATGTTGTTCGATCTCATTAGAGTCATCCCAGTAAGATCCATCAACATCAATGAGATCCATCATCATGTTAAATATGAGCATTGCATATTGAATAGGTTTGAAGAAAGAGTAAAGATTTGAAGAAGTTTGACCTTAAAAATTGACCTTGACCTTGCCACATGACATCAACCTTGGTATCTACAAAATGCATATAGGTACAATCTATCATTATGCCAATATGAGCCCAGTATCTAGAATAGGCTTAAAGAAATTGTAAATGTTACAATTTTTGGTTAAAATTTAAATTTGAATTTGCCAAATAACCTTGTCACATAACCTAAACCTTGGGTCCAGATGTGTATCGATAAGATCTATCATCATGCCAAATGTGAGCATTGTATATTGAATAGGCTTATGCGTGGTAATTAGTCAAACAATCAAATAAGAGGAATCACATTGAGACGTAGTATTAGGGAGGAAGTGATTATTAGGAGATATACAGTAGTTCAAATGTATCGGGAACAAGTTGTGCTAAATAACTGAACAATCTATTTGAAGCCTATAACTGGAAAAACAATATTTCGCTGCAGAATTAGATTAATGTAAATCAAATTACACAGGGATGTAATATCTTTTTTACAACATTCTAACCAGTTCTGATTCAATTTTCTCCGCATTTTCTGCCTCTTGGAGAACGATGTCATTCCAATGACACAGCAAAATCAATACGATAACATGTAACTCTTAAATTACACAAAGCTCCAAATTTTTTGAGAAACGTTATATCTTTTTAAGGAATTCAGATTTATATTTTCAATTGGAATCAGATATGGGGCATTCTATTTCATGGAAGAAGCTTTGTTTCTACATCATAAAGCCATAACCAATTACCTCACAATCCCGCATTTTCATGTGCCAAAGATATAAAGCTTTGAGGAGCATCAAGAGAAAAAAAGAAATTGCTAGTGAGAAGGGCTCTCTCTTTTTCCCACAATGCACTCTACATCATAGGGCCCTTATTTTTCATTTCAAACCCACTTTATTGTCTGCACCCTCCTTTAATTTGGACCAATCTTAAGTTTTGTTGAATGGGAATGGATACAATACAAAAGAGGGCCATACTGGCCTTACATCACTCACCCAAGTTCACTGTTCAGAAAAAGTAAGGCTTAAACTTCGGGGAAATGTATCTGCTACAGTGTCCAGAAAAATATTTTCCTTAAACCGACCTGGTTACCTAGTTTTGAGTCAAGAAAGCCAACAAGAAGTCTTCTTAGATTTGAACTTGTGACCTAGCTTTTAACTGTAAGTGATCAATTGAAGCTTGTTCATGATTGTTCATAAAAATTAACAAGAGGGCCATTGGCCCTTGGGCGCTCACCTAAGATAAAGGTTTTTTTCTTTCAACAGTCTAATTTCATGTTAAGGTTAGGATTATGATACAAGTGGGCCATACTTACGTACATAGACTATGTACCTGGGGATTCAAAAGTCTAAATTACAAATTCCAAGGCTTTAGGGCAGATTTGAAAGAAGGAATTAACTTTTTTCTCCCTCTGGATCCATGGGTTATAATTTCAGAATAAGAAAGAAGTATGTGAACTGACGCTTCATGCCTATAACCCCCCTCCCAGGGCTCAGCCCCTGGGGACCTGAGGATAATGATTTTAGCTACTTTGTATGAGGTCAAAATACTGATGCTTCATGCAAAATATCAAGGCTCTACGCCTTCTGGGTCAACTGGGATCAGATGTCATTTAAAATCGTTCTTTATTCTATATAAACCCCACCCCCCTCTACGCCTTCTGGGTCAACTGGGATCAGATGTCATTTAAAATCGTTCTTTATTCTATATAAACCCCACCCCCCTGGGGCTCTTCCCTTTGGGACCCGAGGATCATGATTTTAGCTATTTTGAAAGAGGTCAATATACTGATGCTTCTTGCAAAATATCAAGGCTCAAAGCCTTCTGGGTCAGAAGGAGAGGATTTTTAAAGATTATCTTAAAATTTCCCTTTTGTTGCCATGGCAACCAGAGTTTTTAACAGATTTCACTTTTTTAAAGGGGACCACCTAAGGAACATTTCTGCCAAATTTAGTTCAAATTGGCCCAGTAGGGAGGAGACTTGTTTCATATGCTTAAGAACTTGAGTTCTGTACCTCAACTTCTAGAACCTCACAGTTCTTGAACTTTGGTTAATGAACCTATAAAGCTCCAGAACGTGGTTTAAAACCATTGCAAGCTCAAGGACTTAGCACACAATTGAAGCCCTTGCATTTTTCAAATGCTATATTGAAAAATTTAAATAACTTCATTATCACATTAAAAATGTGTGAAGAAACATTTTTGAAGCATTAGTATGACTTTCAAAATTAAAATTACATGACCTATATCATTTTTAAGTTTCAAAAATAAATCTTGTTAACTACTTGGTCACACAATCTTGTAATAAAAGTAGCTAAGTTCTTGATGCAGTTCAAGAACTAGATCTTAAACTGGTTCTGGTTCTGGTACTTTGATCCAAGCTTCTGTTGTCACTGATCATTCAAGCTCCTAAATGATCTGTGTAAACTGTGCTAAAGCCAAACAGAAAATGAAGACTTTGTTTCAAAACAACTGAGCAAAAATTGTCCACTAAGAAGCAAGAGGGCCAAGATAGCCCTAGATCCCTTTCCTTAATTTTCTCTCTCAAGACAACTAATTATGTAATCAATTCGAGGTTGATAAAAATACAGATATTAAGTCAAAATGTTTTGATTTGATGAGAAGAAGATACATATTGATAATAAGGAAATTGACATTAAGGCCCATTTTCCCTTGATATGAGTCAGAATATTTTCATATTCAAAAAGGTTTTTCCTTGTGAGAATTCTTACACTTTCTGGAGCTTGAGGACGATTGAACCAAAATTGTGACCTGTAGAGGGGTAACATGAAATTTGTCACTAATGGGGGCTTTACACTACGTGTTTTTTCATATCTGCTTTTTCATATCTGCTAAAACATACAGTGTAAACCAGTAGATAATGGGCGTTCTGCTAGCAGATCTGCTAAACATACGGAATAGGACATGTTCTATTTCCATCTGCTTTTTCAGACGGAATCGGCCTATCAATTCTCAGATGACCTGCTGATAAGCTGACAAAATAAATAATTACTGGTCAGCACTCTCATTTTGCCTCTTTAATACCAACATTTGTGAAATAAAATTCCTATATTTTATTTGTAATAACCCATTGCCATGTAATGTATTGTTGGTTATTTTTTCCAATCTGCTTTGTTCTTTTTTCATGAAAATGAAGAGACAGAATGCATGGAAATCAGAAAGAGCTGTAAATATTAAAAGGATTGTAATTGTAGCTAAATAAAAAGTTTAAGCTCATTACCTAACAGGAAATATTTAGACTGATATACAGATTAGGATTTTAAAGTTTATGAAAAAGAGAAAAAAGAAAAAAAATTAAGAAGTATCACGAAAGGTAAAAAACGTTTGCTTTTTTCAAGAAAATTTCTCCTTTCCCTCAATGATTCTTCAGGGCAATTCATCCTCAGTACCGCAAATACAGAATCGAGTGTTAAAATATTAAATTAGTTTCTCTCTTTTCGTCATATTTTAACCAGTTCCAAAATAATGACGCTTTTTGACGCTTATCAGGAAAAAAATTAGGCAAACATTGGGTAAAATGAAGAAATCGCTGGCAACTTGCATCAAGTAATTATTCCAATTTCCAAAAATGCTTGAAAAATCTTAGATATCATGAACTTTAAATTGTCGTCTGTATGTCCTATCAAATGGGGCCAATCTAAAAAATCGTCTGCTTATGGACAAACCTTTGATTTCTATGGGCCGGTTAACTTTGAAATGATTCGGAATTATTGTTGTTTTTGTCTGTTTGTCTTTGTTTTTCAATTCGAATGATAGAAACAAATTTTTGTCAATGTTAACATTTGTGACCTGTGACATTAGTAGTGACCATGTGCATAGTACTAAAATTATGGACTGTAATTATGACTGTCCACATTTTGCAGGCTGGTCTGGGGAGAAAGTTTTTTTTTTTTCTCTCACATTTTCTTTGTATAAAATTGTCGTTTCTCTTCACTTTTTTCAATGATGTTTTCTATTGTGATATCAACATAGGTTTACCATTTCTGAAACAATATTTGCATGTATGTTTGTCTGTCTGTGTGTCATACTTGTATGGAAAAAAGAACTGATCCAGCGGAGGTCAATCAGAATTAGACTTCCGAAACTGAAATATGGTAGAGTAGAATTACCCTTTCCACTTCACATGCGGGAATTTCAACCAGGGTTAATCTAGCAACCACTTGATCTTTATTTTCACGCCAGTCGTGGTTATTTTCATATCTTTAGCCTTAAATCATGAAAAGGTGACAAAAAGGTTGTTCATGAAAACTTGAGACTTGGTTAGACGTAGAATACTATATTTTTCAACAAATTTAGGAATGAATCAAAATGATAAAATCTCTCCCTAACATTCCAGTAATGCAATACACTACATGACCTTAGAAATGACTGACTAAGGTCAACTGAAGTAGATATGCTAAAGCATACAGTGTGAACGCAAAAAGCAGATATGCTTAAAGCATATGTGCTTTTTCAGATATGCTAAAACATGTAGTGTAAACGGCCTATAAGGCCCTTTACTAACCCTTGATATTGATTAAAAAAATCACCATATTTAAAAGGTTTCTTCCCTATTACATGTACTATACAAACATTTTCAGAAAGTTTGGGTAAGATAAAGTCAAAATTGTGAACTGTAGAGTGGTAACAGGAAGATTCTCATTATGGCTCCTTTTCCCTTGATACTGGTTGGAACGACGGCATATTAAGGGATGACACTAACTTTGCTTCAGTGGGATCCCACAGGAATCTCTACCTATTACTTCAGGGTTTCCTCCAGATAATCAGGGATCCCTCCTTGTTATACATTAACTCAATCACACGCAATCCTGCCCTTTTGAATTTAAAAAAAAAACTTTGAAAAACATTGTGGAAAAAGAAGAGATCGCTTGTTACAAGCAATTTCTTCATTATCCACAATGTTTTCTACAAAAACAAGCAAACGAAAAAAATCAGGAGCATTAGTTGATACATTAAGATCTATTGTACTGCAATTGAGAAATATCAAAGGATCCTGACAGAATTCCTAGCCTGAGATTGCTGGGGATCCTTCCAATATTCAGGGATCCTCGGGATCCTGGGACACTGTTAGTGTAAACCCCTGCATATTCAATAGGGTTACATCTTCCTTATGACAAAACAATCATATACAGCAAGTTAGAGAAAGACTATGATCAAAATTGTCAGCTGTAGGGTGGTAACACTGATCTATTAATTACACATGATGCAAACTGCACAATCGACAATCACGTATCACACATGCTCATCATGAGCATGTTATGCTCAGGTGAGTTAACGCTTTTATTTGGGTAGTAAAGGTAGGTATGGATGTTTTTTCTATGTCATAGATTTTGATTATTCTTATTCCCTCGTATACTATTTTCATACAATATTCCGAAAAGTATTTTGCTTAAATCTGAGGTCATCAATTTAATAAACAAGGGTATTTCCCTTATAGCCTACATAGGCTGTTAATCTATTTTTAGATTTAGCCGGGACAGTTGCAAATAATATTGGGTCATTCATGCGGTGCGTATAACCGTTGGAATCTCGTATTCAGTTTAAATTTGCTCAAACAACGTTATCAATACATCATCAATACATCATCAGAAGTTATGTTTGCTAGCCTGTCTTCCATTCTGTAGAGATCGGTCAAAAACTGACATAAGCGTTAATACGAATATAGACACTTACCATAGTTTTGTGCTAACCATTTCATGTGACATAATTTAGAACATTGATTGTTTCGCTTGTCAATTTGTTACCTTCTGTTGAGTTTAGGTCATATGCAAATGAAGTCATGCGGTGTCGACAACCAAATTCCATGATATCTAAAACTAAGTTGGAATTCCGCTGAACCTTTCCTATATAACCATAAAAGGCCACTTTAAGCTATCAGATTACCACGAAGATAATGTCAAATATAAGTATTAAGCGTCCGTTTTAGCGTATTTTTTGGCAATTGACAATTTTTCGTATCTAGGTTTCAGAAACATCGATACCTCCCTTTAATTGGTGGCTATGATTTCAAGACTGGTTTCTTACTGTAATTAACAGTAGACAGACTAACTCCAAGAACAGGAGACCTTATTGAAAGGTTTATCTTTTTTTTTATTGCTATCTGAATGGTCTGCTGGTTAAATGACAGCTGCCTCACAGATCATTCTTACTAGCTAAGGCATTCTACTGATCGTATTATGATACAGATATAGTCTTCCAGCTATCTTAACATGAGCATTTAACCCATCCCATCACAATGATGCTTTTTGACACCTCTTAAGAAAAACAATTGCAAAAACATTGTATAAGATTAAGAAATTGCTCGCAACAAGCAACTTTCTTCATTTTCCACAATGTTTTTTTATCCATAAAGTTGAAAAAATATAACATTTCATACACTTTTTATTGTCATCTGCAACTCCTTTGAATTTGGACCAGTCTAAAAATTTTCATCTGGTAATTCGTTAAAGAAGTTGGTCCTTTTTTAAAAAAACATTCAGCCAGCGGAGTTAAAAACCTTGAAAAGATTTTAATCCTTTGGGAAGTCTACTCTATGGCAATATGGTGTACTTTCATCCTTTAACATATTACCAGATGGGAAATACAATACAAAGTTCATGAAATTTTATATTTTCTTATCTTTCTGGTTAAAAACATTGTTGAAAACAAAGAAATTGCTTGTTGCAAGCACTTTCTGCATTTTCCACAATGTATTCCCAAATGTGTCAAAAGCGTCATTATATGGGAATAGGTTAAGAACCCTCCCTCAGAGTCCTAGTTAACCATTTCCTGTTCAAATACGGGATTTTACATTCCTGTGGATTCTATACTCAAGAAAACATTGTGGAAAAAGAAGAAATTACTTGTAGCAAGCAATTTCTCCTTTTTCCACAATATTTTCTACCACATATGATGGTTTCATTTCAAATGGCATCCAGTTTACATTGTCGACTGCAACCTCTTTCACTTTGGACTAGTCTAAAATTTCCAAAAACAGGAAAGGATTAAGGGAAAATGACCACAATTTTTATCTGTTGTTTATCTCATGAGAACAATTCCAATCTGTATCCAAAACATAGGACTTGAGACTATGATGAAACTGGCCGTAATTGGTATTTCAGATTTAAATATTTCACCACTACTGCCATAAATCTATATTGTAGGTGCTTATTTGAATCGTCTCGACAAGACAATTCAAGTGAGTACCCACAATATAGGGTTCCATTTAGAAATAAGGGTTTTAAAACGTTGTTATCTCCTCTTATCTAGACCTCCGATGAAATTTTAAGGTTTTGAATATGAAATCGGTCCTTCTATCTGCAGCCCCGCTGCTTTACACTGTTATCCTGTAGCCTTTATTTTTCCAAGGAAACTCAAGCCGTTAAAAGCATGTCGCAATTAAGTCACAATGGAAGGAAGAAGCCTCACCTTATTCCACCAAAACCATTTTATTATCAGCTTGACAACATAAATTCCTAAAGACTTCCTAATGCAGTTAGGATTGGTTTGTAGATCCATAGCATAAGGAATTCAATTTCTATTACACACTTACCATTTGGAAAAATTATAAAATTCAAGTAATGCATTTGAATTTCCAAACATTTTTCCACTTTAAACCTGTTCCTGTTTTGGCAGGAGGTATAGACAAGAATCCGTCTACACATATGTGCAGTCTGATCTTAGTCTACACCACCTGCTTGTCCTTTTCAAACCAGACTTGTTTACAAGGAAATATTAACCGTCGTCATGCTGAACTCGGAATATTCCGGGTTTGGCAGGAGGTGTAGACCAAGATCAGCCTGCACATAAGTGCAGTCTGATCTTAGTCTACACCTCCTGCTTGTCCTTTTCCTGCCAGAGTTGTTTATGAAATTGATTTCTAGAAGAAATATTGATTTTTGAACAACAAGTTCTATCAATGCTTTCAGCCCTTTGATTTTAAAGCATTTCAATAAGGTAATTTACACAGCATGACAAGGCTTAACCTAAAATTGGTGCTTCCAGTCCTTTGATTTTAAATAAAATCTGTAGAGGATTTATAACTCAGCATGACATTGGTTAAAAGTCCAACTCTCCAAGCCTTAACCCATTCCAACATGATAAAATTTAGGACTGGTCTAAATTGGAAGAAGCTGCCAAGTGATTTTTAAATCCATTAAATAACCCTTGTCATGTTGAGCCCGGAATATTCCTGTTTTGGCAGGAGGTATAGACAAAGATCAGCCTGCACATATGTGCAGTCTGATCTTAGTCTACACCACCTGAATGTCCCTATTAAGCCAGAATTAATCATAGTCTGAATTTTAAATAAATATTAATCCACAACTAGTATTTCTAGCACTTTCAGCCTTTTGATTTTAACCCTTGTCATGCTGAACCCGGAATATTCTGTTTTGGCAGGTGGTATAGACAAAGATAAAGATAAGCTTGTACATAAGTGCAGTCTGATCTTGGTCTACACCTCCTGCTTGTACTTTTCCTGTCAGAGAAGGTATGAAATCGATTTTCAAAAGAAATATTGATTATTGAACAAGTACTTTTAGTGCCCTCAATCCTTTGATTCTAATGCAATTCCGTAAGAGATTTTATGCAGCATGACAAGGGTTAACCCATTCCCACTTGAGAAAATTTCAGACCAGTCCAAATTCAAAGAATTTGCAGACGACAATTTTAAGTTGATGAAATCTTTAAAATCTTTGTCTTTTGGTTCAGAAAACATTGTGGATAATGAAGAAATTGCTTGTAACAAGCAATTTCTTCATTTTCCACAATGTTTTCCAAAGCTTTTATATTGAAAGGCGTTTCAAAGCGTCACTGTGTGGGAATGGGTTAATACCATTCATCAGAGGATTTTATTCAGCATGACAAGGGTTAATGCAGAGGAAATGCTCCAGACAAGAAATAGACACATTCACTATCCAACCTACTTACAAACGCACACATGCACACACGGACAATGCTAACTCTATATATTATGCCTTTTGGCATTACATAGCAGGGGCATAAAAACAAACAAAAACAGAACTATTCATTCATGAAGTTGCAATGCCTTATTCGTTATTGAAGACTATTTATTTCTTGTGTAAAAGATGAACAAAGCTTCCGAACTAATTAAACATTACAACACATGGGACATCTAACATCCATCAACATCTAAAACTGTCTAGCCAATAGTCCCTAGATGATCGATGAAGTATATCAAACCTTTTTTTTTCTTCAAAAAAAGTTGTACTCTAGAAAAATACTATTCAAAGTAGACGACAATGATTGTCCTATATTGCTTGCCTGAGTATGATAGCTCCAGGCTTAACTGAGTTTGAGAAGGTTTTTAGAGATTTCCATCTTGATCACTTTGTACAATATTGAATTTTATAACAATTATGGTTCTGGTTGCAAGCAAAAATATTTTGAAAATTACTAGGCCTGAAATTTTGAAGGACAAGCGAAGATTTCTTTATGTTTTTCTCATATTCAACAACAAGTGACTAATCTTAACCCTTGTCATGCTGAACCCGGAATATTCCGGTTTTGGCAGGAGGTGTAGACTAAGATCGGACTGCACTTATGTGCAGGCTGATCTTAGTCTACACCTCCTGCTTGAACTTTTCCTGTCAGAGTTGTTTATGTAGTTGATTTCTAAAAAAAAATATTGATTTTTGAACAAGTTCTACCAGTGCTTTCAGCCCTTTGATTTGACCGCAATTCAGTAAGTTGATTTATACAGCATGACAAGGGTTAAGCCTTATCATGCTGAACGCAGCAGATACCAGTTTTGGCAGGTGGCGCAGACAAAGATCAGCCTGCACATAAGTCTGATCTTGGTCTACACCTCCTGTTTTTACTTTTCCTGCCAGAGGTGTTAGTGAAATTGATTTTCAAAAGAAATTTTGTTGACTGAACAACAAGTACTACAAGTCCTTTCAGCCCGTTGATTTTTCTGCAATTCCAAAATGGATTTTATACAGCATGACAAGGGTTAATCTTAGAATGACAGTTCAAAATTACCTTTACCGGCATAAGGCAATTGAACAATTGCGGCAGTCAATCAAATAATCAGTTAACCAATGAAATCACTCATTCAGACTGGAAGTACACTTTGACATATTGGCCACCTTTCATGTGAAGCATTTTTGTTCGTTTTTGCCAACCAACTATGCTACTTTTTCTGTAGCATGCTACAAACCATGAATTTGCAAATTAACGCTGTTCGACCCATTCCCACACAACTAAATTTTAAACACCCAAATTAAAAGAAGCTTCAGGCAACAATTTCAGATTGATGGAATTTCGAATACTTTCGTCTTCTTGGATAGAAAAAATTGTAGAAAATGAAGAAATTGCTTGATACAAGCAATTTCTTCATTTTCAACAATGTTTTCCAAAGTTTTTTTCTTGAAGGGGCGTAAAAAGGAGGGCTGGTGTGGGAATGGGTTCAAATCGGAGTAGAACTTCCAGTCAAAGTCAATTTGGGGGCCAATGGAGTAATTGACAAATCGCTACTGTCAATCAAGGAATCAACCGACCAATCAAATCACTTATCCAACCCACCTGAGCTTACAACTCCGACATTTGCCGCCATTTTGGTTAGTTTTTTTTGTTGGTTTGGCGACTTAAACATTGTAACTACAGCTCATTCAAGCTGTAGTTATGATGTTAAAGTCACCAAACAACTATTCTATTTTTTTGTTGAATGCTATTGGCCATAGATTTTGCAAAATAACCCCGTTTAAAATGGAAGTGGGACATGCTGTCAGAGTCGGTGGGTGTGGCCAATGAAGAAAGCAGGAGGGGCCAGCGATTGGTCAGTTGGGGAGCCAACGGAGTAATTGGGCACCAGTCAATTCTACACACAAAGCGTGAATACTCAAGATCAGAATCTTCGAAGATTTTCTCTTTGTTTCTTATTCAAAATACAGGATCTGACAACAAAGAGGTTGTAGACGACAATGAAAATTCGATGCAATTTGAAATTAAACCATCCTAAGTGGTAGAAAATATTTAGGGAAAAGAAGAAATTACTTGCTACAAGCAATTTCTTCTTTTTCCACAATGTTTTCTCAAATATAAAATCACATTTACATAAAATTTCGGGCTTGTACAGGAAAGGGTTAATTTCATCTCTAGAGGGCAATACATTTTGAGGTATTTTGGTAGAGGACCATAACCCATAATCAGACGGCAAATTTCAGACTTGTCCAGGTGTGAAAGGAGTTCCAGACAACAATTTGTAGTCTATAACTTTAGAGCCGCCGTCAAAGCGCAGTCGGTAGCAAACAGACTCCTAGTGTTCTATAATGGGATGTCATGGGTTCAATCCCCAGCAGCGGCAATTATCCTTTCCGACATTTGTCTCCCACCAATGGTTGGATAATCGTAAACCTAAGTGGGATAGCAGCTGGAGGCTAGGAAAGGATGTAGTGGTAGTACTGGTGTGAGAAATACCAGTAATCCATTGTTACATGCTCCAGCCGCCGTGATATGACAGAAACACTGTTAAAAGTGGCATCAAACCCTATCAATCATGAAATTTTAGATTTTTTTCAACTTTCTGGTTAGAAAACATTGTGTAAAATGAAGCAATTGCTGTTGCAAGCAAAATCTTTTATTTAACAGTTACCATGTTGTCCCAACTGTTTTTCCTGAGGAGAGTCAAAAAGCGTCATTATGAGGGAACGGGTTAAGGTAATGCTTATAATATTAGTTTTCATAGTTTAAGAAAATTTTCTTAAGATTTCCCTATTTATTTATTTAATAAATCCAGAATTCCACAACATAGGAGCTTCTTTTTTCGTCAAAGATTTATAATTTAAAGTATTTTGCTAGATACCACAAGCAACATATCAAAGCTTCAAAGGCCCTGTAGTATAGGAAAAAAGATTTTTAACAATATCCATTTCTATGTAAAAATCCAACAACAAGGGCTTAACCCTTTCCCATTTTTTGACAATTGAGACTGGTCGAAATTGAAAGAAGTTGTAGACGACAATGAAAATTGAATGCAATTTGAAATGAAACCATCCTATGCAGCAGAGAATATTGAGGGAAAGGGAGAAATTACTTGTTACAAGCAGTTTCATCTATTTCCACAATGTTTTCTCAAGTATAAAATCAAAGATACGTTAAAACCCGGGTTTGTACAGGAAAGAGTTAAATTGTCATGATAGAGTTATTCTTTCAAGTGTTTTGGATGAGGGTCAGTATTTGATGATATATATCAAATATCAAATTTCTAAGCCTTATGATTTGGAAAAATTTTTTTTTATAGATTTCCTTGAAACACAAGCCTATACCAGTTAACAAATGGCAAAATTTTAGACTGGTCCAAATTGAATTGATTGATTGAATGGGGTAGGTCCAAACTGAAAGGCTTTGCAGAATACAATTGAAAGCCTATGAAATTCTTATTTTTTCATTTCTAGGGTAGAAAACATTGTGGATAATAAAGAAATTGCACGCAACAAGCAATCTTTTCATTTTCCACAATGTTTTCCAAAGCTTTTTTTCTTGTGAGTGTCTAAAAAAGTCATTGTGTATGAATAGGTTAATTAGACAGTAAACCATGTTTAACAGCCCCTTTAGATAAGTCATGGGCATAGCACTCTAATACAGGTTCATGCTTTGTATTAATGAATTTCACATTGCACTTCAAAAGTGCCAAATAGGATAGAAGCAATTACAACCAATTTCTCCTTTTCCCTAAAAGTTTTCCATGACTATTTTTTCAGGGCTTCAGACAGCCTCAATGTAAAGTAATGGGCTAGGCTTTAAGGCAATACCTATATAGACACTGCCTAATTTCTTTAAACATGGAATCCATACAACCACACAGTGGAATTCAATACTCACTGAGGATATTTTTGGGACACTTTGTGTGAAGAAACGTCTCAGAGCATGGAATAATTCTTCCGAGAAAATCAATTTTTAAGTAAACGGTACCACCGAAAGTGTTGAATAACAGTATCCAATTTGTAGACTACTGAGTTTAGCCTGGAGGTATTGTCCAAAATAAGAAAATCGTAGAATTATTTCTCTAAAATTCACAAGGTCCATCCTTGGGGCACTAGCCAAGAGTAAATCCAGAATTAATTTTTTTTGGTCCCATAACCACACCACAATACTTTTGACTGGTCCAAATTGAAAGGATTGATTGATTGATTGAATGGGGTTTAACGCCGCTTTTAACAGTATTTCAGTCATATCGCGGCGGCTGGAGCACCTAACAATGGATTCCTGGTATTTCTCACACCAGTACTACCACTACATCCTTTCCTAGCCTCCAGCTGCTATCCCACTTAGGTTTACGATTATCAACCCATTGGTGAGAGACAATTGTCGGAAAGAATATTTGCCGCCAAAATAAGAAAATCGTAGAATTATTTCTCTAAAATTCACAAGGTCCATCCTTGGGGCACTAGCCAAGAGTAAATCCAGAATTAATTTTTTTTGGTCCCATAACCACACCACAATACTTTTGACTGGTCCAAATTGAAAGGAATTGCAGATTGCAGTTTAACATTTACATAATTTCAAATTAGTTCAAATTTCTGGGTAGAAATCATTGTGGAAATAGAAAAGATTGCTTGTTGCAAGCAATTTCTTAACAAGCAATTTCTCCATTTTCCACAATGTTTACCCATTTGTTTTTCTTTGGGGCGTCAATAAGCATTACTGTGTGGAAATGGGTTAACCAATGATACTAAGTAATTTCTCCTTTACTTATGATGCCATTTACCCTGAACCCATTCCCAAATTACAAAACTTCAGACTGGTCTAAATTCAAAGAACAACAATCTAAAGTTGATAGCATCTTAAATATCTATGTCTTTCTTGGTAGAAAACAGTGTAGAAAATGGATTTTTCATGCATTGTTTTCCTGACCACTTTTCTTTCGACTCGTAGTAAAGTAGGATTGCACGATATTGGGTTAAAAATACCTTCCAATTCATATAAACTCAGAATTAGGGTAACATCCATTCCCATCAAAAAAATTCAAAACATTCAAAATTCAAAGAAATTACCGACGACAATCCTTAGTTGTTGAAATCTTATTGATTTTTGAAGTTGGGAATGTTGTGGATAATAAAGAATTAGCTTTTAATAAATAATTTCTTCATTGTCTGTGATGATTTCCAATTCTTTTTTCTTTAGGGCGTCAAAATGCATTATTGTGTGAGAATGGTTTCATGGGTTATCAAGCTATTTCTTCAATAGTTTTTCACGATAATTCTTTAACCCATTCCAACACGGCAAAATTTTAGACTGGTTCAAATTGAAAGAAGCTGCAGACGACAATTTCAAGTTGATGGAATTTTGAATTTTTTCGTCTTTTTGGATAGAAAACATTGTGGATAATGAAGAAATTGCTTGTATCAAGCAATTTCTTCATTTTCCACAATGTATTCAAACGCTTTTTTCTTGAGGGGCTGAAAAGGAGGAATTGAGTTGGAATGGGTTAAACCCTTTTCTAGTGGGTAAAAAGGCTGGATTCTGGGTGAATAGGTTAATTTCTTTTACTTTGGACCAGTCTAAAAGTTTGTTTTAAAGAGGTAATATTGTGTGTAATTTCTCTCAATGTTGACCAGTCCAGAATTTTGAAGTAGAGAGGTAACATGGTTTATAATTTCTCTGAACTTGGACCAGCATGAAAGGACCTGGTTCACTAAGTACCAAAAATCGCCCAACGTCAAAACTTCTTTATTATTCCAAAATATTACATGCACTGTATATTCTTCCCAGCGAAAGTTTTATTTCCTAAAAAAATACCATGAATTTAAAAAAAAAATGGTTAAACATACCACCATAACGCGCAAAAACGGTGCGTTTTTTGACGTCGAAAAAATGTCGTTAAATGCATTTTCTTGCATTGGTTATTTAGACTTAATGGAGACATACCATGCATCCCATATTATCCAGGACAGTACAGGACAGGTTAGTCTGTCCCGGCATCTGGCATAATTTTAAACTGTCCTGTGAATTCGAAAAAATACACGTGGCCAAACTTGCGTAAAATGTTGCTTATTGATTGCATCTAACACCCACCTACCACTTTAACGACGACTTTTACAGCTCCATTGATAGTGATGCACATGAAGCCCTAATCATGGCTGACTTCTTTGGTAAACGTTGTCTGCTTTCACTAAAACATGATGCCCTTTTCCCTACATTTGCATTGACTATCTATTGCAATATATCTGAGAGTATCCACTTTCAAATGCACCATATTTAGCATTGATGAAGAGAACTTATTTTCAAACATTTTACGGTATTTGTTCAGTCAATTTTTTTTCGTTTGTTTGAATGGGGTTTAACGCCGATTTTAACAATTTTTGAGTCATATCACGGCGGCTGGAGCACTTAACCATGGATTAATAGTATTTCTCGCACCAGTACCACCATTACACCCTTTACTAGCCTCCAGCTGCTTTTTCACTTAGGTTAAGGATTATCCACCCATTGCTGAGTGACAAAAGTCGGAAAGGATATGTGACATTGCCATGGATCGAACCCATGACACACCCATGATAGACTGGTACCACTGTCGACTTTAACAAAGCTTTCTTAAAGTCGACGATGGTACCAGTCTAACACCCACGATTGAAGATTGGGAGTCTGATGCGTTACCAGCTGCGCTATGACGACAGCTTTGTTCTGTCAATATTCTTTTATTTTGGGCACAAGATTATCTTAACTATAGCTTAATTTAGCTGTAGTTACAGTTATTTCAAGACCTATTGGTGATTTGCAGTACATCTTATGAACAAGTGAGTGTCCCTGATTTAATTAACTTTCAACACAAATACCCATTTGAAACCAGGTTTGAAATTTGTAGAAAAAATGAATTTGCGATGATAATAGACATATGACGTTTTCTTACAGCGTTTCATCCTCAGTAAGCAATGAAACCAATGATTTGAAATAATCAATGAAATTCTGAAATTGCATTTAATTAATTTATGATTGGAAATAGTTAAAGATACTGCTATAACGATATTGTTAGTTCAGTCATTTAAATTAAACGGAAAATACATGTACTTCATGGGTAGAGAATAAATCTAGGTTATATATAGTTCCTATTAATGAATCATAAAATGACTAAACTTAACAAATTGATGTTTCAGCGCAAAACAGTTGTGACTGTCTATATGTTTATAAGCTCTCATCGGTCTCTTAGATGTATGTCACGACCCTGAGCTCCCATAGGGTAGAATGGGCTGACCCGACATTTTTGTGATGTCTGCTCTGCTTCTTATATCATCAGAGAAATTTTTGGCACATTTGTTGAAAGAAAAAACGAACTAGACATTGTCGCAAAGCGGACTAATACCCCCCAACAGTGCTTGTCAATATACAAGTGCTATCCGCCAAAGGGCCGTAACAAAAAATGGACTTTTTAATTAAAGGGCCATAACTCCGTCAAAAATTAATGAACCATAACCGAAATAGGTTATGCACATGTCTAACTTATACCGATTGTTTCTGTGAAAATTGAATCAACTCCGTCCAATGGTTGCTGAGAAATTGAGCGGACACTTTTTTTCACCAAAGGGCCGTAGCTCCGTCAAAGATCAATGGACCGTTACCAAAATAGAATATTCACATCTCTGCTTGACACTGATTATAACAGTGAAGTTTGAATCAAGTCCGTCCAATGATTGCCCAGAAATTGAGCGGACACGAAAAAGCTACAGAAGGACGGACCGACCAACAGACTGACCGACAAGCTGACCCCTATATATCCAACAAACATATTTTATGGGGGTATGATGACTTTCAATCTTTGATCTCTATTAAAGCTAAATCACCGATCTCAAAACCAGAACTTTGGGTAAGTAATTTAGGTAAAAGTAAGTGACAATTTTAACTCAATTCACTCTATTCAACTTTATAAAATTGATCTATTAATCGGCTGAAATTCTGAAATGAATAGAAAACAAAAATCAAAATTTGTATGTTCTTTTTTTTTTTTGGGGGGGGGGGGGTCAGGTACAAATATTACATTAATTACTGAAATTTTAGTCCAATGCCCCGATATTGCATAACTACTGATTTTTTTTGGGAGAAAATCAAACAAACAAACAAAAGAACTGGTTACCAGATTTCAGTTACTTCATATCAAAAGCTTGACTGTTTTACAGGAATCTCGAAACTATATATAAATCAAACATGAAAAATCCTATTATCATGATCAGTGGAAAATGTTTAACCTAAGCATCTAAAAGTCTAGTTTTAAAATACAAACATTTTTTTACATTCAATTTGTTGGTGCATCATATCATTACATGAGAGCATAAAACTATCTACAGATCCACCTAGAAAACCCGTGAACATTTTGGCGGAATTGGCGAAGCGCGGCTGTCAATAATAATCGATTGAACAATCAAATCATTTCTAATGTCTAAAACTATTTTTTCATCTTCTTATCGTTGAAGCCCCCCATTCAATCAATAAAGGTGGCATATGTATTTGAGTACTAAGTTTCAATATTTGTTAAAAAGCGTAGGAAGCAGAAAAAATGTCGACCAGAATCCAGACTTCATTTACTTGCTTTCTTTAAAATCAAACAATTTCAGTCTATTTGAATATCAAAAAAAAAAATTCTCATCTAACACCAAAAGCAAAGAAATTAGTATGATTAGAAATATAGTAAAATCCTCACTCAAAAAAATGAAATAAAATCAAAACGAAAAAAAAAAGTAATTTCAATAGGCGCCACTGTGCTTCGAACTCGCGAACTTTGGGTTACAAGGTCTGTGACTTACCTCAACGCCACGGGGGCGATTGAAGGTAGACGTAGTAAGTTGTTATTAGAAGATAAAACATTCATGTCTAAAAATAGACGCTGTCATTCGACAACACTAATAACAAAAAGTTTTTCCCTCATTTACTGACAAAAACGACTAGTGATACATTTCTTATAAAAAATGACCAATGCTATACCATTATTTGTAATTTAAGAGCCAATTGTTCATGTTTGATAGTATTCTAAAGGGGTTTTATGATCTTATAAGATGGAGAGCATTCAGTCCAAAAGACCGGATTATCGTAAATAAAGCCCTATCTTACGTCTTTTTGGTATATTCAAATGATATACAGAAAAGTATTCAAGTAGACATTGATTTTTTTAAGTTGTAAAACTTGATATTTTGGGGAATACATAAGTCCATTATCTGCTTTGGATACAGACTAAACTCGTACCCTAAAAACTTCGTGCACGATTTTGAAATATCGTGATTTAATAATATTTTTGGAAAGTTTTATGGTGAAATAGAAAAATTACAAATAAAATAGTCTTGTAATATAAAAGCTTGTGATTAATAGTTTGACAAATTAAGCATTTCACCATGATTCTGCCCAAGTTCTGCTGTCTTAATGGATTTTTGACGTTATACGTCGGATTCATAGCTCAAACCTTTCCTTCATATTTTTTAAAAATTGTATTGTGGAAGCATTCGTGTACCATAACCAAACGTATATCATTTTGTTTATTTTTTAATTCTTGATGTATATTAATTGTTAAGTGTTGGTACATGGATGCTTTGATAGTTAATTTGTATGGAAAACCAAGAAAAATGGCGAAATTTAATAGTTTTCTTTAAGAATGGGGTCTGAAACAGGTGAATATTAATATATGTGTACATACTTGTATTACATATAATGGCATTTTCACAAAGTTTCAAACTTGTTTAAGGGAAAAAACACCAATTAAAATCATTTTAGTAAGTTTTATTTTTTTCAAATTTTTTGGGCAAAATAACAGGGTTAGCGAACTATCGCCTTTCCTTAAAAAGAGGTCATTTTTTTAATTTTTTTTCCAATTTGGGCTAGTTCAGAATTATGTTGTAGAGGTAGCATTGTCTATAATTCCCCTCAATTTGAACCAGTCTAGAACTGTGTTGTAGAGAGGTATTTGTTTGACTGCTATGTATTTTTTCTTCCTCATTTTCGTTCAAATAGTGTAGTGTTATTGCAACCAATTCCGAGCAGTATAGGATTAATCGTAACGAGAATAACATCACAAGAATGATGGGTAATAGTACTTACGTATCCTTCGGGTGATATAACACTGTCTGGTTCTTTTCCATGTCAATGACGCATTTTGTCCCCAACGCGATTTCTGAAAGAAAATAAATCAAAGTTAACTCTCATTTTGTAAAACTCATCAAAGTATCTTTGACCCAAGGATAACCCATTACCAGAAGCAAAATTTTAGACTACTCCAAACTAAAAGAAGTTGTAGCCTACAATTATATTTTAAACAAATCTTGGTCTTATTAACATTAAAAAAAATTGAAGACAATCAATCAATCACTTGTTACAAGCATTTTCTTTGATTTCTACAAGAAAGGGGGGGGGTTATAAGAAAGTATGGGAATGGGTTAGCCCAATACCAGACAACAAAATATAAAACTGGTCTAAATTGAAAGAAGTTGCAGATGAAAAGTTTTGGCTTTTTTGGATTTTTAAAAATCTTTGTCATTTGGAGTAGAACACATGGAAAATGAAGATTTTTGAAATTGCACCGACTTGAAATTGTTGTCTATTACTTCTTACAATTCTGACAAGTCTAAAATTTTGTGGTCGGGGAAAATTGTGTATTGGCATAATTATCATTTTTGAAGCAAATAAAGACATGCTGCTTAAACCCATTCCAACATAGTGACACTCCTAAACGCCGCTCAATATGAAAGCTTTGGAAAACATTGTGGAGAATGAAGAAATTGCTAGTAACAAGCAATTTCTTCATTATCGACAATGCTTTCTGAACCATGACAAAGATTTTAAAGATTTTATCAACTTTAAATTGTCGTCTGTAACTTCTTTGAATTTGGACCGGTCTAAAATTTTCTTGTGTGGGAATGGGTTAACTGGAAGTTGCAGATAACAATATGAAGCTGGTGATTTTTTAAGTCATTTGGGAATAAAACATTGCAGATAATGAAGAAATTGCTGGTAATTATTCCTAACATTTACAATATTTTTTTCTATTTTTTTCTTCAGAGGCATAAAAAGCTTTTGTGTTGAATGGGTCAACACATTCCCACACAATCCTGCTTTTTTACATTTGAAAAAGATTGTGGATATTGAAGGAATTGATAATAACAAGCAATTTCCGCTTAATCCACAATGTTTTCTTACCTAAAAGGTGATTGTTTTGAAATTCAATCGCATAAAAATTGTGGTCTGCAAATTCTTTGAATTTAGACCAGTCTACAATTCAGTTGTCTAGTAATAGGTTCTATCTCAGTTTTATCTGGTTTTTCTCACCTCATAATTTATTATGTCCCATTAAAATTTTTGAGTGCAAAGTTGAAGGTATTTCAATTCAAATTTTAGTCTGGTCCAAATTGAGAGGAGTTGCAGTTTTAGATTTCTCAACTTTCTGAATAGAAAACATTGTGTAAATGGGAGAAATTGCTTGTTACAAACAATGTCTTCATTTTAGACAATGTTTTCCGAATCACTTTTCTTAGAGGTGCCACATTAAAGCGTCACTGTCTGGGAATGGGATAAGTTATAGAACAGAGTCTAAAAACATTTTGACAAAATATCAAGAAATTTTAGTCTTCAATATAGAGTCATACAAAGTACATGTAATACATAATTGATCCCTCTTGAATACACACAAGATATTTCTAGGATTTGATCTAGTGACCTACTTTTTTACCCAAGGTGACCAAAAAATCTGATATAGTGATATATGATTCAGACAAACATTCTGACCAAATTTCAAGACATTTGAAATGTGGACTCTAGAGTATACAAAGTATTCCTAAGATATGACCTAGTGACTTACTTTGTGACCTTATCTAACCCAACATCTACCTTGACCAAGATATTACAAAGACAAATATTCTGACCTAGTTTCAAGACATTTGAGGCAAAAATATGCACTCTTGAGAGCATACAACAATATAACCTAGTCACCTATTTTTTGACCCCAAATCAAACTTGTCTTATATTTCATAAAGACAAACATTTTGACTAATTTTTAAGATATTTGAGCTAGAAAGTCAACAAAAGATGTTTTCATGGGAAGGTGATGGATGCCTGACACAGCTAGATAGCCTATCTCATTTTTTTCCATCTATTTTTATTAATCATTTCACGACCAAAATTTTAGACTGGTCCAAATTGAAAGGAGTTATAGACGACATTTCAATTTTCTTTAAAATTGGGAAAATAAGTTCCGAATAAGGTAGAAAACACAGTGAGAATTTCTTCAGGCCGTCTAAAGGCTGTATTTTGAGGTAATTGATTAATCAAAATAATGTACTATTATGAAGGATCGGGAGCTTATTGTTTTACCGTTGTCCGTCTGTCTGCACAAAACTTAACAAAAATACTTAACATTGCCATTTACTACAAGCCTATTCAAGATGCAATGCTCACATTAGGCATGATGATACATCTCCATAATACGCATCTCCTCATGTCAAGGTAAAGGTCATGTGTTAAGATCAAGGTCACATACCAAGGTCAAATGTTTAGTCTTGTTGCGGGGGCATTGTGTTTCACAAACATATCTTACTTTACCTGACTTTTACTTTTTGATGGACGTCTTCAACATCCATCAGTGTTACCAGTTTGGAAAATCCAATAAGATATTATTACTAAGGTAGAAGAGAAGAAGTGTCTAATTAGGATCAATTTATTATTTTTCAAAATCTTTCTCCTCCAAACAGCTGTACATTTTGAAAATGGCGTATTACAAGGATTCTATATAATTCATATAAGTGTAAAGACTCTTCTTAAATACGAAAACATCTATCAATATTCCGCTTAGAGTAGATGCAGCCACAGTTTCAATAACACACAGTCTTTCAATTATATAATTACTTAGATCACAGCATATTAGCTGTATACCCCTGGAATGATAAGCTATACAGTAACATATGTTCAAAGAAGTCCCTTGGATGTTTCTAATTATTTTGAATTAGCCTTTTTAACCATTACCACACTACAAAATTTTGTACTTTTCCAAATTGACAGAAGTTACAGACAGCATGTCAAATCACTTTGAAATTGATAACTAAGGCCCAGATAGGTAAAAAAATTCTAATATAAGGAGAAACAGCTTGTTTCAAGCAATTTCCCCTTTTTTCGCAATGTTTTCTTTCATGCAATTCTTCAGGGGCATACAAAGTGTGCTTGGGTTAAGCTACTGCTGGGTCGCAGAAGTTTTAAAAGATATACAGAATCTCTCATTTTGTTTCTTATAAGAAACAATTCTCAATGAATATTTCTAATCTAATAATGTCCAAGTTTCTTAAATGATATAGAATTACTTTACTGTCATTGGAAAAGGATCATCGCGTAAAATTAATCAAAGCCCTGATGGGCCTGAGAATTGCCATAACAGATAGATTGTTTGGTATTGGCATTAACATCAGGCTGTCAGCCTTTGATCACTTGAGATCAATTTCCATGGAGCAGATTAATCCATGTCAATTCTATTAAATGAAGATGGGTCTTTTTTCATTTGATTGATCCATTCCCACACAATCACACCTTTTCATACCCCTTAAGAAAAGCAATTGGGAAACGTTTTAAAGGAAGAAATTACTTGTAACAAGTAATTTCTTCATTATATCAATATTTTCTAACAAAAAAGTAAGAAAAAAATCTAAAATTCATAAACTTCAAATTTTCGTCTTCAACTCCTTCTATTTTCAACCAGTCTAAACTATTTCTGTGTGGTAATGGGTTAAAAAGGGGTATTACAGTGTCAACGAACAATCTTCAAGTTACATCATGGTAAAGTTCACCTATTGCCTTTCAGGCTGCGGCAAATGTGCAGTGATAGGCATTGGGTCCTGGGTTAGATCCACTGCCAAGGCAGATATCGTTTCAGACATTTGTCTCCCACCAATGTGTGGATACTCATTAACCTTTAGTCAGATGAGCAGCTGTAGATTCTGAAAGAATGTAGTGGTATTACCAGTGTGGGAAATACCCAGGAGTCTGACACGCTCAGGCCTTTTTTCTAGAAATTGGGAAGAGGCCTTAGCCTGTTCGTTTTGGGAAATTTTGCCCATTTATCAGAAGAATTTGGAAGCTCAAGTTTAATAAAAGAAAGTAATAAAAGTAAGATTCATGCATCATTTTCAAGATTCAATGATAAATAACTATATTTAAGGGTCTTAACAGTAATAAAATGACATGGATGCAAATTTCGATTGTGAAAAACAAAGGTGGAAAGGCCCATGCTTGGGACCATTATGGGACTATTCTGGCTTTGTAAAGGAAGGCGGAAACATTGATAAAAAGAGAGTCGCCTATAAACTATGCTATCTATACAGATAAACATAGAAAATAAACAAGCTAACATTTACCGATAGTATCTTGATATATCGCGAATGACTTCTGACGATAGTGATAGTATCACAAAATCAATACTGTGATAGTAAAACTATCACTATAGTGATTTTCTTAGCCGATAGTCAGCCCTAATTTACATTAGTATACTGGTAAGAGGGTAAAGGAGCAAAATTAGCTCTAAATTCCTTGGGACTAGTTTTTGTTTAAGTGTTTTAAGTAAAGTCAGATAAAAATCATTTTTTGATTTGTTATAAGCTCCAGCTTCCTTACATGCTCAGAGTTCTGCCAAGCTTTTAACCTTAGAGGGCCACTGGCCCATCTAAGCCAATAATAAGGGGCCACTTTACCAAAACATGGGGCCACTATATTATGAGGTCGGATATATGATGTGAACCCAATCAATGAGAAGAAATCTCAAGGGCTTTCTTCTCATTTCAAAATAAACAATATATTGAATTAAAGATATGGTTTTGAGCTGTTGATGAATTATTTTTCTTGTGCTTAATACAAAGAGAACAAGTCATTGAGTTTTTACTTGAATCATGAGATAGCCACGAAAAGTCCGAGAGCCATTAATATTGGAACTGTTTTTCGTAGCTTGATTTAGCTGTTTCGCGCCCGGATTCTGATTGAGATTCGGCCGATTTTGAAGCCCCGGTTCATTTGGCTGATCATGGGCACCAGTTCGTTCTCTCTTTGGCTAAAGAAGCTTAAGATTGTTTTTGTTTTCTTTTTTCTGTCATCACGGCGACACAAAACAGCGAGTTTATGATGCAGCAGGAATATTTTGTTACGTCAAAATTAAATTTGTTATTTTTATTACAACGCTATTGATTAGCTGATATGACCATAAACAGAATTTACAGTGCACAGTAAACCAATCAGAGCAACATTTTCAATCAATATTAACGCTCTGAATTACCAAGGGAAACCCCGGAAGTAAATAAAACCCCAAACATCCGCTGATTCATCCCAAGGTATCTTCGTACATACGGATCACGGTTCGTAATTTTAACGCGCCGGTCGGCCCCCCGGACATATTTTTTAGGGGCCATCTGTAATTTTTCTGCGCCGATCCCGCAATGGCGCGCCCTTGGCAGAACTCTGCATGCTTAATAATTGAGGTGAAGAGGTGACACTTTACCTAAATTGTGGCTTTAATTGGACCTGTCCAATTCAGTTTACATCAATAAGCATAAGTGCAAATTAAAGTTACACTACTAAATATGGAAGACAACATGCTTAATATTACATAGGGTTTCTTTTAAACCTTTTTTTTGAATTGGCATGGGGAGGAGTTAGCTGCGATATCAAAGCCCCCTTTCTGATAATGTTGGCTAGCCAAAAGATTATCAGAAAGAGGGCTATGACATTGCAGATATTGCAGCTAGGGAGGTGCATGTTGCAACCTTGCAAATAATCCTAACACAAGACGATGTAAAAACAAATATCACATTGCAATCAACAAATCAATATATCTTACTCTAATTTTGAAAGAAAATAGGATTGAAATTAACTCTGAAACCACGATTGTAATTAAGTAGGTAACGTAGATACAAGACAATTTGACAGTAAATTAATAAGCCCTACCTCGGCGGTTGACAGGTCTCACTCGGACAGCGACCTGAACCTTGTCTGTCGACATGGTCTTTGACTCTAATCCAAACTGACAGTCTACAAGGCAAATATTTTATTCAAAAACACTGAAAATCATCCAAGATACTGATACAGCTTTTGGAAGACATTAAAATAATAAATAGTATTTAGAAATACTTGTCCGTAAGTCATGCAGTCGCCATTTTGCATTATTTTACATATGCTCGATCAGGGCACCAGCTCTGAGTCATCGGGACTTCCGCTTATTAAAGGTACAGCTTCAATATCAGCTTCGCTTATTGAAAGGTAGTTCGGCGCGAAAACAGCATTTGTAATTCCACAATAGTGATCCATTGCACGAATATCTATTTTTTCATGATTTCTGCATCGATTCTATAGTTTTACGCTTGATTTAGCCGCCACCGTCCTTGAGTTTATATCCAAGAGATATGGGGGTACCCAAACTAATCGACCTTTTAAAAGGTGGGAACCCTACTCTTGCTTGACTAGCTCTTAGTCCAAATTGAGACAAAATGGAGACGACATTTCAAAATGAGAAGGAATGGCTAAACAGAACAGACAAAAACTTGTTAAAAAAAACAATCAATTTCTTTATAACTAGCAATTTCTTTCTTTCTTACAATGTTTTGTAAAATAATAGAATTCAGGGTGGTAATGGGTTACGGATCTTTGTAATATATAAATAGTCAAATGCTTTCTTTAATTTTATTCGAATATTTACTCTTATCAAAGGGCTTGAAAAAGAATGATGCATCTTAATTTTGAATTATCCACCAAAAGCAAATTTTGTGGGTACTTCTAAAGTAGTACGGTTAAAAATAGTTATTTCTAATGCCATATAAGAATTTCTCTGAAAAGAAATGTGTTCTCATATCTTAGAAAAGTTTAAGGTGATACTTTTTTTTTTTTTTTGTACTTATACAAGAATTCTACAAATTCCTATAACTGTTCTAGAAAACCTATTCTTTTTATTAAGGCAGTAAGTACTAGAAACTGTTATAGTGCTTTAATGATTTGATTTTGGGTGGGGTTTGTTGTGTGTGTGTGTGTTTTTTGTTTGTTTTTTTTATGGGATTTAATGCCACTATCAACAGTATTTCAGTCATATTGCCGCGGCTGGAGCACCTAATAATGGACCAAGACAGAATAAGAGAGTTTCTAGATTCAGAGCTCACCAACGAAAACAAATGGAGGGAAAAAGCTTTCACAATTTTGTTAAATATCTGAGACTTCTTGTCATGAATTATGGGTACACAATCAATGATGACATGTTAGTAGACTTGGTGATAAGTGGTGTTTAACACGACAAAGTCTGGGAAAGACTGGTAGGTCAAGGACAAATACTTACAATAGAAAATGCTATATAAATTGGTCAACAATTTGAATTGTCCAAAGCCCACATGAAGATGGTGAGGGGTGAGCGACTGTTTGCTGTTCAAGCTAAACAACCTAAAAATAAAAGCTGAAAAGAGTTATAAAAGACAGGGTTGACAAGACAACAGAATGACGTAGCCTGTAACAAGTGTGGAAACAAACACCAAAAAGGCAAAGTGTCCTGCATTCGGTACCTTATGCAATTACTGAAAAAGAAAAAAATATGGGGCTAAAATGTGCCTTGTAAAGCAGAGCGATCAAAGAGTGAACAATATACATGATCATTATAGCAATGATGAAGATGATAATGATGACGATTTGTTTCACATACATTAAACTAATGACAGTAAAGGTGTACCGTTAATCGATGAAAAGTGGGTCGTAGACTTAAGCCTATTTGGTCGGGAAATCCGCTCCGTATAGGCACAGGCGTAAAATGTAACAGCCGTCATGATTGAGAGTCTGTCGCTCTGCAAATTGCACTATGGTCGATACTAGAATATCAAATGTGACAATTTGTGGATCAGTAGCTTACACGAGTTTCACAAAAAATCTTTTTCCGCAATACCTTTGGTAGCCTTTCTCTTAAAAAAAAAAAAAAACGTTCTAATATCATTTCTAGAAAAGTTCTTTAACTCATTACTAGATGACACAATTTTAGACTGGTAAAAATTCAAATTAGTTGCAGACAACCAATTCTAGTTGAAATTTAAGATTATTTATATTTTGGAATAGAAAACATTGTGGATAATGAAGAAATGCCATTCAAAATCAAATGATTTTTTTTTCGCAGTGTTTTCAAGACTTTTTAGCCTACCTGAGCTTACCTGAGCACTAAGTGCTCTTGATGAGCTATTTTTATCGGTCAAAATCCATCTGTCCGTCCGTTCACAATTTACAAAAAATATTCTCCTCCTAAAATAATCATGGAATTTCAACCAAACTTCACAGAAATGATCCTTATATCATGCTCTTTCGAAATACTTCAAAGAATTTAATTCCATGTGAAGCTTTGGTTGCCATGGCAACCAAGTGAAAAAACTTTAAATATCTTCTCCTCCAGAAATGTAAGGCCTAGAGCTTTGATATTTGGTACATACCATCAACTATTGGCCCTATTCCAAAATACTTTAAAGAAATATCGTAATCTGAAAATTAGCCCTTTTCTGTACGATGCCTAATTTTACATAGGAATAAAGAAGGAAAACTTTTAAAATCATTTCCTCCCAAACTATAAGGCCTAGGGTTGTTCTAAAATACTTCAAAGAATTACCATAACTTGAAAATTAGCCATTTCCTATACGATCCCTGATTTAACATAGAATTAAAGAATCTTTTCCTCCCAAACTATAAGGCCTAGGGTTGTTCTAAAATACTTCAAAGAATTACCATAACTTGAAAATTAGCCATTTCCTATACGATCCCTGATTTAACATAGAATTAAAGAAGGAAATCTTTGAAAATCTTCTTCTCACGATCGATAAGGTCAAGAGCTTTGATATTTGGTATAAATCATCCTCTATCGAAGTTCTAACAAAATACTTCAAAGAATTACTGTACTCAGAAAATTAGACCTTTTCTGTGCAATCCCTGATTATACATAGGAATAATAAAGAATATCTTTAACATGTCCTCTCACAAACCATTAGGCCTAGAGATTTGATATTCGGTATAAATCACCATCTTTTGACCCTCTACCAAATGCTTCAAAGAATCCCTGTACTTTGAAAATGAGCCATTTTCTGTGCATTCCCTGATTTTAAATATGAATTAATAATAAGGAATCTTTTAAAATCTTCTTCTCCCGACCAATACGGTAAAGAGCTTTGATATTTGGTATAAATCATCATCTATTGAAGCTCTTACAAAATACTTCAAATAACTAGAACTGTCGCCTGTAAGGGCTGACGAATACCCCCACTACCGCCTCTTTTTAAATGAGGCCAAATTGTAACCATTGAAATGTTGGCCATTCATGATTTATCAAATGGACTTTTTTTTTTCAATGAGGGGCAATGACTGTGATAAAAAATAGGGATTTTGTTTAAATATTGAAGATGGAAATTATGGATTTCGTGCAATGTCAAACGTAGCGTTTATGTTCTGGAATAAACATGTGAACCACTTACATTTTTATAATCTGTCAACAAGTTCAGGAGTTATGATTATTCTCTATATATTGTATATAAGAAAATAAACCAAAGGGGCATAACTCCTGAAACAGTTAATTAATCATTATGAAAATTTCAGGTGCATAAGTTCCCATTGCAAGGAAGATTTCGGTAAAGTTTCAGCAAAATTTGCTTGGGTGGGAGGAGATGAGGACACAGAATTATGTCCACGGACGGACGGACAGACGGACAACCTAATTCCAGTATACCCCCCCCATAACTTCTTACATTTGAACAACTTTTATTTTTAGCTCACCTGAGCACAACGTGCTCAAGGTGAGCTTTTGGTATCACCTTTTGTCCGTCGTGCGTTGTGCGTCGTGCATCCTGCGTCGGAAGGCATCAACAATTCTTTTAACATCTTCTCCTCAGTAACCACTGGGCGGAATTCAACCAAACTTGGTAGGAATGTTCCTTGGGTGACCATTCTCAAAAGTTGTTCATGGATTTTTGATTGACTCTCAAATATGGGCGTGGCAGGGCGTGGCAGTTTTTGACTTTGAAATCTTTAAACATCTTCTCCTCAGTAACCATTGGGCCAATTTCAACCAAATTTGGTATGAATGTTCCTTGGGTGACCCTTTTCAAAAGTTGTTCGCGAAATTTTGATTTATGCCCAAATATGGGCGTGGCAGTTTTTGACTTAGAAATCTTTAAAGTCTTCTCCTCAGTAACCATTGGGCCAATTTCAACCAAACTTGGCATGAATGTCCCTTGGTTGACCCTTTTCAAAAGTTGTTCGCGAAATTTTGATTTATGCCAAAATATGGGCGTGGCAGGGCGTGGCAGTTTTTGACTTTGAAATCTTTTAACATCTTCTCCTCAGTAACCATTCGGCCAATTTAAACCAACTGTGGCATGAATGTTCCTTGGGTGACTCTTTTCAAAAGTTGTTCGCAGAATTTTGTTTCACGCCCAAATATGGGTGTGGCAGTTTTTTAATTTGAAATCTTTAAACATCTTCTCCTCAGTAACTATTGGGCAAATTTCAACCAAATTTTGTATGAATGTTCCTTTGGTGACTCTTTTGAAAGTTGTTTGCGAAATTTTGATTTATGCCCAAATATGGGCGTGGCAGTTTTTGACTTAGAAATCTTTAAACATCCTATCCTCAGTAACCTTTGGGCCAATTTCAACCAAACTTGGCATGAATGTTCCTTGGGTGACCTTTATCAAATCGTGTTTAGGAAATTTGATTTATGCCCAAATATGGGCGTGGCTGTTTCTTTATTTGGAAATGTTTAAATATCTTCTCCTCAGTAAGCATTGGGCCAATTTCAACCAAACTAGGCATGAATGTTCCTTGGGTGAACCCTTTTCAAAAGTTGTTTGTGAAATTTGATTGACGACCAAATATGGGCGAAGCAGGGTTGGGCAGTTTTTTATTTAGAAATCTTAAAATATCTTCTCCTCAGTAATCATTGGGCCAATTTCAACCAAACTTGGCATGAATGTTCCTATGGTGACCTTATTCAAAAGGTGTTTGCAGATTTTTGATTTACGCCCAAATATGGGCGGGGCAGGGCGGGGCAGTTTTTTTACTTTGAACATCTCCTCAGTAACCATTGGGCCAATTTCAACTAAACTTAAATGGATATTCCTTTTCAAAAGTGTTGGCAAAACTTCGAATCATCTTACATTAGTCAGGTGAGCGATTTTAGGGCCATTCTGGCCCTCTTGTTTTAATCTGTCAACCTGTTCAGGAGTTATGATTTATTCTCTATATATTGTTTATAAGAAAATAAATCAGAGGGGCATTATTCTTGACACAGTTGATTAATCATTTTGAAAAATTGCAGGTGCACAAGTTCCCATTGCAAGGAAGATTTCGGTAAAGTTTCAGCAAAATTGGTCTGGAAATGTGGGAGGAGATGAGGACCCAAAATTATGTCAACAGACGGACGGACAGATGGACAGACAGACAAACGGACAGACAGACGGACAACCTGATTCCTGTATACCCCCCCCCCCCCCCAAATTCGTACATGTGAACCACTTTTACTTTTTTAATCTTTCAACCTGTTCAGGAGTTATGATTTATTCTCTATATATTGTATATATAAGAAACTAAATCAAAGGGGCATAATCCTGCAAGTTCCCATTGTAAGTAAGATATCGGTAAAGTTTCAGCAAAATTGGTCTGGAAATTGGTCTGGAAATGTGGGAGGAGGTGATGACACAAAATTATGTCTACGGACGGACGGACAGGCTGACAGACAGGCGGACAACCTGATTCCAGTATACCCCTCAGAACTTCGTTGTGGGGGGTATAATTACTGTTCTCTGAAAACTAGCCCTTTTCTAGCCCTTTTCTGTGCAATCCCTGATTTTACAAAGGAATAATAAAGAATATCTTTTAAAATCTTCTCCTCCTAAACCATTTAGCATAGAGGTTGATATTTGGCATGTATCAATGCCTATTGACCCTCTACCAAAATACTTTAAAGAATTACCGTACTCTGGAATAAAGAGCTATATTCTGCACCGATGGGTTTCAGAATTATTTCAGAAATATGAAGACTTTTTCTAGACCAATTTGCAGGGTTATTTTTAACTCTCACTTTTTGTCTAATTGTACTCAAACTTTCAAGATACAAACTTTAGTACCTAATGATGAAAGTCTCGTTAGACGTTTTGATCATATCAAGCAAAAACAAAAACATACAATAAAAAAGAAATCTGATATCTAAGGAAGTTAATTGATCAAAGAAGAATGCATAAAGCAAAAAAAAACCCCAAAAAAACCAGGACTTTATCCCCTTTATTGTTTTGAGCAACAATCCTCAAGGCCCCTTTTCCCGCGTTTCATGACGGATCCACTCTATTTCAAAAAAGAAGTTACCTTTTGACCCTACAATCACCCTGTGAAATTCTCAATGGAATCTGACAATAATTGTAAACTTAATCACATAAATAGGATTGTTTTAAATGAAAACCCATAAGGCCCCTTTTCCTGTGTTTTCTGATGGATCAGTTTCATTACAAAAGGAACTTTCCTTACAACCCTACAATTGTCCTGCAAAATCTAAAAGACAATTTGATAATGAGTGTGATCTTCATCACATACACAAGAATGTTTTGAATGATAATCTGTAAGGCCCCTTTTCCTTTGTTTTGAACGCCATATTTATTCAATGCATCTTTGAAGAGAACCTGATAAAACTGTTGACTTTATTGAGTTAACAAAGATATTAAGATCAAGTTCTCATAAGGCCCCTTTTCCCATGATATTTTACTGTTGGTTTTATCATTCTGTGAAAGTTAAAAGTGAATCCGATGAAATATGGGGACTTCATTATGTTTACTAGAATATTAAAAAAAAAAATCAAAAAAAAATCACAAGGCCGGTTTTAACATGATACTTGATTGATTGTACCCAGTTCTGAAAAGAACCATTTAAGTGATTGTACAATCATTCTGTGAAATTTTGAAGTGAATCCAGTGAAATCAAGGGACATCATTGTGTTAACTACAATATTTAAGAAAGTTTTTCAAAAGGTCCCTTTTTATGAGACACTTGCCATAATCAGATCCACTATCAAAATCAACAATTGTAATGATGGAACAATCAATCTATGTAATCTGTGAAATAATGTTTTTGTAATAAAATTTTCTTAAGGCCCCTTTTCTTGTGTCACTTAACAAATCAGACCCAATTTACAAAGGAACAATCCAAATGATGGTACAATCATTCTATTAAGGTTTGAAGAGATTCTGATAAAGACTGAGGACATTCTTGTGTTTATGAAGATTTGATAATAATTTTCATACAGCCCCTTTTCCTATGATACTAGACAGATCAGGCCCAATTTGGAAAGAAACAATCCTAATGATGGTACAAACATTCTGTGAAAGTTTGAACAGAATCTGATTAAAACTGCAGACTTTATCTTGATGTAAAGATTTTAAAATATATTTTCATAATGCTCCTTTTCCTGTGATACTTGAAGGACCAGGCAACATCAACAATCATTATCATTGTACAATTATTCTGTGAATGTTTGAAGAAAATCCAATGAAAGCTCTGTACTTGGTAACAAGGATTTATAATGGAATTTTCATAAGCCCCCCTTTCCCATGTTTCTTGACAGTTCAAACCCTGATATGAAAAGAATGATCGTTATGACCTTACAATCATTCTGTGAAAGTTTCAACAAAATCTGATCAAAGCTGTGGGCTTCATTGTGTTAATTTCCTTACAGCCCCTTTTCCCATGTTACTTGATGGATCTGAACGAATTCCAAAGGGAACTATACTTACAAAAGTATAATTTATTCTGTTTCAGTATAAAGACAACCCCATGAAATCTGTGGACTTAAAAGCATTAATTAAGATGTTTTTAATTGAATTTTCCTTATGCACCTTTTCCTATGTTTCTCGATGGATCAGACCTAATTTGAAAGGAACAATCGTTTTGATGGTACGATCATTCTCTGAAAGTTTGAAGTCGATCAGGTGAAATATAGGGCCATCATGTGTTTACTAAGATTTTTTATTACATGTTCATAGGGCCCCTTTTCCCATGAAACTTGATGGATCAAACCCACTTCTGAAAGGAACAATTCATTTAATGTAATAATCATTCTGTGAATGTTTCAAGAGAATTTGTTGAAAACTGTGGTCTCTACATTGTGTTTGCAATCAAATTTTCATAATGCCCCCTTTTCCTTTTCCCATGGTCCTTGACTGATCATACCCAATTTTGAAAAGAACAATCCTTATGATGGTACAATCATTCTGTGAAGGTTTGAAGAGAATCCAATGAAAACTGTAGACTCTAGAGTGTTAACGAGGATTTTTTAATTAGGTCCCTTTTCTCATGTTTCTTGGCGGATCAAACCAAATTTTACAGGAACGATTCTTATGAAGGTGCAATCATTCTGTGAAAGTTTGAAGAGAATCCATGAAAACTGTTGACTCTAGATTATTACTGAGGATTTTTCATTAAATTTTCAAAGTCCCCTTTTCCTGTGTTTCTTGACGGATCATACCCAATTTCGAAATGAACGATCCTTATGATGGTACAATCATTCTGTGAAAGTTTGAAAACTGAGGACTCTAGAGTGTTAACAAGGACTTTTAAATTAAATTTTCATCAGGCCCCTTATCCCATGTTTCTTGGTGGTACTGACCAAATTTCGAAAGGAACGATCCTTATGATGGTACAATCATTCTAAGAAAGTTTGAAGAGAATCCGATGAAAACTGTGGACTCTAGAGTGTTAACGAGGATTTTCAATGGAATGTGAATTAAATTTTCATGAGGCCCCTTTTCCCATGTTTCTTGACAGATCATGCCCAATTTCCAAAAGGAACGATCCTTATGATGGTAAAATCATTCTTTGAAAGTTTGAAGAGAATCTGATGAAAACTGTGAACTCTAGAGGGTTAACGAGGATTTTTTTATTATATTTTCATGAGGCCCCCATTTCCATGTTTCTTGACGGATCTGACCCAATTTCGAAAGGAACGATCCTTATGATGGTACAATCATTCTGTGAAAGTTTGAAAGGAATCCAATGAAAACTGTGGACTCTAGAGTGTAAACAAGGAAAAGTTTAACGGATGGACGCACTGACGCAGGACGGGGAAAAGCCATCGCAATAGCTCTAGTTGACTTCGGCCAGTAGAGCTAAAAAAATAATCAAGTAAACCTTTTCGGCTATAGATTTACAAGTAGTAATTTTTGCCCAATTTAATGGAAAAATATAGTGGCGCGAAAGTCCTATTTCGCATATGGGGGCTTTTGATAATCGTCAAGGGAAGAGAAAACTCATTGACAGTTTGCACTCCACGGGTTACATTTTAGGAACAAACATGTTGAAAATGTTTAAAGTATATATAGTTGTGAGTACGATCTTAATAGAATAGTGGAACTTTTCATCCAAAAAGAATGCTCCTGGGGTCCTATTTGGGATATGTCGGAGTACATCTTCTTTACAAAGAAAAAATCTTTAACTAGATGATCACAATGGTCCTAAATCGCTCACCCGATTAATCTCATAATAAAAGTAAAATGTATTAAATGAATGCTTTATAACTTATAATTTAGAAGAATACTTTTTAACTTGTTATATTTGAGTGTTTTACCAAACGTTTGGGCCTCAATGGCATAATTTCCTGGACATACTACAAAACTATCTTGCATACCAAATATGAATGCCCTAGGTCATATCATATAGTTAAGAAGGAAAACTGTTGAACTTCTAATAGAGCGTTTTTCCTAAATTTGAACCTGTGAAGCAGAGCCAATTTTGACCCCAGGGGTATAATTTTTGAAAACTTGGTAGAAAACCATTTAGAAAACCATTGGCCTTGTAGTTTCTGACAAAAAAGGTTCAAAATTTTCTAAAATTTCCCAGTTTCAAATGCCGCAGCAACCAGAGTTTTACACAGAATGAATTTCTTTTAACAACTTTTGTAGAGCTTCACCCACGGAACATCCCTGCAAAGTTTCGGATTGATTGGCCTACTGGTTTTGGAGGAGAAGTTTTTTTTTAAAAAAATGTGGAAGGACGGACAGACGGTTAAAGACCGATCACTTTAGCAAACGTTGCACTTGCTGCTCAGGTGAGCTAAATACAAATAATATTTTTTCTATAAACCGGTGAAACATGCGACATGGCCAAATCATCTCAACATAACTGTTAAATATTTTATCTGGCTATCATATTGCCTTAGTCGAAAAGCTTGGATTAGGGAATTTTGTACCTTATCCCTATAAGTATAAGTCACCGAAAGACGCTCGTCGATTAAAACAACATTGCCGCCAATGTTGCTTTTTTTAGCTAGAAAAGTCTCAGCGTTGATAGCCTAAGTTAACAGACAAAATTTTGAAGTCTTCTCAAAGTTCAACGAGTGATAACTGCCACTCTATACTTAACCACTAAATCCATTGAATGTGAACGTCATAAAATGTAGTTCTTATGTATCTAAGGAATATTTTGAGAACTCTTTCAGAAGCATACTATTTAACCCATCCCTACTTAATTCCACTTTTTAAGCATCCAAGAAAAAAGCTTTAGAAAACATTGAAGACAATGGAGAAAGTGCTTCTTACAAGCAAATTCTTCATTGTACACATTGTTTTTTACCCACTAAGGGAAAGATTTTCTTTATTAAACAAACTTGAAATTGTCGTCTGCAGCTTCTTAAAATTTGAACAAGTCTCAAATTTTGTAATGGGTTAACTCCTGGGTTACTTTAACATCGTTTGTTTATCATGATAACCTTTAGCAAAGAATATCACTTAGAATAGCTTTGCTAGCTTACAGTACTTTGATTATAGGTTTTTGCGCGTAAACAAGTGGTAATTTCTCGTCTGTGAGGTATATTGGAATATATCTCCGAGTGTAAATAAGCCAGTAAATTAGTTTTGTTTGTCAATTTTCAAGAGAACACTTTGTATTTCAGATATAATTTTGCAGCTGGTGCTGCTGCCCATTCCACTACTTTAATTATCCACAATCGCCTTTTCGAATGTCGGAAAGAACAATGGCTTAGCAAGAGGACCATGATGGCCCTAAACCGCTCACCTGAGGCATCTACAAATTACAGTATTTTTTGTATAAAAAAGACACAACTTGAACAAAAGGAATAAAACAAATATAAGATTTTGGGCTTTGTACAAAACAATCCAGTAATGCTTTGCAATAACAAGAGGAACATGAGGGCCTGAGACGCTCTACTGGTTATAAAGTTTTCCGTTTAAAAAATCTGATATTTAAGGAAGTTAATTGCTCAAAGAAGAATGCATAAAGAAAAAAAAGGGGCTTTATCCCCTTTATCATTTTAAGCAACAATCCTCAAGGCCCCTTTTCCCATGTTTCATGATGGATCCACTCCATTTCCAAAAGAAAGGTACCTTATGACCCTACAATCATTCTGTGAATATTTCATCAGAATCTGACAATAATTGTGGACTTAATCACATAAACAGGATTGTTTTGAATGAAATCAATAAGGCCCCTTTTCCTGTGTTTTCTGATGGATCAATTTCATTCCAAAAGGAACTTTCCTTACAACCCGACAATTGTCCTGTTGAATTTAAAAGACAACTTGATAATGATTGTGATCTTCATCACATACACAAGAATGTTTTGAATGATAATCTGTAAGGCCCCTTTTCCTGTGTTTCAAATGCCACAATTATTCCATGCATCTTTGAAGAGAATCCAATAAAACTGTTGACTTTATTGTGTTAACAAAGATATTAAATTCAAGTTCTCATAAGGCCCCTTTTCCCGTGATATTTTACTGGTGGTATTATCATTCTATGAAAGTTAAAAGTGAATCCGATGAAATATTGGAAATTCATTATGTTTACTAGAATATTAAAAAAAAAATCATATGGCCCCTTTTTACATGATACTTGATGGATTGTACCCAGTTCTGAAAAGAACCATCTAAGTATTTGTACAATCATTCTGTGAAATTTTGAAGTAAATCCGGTGAAATCAAGGGACATCATTGTGTTAACCAGAATATTTAAAAAAGTTTTTCATAAGGCCCCTTTTTATGTGACCCTTGCTATAGTCAGATCCACTGTCAAAATCAACAATTGGAATGATGGTACAATCAATGTGTTTAATCTGTGGAATTTATTGTGTTCATGAGTTTATAGTGAAATATTCATAGGGCCCCTTTTCTCATGATACTTTACAGAACAAACCAAATTTCAAAAGGAACAATTCTAATGAAGGTAGAATCATTCTTTAAAAGTTAAAGAGAATCAATGAAAACAGTGGACTGAATTGTGTCAAGAATTTTTGTAACTAAATTTTCATAAGGCCCCTTTTTCTGTGAAACTTAACAAATCAGACCCAATGTACAAAGGAACAAACCTAATGATAGTTTGAAGAAAATGATAAAGACTGAGGACTTTATTGTAATAATGATGTTTTGTAATAAAATTTTTATAAGGTCCCTTTTCTTGTGTCACTTAACCAATCAGACCTAATTTACAAAGGAACAATCCAAATGATGGTACAATCATTCTATTAAAGTTTGAAGAGATTCTGATAAAGACTGAGGGCATTGTTGTGTTTATGAGGATTTGGTAATACTTTTTCATACAGCCCCTTTTCCTATGATACTAGACAGATCAGGCCCAATTTGGAAAGAAACAATCCTTATGATGGTACAAACATTCTGTGAAAGTTTGAACAGAATCTAATGAAAACTGCAGACTTTATCTTGGTGTCAAATTTTTAAAATAAAATTTTCATAAGGCTCCTTTTCCTGTGATACTTGAAGGATCAGGTCTCATGTCAGCATCAACAATCGTGATTATTGTACAATGATTCTGTGAAAGTTTGAATAAAATCCAATGAAAGCTCTGGACTTGGTTACAAGGATTATAGATAAAATTCTCTAAAGGCCCCTTTTCCCATGATACTAGACAGATCACGCCTAATTTGAAAAGAAAGAATCCTTATGATGGAATAATCATTCTGTGAAAGTTTTAACAGAATCTGATGAAAACTGTTGACTTTATTGTGGTACAATGATTTTAAAATTAAATTTCATAATGCTCCTTTTCCTGTGATACTTGACGGATCAGGTCTAATGCAAACATCAACAATCATTATTATTGTACAATTATTCTGTGAATGTTTGAAGAAAATCCGATGAAAGCTCTGGACTTGGTAACAAGGATTTATAAATGAAATTTTCATAAGGCCCCTTTTCCTGTGCTTCTTGACAGTTCAAACCCTGTTATGAAAAGAATGATAGTTATGACCTTCCAATCATTCTGTGAATGATAGTTATGAACATTTTTACGATCTTTAGACACCCAGGGAAGGTTGTTTTTTTTTAACCTACAGGCATGATTTAACCAAAATTGATAGATAACAGCCAGGCTACCCTACACTCAAAATATAAATGCCCTCCGCCTTAAATTGAAGATTTTTTTTTTAACATACTCAAATTTTGCTTTTTTCCCAATTTTTGGACCCCTAGTGCAGGGCCGTTTTTGACCCTAGGAGGTGACTTTAACGGATACAGTAGGAAACCATCTTGTTATGCTACATACCAAATATGAATATCCTAGACTTTATAGTTTAAGAGGAGAAGTCTTTTGAAATTGCTCTAATTAAGCATTTTTCCAAACTTCGGACCTCAGGGGCAGGGCCATATTTGACCCCAGTGATTAAATCTTTAAAAACTTGGTAGAGAACCATATGATTCAGCTCTTTACAAAATATAAAGGCCTTTGGCCTTGTAGCCTATGGAAAAACAACAACAAAGATTTACTAAAATTTCCCATTTTTCATATGCCACGGTTACAAGAGTTTTTCACGAAATGAATTTTTTTAAAAACTTTTGAAAAGCTTCACCCAAGAAACACCCCTGCAAAGTTTCAGCTTGATTGGCCTACTGGTTTAGGAGGAGAAGATTTTTTATAGATATTTAAAGAATTACTAAAATTTCCCATTTTCAAATGCCGCGGCAACCAGAGTTTTTGACGGAATTAAATTCTTTTCACAACTTTTGAGAAACTTCACCCAAGGAACATCCCTGCAAGTTTCAGCTTGATTGGCCTACTGGTTTAGGAGGAGAAGATTTTTAAAGAAATTGTGGACGTACGGACAGACTGACGGACGGAAGACAGACAACGATCGATCACAATAGTTCACCTTGCACTTTGTGCTCAGGTGAGCTAAAAAGGTACCGTCACCAAAGGAGCAAATAAATTAGCCATCACATCCTAGTCTGGTTACCAGCTGAGATAACCAGGGTTGGCATAAATAAATAAAGAACACCAATATCCAAGGTAAACGTTTATTCATAATAAATACTACACAATCAAATAAACCCCAGTTGTAAAATATGTGAAAGAACGATTAAACCCACAATATATACTATGATTATATATTAATGAAATATCTTGCAAACTAATTGATAAAGTCATTTCCATTTAAACTATTTGGTAGAACAAGAAAAATGTCAAACCATGCAAAAATGTACTAAATACTAAATGCTTATTTTCATTATCAATACCACAATTGGCCATTACAGGCAAACTGTTTCCAGCCTATGGCAGTCCTTTGTCCCAGTCTGATTTGGGTATATACTTTTTGTATTAACTCATTACCATAAAGTCATGATAAAATTTTAGACCAGTCTAAATTCAAAGACGTTGCAGACAGCAATTTTAAGTTGGTGAAATGGTGAGGAGCTCCAGCTGACGTGATGTGACTTTCCAAAAGGTTTTCCAAAGCGTTTGTATTGAGGGACGTTTAAAAGCATTGTTGTGTGGGAATGAGTTAACCAAAATTTCAATTCCAAAGTGTGAGATTCCATCATACATACTTCAAACCCTATGTTGTCACTCACTGGAACCTTTCCATCAAGACAACCCAAATGAGCCATTCACAATTTAGATAATAAATTTCTGATAACGTGGTTACCTCTCCCTCTGACATGGAACTCAGGTGACTGATTAAATGGGGTTTAACACTGCTTTTAACAGTATTTCAGTCATATCTGGAGCTCCTAACCATGGATTCCTGGAATTTCTCACACCAGTACTACCACTACATCCTTTGCTAGCCTCCAGCTGCTTTCCCACTTAGGTTTACGATTATCGGCCTATTGGTGAGAGACAAATGTCAGAAAGGATATGTGCCGCCACAAGGGATCAAACCCATGAAATCCCATGATTGAAGATTGGGAGTCTTATGCGCTACCGACTGAGCCATGACAGTGGCAACATGGAACTAGGACCAAATGGCATAAAGGCAAGCTTGGAACAGAAACTGCCTATATACGAGATGTCATCATTTTACAGACAATCTCAACTTTTTAAATTCTTAGGATAATAAAATTGAGAAACTAGTTTGAAAATGAGAAATACCTTGTAGGAATAATTTGAGGTTATATGGGATTCTTCATTCTCATTTTTTGCACTTTTCTTACAGTAAGTTTATGTCAGGACATTGGATTTAATTGGTCGCTACTGAAAGAATCTCCAGGCTTCATTTCAAAGTGGATATAAGTTGTGAAATAAGAACTGATTGGGGTAAGAGAAGATGAACAAGAAGACCATGATGGTCCTAAATCGCTCACCTGAGGCATCTGCAAATTACAGTACTTTTTTGTATAAAAAAGGCATAACTTGAACAAAATAAATAAAACAAATATAAGACTTTGGGCTTTGTACAAAGCAATCCAGTAATGCTTTACAATAAAAATGAATGCCTTTAGCTTTATAGTTTAATCCATTACCAAACTATCCCAGAATTTGTCACCCTCAGGGAAATAAGTTTAAAAAGCATTGTGAGAAAGGGAGTGACAAGCAATTTCTCCATTTCTCACAGTGTTTTCTACCCTGAAATTCTTTGTATTTAGATTTCAATCAAACTCTAATTACTGTCTGCAACTTCAATGGGTATAATTCTAGCAACAAAAATTTACTAAAATTTCCTATTTGCATATGCCGTGGTTACAAGAGTTTTTCACAGAATGAAATTTTGTTAACTTTCGTAGAGCTTCACCCAAGGAACATCCCTGGAAAGTTTCAGCTTGATTGGCCGACTGGTTTAGGAGGAGAAGATTTTAAATGAATTGTGGACAGACAGACAGACATATGGACGGACGACGGACAATGACCGATCACAATAGCTCACCTCGCACTTTGTGCTCAGGTGAGCTAAAGATTCCTTTGAACAAGGAATTTCCCCCTTTTCACAATGTCTTCCCTAATTTCTTTCTTAAAGGGCATCAAAAGAATTTATATAGGGGTCAAAGGCATTCTGGGATAGAAGGAATTCCTAACAACTGTTGGAAAAAGAAGAAATTACTTATAACATTTACACGCTATTTATCACCAGAAGTTTTCATTTTCTGAGATGCAAAATTATCCCCCAAATCAGACTGTATGAGATGGGCAGGATGATCAAAGGTAAATAATTTCTGTCGTTATTCTGATTTTCTGAAACCAGACTGGTCATTCTACCTAAATGTAGGTCTATTTTTTAGGTACATTCATTAGCCCATTCCCACACAAATTCCTTCATTTTGACAAACCAAAAATTTTGTTGACTGGTAAAGGATTAATAGACCTCTGCTAGATCCAATCAATTTTCAATTATTTGTTTTACAGAACACCAAAGAGGTCACAATTTGCTAGAGGGGTCCAAAATGTGTAACTGTAGGCAAAATCTGTGTAACTTAACGGGGCAACATAGAACTATAAATAGAGATTAAACACGTATTATAAACTATGGTATCGTAATAAATACAATAACAACAACAACGACAAACTTAACTACTGCAAGCAAACTTGGGATAAACAATTCACATTCAGCTTGACCCATGTCACGCTGGAAAAAATGATTTAATATCTCATACAATGATGCTTTTTGATACCCCTCAGGCAAATCAATTAGGCAAACATTATGTAAAATGAAGAATTTGCTTTCTACAAGCAATTTCTTCATTTTCCACAACATATTCAACCCAGAAAGTTGCAAAAATCTAAATTTTCATTCAATTTAGATTGTCATCTGCAACTTCTTTCAATTTTGAGCAGTCTAAAATTTTGCCATCGGGTAATGGTTTAAAGGGCTGACAAGACTGGTAGCACTAGCTGCTGTCATTATTTATTTGAGAGGGACAAGCAGACATTGAAGCCCAAGATCAGACTGTCGCATAAGTACATGCAGGATTTTCTTAGTCTACACTTCTATAAAGATTGGAAATACCAGGTCAGCATGACAAGCGTTAATCTCAAATAACTAAACTGACTTCACTCCCTTTGGTGCATTTTTCAAACTAAGAAAAAGGCACAAACATTCATACATCACTAATATCACAAACTAAGATAAATTAATCCTCAACTATAAATACTTACACCAACTTAAGTTATCTCCCTTTATGCATTCAACAACAAAACAATAGATTATAGGGCACTCTAGAAAGAAACTTTAACCATTTTCGCTCCCTAATATTATAGTAACAATACATCACAACATAATGACGAAGTTTATTCACATTGGCTTGATCTTGAGGTTTGATGTCAAGAGCTCTACCAATTGAGCTAATTGACACCCTGTCTCAGTCCCTATCTCTGTCTGTTTTTGTGTGAGTGGGATGTGTGTGATCTTTTCAACCTACTATCATGTAGAGTTTCATGGGATAAAACTAACATGATCTATTTCTAACTTGTTGAATCCATAAAGGCCCCTTAATTAAAAGCTCAATAACTCTAAAATGATGAAAAAATTGTGTTAATATTCCGGGTTCAGCATGACAAGAGTTAAAAATGTTGTCTGCAACTTCCAAGATATTGTTGTCTAATAATGGATCAATCATCAATAGTACATGCCTAATTTTAGAGCTATTGAGTCTTTTATCTTATAAATTCTTTTTCAAACAATAAACTATCCAACACTATAATACACTCTTTAACAGGCATAATTAAATAATAAAACGAGGCAAGAACACACCCTATCTGGGTCAACAAAGGTCAAGGTTAAATAAGAGGTTAAAAGGTCAAACAATACTTATATATTTAATCCCATGGAAAAAAGACCCAATATATCTATAATGCTACATCACATTATTATATCATTATATCAATTCAAATATTCCATGGAAAAAAGAAACTTCATTTCACATCACATTAGTTACAAGTACGTAGCGTCAATGAGTGGGAATGGGTTAAAAAATCTGACAAGGGATCACCAAAAGATATTTCCTGGTAAATATTATTGAAAATCATCTTCCAGTGTCTGAGAATAAGATTTCAAAATTTTCATTACAAGTAAATTCTTCATTATCCACAATGTTTTCTGCCCCAAACGACAAAGAATTTTAAATTTTATCAACTTGATATTGTCCTTTGCAAAGTTTGGTAGAATTAGAATATAAGAGCCAAATATCGTAGAAAACATTGTGAGAAAAGCTTGATACAATTTCTCCTTTTCCCACAAAGTTTTCTGTGATCAAATTGCTAAGAGGGCATCAAAGAGCACCATTATGTAGTATATCGAATTATTTAGAAAATATACATGATTTATCCCATTCCTACAAAACTCCGCTTTTTATGACCCTCAAAAGAAAAGCTTTGGAAAACTTTCTGGGAAATAAAGTAACAAAAAATGTCTTCATTCCAATATTTTCTTTCATAGAAAGATAAAGACTACACAAATTTCTGAATATACTTATATATTTTTTTTTTACAAGTTTTCATATGGAACTTCTTCCTGATCAGAACTGTCTAAAATTCTGCCTCTGGTATTTGACTAAGCCATTCCCACACAGTGACCCTTATGGATGCCCCTCAGGAAAAACAATTTGGAAAACATTGTGTAAAATGAAGAAATTGCTTGTTACAAGCAATTTGTTCATTGTACATAATGTTTTCTATCCAGAAAGTTGAAAAAATCTAAAATTTCATAAACTTTAAATTGTCATCTGTAACTCCTTTCAATTTGGACCAGTCTAACATTTTGCCATCTGGTCATGGGTTAATTTATTTTCTTATTCTCGAAGACCATTAACACAGACATTACAAATATAATATAATGAGTATTTGTGGCAACTATAACATTAATCAACATTTTTACAATATTATAAAATCTATCTCCATTCAACTTAACAAACTTATTAACCCATTACCAGATGATAAACTTTTAGTCTGGTCCAAATTCAAAGATGTTGCAGATGACAATTTTGGAAGTTAAATGAAATTTTAGAATTTTGTGTTATTTGGGGTAGAAATATTTTGGATAATGAAGGAATTGATTTTATCAAGCAATTTCTTCATTTTCAACAATGTTTTCCACAAAGTTTTTATTGACAGAGGCGTCAAAAAGCATGATTGTGTTGGAATGGGTTACAATAATGGAGGGATAATGAGTGATTTTGAAAATCGGTTCAATATCAGGAATCCCTTTCAGTGTTCGTGAAGTCATTTCAAAAATCATAATTTCTTAAAATTCTCTATTGTGGATAGTTTTTATTACATGTTACTGACAACAAATTGTTAAAAATAACTACCACCATTTAATATCTAAGTGGAACTTGTTTTCAGAGTTCAGTAGGCATTTTTAACAGTTTGGCGACTGCAAAACGAACAAAAAGTTGTTGACATACATTTCAACATTCACATCCAGTCTAGATGAATAATATCACTGGTCTGTTGTCTTAAGCTAGCAAAGTTGACAGATAAAATTTTGAGGCTGTCTCAAAGTTGAACAGGTGCAAACTGCCACTGGAGGCTTAACCACTTAATCCTTTAAATAACTACACCATAAAAGGTAGTACTTATGTATTTCAGGGATATTGCAAACTCTGCCTGCAACTTCACCTCATCTTTTTCGCTCATTTGAGCACATTCACCTCATCTTTTTCGCTCATTTGAGCACATGCTAAATGACTCTGATCAGTCTTCAAAGAAATTGCAGACGACATTTTCAAATTATAGAAAATTCTAAAATATTTATCTCCCTAGGTAGAAAACAATGTGGAAAATAAAGAAATTGCTTGTAACAAGCAATTGCTTCATTTTCCACAACTTTTTTCTCAAGGGGCGTAAAAAGGAGGGATTAAGTGGGAATGGGTTAACTCCTTGGTTACTTTAACCTAGTTTCTTTATCATGATGATGTTTGACAAAGAAGAATACTGAATAATACAATGCTTTGCTAGTTTACAGTAGTTTTCAGTGCTTTGATTTTTTCACTGTCAGTGGCAATCCTTAAATTTACTGTTCAGTGTAGAGAAGTAAAAGTTTTGCATTTTGAACCAAATCACATCCTTTAGACTGCATGAGCATGGTATTTTTTTGCACTTACAATCTCTTAAGATCATTTGAACCAATTCACCCTTTAACAGACGGTAAAATTCTGGACTAGTCCAAATTGAAAGGAGTTGCAGATGACATTATAAAGCTCATGAAATTTTGGCTTTTCAATTTTTTTGATAGAAAGCATTGTGTAAAATGAAGACATTGCTTATTACAAGCAATTGCTTATTACGAACAATTTCTTCATTTTACACAATGTTTTCCCAATTATTTTTCTAGAGAGGCATAAAAAAGTGCCACTGTGTGGTAATGGGTTAACTCATTGAAAGATAAATATTTTTTCAAGAGTGGTCCAAATTAGAAGGAGTTGCAGACAACATTTCAAAGTGCATGGAATTCTGGAAATAAGTGACAGACAGGGAAGAAAATGTTGATAAAAGGAGAAGATGTTTGTATGTATAAAATTTCCCCTTTCCATACATCTTTTCCAAAGCTGTATTTCTTCAGCACACAGAAAAGTAGGATTAAGTGGTAACAGCCTAACCCATTCCAAGACAATCTCGCTTTTTCACGCCCCCTGAAGAAATTATCAAAGAAAACATTTTGAGAACTGAGAAACTCCTTTTATCATAATGATTTTAACCTGAGTCGGCCCTTAGTTTCAATTTCAAATCAATTTGAATGGTCGTCTGCAATTTCTTCCTATTAGAACCAGTCCAAAATTTTGTCGTCTGGTAATTGGTTAAGGGAGCTACTTTACCTTAGCCCTTTCTATTTCAATTCCTTATTTTCATATCCCTCTGATTTCATAATTGAGAAAATATTGTAGAAAAAGAAGAAATTGCTTGTAACAAGCTATTTCTTCTTTTCCTACAATATTTTCTACCCTACTGAATGGTTATTTTTCTAATAAAATCCACTTAAAATTTCGTCTGCAAAACCTTTGAATTTGGACAAGTCTACAACAGTGGTAGTTCCTAAGAGTGAGACTTTGTATGCACTTTTCAAATTTTCATTCAGGATATTTCAAGGTTTATTAGAAAATCTACAGGATTACTTGAACTTTCCAATTGAAAATCTAAATAAGTCTTGCAAATCTCGATGTAAAGAGCCCGCCACCTATTACTACTTTGTCCACAATGTTTTCTCAAGTATAAAGATATAGGAACGTAAAAACCAGGGATTGAATAGAAAAGGATTACCACACAATCCCTCATTTTTACGCACTCAAAAATACAGCATTTGACAGGAAGTTCTGCTTTTTTTAAGGGTGTTATTTTGAAAAAATTTATGGCCAGTAGCATGTAACAAAAAAAGTAAAATGGTTTTTTGGTGACCTAAATAGCATAACTACAGCTTATTCATGCTGTAGTTATGACGTTTAAGTAAAAAAAAAACACGTAAAAGGTTAACAATAATGGTGGCAATTTTTTTAGTTGAAATCTAAGGGCCTTTCGGAAACGATTTGATTGGTCAATTGATTCCTTGATTGACATCCCCAATTGGTCAATCAGGACCAGTCTAAATATTTGTCATCTAGTAATGGGTTATGACAAAAGAAAACGGAAACTCACAAACATGCACAGAAACAAATAGCAAACTATTGCACTTAATGCATATATAGTCATAATATTCTAATTCAAATATTATCAATAACTAAAATTGTCTCACAGGACTTATTCCCCCCACCAGCATTTTTCACCTAAGTAGCCCAGTTGACCTTTTAAGCCTTGTCATGCTGAACCCGGAATATTCCTGTTTTGGCAGGAGGTATAGACAAAGATCAGCCTGCACATAAGTGCAGGCAGATCTTTGTCTACACCACCTGTTTGTCTCTTTCATGGCAGATATTTTTTTTATGAAATTAATTTTCAAAAGAAATTTTGACCCAATGATAGGAAATCTGGTATTTTCAGCCCTTTGATTTTGATACACTTTTGGGAACATCTCTTATCCAGCATAATAAGGGTTAACCAATGTCACCAAAAGGAATAGGGTACTTTTTTGTGTCATGCATAACAATTGAATAGAGTTTCAAAGTCCTAGGTATAATGGCTAATAAGCTAGAGCACAGAAATAGTTTCCAATCAAAGTTCAATTGTGACCTTGACCTTTGACCAACATGGCCCCAAAACAACGGACAGATAGATAAAAGTCTACAGACAGAGGGATTGACAGAGAGACAGACAGGATGAAACTAATATATCCACTCGACTTTGCATGTTGGGTATAAAAACAAGAAGACTTTCTGGACTTATCCAAAGTATTGGTTATATAAGTTAATAGATGAAGAAATGGATAAGGCAGAAAATTAAGGCAAATAAATAAATCCTTCTCCCTCAATAAATGTGTTTTTCCTGTATTTTTTCTTACATTATTTAATCTCGAGTCAAGAAAAAGGTAATAGATCATCCACAATCAAATCTGAAAGATTATCAATTTGAAAGAAATTAAAGGAACGTGTTAACCAGTTTCCAGATGGAAAATTTTAGACTAATCCAAATTGAAAGGAGTTGCAGACGACAATTATGAATGTATGAATTACTAGAATTTTTCAACTTTCTCTGTAGAAAACATTGTGTATAATGTAAACATTGCTTGTAACAAACAATTTCTACATTTAACAGGATGTCTTTCCAATGATTTTTCTTGAGGGGTCAAAAAGCACCATTATGTGGGAAAGGTAAACCCATTCCCACACGATGAAATTTTAGACCAGTCCAAATTCAAAGAAGTTAGAGACAACAATTTTAAGTTGATGAAATCTTCAAAATCTTTGTCTTTTAGAGTAGAAAACATTGTGGATAATGAAGAAATTGCTTGTAACTGACTATTGTTTTGGTATGGGTTAAATTGTCATCTGCAGGTTCTTTCAATTTCGGCCAGTCTAAGATTGCCTCATCTGGTAATGAGTCATTAATCCATTACAAGATGAAACAAGAGGACCATGATGGTCCTAAATCGCTCACCTGAGGCATCTCCAAATTACAGTACTTTTTAGTATAAAAAAGGCACAACTTATAAAAGATATATAAGATTTTGGGCTTTGTACAAAACAATCCAGTAATGTTTTACAATAATAATGAATGCCTTTGGCTTTATAGTTTAATCCATTACCAAACTATCCCAGAATTTGTCACCCTCAGGGAAAATAGATTTGAAAAATACATAGTGAGAAAGGGAGTGACAAGCAATTTATCCATTTCTCACAGTGTTTCTACCTGAAATTCTTTGTATTTAGATTTCAATCAAACTCTAATTACTGTCTGCAACTTCAATGGGTGTAATTTTAGCAACCTTGGTAGAGAACAATCTGGATGTACTATACATCAAAATATGAATGCATTACAACTTATACATGAGGAGTGGAAGATATTTGAACATGTTCAATTGAGCGTTTTTCATATCTTTGGATGCCTTGGGAAGGGCCATGTTTGTCCAAAGGATATAAACATGGTAGAGAACAATAATGTTATCCTTTGTTTTTAATGTAAATGCTCTAGAGCCAATATTTAAGAAGAGTTCTTTCAATGCAATTTAAGCAATTTTCAACCCAGGAGCAGAGACATTTTTATCCTAAGAGCATATTTTCCTGTTATATAGTACAAAATTATTTAGTCATGCTACATACCAAATATGTATGCCATTCACCTTATATTTCAGAAGGAGAAGACTTTTGATGTTGCTCTAATTGAGCGTTTTCAAAAAATTTTTACCTCTGGGGCAGTGCCATGTTTTATCCCAGGGCTAACATTTTAGCTAACATGGTAGAGAACCATCTGGTTATGCTATATACAAAATATGAATGCCTTAGACTTTGTAGATTGGGAGGAAAACACTATTGAACATGGTCTAATGGAGCTTTTTTACAAACTTTGGACACCCAGGGAAAGGGTGTTTATTAACCTTCAGGCATAATTTGATCAAAACTGATAGATAACAGCCAGGCTATGCTACACACAAAATATAAATGCCCTCCTCCATAAAATGAAGACTTTTTTTTAACATACTCAAATTTTGCCTTTTTCCCAATTTTTGACCCCTAGTGCAGGGCCGTTTTTGACCTGAGAAAGACAACTTTTTGTGATTTAGTACAAAACCATCTAGTTATGCTCAATACCAAATATGAATATCCTAGACCTTATAGTTTAAGAGGAGAAGTCTTTTGAAATTGCTCTAAGTAAGCATTTTTCCAAACTTCGGACCTCTAGGGCGGGGCCATTTTAGACCCCAGAGATTAAATATTTAAAAACTTGGTAGAGAACCATATGATTAAGCTCTATATAAAATATAATACCTTTGGCCTTGTAGTCTGTGAGAAAAAAGACAACATAGATTTTCTAAAATTTCCCATTTTCATATGCCATGGTTACAAGAGTTTTTTGCAGAATTAAATTATTTAACAACTTTTGAAGAGCTTCAACCAAGGAACATCCCTGCAAAGTTTCAGCTTGATTGGCCTACTGGTTTAGGAGGAGAAGATTTTTAAAGATTTTTACAGATTTACTAAAGATTCCCATTTTCACATGCCGCTGCAACCAGAGTTTTTGACGGAATTAAATTCTTTTAACAACTTTTGAAGAACTTCACCCAAGGAACATCCCTGCAAAGTTTCAGCTTAATTGGCATACTGGTTTAGAAGAGAAGATTTTTAAAGATTTTAACAGATTTACTTAAGATTTCCATTTTCACATGCCGCGGCAGCCAGAGTTTTTGACGGAATTAAATTCTTTTAACAACTTTTGTAGAACTTCACCTAAGGAACATCCCTGCAAAGTTTCAGCTTGATTGGCCTACTGGTTTAGTAGGAGATGATTTTTAAGGATTTTTACAGATTTACTAAAGATTCCCATTTTCACATGCCGCGGCAGCCAGAGTTTTTGACGGAATTAAATTCTTTTAACAACTTTTGAAGAACTTCACCCAAGGAACATCCCTGCAAAGTTTCAGCTTGATTGGCCTACTGGTTTAGGAGGAGAAGATTTTTAAACATTTTTACAGATTTACTAAGGATTCCCATTCTCACATGCCGCGGCAGCCAGAGTTTTTGACGGAATTAAATTCTTTTAACATCTTTTGTAGAACTTCACCCAAGGAACATCCCTGCAAAGTTTCAGCTTAATTGGCCTACTGGTTTAGGAGGAGAAGATTTTTAAAGATTTTAACAGATTTACTTAAGTTTCCCATTTTCACATGCCGCGGCAGCCAGAGTTTTTGACGGAATTAAATTCCTTTAACAACTTTTGTAGAACTTCACCTAAGGAACATGCCTGCAAAGTTTCAGCTTGATTGGCCTACTGGTTTAGGAGGAGAAGATTTTTAAAGATTTTTACAGATTTACTAAAGATTCCCATTTTCACATGCCGCGGCAGCCAGAGTTTTTGACGGAATTAAATTCTTTTAACAACTTTTGTAGAACTTCACCCAAGGAAAATCCCTGCAAAGTTTCAGCTTGATTGGCCTACTGGTTTAGGAGGAGAAGTTTTTTAAACATTTTTACAGATTTACTAAGGATTCCCATTTTCACATGCCGCGGCAGCCAGAGTTTTTGACGGAATTTAATTCTTTTAACAACTTTTGTAGAACTTCACCCAAGGAACATCCCTGCAAAGTTTCAGCTTGATTGGCCTTCTGGTTTAGGAGGAGAAGATTTTTAAATAAATTGTGGACGGACGGACAGACGGACAGACGGACAGACGGACAGACGGACGGACGGACGACGGACAACGACCGATCACAATAGCTCACCTCGCACTTTGTGCTCAGGTGAGCTAAAAATGTTAGACTGGTCCAAATTGAGTAAGGCTGTAGAAAACATAGCAAATTTGAAATATAAATGTTGAATAGGGTAGAAATATGATAGAAAACATTATAGGCAAAGCAGAAATTGCTCATTACAAACAATTTCTCCTTGTTCTGCTATGTTTTCCCCAATATATTTCTTCAAAAAACATGAGTCTTTGTGGGTGGAGCCAGTGGCTAAATAATCCTGTAATCCTTATGAAAAAACAACAAGAAAATTGGTATGACAAACCAAAATGCTTTTCCCATTTTTTTCTTCTGTTTAACCATTCACCATCACATAACTGTAATTGAACTTAAAAATTCATACTTTCACTCTTAACAATAAATAAACCAACTATATATAACAATAAATAAAGCAGATATATATTATAAGTCATTAACAAATTTATACATGATCTTTATGATTTTAAATTATTGTTCTAACATCTGATTAGTCAAATCCCATAAATATTTGACCAATCAAATGAAGAAACTGATCACATGACTTAGTTCCAGAGTTGGACTAACAAAAGTCTTATCACATCCTTTGTCATAACTGGCCATGATCATTTTTCATTAAGGTATGATTTAAAAGATTCAAAACCATTCTAGAGGTCAAGGATCCTTTCTATTCTATTCAAATCAAAGGACTAACAATCCTAAAAGTCTGTACTCTGATTTTCGGTTAACAAGACAATCTATTTAAGTACCAATGTTACCTTTCATGATTTTGTTGAACAATTTATCAAAAATTATCTTTCAAAGTAACTATTTTTTTTTTAATTGTTGGATTTTTTAGAAAAAAGTGTTTTTTAGATTTTGATCTCTGATTTTACTGCACTAATCAGAATTGTCTAGCAACTTTCATATGGTAGAAAACATTTTGCAAAGATGGGAATATTATTGCAGCTACCAACATTTTAAATCTTTACTCTATGTTTTCTTGGAGCTTTAGTTTCACACATTATATATCCATATTTGGCTCTAAGTGCCAGATTAGATGGGCCATGAATTCCAGTCTATTTCCCAATTTCTTGAGACATTTCCGGCAAGTAAATGGGTCGGCCTCATCAGCTGCATGAAGAGTATTATGTAACAAGCTCATTGCATTGTCTTCAAACCAAATACAGCAATGTTCACAACGAATCAATTTTGATGTATCAGGATTACCTTTTTGCTGCAAACTCCCGGGCAATTGAGTGTTTCCAAGTGCACTTGCTGCCTTATTTGCTGCATTAGATAGTATTACATTACCTGAGCTAATTGGTAGAAAATAACTCTGGAGAGAACTGTCTTGATGATTTGTTTTTGTTGCATTTGGTATGAATGTTAATTTCGGCATTGGAGTGAGTGTTGGTAAAGACGATAACGCAGTTGGTATGATACGCTGATGTGAATTTGTTGTTCCTATAACTAAAGGAATATTACTACCACTGCTTTGACTTGCGTCTTCTTGTGAGTTTTCTGTAAGTTTAGAGTTGAGCAAAGAAGTTCCTTTAGGAGCTTGATATTCTGCTCCAATCTCGTTACTATTGTCATCAATGTTAGAATTTACTGTCTCAGTATTATTATTGGATTCAAGAAGATAACTTGGTTTCTTAGACTTCGGGCACGGCTTTGAGTAACCTCTAATACGATTGGATAATCTTCCTAAAATCTTAAGATCCTTTATTTCATTTGTTCTATCAGATTTACTGTTGCTATAATCATCATTTGAAGTCTCATCCATTCTTTCAAAACCATCATCATTTTCCTCACCAATACCAGATTCTTTGGAAGAGTTTTGATCTGCAGTTGTCATGTCTTCCATTTCTTCCTCATAGTCATTATCTCCACTTTTTGATTCTGCATCATCAACATTGTTTGGTACGATAAACATTGACATTCCATCCTCACTTACAAACGTTTTTGCCTTCTTACTACATTTATCATAATCATTTGACATCATTTCAACATCCATACTCTTATTGTCTGAACTTGTTCCATCAGGTTTCAGAGTAAAACATTCAGCAATCTTTAACTTTTGATCGCTTTCCATCTCCTTCTCGTTTAATTTGGATTTTAGTTTTTCTGCTTCGTCTCGCATTTGGTTGAGCTCTTCTTCATACTTCTTCTGAATTTCTAGTTCAATAGCTTCTCTGGTCATGCCTTCCAGTATATGTTTATTACCAGGGTTTGTCATACTATCAAGATTGGCAGGGATATATAGTCCATTAGGGCCAATTTTATCAAGAATACTGATTGATTTAGAATCTGGAGAACTTTCTTTTTCTAATTTGATAGGTTCAAGATTACTGACTGTGTCAACCTTCTGGGGACCAAGAGCAAATTTAGCAACCCCTGTTGGAGCATTAAGGGAACGTTGTCTGCCGTCTTTCAGACTGTTGAGTACTGTATCATGTGTAAGTTTGTGACTTTGCATTTCCTCAAGCGACTCATAAGCTTCACCACAGCGATGACACGTAAACACCTACAAATATAATCGTGACAAGATTTTAGACTAGTCCAAATTGAAAGAAGTTCCAGATGACAATTTCAAATTGTTGGAATTAAGAAAATCTTTGCCATTTTGGGAAGAAATCATTGTAGACAATGTAGAAATTGCTTGTAACAAACTATTTCTGCAATGTCAACATTTTCCAAACCTTTTTTCTTGAAGGGTGTCAAACTAGAGGCGCTTGAGCGCCTGTATGGCTCCACAGGCCTGGTTGTACTGGTTAAGCAAATGGTGCTTCAGGAATTTAAAACAAGAGGGCCAGAATGGCCCTAAAATCGCTCACCTGACTAATGTAAGATGATTCAAAATTGAAATTGGCCCAATGGTTACTGAGGAGAAGATGTTAAAAGATTTCAAAGTCAAAAACTGCCCTACCCTTCCAAGCCCTTATTTGGTCATCAATCAAAATTCAAGAACAACTTTTGAAAAGGGTCACTCAAGGAACATTCATACCAAATTTGGTTGAAATTGGCCCAATAGTTACTGAGGAGAAGATGTTTAAAGATTTCAAAGTCAAAAACTGCCACGCCCATATTTGGGCGTGAAACCAAATTCTGCAAACAACTTTTGAAAAGGGTCACCCAAAGAACATTCATGCCAAGTTTGGTTGAAATTGATCCAATGCTTACTGAGGAGAAGATGTTTAAAGATTTCAAAGTCAAAAAAGTGCCTGACCCTGCCACGCCCATATTTGGGCATAAATCAAAATTCCAAGAACAACTTTTGAAAAGGGTCACCAAAGGAACATTCATGCAAAGTTTGGTTGAAATTGACCCAACTGTTACTGAGGATAAGATGTTTAAAGATTTCAAAGTTAAAAAAACTGCCACGCCCATATTTGGGCATAAATCAAAATTCTGCAAACAACTTTTGAAAAAGGTCACCCAAGGAACATTCATACCAAATTTGGTTGTAATTGGCCCAATAGTTACTGAGGAGAAATTGTTTAAAGATTTCAAAGTCAAAAACTGCCACGCCCATATTTGGGCGTAAAACGAAATTCTGCCGAACAACTTTTGAAAAGGGTCACCCAAGGAACATTCATACCAAGTTTGGTTGAAATTGGCCCAATGGTTCCTGAGGTGTAGATGTTTAAAGATTTCAAAGTCAAAAACTGCCACGACCGGCCACGCCCATATTTGGGCATAAATCAAAATTCTGCAAACAACTTTTAAAAAGGGTCATCCAAGGAACATTCATGCCAAGTTTGGATGAAATTGGCCCAATGGTTACTGAGGAGAAGATGTTTAAAGATTTCTAAGTCAAAAACTGCCACGCCCATATTTGGGCATAAATCAAAATTCCATGAACAACTTTTGAAAAGGGTCACCAAAGGAACATTCATGCAAAGTTTGGTTGAAATTGGCCCAATGGTTACTGAGGAGAAGATGTCTAAAGATTTCTAAGTCAAAAACTGCCACGCCCTGCCATGCCCATATTTGGGCGTAAATCAAAATTCCACGAACAACTTTTGAAAAGGGTCACCTAAGGAACATTCATACCAAATTTGGTTGAAATTGGCCCAATGGTTACTGAGGAGAAGATGTTTAAAGATTCCTAAGTCAAAAACTACCACGCCCTGCCACGCCCATATTTGGGCATAAATCAAAATTCCACGAACAACTTTTGAAAAGGGTGACCCAAGGAACATTCATGCAAAGTTTGGTTGAAATTGACCCAACTGTTACTGAGGATAAGATGTTTAAAGATTTCAAAGTTAAAAAAACTGCCACGCCCATATTTGGGCATAAATCAAAATTCCACGAACAACTTTTGAAAAGGGTGACCCAAGGAACATTCATGCAAAGTTTGGTTGAAATTGACCCAACTGTTACTGAGGATAAGATGTTTAAAGATTTCAAAGTTAAAAAAACTGCCACGCCCATATTTGGGCATAAATCAAAATTCTGCAAACAACTTTTGAAAAAGGTCACCCAAGGAACATTCATACCAAATTTGGTTGTAATTGGCCCAATAGTTACTGAGGAGAAATTGTTTAAAGATTTCAAAGTCAAAAACTGCCACGCCCATATTTGGGCGTAAAACGAAATTCTGCCGAACAACTTTTGAAAAGGGTCACCCAAGGAACATTCATACCAAGTTTGGTTGAAATTGGCCCAATGGTTCCTGAGGTGTAGATGTTTAAAGATTTCAAAGTCAAAAACTGCCACGACCGGCCACGCCCATATTTGGGCATAAATCAAAATTCTGCAAACAACTTTTAAAAAGGGTCATCCAAGGAACATTCATGCCAAGTTTGGATGAAATTGGCCCAATGGTTACTGAGGAGAAGATGTTTAAAGATTTCTAAGTCAAAAACTGCCACGCCCATATTTGGGCATAAATCAAAATTCCATGAACAACTTTTGAAAAGGGTCACCAAAGGAACATTCATGCAAAGTTTGGTTGAAATTGGCCCAATGGTTACTGAGGAGAAGATGTCTAAAGATTTCTAAGTCAAAAACTGCCACGCCCTGCCATGCCCATATTTGGGCGTAAATCAAAATTCCACGAACAACTTTTGAAAAGGGTCACCTAAGGAACATTCATACCAAATTTGGTTGAAATTGGCCCAATGGTTACTGAGGAGAAGATGTTTAAAGATTCCTAAGTCAAAAACTACCACGCCCTGCCACGCCCATATTTGGGAATAAATCAAAATTCCACGAACAACTTTTGAAAAGGGTGACCCAAGGAACATTCATACCAAATTTGGTTGAAATTGGCCCAATGGTTACTGAGGAGAAGATGTTTAAAGATTTCTAAGTTAAAAACTGCCACGCCCTGCCACGCCCATATTTGGGGGTCAATCAAAAATCCGCGAACAACTATTGAGAAGGGTCACCCAAGGAACATTCCTACCAAGTTTGGTTGAATTCTGCCCAGTGGTTACTGAGGAGAAGATGTTGACGACTTCCGACGCACGACGCACGACGGACATAATATTTAAAACTTTTCATTGTTTTACAAAAATCAATCATTTACTTAATCAAATGAAAAAGGTGTTAACAAATTTAAAGAAAAAAATCAATGTAAACCATATATAGACATAAGCCACAATCATAACAAACATGTCTTCATCCAATCAAAATTAAATGATGGAATCTGAAAAAGAGTCACCAGAGGATCATTTCAGTGAAATTCTGTTGAAATCAAACTGGTTTCTGAGAAAAAGATTATCAAACTTTTCACCATATAAATTAGCACCGCCCATTTAAACCATGCCCTATGACCAAATCAAAATTCTTTTAAGGAATCTGATAAAGAGTCATCAGAGGATCATTCCAGTGAAATTTGGTTGAAATCCATCCACTGGTTTCTGAGAAGTAGATTTTTAAATGTTTCACAATATCTAGAAATTAGCCCCGCCCATTAAAGCCATGTTTTTCTTCCAATCAAAATTCTTTGAAGGAATCTGATAAAGGGTCACAGAATGATGATTCCTGTAAAATCTGCTTGTAATCATTCTATCCACTGGTTTCTGATAAGAAGATTTTTAAAGGATTTACCATATATGGAAATTAGCCCTGCCCATTAAAGCCATGTTTTTCATCTGATCAAAATTCTTTATAGAATCATTTCTTTGAAATTTGGTTGAATTCTTTTTCAGTTCTTTCTGAGGAGAAGATTTTCAAAGTAGAAGTTTGCTGAAGGACGGAAGCATGCATTCAGCCAGTGGATCTAGAAATGGGATTGTGTTGAAATTTTACAAACCTCTTAACCAGCATTACAATAAGTTATCATATATTCCTTTATAATACATTTCAAGAAAATAAAAGGAGATTTGGAGGTATATTGAACAATTAATGTCAAATGCAAATATAACAAGCATAGTGCATTCCAGCAACATCTCCCTATGCAATATTCCTTTTCTGTCTTCAGCATTAAAAAATTTTACTTACAAGACTGTTATACCATAAATAAGGTAAACATGTTACACAATATTTTATTTACGTCTCCACATAACATTACATTCCCCAAAACAGTATTGTATGCCATGCAGATATCCCAAGAAACTGCATCCTGTTTACCTTATGTCGAATCAATTTCTAAGTCCCATCAAAACTGTTTACACATATTCACACTTTCATATGGTGAATCTAAATTGTAGAAATTGAAATTTCTTCTTTTTCCACAATATTTTCTTCCTTACAGATTGTTTATTTTTCAAATAATTCCACTTTAAATTTTCGTCTGTAAAACCTTTGATTTTGGACGGGTCTAAACTTTTGCGAAACAGGAAAGGGTTAAGTGATTTCTTGATTTCAAAATACATGTAAAACACTGAAAAATGCAGCCAATTTTACCCTAGTATTTTATGATGACAGAAAGTCTATTGCCAACATCACACAGGACTTGTTTAGTGTGAAGGACCTGGTCAACCCAAGGATAGCAAGCAAATTCGACTGACAACATGTGCTAATGCAATGGTGTTTTAACCATTTCCTGTTCAATCCCTAGTTTTTACGTCCCTGTGATTTTATAATTGAGAAAATATTGTAGAAAAAGAAGAAATTGCTTGCAACAAGCAATTTCTTCTTTTTTTCACAATATTTTCTACCCAACTGAATGGTTACTTTCAAATTAAATCCACTATAAATTTTCGTCTGCAAAACCTTTAAATTTGGACAGGTCTAAAATTTTCAAAACAGGAAAGGGTTAAGGAACTCAATATGAACTGAATCATCTTTACCATCAATAAACTTGCAAATAAATCACTGGTCACTGAAATCTTTGAAATAGTTCTAGAGAAGCATTTTCAAAGTTTTCACTATTTTACAACAGTCAATTCAGGTTATGTAAAATTCATTTACTAAGTCAGATGGAAAGGCCTTTACAAACTTTTCGCTAGATACCACATATGAACATAAGCCATGACATGTTTTTTAACCAATCAAAATTATATAAATGAATCTAACAAAGAGTTACCTGAAGATGATTCCTTCGAAATTTGGTTGAAATCCATGCACAGGAAGATTTTCCAATTTTTCAGAGTAAATTCCAGATATATGGAAATTAGCTCCTTACATCCCATGTTTTTCATCCAATCAAATCTGATAAAGGGTCTTCAAAAGGATAATTCCTGCAGAATTTGGTTGAAATCAATCTATTGGTTTATGAGAAAAATATTTTCAAATTTTTCACCATATACCGGTACCATATATGGAAATAAGCCCCTCCTATTTTAGACATGTTTTTCATCACATTCTTTTACATAATTTGAAAAAAAGTCACCAAAGGATCATTTCGGTAGAATTTGGTTGAAATCAATCAACTTGATTTTAAAAGCTTTCACGATAATATGGAAATTAGCCCCTCCCATTAAACCCAGCTTTTTAATTTGATCAAAATCATTTAAAGAAATCTGATAAAGGGTCACACAGGGATCATTCCTATCAGAGTTATTTGATCACAGTTTGAAGTACACTTGGTTACAAATGGTAGAATCTTGAATAAATCTATTGTATGGTTATTGGCTAAAGTCATTGCCCAAGTAAGCCCTCCTTTTTAAGCCCCTGAAGAACAAAGCCTTGGGAAATATTGAGGAAAATGAAGAAATTGCATGTATCAACCATTTCTTCATTACATGTATCTACACTGTTATCTACCCCAAAGCAAAGATTTAAAAGATTTCATCTACTTGAAATTCTTGTCTGCAATTTTTCCCAATTTGCACAAGTCTAAAATTTCACTGTGTGGGAATGAGTTAAACTAATTGCCTACTGATGAGTGATTTACAAACCTGATGAATCAGATGTTGTTGCTGAAGGTGGAGATGTAGGGTCTGACGTCGATTAAACTTCATATCGTTACAAATATGGCAGACATTCAAGTCTTTTACCTGCAGGATAAAAGTGTAAATATTTCATATCGTCACTCATTTTGTAGACATTTACGTATTTTACCTGCAGGATAAAAGTGTATATATTTCATATTGTTTCAGATGTGGCAGACATTCAAGTATTTTATCTGCAGGATAAAAATGTAAATATTTCATATCGTTACAAATATGGCAGACATTCAAGTCTTTTACCTGCAGGATAAAAATGTAAATATTTCATATCGTTACAAATATGGCAGACATTCAGGTCTTTTATCTGCAGGATAAAAATGTATATATTTCATATCGTCTCTCATATTGTAGACATTTAAGTCTTTTACCTGCAGGATAAAAATGTATATATTTCATATTGTTTCAGATATGGCAGACTTTCAGGTCTTTTACCTGCAGAATAAAAATGTAAATATTTCATATCATTACTAAAATGGCAGACATACAATTTTTTTACCTGTAGAATAACAAGAGGGCCACAATGGCCCTAACATCACTCACCTGACTAATTTAAGATGATTGAAAAAAAATAACTTGAAAGAACACAGGCATGTTTGACCTTGAGCTGTGACATTAAAGATTTCAAAGTAAAAAACTGTCCCACCCTGCCATGCCAATATTTGGGCGCCAATCAAAATTTCGCAAACATATTTTGAAAAGGGTCACCCAAGGAACATTCATGCCAAGTTTGGTTGAAATTGGCCAAATGGTTACTGAGGAAAATATGTTTAAAGAATTCAAAGCCAAAAACTGCCCTGCCCTGCCACACCCATATTTGGGCTTGAATCAAAGTTTCATAAACAACATATGAAAAGGGTCACTTAAGGAACATTCATAGCAAGTTTGGTTGAAATTGACCCAATGGTTACTGAGGAGAAGATGTTTAAAGATTTAAAAGTCAAAAAGTGCCCCCCCCCCTGCCACAACCATATTTGGGCATCAATCAAATCTTCTGGAACAAATTTTGAAAAAGGTCACCAAAGGAACATTCATGCCAAGTTTGGTTGATGTTGGCCCAATGGTTACTGAGGAGAAGATGTTTAAAGATTTCAAAGTCAAAAACTGCCGCCCATATTTGGGCGTAAATCAAATTTTCCCAAACATCTTTTGAAAGGGGTCATTCATGCCAAGTTTGGTTGAAATTGGCCCAATGGTTACTGATGAAAAGATGTTTCAAGATTTCAAAGTCAAAAACAGCCTTGCCCTACCATGCCAATATTTGGGCTTAAATCAATATTTTGCGAACAAATTTTGAAAAGGGTTACCCATGGTTACTGAGGAGAAGGTGTATAAAGATTTCAAAATCAAAAACTGCCCTGCCCCGCTTATTTTTGATGTATGTCTTAATTTCGCGAGCAATTTATGAAAAAGGTCACCAAAGGAATATTCAGCCAGGTTTGGTTGAAATTGACCCAATGGTTACTCAGAAGATGTTTAAAGATTTCTAAGTCAAAAACTGCCCTGCCCTACCACACCCATTAGGTGTAAATCTAAATTTTGCCAACAACTTTTGAAAAGCATCTTCCAAAGAACATTCATGCCAAGTTTTATTGAAATTGGCATATGGTTACTAAGGAGATGTTTAAAGATTTCAAAGTAAAAAACTGCCGCCCCCATTTGGTTGAAATTGGCCCAATTGTTACCGATGAGGAGATGTTTAAAGATTTCAAAGTCAAAAACTGCCCCGCCCTGCCACGCCCATGAGAAAGGTCACCCAAGGAATATTCCTGCCAAGTTTGGTTGAAGTCTGCCCAGTGGTTACTGAAGAGAAGATGTTTAAAGAATTGTTGACGTCTTCCGACGTACAACGGACAAAACGTGATCACAAAAGCTCACCTTGAGCATGTTGTGCTTTGGTGAGCTAAAAATTCATAACTAATTAATTGGAAAAAAGTCTAGTTACAATTACCAGAAGATAACAAGATGACCTTGATGGTCTTAAATTGCTCAACTGGTTCATCTGCTGTTAAAACAAGAGGGCCAGTAGCCCTGGTGCTCACCTGAGACAAGACTCTTTTTCTTCAAGGTCTAATACTAACTTGGTCAGGAGAAGACCTCCTTTTAAAATTTAACTAAAATCAACTTATGTTGCCATGCCATATAATGCTTTCAACAGATTTCTAATGTTTTAGTAATCATTAAAAGGGGGCAACTTAAGGTAAATATCTACCAAAATTTGGTTAAAATTGGCCAAAGAGTTGCCTTTCTTTCTATTAAAGCCCATTCACCCTGAGGCTCTGAAGTGTTAGTCATTTGAAAGAGGTCAAAGCACCGATGCTTCATGCAAAATTAAAGATTCTTCAACTTCTGGATCAGAAGCAGATGATTTTAGATATATTTTTTTTAATTTTAATTTTGTTGTTATAGCAAAAAAACCCTTCTTTATTTCTATATAAGCCCCATCCCCTGGAGCTCCGCCCCTGGGGACCCGAGGTTGATGAATTTAGCAGTACTGAAAGATGTCAATGTACTGATGCTTCATGCAAAATTTCAAGACTGTACCCCTCTGGGTCAGGAAATGATGATTTCAATTCCTTCAGCAATTTCAGCCAAATTTGGTTTAAATTGACCCAGTGGTTTGGGAGTGAATGTTGTTTTAACAAGAGCACCTCCCACAGATGCCGGTGCTCACCTGCAGGTGCTGGGTAATGCAAAATTTCTAAGTCGAAAAGGGGCATTACACTTACAAAACACTTTTTTAGTAATCCCCCTTGATAGTCTAGATAGCTCTTGTGATGGTCAATACACATGAGGATATCTTCAATAACAACAGAGATATGACCAAGGTTTAAGTTTGTCATGTCAGCGCCAACACCAACTGGATAGACGTTCAGGTGGTGACAATACCTTGGGTTTTCACCAAAAACAGCGGAGCTAAAAAAATACTTCTTTTTCTTTTCTAAGTAAGCCTCACCCAGTTTTGTTACCATGGCAACCACAATTTTCAACATGTTTCAATTCCTTTAGAAATTTTCAAATGGCACCATCAAAGGAAATGACTTTTTAAAAATCCTTCTTTATTTCTATATCAGGCCCCCCCCCTCCCGGTACTCTGCCCCTGGGTACCCAATGGTGATGATTTTAGCAATTCTGAAAGTGGTTTTGGAGGAGATATCGTTTTGAAATTGTTGACACGACGGATGACACACAATGGATGCTGGACAGAGGAAGATCAAAATACCTCTCCATGAGCACTTTGTGCTCAGGTGAGCTTAAGATGCAACTGGAGCCCAAATAATTATACCTAGTTTCATGAAGATTAAGCCAAAACTGTGGCTTCTAAACATTCTAAACAAAGAAATTGTTATTAACCCATTCCCACACAATGACGCTTTTAAACACCCCTAAATAAAAAAGCTTTGGAAAACATTGTGGAAAATGAAGAAATTGCTTGTTACAAGCAATTTCTTCATTATACACAATGTTTCCTACCCCATAAGACACAGATTTTAAACATGTCATCAACTTAAAATAGTTGTCTGCAACTTCTTTGAATTTGGACTGGTCTAAAATTTTGATATGTGGGAATGTGTTAAGGCACCTTTTCCCCTCTTTTCATATACAAGAGGACCATGATGGTCCTAAATCGCTCACCTGAGGCATCTGCAAATTACAGTACTTTTTAGTATAAAAAAGACACAACTTGAGCAAAATTAACAAAAAAAATAAAGATTTTGGGCTTTGTACAAAACAATCCAGTTATGCTTTACAATAAGAATGAATTCCTTTGGCTTGATAGTATAATCCATTACCAAACTATCCAAGAATTTGTCACCCTCAGGGAAAATAGGTTTGATAAAAAAACATAGTGAGAAAGGGAGTGACAAGCAATTTATCCATTTCTCTACCTGAAATTCTTCAATCAAACTCTAATTACTGTCTGATACATCAATGGTTGTAATTTTAGCAACCTTGGTAGAGAACAATCTGGATGTACCATAAATTAAAATATGAATGCATGTAACAACTTATACATGAGGAGTGGAAGATATTTGAACATGCTCTTATTGAGCGTTTTTCATATCTTTGGATGCCTTGGGAAGGGCCTTGTTTGTCCGAAGGATATAAACATGGTAGATAACAATAATGCTATCCTATGTTTTTAATGAAAATGCTCCAGAACCTATATTTAAGAAGAAGAATTCATGTAACAACTTATACATGAGGAGTGGAAGATATTTGAACATGCTCTTATTGAGCGTTTTTCATATCTTTGGATGCCTTGGGAAGGGCCTTGTTTGTCCGAAGGATATAAACATGGTAGATAACAATAATGCTATCCTATGTTTTTAATGAAAATGCTCCAGAACCTATATTTAAGAAGAAGAATTCTTTCAATGAGATTTACGCAATTTTCTACCCTAGAAGCAGAGACATTTTTATCCTAAGAGCATATTTTCCTTTTACATAGTACAAAATTATTTAGTCATGATACATACCAATTATGTATGCCCATCATCTTATATTTCAGAAGGAGCAGACTTTTGATGTTGCTCTAATTGGGTGTTTTCAAAATTTTTGACCTCTGGGCAGAGCCATGTTTTATCCCAGGGCTAAGGTTTTAGCTAACATGGTAGAGAACCATCTGGATATGCTATATACAAAATATGAGTTCCATAGACTTTGTAGATTGGGAGGAAAAGACTATTGAACATGGTCTAATTGAGCATTTTTACAAACTTTGGACACCCAGGGAAGGGGTGTTTATTAACCTACAGGCATAATTTAATCGAACCTGATAGCTAACAGCCAGGCTATGCTACACTCAAAATATAAATGCCCTTCTCCTTAAAATGAAGATTTTTTTTATAGCATACTCAAATTTTGTGTTTTTTTCAATTTTGGACCCCTAGTGCAGGGCAGTTTTTGACCCCAGGAAGACAACTTTTAGTGAAATAGTACAAAACCATCTAGTTATGCTAGATACCAAATATGAATATCCTGGACCTAATAGTTTAAGAGGAGAAGTCTTTTGAAATTGCTCTAATTTTCCAAATTTCGGACCTCAGGGGCAGGGCCAGAGATTAAATATTTAACAGTGGTAGAGAACCATATGATTAGGCTCTATATAAAATATAAATGCCTTTGGCCTTGTAGTCTGTGAAAAAGAAGACAACAAAGATTTTCTAAAATTTCCCATTTTCATATGCCGCAGATACAAGAGTTTTTTACGGAATGAAATTCTTTAAATGAAACAACTTTTGAAGAGCTTCACCCAAGGAACACTCCTGCAAATTTTCAGCTTGATTGGCTTACTGGTTTAGGAGGACAAGGTTTTTAATGATTTTTAAAGATTTACTTTATATTCCCATTTTCAAATGCCGCAGCAACCAGAGTCTTTGACGGAATTGAATTCTTTTAACAACTTTTGTAGAACTTCACCCAAGTAATATCTCTGCAAATTTTCAGCTTGATTGGCCGACTGGTTTAGGAGGAGAAAATTTTTAAAAAAAAATTAAGATTTCCTTTATATTCCCATTTTCAAATGCCGCGGCAACCAGAGTTTTTGACGGAATTAAATTCTTTTGACAACTTTTGTAGAACTTCACCAAAGGAACATCCCTGCAAAGTTTCAGCTTGATTGGCCTACTGGTTTAGGAGTAGAAGATTTTTAAAGAAATTGTGGGACAGATGTAGAGACGGACGGACGGACGGACGACAACCGATCACAATAGCTCACCTCGCACTTTGTGCTCAGGTGAGCTAAAAACCTTCCCATAATATATAGGGTTCATCCTTGTGACCTAACGATTGTCCTTACCAAGTTTCAAGATGAAAAATGTGGCCTCTAGAGTGAAAACAAATAAATTGTCATTAAGGCCCATTTTCCTGTGTTTTCCAATAGAACCCTTCTACAATCAATAGGATTCATCCTTATGACATAACAATTATTCTTACCAAGTTTCATGCAATTGAGCTAAAATTGTGGCCTTTTGAGTGTAAATTTAGATATTGTCATTAAGGCCCCTTTTCAATGTATAGAACCTTCTCCTAAAATTTTAGACTGGTCCAAATTGAGAGGACATGCAGTCAACAATTTTATGTTAATGAAATTTTAGATTTTTTCAACTTTCTGGTTTGGAGCAATCAATTTCTTCATTTTACACAATGTTTTCCAACTTTTTTTAATTAGGGGAGTCAAAAGACATCATTGTGTGGAAATGTGTTAAAGTTGATGAATGGACGGATGCATACTCAATGAACAAACCACCAGCACCATAACCACCATTATAAATAATTTCTTCATTTTACACAATTTTTACCATATTGCTTTTCTTTAAGGGCATCCAAAAGCCCCATTATGTGGGAATGGGTTAAACACAGCTCCCCTTAAAAAAAGGGGCGGATGAGTGATGACCCTTTCCCACACAATGCCACTTTTGGAACATCCCCCCCTACCTTGCCCAAGAAAAAAGCTTTGGTACACATTGTGGAAAATGAAGAAATTGCTTGTTTTCTTTATTATACAAAATGCTTCTTACCCTAAAAGACAAAGATTTTTAAAAAATTTTCAGCTAAAAAATGTCTTCTGCAACTTCTTTATATTTGAACCAGACTAAAACTTTGTTGTCTGTTCATTGGTTCACCCATTCCCACACGATAACGCTTTTAAACGCCCCCTGAATATGAAAATTTTGAAAAAAATTGTGGAAAATAAAAAATCAATTTCTTCATTATCCATCATATTTTCTACCCCAAAAGATTAAGATTATGAAGATTTCATCAACTTAAATTTGTCATCTGCAACTCCTTTGAATTTTGACTAGTCTTAAATTCTGTTGTATGAGAAAGGGTTAATCAATTCTTTCTCTTCAAAACCCTATGTTGTGGGTACTCATGGAAATCATCTCGATGAGTCAATTCCAATGAGTACCTGATACCATAAAGTTTAATTTATAAATAATGAAATTTTATCTTTTAACCCATTGCAAAATGGCAAAACTTTAGACTGGTCAAAATTGAAAGGAGCTGCATACGACAATTTCAAGTTAATGGAAATTTAGTATCTTTTGGATAGAAAATATTGTGGAAAATGAAGAAATTGCTTGATTCAAGCAATTTCTTCATTTTCAACAATGTTTTCCAAAGGGTGCCTAAAAAGGAGGGATTGTGTGGGAATTGGTTAACCCATTACGAAATTGAAAAAATTTAAACTGGTCCAAATTGAAAGGAGTTGCAGAAGACAATTTTAATGTTTATGAAATCTTAGCTTTTTTCAGCAACTTCTTCATTTTATACGGTGTTTTCCCAATTGCTTTTCTTGAGGGGCATCCAAAAGCATCATTGTGTGGGAGTAGGTTAACCCTTTCCTGTTCAATCTCTGGTATTTAAGTCCATACGTTTTCATACTTGAAAAAAAATTGTGGAAAAAGAAGAAATTGCTTGTTTCAAGCAATTTCTTCCTTTTCCACAATATTTTCTACCCTAAAGAATGATTAAATTTCATATTAAAACAATTTTAGATTGTCGTCTGCAAAACCTTTGAATTTCGACAGGTCTCAAATTTCTAAAAACATTATCCCCCTTATCTGGACATCTGAAATGATGCTACCCTAGATAAAAAGATACTTTCTTACCCAAAACAGACAAACCCCAAGTGTGACTAAGTAACCCATTCCTTCAAAATGACGCTTTTTTAAGCCCCTAAAGAAAAATAATTGAGAAAACATCATGGAAAATGAAGAAACTGCTTTTACCTAGCAATTTCTTCATTTTACACAATGTTTTCTTCCCAGAAATGTGAAAAAATCTATAATTTCATAAACTCTAAATTGTCATCTGCAACTTCTTTCAAATGGGACCAGTCTAAAATTTCATCATATAAGAATGTATCAATACATTTCCAATAACTAACTACCATTCTTAAATATTTCAGACCATTCAAAATTCAAAGAACATTCTTAGAAAATGATAAATCGTGTGATTTTTGGCAATTTCTCCTTTTCCGGCAAGTTTGTCTTATTATGAGGGACTGTTTAACACTTTCCTGTTTTTTGATATTATAGACTGGTCCATATTCAAAGGTTTTGCAGACGACACTTTAAAGTCAAACTTATTTGGAATATGATCATTCAGTAGAGTCGAAAATATTGTGGAAAAAGAAGAAATTGCTTGTTACAAGCAATTTCTTGTTTTTCCACAATGATTTCTCAAGTATAAAATCACTGGGACATAAAAACCAGGGATTGCACAGGAAAGGGTTTATCCTTTCCCACTCAATGATGCTTTTAAACGCCTCCCCATTTGAAAGTTTTGGAAACCATTGAGGAAAATGAAGAAATTTCTTGTGTCAAGCAATTTCTTCATATCCACAATGTTTTCTATCCAAAAGACAAACAACTTGTAATTGAAATTGTCGTCTGCAGCTTCTTTCCATTTAGACCATTTTAATTTTTTGCCGTCTGGTAAAGGGTTAAGTTAATAAAGGATTAATGCCCAACAATTAGTCTTCTGTATCATTGATAAGATTCTGGTTCAAGATTAAAATTTGCACTGATAACACAATTATGTATAAAACAAAAGGTTACTTAACCATTGCTAGATAATAAGAATTTTGGTTGTAGCCAGATTAATTTGAATACTTCGATTCTAGTTTTATGCAGCTTTAATCCATTACTGGACGCCAAAATTTTAGACTAGTCCAAATTGAAAGGAGTTTAAGACGACAATTTAAAGGACTTAGATTATGAAAGTTTGGACTCTTTTTACTTTTTGTGTACATAGAAAACATTGTGGATAATGAATAAATTGCTTGTAACAAGTAATTTTTTCATTTTCCAGTGTTTTCCAAAGCTTTTTTCTTAGGGGCATCTAAAAATGTCATCGAGTGGGAATGGGTTAAACAGTCTTACTTTTCATATATAACAGCAGAGTTTGCGTAACTTTTGTCATGCTTAACCCGGAGTATCCCAGTTTTGTTAGGAGGTATAGACAAAGATCAGCATGCACATAAGTGCAGTATGATCTAAGTCTACATCTACTGTTCGTCTTTTTCATGCCAGAGTTTTTTATGAAATTAAAATTCATAACAAATATTGATGATTGAATAACAAGTTCTACCAGTGCTTTCATCCCTTTGAATTGAATGCCATTCAAAATGCATAATTTTGCATGACAAGGGTTGATCCATTCCAAAACAATAAAACCTTTTGACGTTCTCAGGAAAAAGATTTGAAAAAAATTGTGGAAATTGAAAAAATTGTTCGTAACGAGCAATTTTTTCATTATTCAAAAAATTTCTGTCACAAAAACAAGATATTTCTTTTAGCTTCCATGAACTTTATATTTTTGCCTGCAACATCTTTTAGCCCATTCCCAGAAGACAAAATTTTAGACCTGTCTAAGTTGAAAGAAGTTGAGGCAAAATCTTTCTCTTTTTAGGATGCCAAACATTGTGGATAATGAAGAAATTGCTTGTTAAAAACAGTTTCTTCATTTTCCACAATGTTTTCCCAAATTTTTTTGTGAGGGGTTTAAAAAGGCTACATTATGTGGGAATGGATTAATTAAGACCAGTCCAATATTTTGTGATCTAGCATTGGTTTAACCCTTTCCTGTACAATCCCGGGATATTACGTCGCTGTTATTCTTTACTTGATAAAACATTGCAGAAAATGAACAAATTGCATGTAACAAGCAATTTCTTTTTCTTTTCCACAATATTTCCAACCCTACTGAATGGTTGCTTATCAAATTAAATCCATTTTATCATCAGCAAAACCTTTGAACTCGGTCCATGATGGTCCTAAATCGCTCACCTGAGGCATCTGCAAATTACAGTACTTTTTGTATAAAAAAGACACAATTTGAGCAAAAGGAATTAAATAAATATAAGATTTTTGGTTATGCTATATAACAAATATGAATGCCTTAGACTTTGTAGATTGGGAGGAAAAGACTGTTGAACATGGTCTAATTGAGCACTTTTACGAACTTTGGACACCCAGGAAAGGGGTGTTATTTGACCTACAGGCATAATTTAATCAAAATTGATAGATAACAGCCATGCTATGCTACACTCAAAATATAAATGCCCTCCGCCTTAAAATGAAGATATTTTATTTTTTTTTAACATACTCAAATTTTGCGTTTTTCCCAATTTTGGACCCCTAGTGCAGGGCCGTTTTTGACCCTAGAAGGACAACTTATAGTGATATGGTACAAAACCATCTTGTTATGCTACATACAAAACATGAATATCCTAGACCTTATAGTTTAAGGGAAGAAGTCTTTTGAAATTGCTCTAATTAAGCATTTTTCCGAAATTCGGACCTCAGGGGCAGGGCCATTTTTGACCCCAGAGATTAAATATTTAAAAACTTGGTATAGAACCATATGATTAAGCTCTATATAAGGTATAATTGCCTTTGGCCTTGTAGTCTATAAAAAAAAGAAGATTTACTAACATTTCCCATTTTCATATGCCGTGGTTACAAGAGTTTTTCACGGAATTAAATTCTTTTAACAATTGTCGAAGAGCTCCACCCAAGGAACATCCCTGCTAAGTTTCAGCTTGATTGGCCTACTGGTTAAGGAGGAGAAGTTTTCCAAAGATTTTTTAAAGATAAACTAAAGATTCCCATTTTCAAATGCTGCCGCAATCAGAGTTTTTGACGGAATTAAATTCTTTTAACAATTTTCGAAGAGCTTCACCCAAGGAACATCCCTGCAAAGTTTCAGCTTGATTAGCCTACTTGTTTAGGAGGAGAAGAAATTGTGGACAGACGGACAGATGGATGGACGGAAGATGGACAACGACCGATCACAATAGCTCTACTCGCACTTTGTGCTCAGGTGAGCTAAAATCTAGAAAGGATTAAACCATTCCTGTTTCGGAAATTTTAAACCTGCCCAAATTCAAAGGATTTGCAGACGGCAATATATCGATTTTGTTTGACAAGAGGACCATGATGGTCCTAAATCGCTCACCTGAGGCATCTGCAAATTACAGTACTTTTTTGTATAAAAAAGACACAACTTGAGCAAAATAAATAAAACAAATACAAAATTTTGTACAAAACAATCATGTAATGCTTTAAAATGAAAATGAATGCCTTTGGCTTCATAGTTTAATCGATTACCAAACTATCCCAGAATTTGTCACCCTCTGGGAAAAAGGTTTAAAAAAGCATTGTGAGAAAGCAAGCAATTTCTCCAATTCTATTTAAGAAGAATCCTTTCAATGTGATTTATGCAATTTTCAATCCCAGGAGCAGAGACATTTTTTATCCTAAGAGCAAATTTTCCTGTAACATAGTACAAAATTATATAGTCATGCCACATACCAAATATGAATGCCCTTCATCTTATATTTCAGAAGGAGAAGACTTTTGCTCTAATTAGGTGATTTCCAAAATTTTGGACATCTGGGGCAGTGCCATGTTTTATCCCAGGGCTAAGATTTTAGCTAACATAGTAGAGAACCATCTGGTTATGCTATAAATCAAATATGAATGCCTTAGACTTTGTAGATTGGGAGGAGAAGACTGTTGAACATGGTCTAATTGAGCATTTTTACGAACTTTGGACACCCAGGGAAGGGTTTTTTTTAACCTACAGGCATAATTTAATCAAAATTGATAGATAACAGCCAGGCTATGCTACACTCAAAATGTAAATGCCCTCTGCCTTAAAATGAAGAATTTTTTTCAACATACACAAATTTTGCATTTTTCCAAATTTTTGGACCCCTAGTCAGGGCCGTTTTTGACCCTTGGATGAAAACTTTTTGTGATATAGTACAAAACCATCTAGTTATGCTACATACAAAATATGAATATCCTAGACCTTATAGTTTAAGAGGAGAAGCCTTTTGAAATTGCTCTTATTAAGAATTTTTCAAAACTTCAGACCTCAGGGGCGGGGCCATTTTTGACCCAAGAGATTAAATATTTAAAAACTTGGTAGAGAACCATATGATTAAGCTCTTTACAAAATATAAAGGCATTTGGCCTTGTAGTCTATGAAAAAAACAACATCAAAGATTTACTAAAATTTCCAATTTTCATTTGCCACGGTTACAAGAGCTTTTGACGGAATTAAATTCTTTTAATAACTTTTGAAAAGCTTCACCCAATAAACATCCCTGCAAAGTTTCAGCTTGAATGGCCTGCTGGTTTAGGAGAAGAAGACTTTTAAAGATATTTAAAGAATAACTAAAGGTTCCCATTTTCATATGCCGCGGTTACAAGAGTTTTTGACATAATTAAATTCTTTTAACAACTTTTGAAGAGCTTCACCCAATGTAATCCCTGCAAAGTTTCAGCTTGATTGGCCTTCTGGTTTAGGAGGAGAAGATTTTTAAAGATATTTAAAGAATTACTAAAGATTCCCATTTTAAAATGCCGCGGCAACCAGAGTTTTTGACGGAATTAAATTCTTTTAACAACTTTTGAAGAACTTCACCCAAGGAACATCCCTGCAAAGTTTCAGCTTAATTGGCCTTCTGGTTTAGGAGGAGAAGATTTTTAAAGATATTTAAAGAATTACTAAAGATTCCCATTTTAAAATGCCGCGGCAACCAGAGTTTTTGACGGAATTAAATTCTTTTAACAACTTTTGAAGAACTTCACCAAAGGAACATCCCTGCAAAGTTTCAGCTTAATTGGCCTACTGGTTTAGGAGGAGAAGATTTTTAAAGATATTTAAGGAATAACTAAAGATTCCCATTTTTAAATGCCGCGGCAACCAGAGTTTTTGACGGAATTAAATTCTTTTAACAACTTTTGAAGAACTTCACCCAAAGAACATCCCTGCAAAGTTTCAGCTTGATTGGCCTACTGGTTTAGGAGGAGAAGATTTTTAAAGAAATTGTGGACGGACGGACAGACGGACAGACGGACAGACAGACGGACGGACGACGGACAACGACCGATCACAATAGCTCACCTCGCACTTTGTGCTCAGGTGAGCTAAAAAACAATTATTCAACAGGGTAGAAAATATTGTGAAAAATGAAGAAATTGCTTGTGACAAGCTATTTCTTATTTTTCCACAATATTTTCTTAAGTATAAAATTCCGGGACGTGAAAACCAGGGATTGAACAGGAACAGGTTAAAACACTTTTTTGGTATTACTAAGGTAGACTGACATATCTAGCCCAAGGACATACGTACATGACCATTGGTACAGCATGAATTCAAACCCATAAAGTTTGACTTTTCACAGGTCACAAGACTGCTACCCTTACCACTGTGAATACAGGACCCCTGACCCCCATTACCAAACAAAAATTTCAGAGCGGCCCGAATTCAAAGAAGTTTGCTGTTGCAGACAACAATTTCAAGTCGATAGAATTATAAATTTGCTGTCTTTTTTTTGGTACAAAATGTGAAAAATGTAGAAAATGCTTGTTATCAGTAATTTATCACAATTTCTTTTTAAACCTTTTTTGTTTCACTAGTCTAAATTGAAAGAAGTTGCTGATGAAAATTCAAAGTTAGTGTTATATTAAATATCTCTCTTTTTAGGTAGAAAACTATGTGGAAAATTAAGAAATTCCTTGTTACAGGAAATTTCTATATTTTCATCATTGTTTTCTCAAACTCTTTTCTTTAGGAGCGTAAAAAAACAGGAGCATGTGGGAATGGGTTGATTGATTTATTGAAGGGGTCTAACGCCAATTTTAACAGTATTACAGTCAGCAGCGGCAAGAGCACCTTGGATTCTTGGTATTTCTCATGCCAGTATTACCACCACATCCTTTCTGAGCCTCGAGCTGTTCATCCCACATAGGTTTACAGTTATCCACCCATTAGTGGGAGACTATTGTGGGAAAGGATATTCGCCACGGCTAGGGATCAGACCTGGGACCCCATGTCTAAAAGTCCTACCCACCACCACTGCGCTTTGGCCGTGGATGAATGGGTTAAATATTTGCAACTATTTCAAATACAACGATAGATATATTGTTACATACCTGCATGTGGACCTTCATGTGTTGTTTTACATGATCACTCCTAGTAAATCGCCGACCACAGACTGTACATGCATAGGGGCGTTCCCCACTGTGGACTCTGACATGCCGCTGAAGTTTTGATGGAGTTCGATATTCTTTACCGCACACAGAACACTGATGAGGGGTCTTGCCATTCACATGATTTTGAATGTGATGCTGCATTGCTGTTGGAGAGTCAAACTGTTGACCGCAGTAACGACACATGTACGCTGTGATGACTTGTACTTTGTTCATACCGCCTGTGATAGGTGTTGTGAGTTGTTTTGTCAGAGTTGGTGATTGCTTCAAGGACAAAACTTCTGTCATTTTTGATAGAACAGCATTAGAAGCCTGGCTGCCAGTGGATGGATTGCAAATTGACGGCTGTGATGTCAGGAGTGAAATTTGGGGTTGGGTTGATGGAGGCTGACTTGTTACAATGGTAATCGTATTTGGTTTGGATTGGGCCTGTGATTTTGTAGTTCCAATATTAACTGGATGCTGAGAGCCAGTGCTGGTACTGACAGTGACAGCTTTACCACTTAGGGCTAGGGAGAGTTGTGACAATGTTTCAGATGCTGATGATTGTTGTGCTTTACTATTGGCTAACTTGTTGGCAATCATGTTAATTGTTGATGATGCTTGCCCTAGGGACTTCTGAGGGGGGTCTGCTGATGTCCCATTCTGACTAGGCTTTTCAAGTTTAACCTCCATGACGGAAGATGCTCTTAAAATTGAAACTTTTAGCCTTGCTAGCTACGGTGACTGTATGACATCCTTCAACAATTGGTATAATTAAACAGGACTCTACTGCCAACCAAATAAAGTGGAGGGGTCTTTGAACTGAAAATATGAGAACAAATTCATAATTCGACTTACGGAGCAGGAGTGTAATAATCTGTCGAATATTTTTAATTTTACATGAGCGATATAATACTAGTGTAATAACTTTGCAAATACAGTGAACCATAAAGTAACTTTTTGATGACAGGATTTAAATGACATTATTAATGCATGAAATCTTGTCATTTACAAATGGCACTGCATGTTCTGCAGAGTATCATAAACTGATTACTTTCATGAATTTTATTGATTGACACAAAATTAAGGTCAAATATTTATAGACAGAACAACAAATTTGTGTTCCTAAAATACTGAAATTATTAAACTTGTCACATAAAAGTTAAAATCTTTAAATACTCTTTTTTAACTGCTTACAGATGCATCATTTAATCCATTTCCACTCAGTGACACTTTTAGACGCCCCCCAGGAAAAAACTTTGAAAAAAACATTGTGGAAAATGAAGAAATTGCTTGTTTCAAGCAATTTATTCATTTTCCACAACATTTCTACCCAAAAGGTTAAAAAAAAGTCAAAAATTTCATTAACCTTGTATTGTCTTCTGAAACTTCTTTCGATTTGGAGCAGTCTAAAATTTTGTCGTCTGGTAATGGGTTAATAAATTTGGTATTTCATGACTGCTCCAAGGGATTGACACTAACAGTGCCCTGGCATATGAGGATCTATGAAAATAGGAAGGAATCTAAGCAATTCAAGGTTACGGAATCCCGTCAATATACCTCAATATTTCTCATGTACAACAAATTTTAAAGTATCAACTAATGCTCCTAATATGCTGACGATCTTTCGGCAAATTTCAACTTGTTTCTGAATTTGACATTTAACCAATTATCAGATGACAAAATCTTTGACCAATTCAAATTCAAAGAAATTTCAGACAACATTTTTACGTAAATGGAAATCTATAACTATTTATCTATTTTGGTAGAAAAATTTGTGGATAATGAAGAAATGGTTTTTAACAAGATGTTTCTTCCTTTCCAACAATGTTTTCCAAATTTTTTTCAAGTGGGTCTTAAAATTACCCGAATGTGTGGGTAAGAAGAAATTGCTAGTAACAATCCTTTGACATTTGACATGATGTTATCTGCAACAGTGTTCTTTGATCTTAAAATAAAATAAGACTAAATTTCAGACTTCTTTAATGAAGAAAGCTACAGAAGGTAATTAGAGGATGAGTTACCTGGTATAAAATTCATATTGTCAGTTGACTACAAAAATATAAAAAATGTAGCTTGAATTAAGCTGTATTTATGATATTTTGATCGTCAACCCACAATGTAAGCAAATCTTTGAGCAGTATATGTGCCTATTAAAGGAATAACAATGCTTGAGACAGAAACATTGCAGGAAAAGGAGAAGTTTGCTAAGAAAATGCTTTTAATGGCTTATCATAAAGACCATTAATGGGATTAATTTACATGAAAATATTTAAAATGATGATTGATGATATTATAATATCAAATATGCTTATTCCATTAATAAGCCCACAATATTTTAGACCTGTCCAGTGGTAACTAGTTTGAATATAGTGAAAATGATAAATTGGGATATTATTTTTCTAAATGTTTTCATTTCAGATGTTATTATCACAATGACATATTGTGTGGTAATGGGTAAAGTGGAAATTCGGAGTTTCTCCTATTTTGACAGCTCTGACCTTTAACCCCAATACACACTAATCACGTGACACGGATTCTGGCATGTCACGTGACTTTATGTGTTGAGAATTCAACAGTTTATGATGTCTATTATTAAGTAATATTACTTTCGGTTTGACTTTTTACCTTCAATAGTTTACATGACACCATCCTCTGCAGATGGACGGGTCGTATGTTATCAATTATTAGGGATTAAATTTATCGAATGGCCGAAGGGCCACAGACATGCGCGCCACCTGTTGGTCAAAATCATCGTAATTTATCCGAAACGTATCTCGGGAGCCCCTGCTGTCAAATTATCTATTTCCGTGTTCGTATAGAAGGGAATCCTGCAATTCTTGATCCATTAAATATCATTTAATCTCCAACTAACAAAATACTGAATAGCAGCCGAATTTTCAAAACACAAACACATGTGACCTTGGCGAATACACAAAATGGGAACCCTGCCAATCGATCGACTAGGGCCGACATTTTCCGTAGCGCCTGACCTTAAAAGGGTAGAAGGAGAGGGGTACAGAAAATCGTAAATATCGAACAGGTTCTGAAATGAATTCTACCAGAAAATAACAGAACTGTGGTCAAAAATCATTTAACTTACCGTGGGAGTAATTTTTATATCCAAGATAGACCCCAGTTTCCCCCAAAACACAGTTTTCGTCCCTGCACTAACGAACCCCTCTCACTTCATAGGGACGGCTGCCTGTCTTGGCCTGCAGGGATTAACAAGGGAGATAATTTAACCCTTCTTGTGTAAACATTTCTATTATCTCGCTTATTTGCTGCTGGGGGGCCAACTCGGGGATTCCGTATTTTTTTCTCGTTCCTTCTCTCTATCTTTGGGAGGAAGGATGGCCACTGTTGAGAGGTGTTTTTGTCCGAATTCCACTTAAACGGACAGGAAGGCTAAATAACATGCAGTTTCATTTCTGCTAACTCATTTCCATACAACTCGGTCGACAATTGGTATTTACTCTAATATCCAGCCCCAGACTAAATACAGAAATATGGTGGGAAAAGAATACAAACAAAGGCATTCCTTGATCTTTGGAAATTATTGCACTGACCAGTGGGATCTGGAAATGTCAGAGGAAGACAAGAAGAGGGGATTCTTTATTTAGAAACCAAATCCCCTTACTGACGGAAAGCTTGATCACGTTTTTTGCCTGGACAAACATCATAACCACAGTAGTTAAGATGTTTTGATCACTCAGTGACGACATGTCGTTATAAACAAATAAAGTTACAAGCTCCTCTAATTCAATACAATCAAGTAATATATACATTTATCAATACATAGTTGTTCGGCGTGCAATGTGTCATAACAGTACAGCCTTTATCAGACACGCTGTATTTACGACATTTTGCACGCCCGACGACGAAATTTACAGACTTAATATGGATAACTGATTTTATAAGTCTTCAATAAGTATAAAAGATGTATACTAGTTAAATTAGCCATTTTACATTTGACACCGTTTCCTTAGGCCTGGAATCGCGGCCGTTAATAATTATTAAAAAAAAAAAAGCAAAAAAAAGTCGTCCTATCAAATCATTCATTCAGCCTGGAATTGAGCTATGACCTCCAACATTGTTCGCCATTTTTGTTACTTTTGCGACTTAAATGTCGTAACTACAGCTTATTCAAACGTCGTAACTACAGCTTGAATAAACTGTAGTTACGACGTTTAATACCCCTTCAAGCAACAATTTTGCTTTTTTGTGTCATGCTACCAGCATTAAATTTTGCCAAATAACGCCGTTTTAACATAATCGAAGCGGAACTTCCTGTAGGAGTCGATGGGAGGGACCAAAGAAGTAAGTGGGCGGGGCCAGCGGCTGGTCAATGTAGATGTCTACAAGTAATTTTCTAAGATTGGACGCTTCTATGACGGTAAGTCGATAGGTCGATAGATAAAGAGGGATATCCGGCTTTTTTAAAAATCTTCTCCTCAAAAGCATATACATGTACGTGTATGTACTTTTATTTGTATGTTTTACATGCAAAGCAAACTTTTATCACTACTTGAATACATTGAGTACCTAAATTTATATTCCTTCTGGATCAATGTTGTGCATTTCTAGGATTTACAAAGAGAAGAATCTTCTCAAAATCGTCTCCTCCAAAGCCAAAAGTCTTACAGCTTTAAATTATACCATGCACGGTTACTTAAACAATTCCCACATAATGACGTTTTGGGACGCTCCTCAAAATAAATGACAGGGAAAACATGGCGGTAAATTTTCCACAATGTTTTCTACAAAAAAAGATGAAAAAATCTATAATTTCATATACCTTAACTACTTTCAATTTTGACCAGTCTAAAAAAAAATGTGTGTAAATGGGTTAACGGTAATCTACTACGAAACTATGACTGCTACACTTGGATAAATTTATGCACTATGTCATGGATTCGTCGAATTTTACATACAGGTAAAGAAGGAAATCTAAATAAATCTGAAACTTCTCTCGAATCATTTATCGTCCGAAACATTTCAATTTTTTTTATAAAGCATTGCCATGTGGTTTTCTACTACAATTCTGAACACTATCATTGTAAAGACAAGAACTAACGCGATCTGGTCTACGATATAGAAGCATCATGGTCCCCTTGTTTATGATGAGTGGACTGTTTTAGATTTACTGTGTTTATTTTTTCCTCGAATTTCATTCGTTTTCAACCTTTGAGAAAGACATTTACACGATTTTGATATTCACACACTTCAGCTTTCGTCCTACAAACGCATTTATAATGTGACCAGCAAAGAACCAGAGATGTATGAGAAGGCGCCCAACTTGAATTGTTAATTTTCCGAACTATGCGCCCTACCCCCCCCCCCCCCTCCAAAAAAAAAAAAAAAAAACCAAACAATAAAACACACACACAAATACAAAACCACCACCACTACCCCAAATAACAAAACAACAACAACAAAAACATACACCTAAAAACAACACCGAGCAAAAAACAAACAAAACCACCACCACAACCCCACAAATAATGATAAAAATTAAACAAAAGACGAAATGAAACCAACAAACAAAATCGGATTTATCCAACAGCAAAAAACGCCTTCCATTTCGATTATTGTTTTGAATCAGCTCGACGAGACGTTTCCAGTGAGTAGGCCTACCCGTAATACAGGGTCTAGAGGAAAACATTTAAACGTTGTATAAAATGTATTTCAAGCCCTGGTTATAAAAAGTCATCCGTATCATAAAGAATGAACTCGTCCAATTGATAGAGTTTCGCTAGTCGGCGACCACGATGTCGTAAATGCATCTTTCATAAAATTATATATTCGGATCGCGATCAAAATGTAACTTAAGATTTAAAAACAGCTGTAGTTACGACATTTTCTTCGTTCAGTGACTATATCACGGCTCTAAGGTTGTCCATTGGAGAATTACGGCTACAGCCACACAGGGCAGTTCGTGTTAGAGTATAAAGTATTCTAAAAATTATAATCCGTCACGTAACAAAAACCACAAACAAAACACGGAGGTCAACTAAGGAATCAATCGACAAATCAAATCATTCAATTGTTCTTTTTGAACTCCGACATTGGACACCGTTCAGTTGTGTGAAATCTTTGTTGGTTTGGCGACTTTAAATTCGTAACTACAGCTTATTCAAGCTGTGGTTACGACATTTAGGTCACCGAACAATCATTTTACTTTTTATTACATGCTTCTAGCTAAAGATTTTGCAAAATAACGCTGTTTAAAATCGATGCGTAACTCCATTGTCGGATTAAATGGGCGGGGCCATTGGAGTAAGTGGGCGGAGTCGGCGATTGGTCAATTGTTGTAACTACGGCTACGGCATCTCACGGAGTGAGTTCTGGTGATGCTCTGGCCACAGAGAATACTTTCTGATCTTCCGACTATTGGGGGAAAAAGAGAGAGAGAGAGAAAAAAAAGACCGATCTCCGATGATCTTCAATTGGTATTCGAAGATTAAAACAACAACATACATGTATTCTATTTTCTTTAAAATAGTGAGTCAAACTCAATCTCTTTGTTCTGCTACCCTATAACCCATTCCCTAATAACTATGCTTTCTGACGCCTCCAATGGAAAAATATTTGGAAAACATTGTGAACAATTAAGAAATCCCTTGTTACAAGCAATTTCATCATTATCCAGTATTTTCAACATCAATCCGAACAAAGAATTTGTACATTTCGTCGTTTGGCGGCCGAAATGTCGTAACTACAGCTGCAATTACGATATCTTTATCGTCCAACAACGATTTGTCACGAACATTTCATTTTGATCGATTTTTTCCCCATTATGAAATCTCTTTTTACGCGAAACAGATTGCTTGGAAAATTTTTCATGTCTCCTTTTTCCATCTTATTAGAAAATTATCACTTCTTGTCGTTTGGTCAAGAACACATATGCGACAATAACATACACTTGCAGCTTTATTCAAGCTATAGTTACGACGTTTTGGCCGCCGTCATAACGCATTCGTAGCGCATCAGACTCCAAACCTTCAATCAAACCCAAACGGCTGCACATATCCTTTCCGACATTTTTCTCTCACCAATGGGTGGATAATCGCAAACCTTAACAGGATAGTAGCTGGAGGCTAGGAAAAGATGTAATGGTGGTACTTGTGCGATAGGTCCGCCGCGATATGACTGAAAAATTATTAAAAGCGGTGTTAAACCCCATTCAAACAAACAAATACCGCTCTTTGGTCGTGAAATGACGACAAAAGAAATTTGAAATCGACTTTTACAGTTTTTATTTTTTTTCTAAATACAAAATAATATACATGCACATTCTGAAATGTAATTGAAAGAGATTTTAACTATTTCCCGTTCATTTCCTTACCTTTACGCCCCTGTGATATTATACTTAAGAAAAAAAATGTAGAAAAAGAAGAAATTGCTTGTATCAAAGAATTTCCTATTTTCCCACACTATTCTTTATCATAGGATGGTTATTTTTTTTAAATTCTACTTACTTTATAATGTCGCCTGTAACCCCTTTGAATTTATACAAGTTCAAAATTTTGAAAAAAAAAAAAATAGAAAAGGGTTAACTTTTTCCCACTCAATCATGCTTTTTGACGCCTCCAATAATAAAGACTCCGGAAAGCATTTTAGAAAACGAAGAAATGGCTTGTTGCAAGCAATTTCTTCATTATCCACAATGTTTTCTTCCCCAAAATGCCAATGATTATAAAATCTCATCAATTGAAATTTATCGTTTGCAACATCCTTGAATTAGGAACATTCCAAAGTTTATCGTCTGGTATTTGAATAACTTCAAAGAAAAATATTAAACTTAATCGTTTGTTTGTCAAGATGTATTTTGTAGAGTTGATCTCTCCTAATGGGCAGCAATTGACCAATCGCGGCTGCCAATCAAGGAATCAACCGACCAATCAAATAATTCATTCAGCCCGGACCTGAGCTTATCAACTACGACATTGGCCGCCATTTGTTTACCTTTATTGTTGGTTTGACGACTTAAACGTCGTAACTACTGCTTATTCAAGCTGTAATTACGACGTTTAGGTCACAAACCAACCATTTTACTTTTTTGTTACATGCTACTGACCATAAACTTTGAAAAATAACGCCGTTAAAAATCGAAGCGGAACTTCCTGTCAGAGTAAATGGACGGGCACTAGGGAGTCAGTGGGCGGGTCCAGCGATTGGTCAATCCTTAACCTATTCCAACACAACCTCGCTTTTTGACGTCCCTCAAGATAAAACTTTGTAAAACATTGTGGACAATTAAGATATTGCTGGTAATAAGCAATTTCTTCATTATCCACAATACTTTCTACCCTTGAAGGCAAAGATTGATTAAATTCCACTTATTTAGAAATTGCCATCTGCATGCGACTTCTTTCAAAGAGAACCGGTCTAAAGATTGTCGTCTGGTTTTGGATTAACTTCAAAGTGAAAGCTTAAACTTGATAATCTTTTGTCAGGATCTTGCTTGTAATAAGCAATTTCTTCAATGTCCACAATGTTTTCTACACTAAAAGGCAAAGATCGTTTAAATTTCCCTAACTTGAAATTAACATTTGCAACTTCTGTGAATGAGGACCAGTCTAAAATTTTATTGTATGTTACAGGGTTATAGTTCAGAATATGTGGCCCATCAGGCTTAAAAAACCTTGATTGGTCTGATTCTTTCATTGACAACCGCGATTTGTGATTTATGTCTAAAAGAGTTAGCAACCACGTAGTGGAATCGACAGAAGTTTCCCAAACTCTCCGACACTATCAAAATTGACACAAGCGTAGACACTGCTCTGCTTGCTGATAAAAGAAGCAGAATCTGAGATGGGATACAACGGTTGGTGCCAAACAAAAGGTCGAATATGCAAGCCGAAACTACCGTCGCAGTAGAAGGCCTCGAAATCTTCTGGTTTGATATCGTCACCAGGGGGCGCTAGCACGACAACAAAAGGCTGGTTATCGATTGGATAAAACACTTGGCTACTATCTGGATGGTAGTTGGCTTCTCTCACGAGGACCTCGGTTCGAGTTTTTGGGTCACTTTGCCTAGGAAGTCGACCAGTGATCATTAGCCAGTCCTCTTTGGCGGCGCCATTGAGAGCCAATAGGACGTCTTCATACCACATATATTTGAATTCCCCCGTCTTGATCACAGCTTGAATGCCAGTACCTATAAAGTACAGTACATCTTGACATTACTGTGATACACATTTGTCTAAGAAACGATTGATGTTCAATTAAATGAATGTAAGCAACAACTACAACGACAAACATTAAACAGATCCACATATTTTCAAAACATTACATCTTCTCAGCCCAATAAAATTACGTTCAGGTAGCGTAGGCAGAGATCAGACTCATGGTATGTGCTGGTTGTCTGTGCAGTGCATGCCAATTCTTATTCAGGACTATTATGTCATTAACATGACATTAACCCTTGTCATGCTGTATAAATAGCCTTACTGGAATTCTGCAAATCAAAGAGCTGAAAGCATTGACAGAACTTACTGTTGAAAAATCAATATTTCTTTAAGAAATCAACTTCATAACTCTGGCAGGAAAAGTACAAGCAGGAGATGTAGACTAAGATCAGCCTGCACATAAGTGCAGTCTGATCTTAGTCTACAACACCTGCCAAAACCGGAATATTCCGGGTTCAGCATGACAAGGGTTAATTAACTGTATTTGATGTGACAAATTCTCATTCGTTAAGTAACGAACAATAGATAGATTTCGACTGTCAATCAAAGAATCAATCGACCAATCGAATAATTCATTTAGACCGGAGGTGAACTTTGAACATTGGCTGACATTTGAATGAAGCATTTTTATTGATTTGGCGGCTTGAAGTCATAATCAGTTTACCTAGACTTTGCCATCGATCCTTCAAGTTGAGTTTGTATGTCTACATTTCCATGCTTCATATTGCATAGCGTTCGCTTTATGAAAAAATTCAATGTACATTTACTAATTTTGCGTTTACTTGCGTAACGCAAAAATAAAAGAATTACCGTTGTCTTGTAGATTCAAAGAAATCACCTGCTTACAGAGAAGGAGTCCTTTTCTCTGTCTATTCAGTCTTTTAGTTAGAACACAACTATATCATGTGTGAACGTTCTAGCGAACAATGATTATTGTCGGTTCTCTGCGTACACTTTACTTATTACCTGGCATAACTGCTCTCTTCCCCTCCTGAGGCCACTGTCTTATGACTACATTTTCTTCCTTATAATCGTGAACAATTGTGCCATATTTCGCTAGGGTGTCGGGAGTTCCTCTCTGAAGAGGCACTTTGTGAACGCCATAGTTGTCAATGACGTCATCGCCATATCCAGGATTCCAAAAAGTATCCTAACAAAGAGAAATCAAGTACTGAAAGTACTGTAAGCTAGCAAAGCATGGTTGAATTTAGAAAATCTTCCCCTTGTTGGGTAGAAAACATTGTCGACATTGAAGAAATTGTTTGTTACAAGCAATTTCTTCATTGTCCACAATGTTTTCCCAAGCTTTTTTCTTTAGATGCTTAAAAAGTGGAATCGGGTGGGAATGGGTTAAAGAGCATGCTTTTGACAGAGTTCTCTACAATTAGAATTGAGTTTGCAATATTCCTGAAATATAAAAGAACTATTTTTTAGCTGACGCTTTGCTAGCTAAATATTTGTTCCAAAAGCAATCGGAAATGGTCAGGAAACCTGGTTAGATGGTTAAAAATAAATGTGAAAAGAATCCAGCGTGAAAACAACAAGTGGATCGTGTCTGTCAATCGACTAATCAATTAATTCATTTAGAACTGAAGTGAGCTTTGAATCCCGACATCGGCCGACATTTGTGTGAAGCATTATTGTTATTCAAGCTGTAGTTATAATGTTTAGGTGGCTAATCAACCATTTTGAGTTTTTGTTACATGCTACTGACCACAAATTTTGCAAAATAACACCGTTTTATATCGAAGTTAAACTTCCTGTTGGAGCTCAGTGAGACTAGCGACCCGTCAATTTCGACTAGGCCAAAATGGACCTCCTGGGTGTTCAATAAATCAAACGATTGAAATGTGATTGGCCCAATCAGAGGTCAATTAGATAAAAATATTCGGAGAATAAACGTAACGGCAATGTAAAAAACCGTTTTAGACACAGAACTTTGATTTCGCCCATGATTAGCCAAGGCAGTCTGACAAGGGTCGATACTTCATACTCATGGAAGGACATCCCTTTTTCGCTTGACGGATCACATATATTTTAACCCTCGTCATGCTGAACCCGGAATATTCCTGTTTTAGCAGTTGGTATAAACACAGATCAGCCTGCACATAAGTGCAGCCTGATCTTGATCTAAACCTCCTGTTTGTCCCCTTTAATTCATAAAATGCTTAAATAAGCATTTTTTCAAGAGAAATACTGATCCCCATTAAGACCTTCCAGTGCTGTCAGTCCTTTGATTTTAAAGCAATTATATATAGGATTTTAATTTAGTATGACAAGGCTTAATAAGAAATCCGATCCAACAGGTTTAAATTAAAAAAAAAGCAACTCTGAAATAAATATAAAGGAATGTCGAATGACAATTCTAAACTATTCTAGACACAGGAATCACGCCTTCATAGACCAGCCTATGCAATCTGAGCATTCTGACAGGGATCGATACTTTTTGTATTAGATGGTAAATTTTGGTCAGACGTATCACGTTTAACAATTAATGATACACCCGATCAAAATAAGATAAAGATAATAAGAGCTTTACAGCAACATTTAAAGTTCGAATGTATTTAATTAGTACTCAGACTTTGCCGACAGTTACCTTTGGTAGAAAGAGTGTTGCCGTAAACGCAGATGGTAGGATCCGTTATGAACGGAAAAATCCAGTTTTCGATGTAATCACAGCTTAACGATAATCATAATACTAAAAGACAAGCAATAGAAACGAAACGATAGAAGTCTAATGGAGAAATGAGATTCAATTGCTTTGAAGGTAACCCAAATCAATGCGTTGTTGTTGGCTAAAAAAATCAACTAGATATATTGTCCAGGGACAATATGTTTGGCCCGCCGAATATTTTACCTTGAGCTGTGGCCTTGATCTTAGAGCTGTAAGAAAATTTATTTAAGATGGTACATCTATTCGTGATGGAGAACAATTGTGCAAAGCCATTTTGAAAAATATCTAAAGATTTAGGAGATATGCTCTAGACAGACTCATTTGAACGTATGACTTTGGGCCGTGACCTTGAAACTATCAGATATGTCATCTACTCGACTCATAGCGAGGGATTGATTGATTGAATGGGGTTTAATGCCACTTTTAGATATATTTCAGTCATATCTCTGCGGCCGTAGCACCCAACAGTGGATTCAATGGATTCCTGGTATTGCTCACACCAGTACTACCACTACATCCTTTCCTAGCCCCAAGCTACTATCCCACTTTGGTTAACGATCATGGCGGGGAAAATTGTGCCCTTTTTTAAATTCCATCCATTAATGTAGGAGATATACCCGGGAAAAATTCGAACGGACTGTCGCACTCACTAACGCACATACACCGATTTGTGAAAAGTGACAAATATGTCTAGCTCAACGCAGGCGGGCTTGACGAAACAAGAGGACCATGAAGGTCCTTAATCGCTCCCCTGAGTATGATGGTTCATGGCTTTATGATATAAACAAAATAGCAAAGCCCTCTGTCTAATAATTTTGGAGAAGATGTTTAAGGATTTCTCTTTTAATCCTAGGTATATTGATGATCCCACCATATAGCACTAATTTCCTGAATATGGTAATGCTTTGAAGTATAGACATCATTACAAACCAAGTATAAAAGCTCTCGGCCTAATGGTTTAGGAGAAGAAGGTTTTCAAAGATATCATTATTTATTTCTAACTAAAATTAGGGATCGCACAGAAAAGGGCTAATTTTCAGAATACGGTAATTTTTTAAAGTATTTTGGTAGAGGGTCAATAGTTGATGATATGTTCCAAATATCAAAACTCTAGGCCTAATCGTTTGGGAGAAGAGGACTTTAAAAGATTTCTTTCTTTATTCCTTTGTAAAATCAGGGATCGCACAGAAAAGGGCTAATTTTCAAAATACAGTTATTCTTTTAAGTATTTTGGTAGAGGGTCAATGGCTAATGATATGTACCAAATATAAAAGCTCCAGGCCTTATAGTTTGGGAGAAGAAGATTTTCAAAGATTTCCTTCTTTATTCCCTTGTAAATTCAGGGATCGCACAGAAAAGGGCTTATTTTCATAATACCGTAATTCTTTTAATTATTTTGGTAGAGGGTCAATAGGTGATGATACATACCAAAAATAAAAATTGTAGGCCTTATAGTTTGGGAGAATTTTTTTTTCAAAGATTTCCTTCTTTTTTCCTTTGTAAACCAGGGATCGCACAGGCTAATTTTCAGAATACGGTAATTCTTTGAAGTATTTTCGTAGAGGGTCAATAGATGATGATATAGACCAAATATCAAACCTCTAGGCCTTATGATTTGGGAGGAGAAGATTTTCAAAGATTTCCTTCTTTATTCCTTTGTAAAATCAGGAATCACACAGAAAGGGTTAATTTAAGAGTACAGTAATTCTTTTAATTATTTTGGTAGAGGGTCAATAGGTGATGATTCATACCAAATATAAAAACTATAGGCCTTTATGGTTTAGGAGGAGAAGATTTTTATGGATTTCTTTTGTAAAATCAGGAATCGCACATAAAAGGGTTAATTTTAAGAGTACTGTAGTTCTTTGAAGTACACATGTATTTTGGTAGAGGGCCAATAGGTGATGATATGTACCAAATATCAAAGCTCTAGGCTTTATTGTTTGGGAAGAGAAGATTTTTTGATAACTGTTTACAGACGGACAGACGGACACCGGACACTTACCGATCACTATAGCTCACATTGAGCACGTTGTGCTCAGGTGAGCTTAATAAAAAAACAACAACAACAAACTACTCACCGAAAACGAAGCGACTTGTATCAATTTTCTGTCAATTTTGAAGTCTCCCATCCTGTCTTGTAAAAATAAAGAGAAGCTAAATAGACAATGATCATAAGTGTTTCGCGATAAATGCTACATTGCAAAAGAATTTTGTTTCAATAGTATGCATCTGCGAAAGTGCAGACTCAGGCACGCAGGCAGCATTTCAAGATGACAGAAAACTGACTTTAGGCTAGTATGTTTTTTGTCGGTGTTTGCCTTATACGACATGCTTATATGTCGCTGTCATGATCAAAGAGGCTGCCGCGCCGTACGACCTACGGGCCTGAGACATCACAAACCATTTACCCGTGAATTCATATAAAGTTCAATAATTAGCTTGAATTTGAGTCCTACAATATTACATAGTATAAACGAAATATCCGTACACAGAACACACGCAAATCTTATCGAGCTTAATAAGTATGTTGGTATAAACTGTATCCCAAACGCAGCTGCGCGTGAAGAATACCGATATTACAAATCTAATATAAGTAAGTGCATAATTTATCTTCAATACTTCAGACTACTTGATTCATATACGACAGTGCATGTGTTTGCATTTTACAGCCAAGAAAATTGAAAAAAAACTCATGTTAAGAAAAACTAGGACTAAGAGATGAACCGGTTAATATCAAGGTTACACATTACTTGTCACGTACAGCGATATTGCGAAAGAAAATTGGTTAACCATATTGCCAAGTTACAAGCTACAATGCCTTTATTGAATATAAAGGCCACAGACCCACAACACAGGTCGTACTAACAACATATGACAAAAAGAATCTTCGAGTGCGAAACACATCTGTACACTGCTGAAAATGAATTCATGTGTCAATTGAATAGAAATGATATCAATAGGACATTCTTAGTGCTATGGCTACCAATGTTCCCCATCAGAGACCTGAAATTTTGAATGGAAAATCGACTTTCAAGTGAGTGTCTACAATTAGATTTCGAAAGCTATAGAAATCTGCTGAATCTGGCGTATTCTGGACACGTGTCCACAGGAGTTGATATGTTAAAATCAAAGCACTGCGACGTTGGAATGCGGTGAATGCAACTATAAACTGGGAAAAAGGACCATTCTCCTCCGTGTGCTTTAGTAACAATTAGTGAGCAGGCTACTAAGGGTTGGGACCCATGTTTCTGTCAGCACTAGCGTTCGATCCATATGTCAATTAAGTTTACACGGTCGATATTCTTAAATTAAATCTAAAGAACAAATGTGTCATTTAGAAAAAAAATTTTAAAAATGTGTTTGTGTGTGTGTGGGGGGCAAGTGGATCATTGGCCATTGGTTGCTCACTCAAGTACGTAAACGTTTAAAAATGTTTCTTATCTGGAACTGCTTATATAATACCTTTTTAAATGTTTACATATTTAATTGTTTACCTTATTTGGAAATTCGAGCACCAATTGGTGAATATTTCTGCCAAATTTGGTAAAAAATGACAACAAGATTTGGCAGAAATACAAATCATTTAAATAAATTTCTTAAGTGTATATTGACCTGACCCCCTTTCCAAAAATCCAAGGCTCCGTCCCTGGTCACCCAAGGATCGCGAGTTATTTATATGTAAACTCATTGAACTGACGTTCCATACAAAAAATAAGGAGTAGGAATTCTGGTTCAGGAGAAGAAGATTTTTATAGATTTTCTTTGGGATTTTAACTTGGGTTGACATGTCAAAATAATTTCCCCCCTTTCATTTTTTCTATTTTGAAAGTGGACCACCAGAGTAACAATCAGGGTATAAATGAATCAGTAGTAGAGATGACGTTTGAAATAATCCTTCTTGAATCCGTCTGAATCCAAACCGAATCCCCATGCTCTGCACCTGGTGACCAAATAGATATGATTTAAAGCAGTTTTCTCTACTGTCTTCATACTAATGATCCATGCCATATATCAAGGCTGATGGCCTTCTGGTAATTTCTTATGTAACTTATAAAGAGATGATTTCTGCTCGTAAAAGGCGTTTTTTTTTCATCTATTGATTATAGTATCTTGCAGTCTGATTAAGGGTCACAGTAAAAAAAATGATAATTCACTTTCTGACAAATGTTTTTGAAATTTTCACCTATTACATTTATGGAAATGACCTCCACCCATAAAAGGCATGTTGTTCATCCAATCAAAATATTTTTTCTTGTATGATATAGGTCAATCAAGGTTTATCCCTTTGAAATTTGGTCGAATTTTTTCCAAAGTTTTCTGAGAAAAGGCACTTTTTACCATAAATAGAATTGACCCCCGCCTCAAAAGTAACGTTTATCATTTTATCTAAATTTCTTGAGAAAATTTATAAGTGGGTCGACTAAGATCATTCAAGTGAAATTTGGTTGAAATTCATCCAAAGTTTCCGAGGTGAAGATTTTTAATTAGAAGCTTATAGACAGACGCACACATGTAAGGACGGGCGAATACACGACAGACAAAACACCATGAAAATAGCCCCAGTAACCTTTGATCTAATAAAAAAATTGAATTAAAAATAGAGAGAGAGAGAGAGAGGGAGAAAAATGGCCACAGACAACTATGGTGTTTTAAATGCACTTTATTCAGCGGTTAAGTAAATAATCTTAATTACTTAGTTGGTAAACTGTGTATTGAAATCGACTGTCATTATTTACATCATCATTTTTTACTCGAAAAGCATTGGGTAAATAATCAGTCATGTCAATATTTCCCTTTCTTTCCTTTTAAGCTAGCAAAGCGTCAGCTTTGATAGCTAAAGTTAATAGACACATTTTGAGGTCTTTTCAGTGTTCAACGAGTGCAAACTGCCCCTGGAGGCTTAACCACTAAACCATTGAATGCTTACTCCATAAAAAGTAGTTCTTATTTCAGGAATATTGCAAACTGCGCCAATGCTTTTTATGGCCACATGAATTAAGTTTATACAAATTATAGACAACTCCTTCAAAAACATACTTATCAACTCCTAGTCAATCACGCCTTTGAAACATTTCAAGAAAATAGCTTAGGAAAACATTGTGGACAATGAAGATGTAACAAGCAATTTCTTCATTGTCCTTACTGTTTTCTACCCTATAAGGCAAAGGTTTTCCAAATTTCACTACAACCAGGCTTTGCTAGCTTACAGTACTTTCAGTACTTTGATTTTCACTTTCAACACGTCCCAATCAATCAATAGTCACATTACAATTACGAAGACCATCGAGACGCGAGAGAAGGCGGACCGATGATTTCTGGAGTGACCTCACTGGAAATTACTTCCTGAGGTCGTTGTATTTTCTACCTCAGTTGATGTTGTTGTAGAGCTGAGGCTAGCATCATATTTACAGCGGCTCCCTTCGACTCTCCGGTACATTGAGGCTGATAGGTTCTGCAGGGTGTTGATACATATTGACAATTTTTACAGGAAAAGACAAGGTCAGACCCTAGTCCAATTTTCTTTTCACTGTGCAGCTTTACATTAAGGCTTTCGCAGTGGTCAGAAAATAGCTGGCGGTCATGTAAAACAGCATTCATAATGAAAACTATTTGGTTGAGGCTGACAATTCTGTTCCCAAGTTTCCAGACTATCATTTTTGTTTTCCAGTCTACAAGATATGCGAACAGGCTCTGACATTTTGCTGGTTGACTGCATTGGAGGCTGGTCTTCGACAAAGCTTGGCCCCGACTGTGGATTATGGTTATGAACAGCTCGCCGTGTTGATTGGTTGTCCTATGTGAAGAAGGCCCCGGAAGCTCGTCTCTTTCGGATTCCTTTCACCTTGGTAAGTGCTGTTACTGATCTAATAATGCAATAATGCTATGAAAATGGTTGTGTGGCTGGTCATTTTATAGCCTTGATCTAAAATGACACTGTAAACAGAGTCAATGTCATCTGCTTGCTCAAGTATGCTGTCATTCCCCAAGTGTAGCCTGTCAGATAGTGCATAAACCTCTTATTGGAAAAAATGGCTTTATTAGGGATTAACCCTTTGCCCACTCATGACCTTACCTATGGTGTACTGAATATTGGTAAATGAGTTAGACCAGCTGTACTATGTCCATATTTGAAATGTACATGTTAATATTACTTGAAAGTTTTGAAAAAAACTTCCAAGATGGTTTCGGCTGTGCGGAAAATACTATTTTTGCGCCAAATTTGGCGCAATTTCTGAGAATATTTCATTCCACAATGTCCCAAAACACCTCATAAGTATTCCCCTACATATGTAGCTCCCAGCACTTTTTATTTGATATGAATCCAGTGTGTATTATTAAAGATGTAGCAAGTCTACAATTAGCCTTGAAAGGCTTTTTTCCCCCACTTTTTGCCCATATTTTACCATATCTACCAGTGCTGTTTAAAACACTCCTAGCAACACAGACAAGATTCTAGCCTTTCAAAATGAGTTTAACTTTGCTCAGGAATAGCCATAAAACAAAATGAAGTCAACATTTGATGCTTTTGTTGAACAGCAAATTTTATTTAGGAGTGACCTCACTGGAAATTACTTCCTGAGGTCGTTGTATGGTAAAAGTAGATCTTAGAGAAAATGTAGTTCTTGAAAGGCAGGGATGATTTGAGTCTTAAACAGTGGTATATGCAATATTTTGTTTGATTTTGTAGTAATTTTGCATCTTTTCTGCTGTTTGAAAGTGCATTTTACACTATCTTTGCAGGTCTATGTGTTATAGATGGTGTTCAAAAATTGGAGGTGTAAATTGGCGACATGTGATTTTCATGGTTGGAAAAAAGACGGTGCCTTTGGTTAGAATCCATTATTTCAAAAATTCATCATTCATCATATATGATTTCTACTATTAATGAGAAGTTCTATGAACGACGAAACAGCATCAGAAAGGCTATAATTCAACGAACGTTCTGACAAGTGCTACATCCTGGACGAAAACAGTGATTTTATATAGACTAAAGAAGGCCAAAATCCGGTGGGGTCTGACCTTCTATGTTTACATTTTCATTTACATGTCCTAACATCGATTGATTAGGATATAATTGCAATACTTCAAAATAGAGTATTTCCATTGGCCCAAATCGTATCACGTGATCAAATCAATTGCACTTTATACCTCGATAAAAGACAGAACTATTTTCGACAAAAATAGAAACAAAACAAGGTCAGTGATTTCCGATATTGGGAATTCACTTCCAAGAAATACCCAACTTGTTTTGTTACTATTTATAGTCATCACCCTTTGAATTTCGATTTCCTCGAATTCCTTTATACTTCCATAGATTTTCAATAAATAGATAAACAAATAGTGTCCTTATAACAATTATAATGTTTGTTTTAAACATGAAGATTTCGAAAACTCACCTTTATTAGCCGTAAATCCGAGATGTCGAATCGGCTTCGCCACATCAGCATGCATCGTGTCCATGTGGTAGGTTTATATTTCTTGTCTATTACAAAGCATCTATTCATAATTCTAACTGTTATCGACCCAGATATCATAATTTACAGAGTTTAAAGTTAGTATTTGCTCATAATAATTCCAAATAAATCCAACGAATGTTCGAATCTCCATTTCAAAAAACCCAAGCGACGAAATAAAATGTCCGCCGTTACAACGACTCGAGCGATAAACTGTGTCAATGTATCCATACGCCTGTCAAAGAAAAAGTAACTCCGCCCATGGTTCGTTTATTTCTTTTTATTTTCATCTCTCTATCCGTTTCGGCTATGAAAATAGACGTATTGCAATTATATGGGCCGAGTGTATTTTTCACTGCGTTTATTGGAGTATAAAGTGCAATTGCCTTAGCACATGGCTTAAACATAACGCCCTACGAGTGTATTTTTCACTGCGTTTATTGGAGTATAAAGTGCAATTGCCTTAGCACATGGCTTAAACATAACGCCCTACGGGCGTTATTTGCCATGTGCTAAGACAATTGCACTTTATACTCCAATAAACGCAGTGAAAAATACACTCATCCCTATAAGGCTCGCTAGTCATGATCGCAAAGTATTCCGTGAAGTATAGGTCACATGACTACCTTATGTCACTTGAGATCACGTGATTACCAAATAAAGAAACGACGAAGCTCGTGAGCTAAAAATTGAATATCATAACTTATTCATAAATTTTCAAACAATTCGCCGAATGATTTTTTATTGGTCGTAGACCAATTTATATAACCATAAACTCAAGATTGTGTCGCTGCAATTTACCAAAACCGCCTTTAGCCCAATTGGACGTATATTCTGACGGGAAAATAGAAAAAAAATCATTTAATTTTACAAGTTAAGAATTATCAAAAGGAGTAAAGGAAAACTGGACGGTCACACGCTTTTAAGATGAATGCTTCAAGGATTTTCCGCTAGTGATGAACGCGTCTAACCAACCCTTTCTTTCAATCATATCGTGGTGCAAACAAAGATGATACTGCCATTCAATTATTTTCCAGCCATAAGTTAATCAAAGTACTGAAAGTTCTTCTGGAGAGCAAATTTGATTATTATGCTTTCAAGCAGTCTAAAGAATTCGCCCAAAGAATAGTATCAATTGTATTTTCCTTTGTTTATAATCAGCGCTGTTTAGGAACTTGTTAATTTCTGCCTAGAAACAGAGAGGGTTTTGAAATATCATGAACCTGCTGTCAGCATTTGCTCTTAAACTTAAGTTATCATATTTCCATAATTTTTCTGTTTTGGCTTTATAAAAAAAGCTTGCAGGGATGATCTAACCATGACTAATCAACAATCGAGAATTTTTAAAAATTTAGTTTTCACAAAAAGTTGCTTTTTTGTCGGTACCCATGTTGCATTGATGAAATCCCGGAATGTTTTGAACAATGTGAATGAAGTTCCGGAATATTTTGAATACATAGGGTGAGCCATTAAAATGACTTGAATGGAATGGTTTGGAATCAAATTATGTGGGGTGAGCATTCATTTCATGATGTTGTTCACTGTGTATCAACTAGCCTATCATAATGATTTTGCCTATCATTACCGTAAAAGCATTACACGGAAAAAAGGGGCTAGAAAAAGAAAATATCACACGTCAAATAATGCGTTTACAAGAGAATCAAAATAAATTTATCATTTATTACTGTTATAAATAATCGCTTTAACGCTCACAATCGTAATTCAGGGGTCTTACCATCTCATTTCAGGAGGTAATTGAAGTTTATTCATGAGCTTTATTCCTGAGCTTGTAATTGAACATGTCTATGGGATTTTGTTCAGTAGCTATTTAAGGGATAAGCGTTGAAAACCGATTAGTAACCAAGACTGCAGTAGGACGGAGATTTTTGTGCATATTAGGAGTGAACTGGGATGAAGAAAAGGGAAAAGCCAATAAACAAGAACAAGTTTCTTCTCGATGTTCGTCAATTTACCAATCGCTAGCCCTGCCCACTTACTCCCTAGGCCCCTCCCATCAACTCCAACAGGAGGTTCCGCTTCGATTTTCAACGCTGTTAAAATTTATTAAAATTTATGGCCAGTAGCATGTAACAAAAAGTGGTTGGTTGGCGACTTAACGTCGTCGGGGATCGAACCCGGGACCTCTAGATAGATTGACTGTCCGACGCGCTACCAACTGCGCTATGACGGCGGCTGTGCTCATTTGAATCGTCTCGTTCATTTGAATTGTCTCAACGAGACGATTCTACCTACAATACAGGGTTAAAAGCAGTATTTATGAAATTTCAAAACCCACAACTACTGAATTTAGTCTAAGCTTCCCACAATATGACAAATAACTATCTTACCTGTGTGAAACTTCCCTAAGTTATAAGATTTTAACATGAAAATGTTTATACTAAATTCATTAAATTCATAGGCATCCGAGTACGCTGGGTCGCCCCGTTTCATTCGGTCAGTCGACCATACATTGTCATAGTTCTACTAGGTAGATCACCCCTGATAGAAAATTATTCAAATCAAACCGCGTGCTATTTAGCCATTACCAGAGGGTAATTTTTTGGACTGGTCCGAGTTCAAGGAGTTGCAGACGACAGTTCAAAATTTGTAATTTTGTTGTTTTTTTTCTTAACTTTTGGGATAGAAAACATTGTGGGTAATGAAGACATTGCTTGCAACAAGCAATTTCTTCATTTTCTACAATGTTTTCCAAATCTTATTTTCGTAGGAGCGTCTAAAAGCGTCATAAGGTGGGATTGGGTTAAATATGTGATCGGTCGTGACAGGGTAAACTCAGTTTAATATTTAAGGCTGAACCAAACGGTGTTTTCTCCTCGAAGACAGTAAATGGTGCGTTTTCAAGGAAACCCTGCCTTATTGACGTTACTTTACGACATTGGAAAATTCAAATGTTTTTATGACATCTTAAACGGCTCTCTGAGATTATAGTCCGAATACCATATATCTACTTTTCTAAATTCAATGCTTTCAGATATTTGAAAGAGAGGGATTAAGCTTTTTTTATAATGAAAACGAAAATATTCATGATTTAGAAAAATGAAAGAAGAGAATCAAAAGTATTTTGTGTCCGTAACACCAGATTTATGAACTAAAAGTAAACGAAGTGCAACCCGAATGAAACCGGAATGCAACGGGTAAATACGCTATCATTCGATTCCACCGAACATTCTCTTATTTGGGCTTACATGATGTATTCAGTTACGTCCTTGATTTCACCTGGCAATTCAGTAGTTATCGACTTCACCCGAAGACTAACGACGGCGCCCGGTTAATTCCGATTTTTTTAAAGAAAGGCTCCAGGGGTAATTCAGTCGTTATCGACTGCACCCGAAGACTAATGACGTCGCCCGATTAATTCCGATTTTTTTAAAAAAAGGCTATAGGGGTAAATTAGTCGATATCGACTTCACCCGAAGAGGAACGACGTCGCCCGATTCATTACGATTTTTAGACTGGTAGCAGTGTCGACTTTAACGAATAAGCCGACAGGTATACACCGATTTTCGGTACATAGTGGCCCGTTAGGTTTTTTTCCTTACTAAATTCGAAAACGAGGCTTAGGCATGCGCAGCTAATTTTGTTGAAAAATTTGGACACGCTACGGGATTTCCATCAAGTACGATAAAAATCCTACTTTTGTAGTTTTTAAGTATTCAGTTTTAATGTTAAAACATCTTCACATGATCAATCGGATTTGTGTGCGAGAAAAACCTTGGAATGTTATCCTTTTCATGTAAAATATATAAGGTACTCCGCGTTCCGCTTCAGCCATATTGTTTACAAACAAGCGACCAGCCAATCAGATTCGATGTTTGGATAAACGTCATTAAATGCCCATCAGCCAATCTCTATATGCACTCGTTTGGGACCTACCTGTCGGCTTTATTAAAGTCGACGGCGGTACCGGTCTAGGCTTTAGGGGTATTCAGTCGTTATCTACTTCAACCGAAGACTAACGACGTCGCCCGATTAATTCCGATTTTTTTTTTTAAAGAAAGGCTTTATGGGTTAACTACATGAAAGTGCAATTCATGGTAGATTTGGTAGATTTCACACGAAGCAGGACATTTATCTTGAACATGACATTAAAGATAATTGAAAAGGCTGATATCTTTAACTTATCACATTTCGTGATAATCTGTTTAAGAGCCGTTTTAATTAGCTGACTATTGCTATGCTCCTCGGGAAAAAGGCGTTGGAAAACATTGAGGAGAATTATGAAATCGCTTGTTACAAGCAATTTCTCCACTATCAATAATGATTTACCCTCAAATACAGATTTTAAAATTCCTCTAACTAAAAATTGTCGTCTGCCATTTCTATAAATTTGATCTTTAATTTTATCGTCTGGTAAACAGCTGTAACTATGTAAGTTTTAAGATATTGGCCTTCCTTTTCTCCATTTTTGTGAATAAGACAGATATTTATTCTAAAATTTTGAAATAATAATAATAATAAATGATCGTTTATAGCTAAGCGTCAGCTTTAATAGCTTAAGTTAACAGACAAAAATTTGAGGTCTGCTCAAAGTTCAATGAGTGCAAACTTCCACTGGAGGCTTAACCACTAAATCCATTGAATGCCTACGCCTTAAAAGAAGTTCTTTTGTATTTCAGGTACATTGCAAACTCTGCCTGCAAGTTCACCTCCTAGGTATTTTAGCTCGACTGAGCACATCCTGTTCAAAATGACTCTGATCAAAGTATTCAAAGAAGTTGCAGACGACAATTTCAAATTGTTGAAAATTCTAAAATATCTATCTCTCTGGGAAGAAAACAGTGTGGAAAATGAAGAAATTGATTGTTACAATTGTGTGGAAACGGGTTTACTTATGCGTGAGAGAATGGGTATGTTAGTGTTTTGGTAAATTTGAGTGGTCTAAGTAATGTAAAAAGGCAGGCACCAATCAAACAAAACACAATCGAAATCGATATTATCCTTGAAAGAACAATCTTAGTTTAACCCATTCCTACACAATGACTTTTTCTGACGCCCCTGAAGCAAAAAAATGGGAAAACATTGTGTAAAATGAAAAAAATTGCTTGTAACAAGCAATTACTGCATTTACACAATGTTTTCAAACAAACAAACAAACAAACACACACACACACACACAAAAAAAAAACAACAAACCACCACCACACCAAGCAACAACAACAACAACAACAACAAAAAAAAAAAAAACCACTAAAATTTCATAAACTTTAAATTGCAAATCTTTTCACTTTGGATCCGTGTAAAAAAGTTCTCATTTTGGAATGGACCAAAGAACTCGTTTACCAATCGATGTAAAATAAATGTGAACGTGAACATAAAATAAAGGAGATATAACCCTTTCTCGTACAATCCCTAAATTTTAAGTCTCTAATATATTATACTTGAGAAAACAATCTAAGTTTAAGGAACTTGTTTCCCAATCGACGCAAAATGATTGTGATCGTGAACATAATAAAAAGGCGATTTAACCCTTTCCCGTGAAATCCTCGATTTTTGTGTGTCTTTGATCTTTTACTTGAGAAAATATTGTGGGAAAAGAAGAAATACAACTTGTAACATGCAATTTCTTCTTTTCCGAAATTTTTTCTACCGTATAGAATGTCTACCATTTTAGATCTTTTTACTTGATGACGTCGTCTGCTATACCTTTGAATTTGGACAAGTCTAAAATTTTGTAAAATAGCAAAGGGTTAAAAAAGTCCACCAAATCATCTCATAATTACTTATGACCACTCACGACCTTTAGAATAATCAAGATTTATAGTCACGTTCATATTGTCTTTTGGCGACCAAAATATCGTAAATACAGCTTGAATAAAGCTGTATCAAGGACATTTTAGTCGCCAACAGACGATATGTAAATTCTGTAGACTAGGCCATGACCACGAACCATCCTGACCTGGTCAGACTGCCTAGCCATGTCTACACTCCTTGCGAGATAGAGTTGGAGCATTTCCAAAAAGTAAACTTGTTCACAAAATTTAGAGACAGACCAGCATATGCATCCATGTCACAGGGATTTGTTTTATATTTTTGTGAACGTCTATTATACACTGTAGTACATTTAAGAGATGAAGAGAACATTTTGTATTTTTATGGAGATATGAAACAAAAAACTAATCACACTGTATGTGCACGCGGCGTAACCATAGTCTTAACTCTGCGCTCTATTTAATCAAAGGACTGAAAGTACTGAGAAGTTGGAATGCGCTGAAAGGATCATAACTGTGGAACTCGGTTCAAATTCATTTATTACTTTCCGAATAAGCCCCCTCCTTTAAACTTAAACCAGCATTCCCATTCGTGTACATATGTGCGTGAATAACGCACAAAAACATAAATCCACATACAGAAATCAAAAACTAGCATTGTCTTAACCCATTCCCAGATAGTGACGCTTTTAAATGACCCTCATAATGAAGGCTTTGGAAAACATTGTGGATAATGGAGAAATTGCTTGTAACAAGCGATTTCTGTCCAAAAAGACCAGGACTTTAAAGATTTCATGAACTTACTATTGTCGTTTGCTACTTCTTTGAATTTGGACTGGCCTAAAATTTAATCGTGTTGGAATGGGTTATAATCTAGTGTCACGCACAGCAAAATTAGAATTTTCAAAGATAACATTTTCTTTTTGATCAACTGTAATACTTGAACTCCTTTAAGAATCTTGAAAACAGAGAATAACAGCTTCTACAGTAAGAAATAAATGATCTCGATGATTATTTGACCCTCTAGTATACGTGGGAATTTGTGGAAATGCGCAGAAACTTGTTTCGTGGTGATCGATTTGAAATACCGGTTTAGACTTAGAAAAAAAGAATATTTAAAGCGTTGTGAGTAAAATTCAAAAGAAAAAAACGTTCACGTTATTGTAACGTTATTTACAATAGTAGGTAGTTTTGCCATTTTCCTAAAAATTCTTGTAATATGATGAAGACAGTATCAAATTATCTTCGGCGCCCTGTAGTTGTGCGATTTCCTTATTCGTTATTAGACTTTTGAACTGTAAAAAATCTTAAGTAAAAAGGACCAAGCTGAAAGCTAGATGACATATGTTAAAGGTTTGATGTGTTATTATTGATTTAAACTTGTAAATAACGACATGATAAAGCGTTATTATTTAGTAAATAGGTAGAAACCGGAAGTTGATGTGTTTACGTTTACATTCTAATTTTCAAAATCTTCTAATTTCGTTTTGCATCTATTTGATTTTTTGAGTAAAAACTGCAAATCCCAGAATAATCGCGTTTGCTTGAAGCCTACGACCCCCCTTAATCGCTTTTAAATGTTTTAAAGCATTGTGCGGCGTGATTATTGTAAAAATGCATTTGCGACCTGAGCCATATTTGTAAACATTGCCTATCTATGGTCACATGACTACCAATGTTATTTATGATCACGTGATTACCAAACAAGGGACGGCGAATCACACACACAAAAAAATAAAATTACTGCGCTGATTATTACCTTATTTTTCAATAATTTAAAGCAAACTAAAGCATGTTTAGAAGTCCCTAAACGAACTTTTATATCACCCTTTACATGTACCATATTATTGTCTTCGGCTACAACTAACTGATTGTCCGTGGCAAGTTGAAATGAGAAGTAACCCGAGGTGTATTTATATCTAAGAGATCACGTGATACGTGTTATCAAGAAACCCGAAATGAAATTGTCTTGTGTTCATTTTGCGGTTTTGTTAAATCTAAGTTGGAATTGCTCCGCATTCCAACTTAAAAAGTATTGACTCGTAATGCGACTGTTCTTAATGCGGTGTGTATACCTTCACGTTGTCCAAGAATGTTCAGACATAATTCTCCTTAGAGATTTAAATTTGCAAATATTTCAGTTTTACAAACTTTTCAAAGTGGGCAAAATAGTTAAGCCTACCAATGACTATGATTTACTACAAACAACCTTTAAATTCTAATATTTATAAACGTTTGGCCCCCCCATAGCCTAGTATCAAACTTGTCGAAGAGATGACAGAAACAGATATTCCGGCCAATTCTAATAATGAAAAATTAAAAGAGACGCATATTTAGTGCACAATACGGTGGACTCGAGGCGGTGCTAGATCACAAACTTGACTTTGATCTCTTTAATATCAAGTGAGATATATAAATTTATTGCGCAAATCGGGAAATTGTTATTAGCCGTAACCAGCCATTGATCGATCTTATTACAGCGAGAGCCTGATTTCTGACGCATTCGGGTGACTAAAAACATACACTGGTATATAGAGGAGTAAAGCACTAGCAAATTTGAATAATTCAAAGTATTATGACTTTTATCTGGATACACCGAACTCCCTTCTGTGCTATATTTGTCGACAAATCTAATAAAATTATAAGTTCATAGTTGAAGCGAAGAGTAGTGTTATTTCATGTTTCATTAAACTATAAAACAAAACAGTCGTTTAAGGATGGCCATTTGTTGCAATTTTTATGAAATTAACACAGTGTCCAGATTATGCAAGTAAAAATAGCAGGCGTTTGTTATAGAATAAAGTCAATATGATATATGAAGTATCAAAATTTGGCAAAGTTCGATGCTATCAAATTATAAGAAATGGAGAGAATGTTTTTTTGTTTTCATGGTGGTATGAATCGGAAAACCTAATCACACTTATCATACAGTGTGATTAGTTTTTTCGGTTCATACCTCAATGTTAACAAAAATATTCTCTCCATCTCTTAAATAAACTTGAAATTGCGAGACTTCTTCTAGACTAGTAAAAAATTGCGTCGTCTGGTGATTGGTTAAATGGCTCTATTTACCCTAAATTCAAAATGAGCCTATGCGTGACATTTCCAACCATTTCGCATGTGCATGACTCGCACACATTGAGCACCCTGGACAGCCATTCGGGGCAATTAGAATATTCGCTGATTGCTTAAAGAAGCTTTGGGTCAGTATCTATCTACAGAGCGCAGAGTGAAGACTGATCAGACTGTGCGGATGCACAGGCTGGTCTGAGTCTTTACTTGGCGCACATGTGTAAAAATTGGAAATGTCACGAATGCGCTCAAGCAATATCAACAAAAGACAACTACTTGAGCTACTTCGCTGACAGGTGGTAGCTCAAGCTTGGGTTGAACCTTCATACAGTTTGTCTACTTTGAATAAAACCTGCATTATTTATATATTTTAAAGATTGACGAAAGGGATTTGATTCAACGAGGAAAACGCACATAGTTATATACATACGAAATATATATATTTACACGACTGTGACAAGGTGAATAAACAAAACTATAGAAACCTTTCCAGTATTCCAAAGCTATTTTTGTGACCTATTTATTCCTTATCATCTAAGACGAGATGTTAGTAACAGGGGAGATAATTCATGCTAAAGGTTTTGGATATTTACTTACTTTGTTGTCTCTCCCTTTTCTCTTCGGTAGCACATTAATTCAGACTTTCAGAATTATCCAATCAGATTTTCAGACTTATCCAAATTTTATGACTCTGTAGACAAAACTTGAAACAGTTGTAAAAAAATAATAGAAAGAAAAAAAGAAATAAATATGTGACATGTATGGAAACACATAATTTGAAAAAAAAAAGAGAAATTACTTGTACTTCTCACAATAATTTCCATGTGCTATGTTTTTTTTTTGTTAAGAACAGTGAAACGAGGGTTTGTGTTGTAATAGGCTAACCAATTACTAGGCGAAACAATTTTAGACTTTTCCAAATTAAAAGAAGTTCAGACGACAATTCAAAATGATGAAACCTTACTATTTTTCTTCTCTAAGGGTAGAAAACATTGTGGGAAATGAAGAAATTGCTTGTGACAAGCAATTTTTTCATTGTCTAGAATGTTATAATTTTAATCTGGTCATGAACAAACAAAAGACGGTTGATTTGAGCTCTTCTATGTACACATTCAGCATCTGTAATACGAATAAAGTATGCTGTAAATTTTCACTTGCTAGGAGAGAAGTGAGAGGTTTCAAGTTCGAGTCCTCGTCGATTACTGATGATACCCAGGTATCACTTGAATAAGTGAGGTTTACTATAACATAACCGTTTTTAACTCAACATATCAACACGGGCATGTGTGTGTCTATAGTTACTACGTCCAGGACGCACATCAACTATCTACCTCTTGTTTTATAACCCTTGCTATATATATTGCACACTAACAGTGTAATCAGCCCAATAGAGAACATGCCTTCAATTCTTTAATCCACGGGTTAGAGCGCTGGGCTGACCAAATTAATTGTCTTTCGGATTACTGTGCTTTACATCAAGCGGGACTCCCTGTATCCTTGAACTATCCCCGTAACAATTAACCATCTTCTGGGGGGAGGTGTTGTTCACATGAGTATAAGCTACGGTAGCGAAATAAAAAAAACAAAAAATCACACACATGATACGTCAGTCAAACAACCTTGGCGAAGGTCAGCGGGTGTGACTAGTTATCCGTCAATTTTGACCCACTTTTTAAGAATCCTTCAATACATATACTATATGTAGTTTGTGAGTGTGAGGAAGATTCCCAATAAGTTTGGTGACATTCTATCAGTTGAATAATTGAGGCTGTCAAACAAAGAATCAACAAATCAACCAAAAGATTCATTTACACTGGACGTGAACTTTGAACTCCGTCATAGGCCGACATTTATATGAAGCATTTTTGTTAGTGATGCGACTTAAACGTCGTTACTACAGCTTATTCAAGCTGTAGTAACGACGATAAGGTCTCCAACCAACTATCATTATTTTTTGCTACATGTTACTGATTATAAATTTTGAAAATAACGCCGTTTTATATCAAAGTGGAATTCCCTATTGGAGTCAGTGGGTCGCCAACGAAGTCAATGGGTTAGTCAGCGATACGTCAGTTTTCATGCAGAGGAAAGCTAAACCTTACCTGTTTTGCTTAAAGCCTGTCCAAATTCAAAGGTTTCGTAGACGAAAATTTAAAGCAGATTTAATTTGAAAAATTACAAATGTATTAGGGAAAAATTGAAATTGCTTGTTACATGCAATTTCTTTTCCTTTTTTACAATGTTTTCTCAAATATAAAACCAAAGGGACTCAAAAACCAGGGATTGAACAGGAAATGGGTTAAATTTAACAATTTGGCTTCATCTTGCTACCGGAATGTGCTGAAATTATTAATACGTTTTTGAAAAAAAATTCTCTAACTATAAATTATGACATTCACTGCAAAATCCGACAGATGGCATTTTTTCCACTACAGCTCTTCAATCTGTTAAGAGATGAAGAGAAGATTTTTTGTTTTCATGGAGGTATGAACCTAAAAACCTAATCACACTGTATGAATACGCGAAGCGGATTCATACATTGTGTGATTAGGTTTTTCGGTTCATACCTCCATTAAAACAAAAAATATTCTCTTCATTTCTTATAATTTAATTGTTTCGAGCATAAAAAAGCAAGACCCCCTACATATTTTGATACCTTTTTATGGAACTATTTTGAGCGGAAGCATACAAAATCACTGCGTGCTCAAAATTTTGTTCATGGAGGTATGAATTCAATTTTTCGACCAATCAGAACGCTTGTTTTTGATAGACGAATCTAACAATTAAATTATTCATAAATGTTCTGAAATAGTTTGTTTGGTCATGAGGTCGACCCCCTATGAGACCTTTAATATTCCATCAAGTATCAAGAGAAGAGGTCTTGTTGAGATTTGCCTTACTTCAACAATGCAGCAGGTTATGTCAAATTCGCCTGTAAGAAATATGCTATGAGTAAGACCCATTTTTAAATTTGGTGACATTTCACGAAATATCAATCGAAAATGGCGTTGCATTTCATCGTTGATACCCACCTTGTCTCAATATTGACACTATCTCAGTCAAACATGCTGAAAATTTATAATACCTCTACAAATGCGGTAATTGGGCTGTTCAATCTGCAATTGAATGTAAACTCCTGTGTGCGATACAGGGTCAGCATGGCCTTCTAATTTTGATATGTTTATGACGAATCCGTAATATGTAATTGATGAATTTGTAACATGTAGTTGATGAATTTGATTAAATCGTAATGCGAGCTCCAGCCGCGAAATAGTGGATGCAAAAATTAAGAATAAAGGCAATATAATCTGTGATAAAAAAGGATTTGATTTTAATGGATTTTTCAAATCGCCAGATCACGAAGTGCTTAAGCTGAGCCATTATGAGACGGCAAAATTCTAGACTGGTCGAAATAGGAAAAAAGTGAATGGTGACAATTCTTAGTGGATGGAATTCATACAAAAATCGTTGTCTTTTGGGGGACTTAATTGTGGATAATGAAAAAATTGTTTGTTACAAGCAATTTCTTCATTTTCTACAATGTTATCAAAATTGGGTCGTAAAACAAGTTGACTGTGTGGGAATAGGTTAATCACACAATGTCCGCAGTTTATCCATGGTCGCCCCTCGCCCACAAGATCTCCTTAACCCGTACGTTAATCAAAGAAACTTTGATCCTCATGCCAATCTCAGCTAAAATTGATCAAATAATTGAATTATAAACCCGCAAATCTAGTTGCCTTGGTAAAAATTTGATTATAATTGAAATTTCATAATTCCTCGTCTATTAACCCGCCCCCACACATTGACGCTCCTCAAGAAAAACAATTGGGAAACAAGCAATTTCCTCATTTTCCACAATGCTTTCTACTCAAAACTAAAGAATCTGTTATTTCATAAACCTTCAATTGTCGTCTGCAGTTCATTTCAATTTTGACCAGTCTAAAATTCTGCCGTCTGGTAATTGGCGAAATGAGAAAAGATAGCCGCGATATGTGGTATGTGCTACACCTGGTGTAATCTAATGCATATATTGCAAGATTGTATTTATGTTCCACCTCACGCCATATTGAGGCAACGATCAGCCAATTTACACAGATACAAAGAAGTCTTCTTCTGCAACCGGAGGTGCGTTCTTTTCATCGAGATGAAGAATCCTGCTAAATGAATATTTTGAGACTCCCCAAAAAACATTTTTTTTTGTTATTTTGAATGGAAACATTCGACCTCGCCAATGCTACTCGTTTAAGCCAATGCCGATTACGCTTAAGTTCCTTAATGAGAATTCTTAAAGTTCTTATTGGGCGGCTTAAAAATCTTAATCTAAAGAACGCTATAGCTTAAAAATTTAGATAAAGAATTTTAAGAATCTCGACAAAAAGAACGCTCCTCGGAAGGCTTAGATAATTGATATTGGTTAGGTTGTATATCCTTGTTGACCTCCGCCATGTTCGTTCATATCTAATACCACCAGTGTTATATCATGAGCTTCGCCTTGTGCACCCTGTTTTACATAGCAATAGAGAAATTTTTAAAACGTATCTTCTTTTGAACCAGAAGGCTTTGATCAATTCATTACCACACAGCAAAATTTTATATTGGACCAATTTAATAGCGGTTGTAGTATGAATTTTTGATTTTTTTCAAATTTATGAGCAGAAAACATTTAGTAAAATGAAGAAATTGCTTGTTGCATACAATTTCTTCGTTTCACCAAATCGTTTTTTCTTGAGGGGGAACCAAAAAGCGTCAATGTGTGGGAATAGATTAAATCATTAACATTTGATATGATTCACCTCTGGAATAACGCTTCGCTGGCCATGCCCACTTGAATTCCGACAGAATGTTCCACTTCGATATTTTACGGCCATTAACATGTAACAAAAAGTAAAATGGTTGTATATTGATCTAAACGTCGTACCTACAGCTCGAATGAGCTGTAGTTACGACGTTTAAGTCACCAAGCAACTAATTTGCTTCACATAAATGTCAGCCAATGTTGGAGTTCAAAGTTAACTGAAGGTCTAATTGAATGACTTGATTGGCCAATTAATTCTTTGATTGACCTCGCGGTCAGCCAAAAGACTTCTATCATATTTTTCCATATGAATCGGCTTTTGAAACGGTAAAAGAATAACATTTGATACTTAAATGGAAAGAAAATATGTTTTTACAGCAGTATATTTGAAAGATGAAATGTAATTCTGACAGTACAAAATTTTTCATCAATATGGTTGCTTCCATCCATGGAATACGCAAGCAAATTAACAATGAAATTAAATTGACAGCATTGCGTTTGAAGTTAAATTTTCAACATGTGTAAAATAAACCCAGTCTATTCACTGTGATTTACAATAGTAGAAGACAAGGGTTCCATAGTCACAATATACGCCGCCCATTTGGTTTCAGCACCCTTTTCCCGTGATACAACCAAAAATGAAAACAACAACAACAACGCACACACACATACCCCCCCCCCCCAAAAAAAAAAGCACTGACAATATGCGCAATGTCAGGTGACTAGGAATAAAATGTGAAAATTTCATTGAAATTCGTCCATAAATGTAGGACCAAATATAATGACAAGAAAGTAAACGGACGGACGTCGGGACGGATAAACAGACTGTGAAGATGATACCAATATACGACCACATTCGGCGACATATAAAAGTAGCAACTACAACAACCAAAAAAAACCAAAACAAACAAACACAAAAAACCCAGCTTGTATTTTCCTAATTTTGTAAAGCAACGAGTCATTTTTTTTTCAATACAGGACGGGAAAAAGCGCCGATCAAAGAATCATAATCCCTTGATGACAATAAAATGGGTAATATTACATAGTAACTAGAATACGAATTTGAATTATTAAATACTATTTAGTTAAGTACATTTTGAAAACGTCACGGCTAGTCCCATTCATCATGAAAATTCTTGAATTATTAAGTAATGTAACTTTACCTGATAACGTTACACTGTGAAAATTTAGAATAGGTCGAAATTCTATTTTTAGAAACCTTGTGACAGAAGTACTACATAATATCGATTTAACTCGAACGCTAACGGATATCATCACGGTGATCTCTGGCCCGGCCTACTGAGTTCGACTGGAAGTTCAACTTATATCATACGCCGTTATTTTGCAAAAATTATGGTCAGTAGCATGTAACAAAAAGGTAAATGGTTAGTTGTAATAATTTGAATAAGCTGTGGTTACTGTCAATTATTGCTAACGTATACCACTCTCCGGCTCATTCCCCCATTAAACAATTGCGGCTGTCAATCAAGGAATCAACCGACCAATCAAAAAAAATTTCATTCAGTCCGGAATTGACCGTTGAACCCTCATTGACCGATATTTCTCTTATTTTATTGGTTGGTCTGGCGGCTTAAATGTCGTAACTACAGCTTATTCATGCTGTAGGTACTACGTTTAGGTCGCCAATCAACCACATTATTTTGTTACATGCTACTGGCTTTGAATTTGAAAAATAAAGCAGTCGAAAATCGATGTGGGATCTACTGTAGGATCCAATGGGCGTGGCCAAAGGAGTAAGTGGGCGGGGCCAGCGATTGGTCAATTCACCTCTGTAATAGCCTCAATAAATTATCCGCCAATACGTAATTATTTCGTCACATGACGTCGTACACCGCAACTGATTTCAATTTAAAAACTGTCGCGTGAATATTCCATTAACGATTCAAACGATTTTAAAACAAAAGCAGTTAGTTGGTTTAACAGTTAATTAGGAAGTTTTAATAAACTTATGATATATACTGGATGATATTTATTATTCCCAAACCATTTTATTTCTCGCGCATCAAAAGTAAATAATATATCTTCCATTACTTGGTTTGACAAGAATCCATTGCAGAGGTGTATGGGTGGAGTAAAGAACGACAACTCTGCTTTGAGATTGAACGTATACCCCTTCTGTTTATATGATATATAATATAAGAAAGCAAAATTAAGCATTTCTTTAATATTTATTTTAAAATTGATTTTTAAAAAAAGCAAGCAAGCAAACAAACAAACAAGCAAACAAGCAAACACACAAACAAGCAAGCAAACACGATTCAAATAAGCATTATTGCAGGAATTCGGTAATTAATTTTCTCTAATTCATCGAATATTTTTTTCCGAGAGTTAACCATTCACGTTTGACCCTTTTTCCTGCTATAAACACGACAGCTCGCCTGCTTATGTTTCTGTTAGGGTATCGTTTTATTTTATTTTTCAGACCAATATTGTAAATCATATTGCTTTATCAGAACAATATTGTAAAACATATTGCTTTAATAGGTGTAACACAAAATTCCAAGCAACTGTCAACTAACGAGACTGACATTTTTATCTACCAATTACCAAACGGCAAATTTTTGGATTAGGAGTTGCAGACGACAATTTATAAAGTTGATGAAAGTTAAGATTTCTCAACTTTCTCGGTAGATGACATTGTGGAAAATGAAGAAATTGTTTGTTACAAGCTATTTCTTAATTTTACACAAAGTTTTCCCAATTGTTTTTCTTTCGCCAGAAAGCGTCACTGTGTGAGAAAGGGCTAAATGATGTCCTTGTACCTGGTGAAAGTTGAGACTTGCCATTAGGAGTATACAAGCAATTTGGTCTTTGCCAATACTTTCTTTAACCAATGACAAGACGACAAATTTCTAGACTGTTCCAAGTTGAAAAAGAAGTTGCAGACGACAATTTTAGGTTGTTAGAATTTTAAATTCTTTATCTTTTTGGGTAGAAAACATTGAGGGTAATTAAGAAACCGCTTGTTACAAGCAATTTCTTTGTTTTTCTCAATGTTTTCCGAAGTGTTTTTTTTTTACCAGAGGGGTGTTAAAATTCGTGATTGCTTGGGAAAGGGGTTAGGAGTTTAGCGTATTAACACAAATGCTGAAATATCTTGCGTTCTATATATCAAACCGCAAGCCAACGGCCGCACCAAGAGCAGTATCATCACCGAAATCAAGGTCATTTGTAATGAAAGCACCACATCCGCCCATTCCTACCTCATACAGGCCGAAAAAGCTCTCAGGTATATATCTATCAGAGTCTACTTGTTCGGCTCTGATCACCCATGCATATCCCACACCTACACCTACAAGACGGTAATTTTGAGGAGTAGTACCTTGGAAAACAGCAATATAATTGGCATCGTTTGAATCGCAATTCGTGTAACTGATTTCATCCTCGTTACACATGTATCCGTGTTTTTCGCCTCGCTTTTTGCCGTGGCTGTTGGGTACAAAACCAACGAGTATATAAGGTCGTAACACTGACTGGCGTGGAGAGCTGAAGTCAGAAGAGTCATCCAATAAAACAGTTAAATTGTACAGAGCGCTGTAGGCCGGAAGTATGGACACTTTTGATTCCCGTTGACCTTCGTCTGAACGGATATGGCGTAGAACCACGTGGTCAAGTGTCGTGTAGTGGTAAAAGAGACTAGATATATTTCCAAAGTCATCTTTAGATATATAAGTGTAACCAAAATTTTGATGAAAATCGCAGAAAATGTCAATTTGTTTTCCAGTAACTGGATCTTGATAAGGAAACTGTCCCGAAGATAAAGATGGGTCCTTTTCAAGTCTCATTTTACACGTTACTGGAAGTAGAAGATAGAGTAAATGAGTAGCGTTTATGTAAATCAACCAAGAGTAAATAAAAAGGAAATCAAAATGAGTATTGTAATAGACGCAGATTAAATAAATATACAGGTTTTAAATTACACAAGGCTTCAATTTACAAGTATTATTATTTCAAAACCATTATATCTATTACCCCCTGTCTTGCTTCATCTAGACATTACCGAATTCAACGTTCACATTAGTAAACTCGTCCATTCTGCGTAAAGGACCTCCAAAGGAAGTGCGCGAAGTGCGACCCTTAGTCAGACTGCGCTCACTGCCCTGGCTGATCAGGATCGAAGCCTTTCGCTCCTTGACGCTTTATAAATCTAGAATGTTAAGTATTTCTTACTGTATAATCAGTTTTGAAATACGAGCTCTGGTTGATCTCTGCTAGATTAGACCTCTGTTTCAAGTATTTCCAGGGGATGCTCTTTCACCTGACGGCTCGCAGTTGAATCTCGTTTTCTTGATTTACCTTATTTCCAATCATAGTTTATGTCGAAGTGAAAATTTAAACATAGAATTAAACAACACCCAAAACAAGACGACGAAATTCAACGTAAAAGAAAAGGAAAATCTCTAAAATTCCTTCAAATTGTCTACACCATATCATGACATCTAAGCTTAAGGTATCAAATGTGGCTGTGTAATTCAGATTTTGCATTATATTTCTAATCTGATAGGTCGAGCTGTGGATACCTCGAGGTATTTCAGACCGCCCCCTATAGTTTCAACAGATCCAGAATCGTGAATAGTACTCAGCATACATAGCATACTCTATATTAATCCTTAATAATTTAATTTTTAGTTTCTGCTATCAAAAAAGAGCGTTCTGATTGGCTGAAAAAAAGAATCAATTCCATCATGCACAAACTTTTGAGCACGGGGCTATTTTTTTATGCCTGCGCAGAAAAAGATCCACAAAAATATATCAAAAATTGTAAAATAATCGCCCTTTTTCGCTCAATGTTATTTAATCATAAGAAATGAAGTGTGATTAGGTTTTTCGTTTCATACCTCCATGAAAACAAAAGCATATTCTCTCCATCTCTTAACACGACTTTCTGATTATACAAAGACGGGTAATAGCCCGGTTTACATTTGTCTCGAATATTTATGATTCGATACGAGTCGTTTGCTACTATCGCTGCGTTCACATTATCTGGTAGTGACCGATCGGGTTATCAGGTAAGAATTTTGAAAAATACACACATGTGCTTGAGTTGTTTGCCGGTAATCGCGAAAGGTACGACCGTCTGGTAATTCGATAAAAGAATTCCAACGGTAACCGTGCGTACCAAAATGATGCCTTCATATCATGCTTACGTGATACGGCCTCTGCCAAGGTCCTACGATTTTTTATTTATTTATTTTTTTTTGGGGGGGGGGAGGGAAGAACCTTTTATTTCTCTAGATCGAATAATTTATTGGCCCGTAAAACCGTGCGATAACCGCTGTGTCACCGTTTCCTTCGCCCAAGTACCATTTTGCGTTTCGGTGGATACACGGGCATTGTATTGGCTCCATAGAATAAATGTTTGATAGGCTTAACCGTACAGAACACTCACCGATTTCGCATTGAACGTTTTCGTGACTCCAAACACCATTATCAAGGCATTCCAATATCAGTACATCGTTGTACATACTGTCGGCATAAATCATGTGAAAGTCGTCGCAGAGCAAGAACAGCCTCCCGCCCTCCGATAACAAATTGCCAAAAATAGTCCCGCTTTCTGCTGATTGGATAGCCTGACATTCTGAAACCAAATAGATAACGAAACAAAGTCTGAATCGAAAGCCGTTAAGTCCTGTTTTTTCTAAGACTTGCCATACTGAATAAAATCCGTCTTCAAAATTGCATTTGAACCAAAGCGCTGAAAGCACGGGAAGGCATTGATATTGTGAGTCAATGATTCTGTTAATTAATTCTACATAAAACTCTTGACTTAAAATGTTGAACAGATGGTTTAGGCTAAGAGCAGACTGCACATTTGTACAGGCTGATCTTGGTCTACAGCACCTGCCCAAGCAGAAATAACCAAGGTTCACCATAACAAGAGTTAAAGGGACATTTCTTTTGCAAAAGAAACTCAGACACGGAACTTATTATTTTGCAAGTATACACTGCTCCCTAAGATAAACAATCTGGGTCCAAGATTATAAAATTAAACAGACAGGCGCCCCTTGCATAGATCTAGTCAATCAACATCCCAGGGATTCCCAGGGATTCCGGTTTCATCGCAAAATACCGACCCCGCTTTTTTACGCCCCCCCCCCCCCAGGAAAAGACTGTTGGATAAATTGCGGATAATGAAGAAATTGCTTGTAACAAGCAATTCCAAAATATTTTCCCCACCAATACACAGTGCAGTTTATAGTTCCATTAAGTGAAAATTGTCGTCTGAATTTTCCTTAAATTTCGACAAGTTTAAAATTTTGTCGTCTGATAATGGGTTATCATATTTCGTCCTGAGAACGCTAGCGTGAACTAATTTTTATACTTTGTCATTTAAATGAAGTAACGGTTCACTGTCAATGAAAAACCGATAGATAGAATGTGTAATTGAACTGTGACATTAGTATGGTTTGGCGACTTAAACATCGTAACTACAGCTTATTCAAGCTGTAGTTTCTAAGTCTTTGTCGCCAAGCAAACAGTTTCTTTTTTGCTACAAGTAACTGACATTAACATTTGTAACATAACTTTGTTTTCTATCTTAGTCGAACTTCCTGCCGGAGGTCTGTTAGCAGGGGCTAGCGTAGCTGCAATATCGTAGCCCTCTTACTGACAATCTGCTGGCGAGGCAGCCGATTATCAGCAAGGGGACTACGATATTGGAGCTAGGGCTATCGTTCCGTCAATTGGAATATTTCCGCTCCAGCCAGACCTCGTGATACTTATCACCACTAATTATTTATATTTTGTCATCGTAACTGCTGTTAGCTTGACAAGAATTATCGACAGATGTATCGAATTCTCTTTTTTATGCCTCATATATTTTCTCTATATTTGAAACTTAGTCGATAATGCGGATCGAGTTAATCATTTCATAAAAGTTTTCTCTAAAAAGGTTTGAATATATGTGCTATCTGTCTAGTATCTTATCTTCTATTGTGACGGTTTACCGTCACAATGTAACCATTCCAAATGAATTAAATCACCCGTGTCAAAATAGCTATCATGTTTTTTAATGGGAAAGCATATGAAAATCCCTTTAATTGGAATTACACTTATTGCTTTTTAGCTAGCAAAGCATTAGCTTTGATAGCTTAAGTCAACAGACAAAATTTTGAGGTCGTCTCAAAGTTCAACGAGTGAAAACTGCCACTGGATATTTAACCACTAGATCCGTTAAATACTTACGCCATAAAAAGTAGTCTTATGAATTTCAGAAATATTGGAATCTCTGTCTGCAAGGTAATCTCCTAGGTATTTTTAGCTCACTTGAGGACATCGTGTTAACAATGACTCTGATCAGAGTATTCAAAAAGTTGCAGACGACAATTTCAAATTGTTGAAATATTCACCTCTCTAGGTAGAAAACAATGTGGAAAATGTAAAAATTGCTTGTGACGAGCAAAATTGCTTGTGACAAGCAAATTCTTCATATTCCGCATTTTTTTCAAGAACAAATTTCTTGAATTGGCGTTAACAGGACAGATTGTGTGGAAATGGATTAACTCCTTGGTTACTTTAACGTCGTCTCTTTACCATGATAACGTCAGACAATGAGGATAACTGAACAAAACAATACTTTGCTAGATTACAATACTTTCAGTACTTTGATTTTCATCGCTAGATAGATAGATAGCTAAAACGATGAGCCACACACGTTTATAGTTTGTTTGGATAATGATTCATCTTTCAATAAACACCTTGACCTGAAAATGAAAACTTGCAATACAACTACAATGTGGAAAAAAAACCCTTAAGATCGCTATTGGACTTTGCCGTTACTGTTTTTTTTAATGCGTTTCACGGGTTTCAAAGTATTTTAAACTTTCAGTATTCCTACACTTGTAACGAACAACCGTCACAATTATTTTTTGTCTGTAACGGCTTGCCATCATTCTTTCTAGGGCCTTTTTTTTTAGATTTTTCTTCAATAATAGCCTTTTGAAACTGAAACTTCAGATAATTATCCACCACAATGAATAGTGGCGGCTAACCATCAGATACTAGACTGATAACTATAGCAACTTTTCCTCGTCGGTTGCGGTTTGTTATTGTTCTTTCTAGAGATATATTTACGTTATCCTCCAATAATAGCCTGGAAACCTGTGATGAGTATCCACCACAATGAAAAGTGACGGCTAACCATCAGATACAAGACTGATAACTATAGCCACTTTTTCTTGTCGGCGACGGTTAGCTATCATTCTTTCTAGAGCTATTTTTAGATTATCCTCCAATAATAGCCTAGAAACTTGTGATGAGCGTCCAACACAATAAATGGTGACGGCTAGCCATCAGATACCAGACTGATAACTTTAGCAACTTTTCCCTACCGGTGACGGTTTGCTATTATTCTTTCTAGAGATATATTTAGATTTTTCTCTCCAATATTAGCCAGTGACAGTTTAGCATCACAATGAGAATTAAATTTGAAATGAGTATCCATCCCAATGAATGGTGACGGCTAACCAACAGATACAAGACATGTTAGTACATGAACTCACGTACTACAAAGCACTATTTTAATGACGTAAAGAACATTTTTGCCTTGTATTATCTTACCTTCGAAATGACAAGAGTTGGTCTTTGTATCACAGGCTTGAAATAGCGTACAAGCTTTAGAACCACATGAACCCTGTAAATATAGCAAAACAGAAAGTCGTTTTTCTTACCCTATTCCCACACAGTGACGCTTTTTGACCCCCCAGAAGAACAAATGGGAAAACATAGTGTAAAATGAAGCAATTTCTTGTAACAAGCTATTTCTTCAATTTACACAATGTCTCCTACAAAAAAAAAAAAAAAAAAAAAAAAAAAAATCTAGAATTTTATAAACTTCAAATTATCGTCTGCAAGAGAATTTTATATTTCAAGAAGAGTCATTGTGTGTGTATCGGTTATGCAAACTGGATGGGCTTTTGCTAAAATTCAGAGAACTTCCAAGATTGGAGCCTTGCGAGAACCAGATACCAGTATTTATATGCGGATCAAACAAGGACACATCCATTGAACCTCCGTTCCAAACATCTGAGAGCGATATCGCAACAGACGGCCTAAGTAGTCATGTTTCACTCCGCCGGTACTTTTTTCAGCAAATTGAAAGTTCATTACCATTACATTAAAGAAAAAAAAAAAATCAAGATAGGATAGTTTTTCCTGTCACTGAAAATTCAGACTTAAACGTGACGTCAAATGAAATACAGTGTCTTATATAGTTCCATGTTTAAGGAAATAGGTCAAGGGTTATGATTAAAAATTACATGGTGCATGCTCTTTCAGTCTTTCTTCTCTTAATTCTAGTCAATCTAACGTAAACATTGATTATTAACAGTTATCAATACATAGGTCAAAGGTCAAGGTCAAAGGCTTTCACGATGCGATATGAAAAATCAATCACCTGACCGTGACGAAGAATTATTCTAGTTTTCCCATAGTGTTGGTAAGCTCTGCCCATAAAACAATTGTTTCTATCTCTGTCAAAATTTCAATTTCGAGCCGAAAAGTCCCCAATGTGAAAATATGTGTTACTTTCATAATCAAGATTTACTGAAAAAAAAGAGCATCTCTGGGAGATAAAATTTCTACTAAATATGTCTCAAATCTAACAAGTACTCTAGGAGGAGAAATTATTAAATATTTCATGACATGTTCACGTTGTGATAAGCTAGCCAATGATATCTGTGAATTATACAAGCAGCCCGTAACACATGTGGATTATGTCTGGTCCAAATTTCTTGAAGGAATCATAGAGACGGTCTGCCGACATCACTCTTGTGAAAATTTATTAAAGTTTCAAGATGAAAAGATATTAATCAAAGAATTGAAAATACAGTAAGCTAGCAAAGAATGATTTTATTGAGTTATCTTCCTTGTGAAAGGTTAACATAAAAGGGGAGTTTAGAAAACCTTTGCGTTGTAGGGGTAAAAAAGTGTGGACACTGAAGAAATTGCTTGCTACAAGGAATTTCTTCATTTTCCACAAAGTTAAATTCATGTGGTCATAGAAAAACTGACAGAGATTGCAATATTCCTGAAATAAGAACTACTTTTTTGTGGCGTAGGCATTCAATGGATTAAGTGTTAAGCCTCCAGTGACAGTTTGCACTCGTTGAACTCTGAGAAGACTTCAGCATTTTTTCTGTTAACTTAAGCTATCAAAGCTGACTCTTTTTTTTTAGGTAAAATGCAATTTTGACCAACCGACACCCCCCCCCCCCTGAAAGCACAGACGTGCTATAGTCAGAAGCCATGAGTCATGAAGCCACTGGTCTGACTTACTGCTGGTCGGGCCCTCCAACACCACATTCGCCATTTCTACTGGCCGTGCGCCGAAGCTTCTATTGGAGTCATAAACCTTAGTTAGGCTCCCTTGCTACTCTTCGAGCGCCATAATCCCAATCCTTACGAGTGAAGGGATATCGAGATCATCTTAGAACGATCGCTGCCCTTGATACGACAAGATGCAAAATCCCTGGTCGGGTGCCATAAACATTTATAAGTGGTCTTAATTATTAGTCCCGACGGCGGCAATACTCTTTCCGACATTTGTCTCTCACCAATGGGTAGATAATCGTAAACCTATGTGGGATAGCAGCTGGAGGCTAGGAAAGGGTGTAGTGGTAGTACTGGTGCGAGAAATACCAGGAATCCATTGTTAGGTGCTCCAGCCTCAGCGATATAACTGAAAGATTGTTAAAGGCGGCGTTAAACCCCATTCAAACAAACAAACAAACTTAATTATTAGTTGTACTTCATACTCGCTGGGCAGGCATCATTAGCAGTGTACAGACAACAGTTGGGCATTAATACAATAAACAGATCGCTGGTCCGACCCTTTGATTGCAGAGGTCACGCCCATTTACTCCGATAGGAAGTTCTACTTGCAATTCAAACGGCGTTATTTTGCCAGGAACATGTAACAGAAAATGTAAACTCGCTGGTTGGCGACTTAAATGTCTTAAAAAACGCTGGAATAAGCTTTGGGTTCGATGTTTAAGTTGCCAATCCAGCACAAATACATCACATTAATGTCGGCCAGTGTCGAGGTACGGTCCAAATGAATGATTTAATTGGTCTATTGATTCTTTGATTGGCAGCCGTCATTCGTCAATTGCATATAACATCATTTACTTCTCTCAGTGAATCCCTTAGGGTGAGTGGGAATGACGCGTCGTGACAACTCCCCCAAACTCTTTTGCGAGCAGACAAGTAACAGATCGAGACGATTCAATGATTACCTACAGCATAGGGTTTATGACTGTATTGGTGAAATATTTAAATCTAAAATACGAATTACGCCCTTACATTTAATGTTCAAATAAGATAGAGAGATAAAGAAATGTATTATATACCTATAAGAGATAATGAGTAAAACCTGGCTGTCAAATACAACTCGACAGAAAAAAATATTCGGCGTGTAGCAAAAAACCTAATTCGTCGAGTACCGTTAAACATGTGTATTGACGTTCCGGTTTTTTCGGAAAGTTGGTTATTTCTTAGCCATTTAAGAGAATTTTCTTAATGTCATTTCCTAAAAGGTATATAATAAAAGGAATATTACAACAGTGTGTTTTTTATTTGTTGTTATCGTGTTCTCGAATCGTGTGTATGTATTTTTTTTGGATTCGACCTTCGGTCTCATCCAATAAAAAACTACCTCCACACGATTCTCGAACACGATAACAACGCATAGAAAAACACACTGTTGTAATATTGCCTATGTTTACCAAGATATCCAATATTTATAGCTTTAACGCTATTCCGTATCAATCAGGTTCAATTTCAAAATTTTCAAATTGATTTCTTTTGCTATCTCATATGCAGTTTTTTTCTAACCATTTAGCGATGCTTGATAAATAATAAATAATTAAGTTCGTAGATACAATCTGCAAATGCATTAGCGAGATCTCTTCAAAAGATAGGCATTTAAAGCGGCTTTTGAACAGATTCTCATAAATATTTGATAAAGGATATTTATCTGCTTTTACAAAAGTTATTAATGTCATTTTGACAATAAATATTTTTTTATACTAAATTCACAGTTATTTTTATTTAAAGTCATATATTCCCTATCCCCTACTTTGTACATTGGAATTTATCGGGTGGGGTCATTAGTCTTGGGGTGAAGTTGATAACGATTGTATTGATAGCGGAAGCCAATGACGTAATTCAGACGTCATGGAAACCACAAATAAGGCAATTTTCGATGAATTTCGGTTTCTTTCGGATTGTATTTAGCTGGCTTATTTGGCGTCTCGTAACGCGAAATCTTTGTTTGCCTCTTTTCTTTATTTTTTAAAGTTATGGACATTCATTTTTATTACAAAATCAGTTTAATCACCCTATCCAAAATGTCTGAAAGTATGATAATGAGATATTTGAAAATTGTGAGCTAATTTTTTTTCTATCGTACTCTGTGTAAGCGCCGCTTTAAAGAGATTAAGCTTGTAGTGGTTGTGTATGGCCCCATACATCAGATTAGGGATCATCTCGGAAATGCGAAAAGAGAGAAAGATTAGAATCAATGAAAAACGTAGTCTGACAGATCACGACTGTCGGTCCAAAGAATCAATCGACCAATCAAATAGTTAATTTTATCAATCAAATCATTAATTTAGACCGTAAGTGAACTTTGAACTCCATCTTTATTCAAGCTTTAGAAGTGGAACTTTCTGTCGGAAGCAGTGGGCGTTGCAAGCGGAGTCAGTGGACGGGGTGATCCGACAACTGACGTTTTAGATTGTGAAATGGTGTCTCTGCATTCTACGATTCCTTTTGTTTATGACCAGATAAGTGAATTGGTCAATCGTGGCTGTCAATCAAGGAATAAACCGACCAATCAAATAATTTATTCAGCCCTGACCTGAGCTTTCAACTCATATATTTGCCGTCATTTTGCTTTACCCTTATGTTGGTTTGGTGACTTTAACGTCGTAACTAAAGCTTATTCAAGCTGTTGTTATAACGTTTTGGTTGCCAACCAACCATTTTACTTTTTCGTTACATGCTACTGGCTGTAAATTTTGCGAAATAACGCCGTTAAAAATCGAAGCGGAACTTCCTGTCGGAGTTAATTTGCGGAGCCTAGGGAGTAAGTGGGCGGGGCCAGCGTTTGGCCAATTAACATCCCCCACATTTGAAATTGCTAAAATATTCATCCTGGTCAGACTTTCTAACAGGGACCGGAAAACCTGTTGGTTGAGAGTGTTCGAGAGCGACCCTAGGAGTTTAACTCATTCCTACACAATCTTTTTTACTGCCCTGAAGGAAATAGATTGGGAAAACAATGTAGAAAATGAAGACATGCATTGTAAGAAGAGATTTCCTTATTATACACAATGTTTTCTTTCAAAAAAAAAAAAAAAAAAAAAAAAGACAAAGAATTTTACAATTACATTGCTTAAAAATTGTCGTCTGCATCTTCTTTGAAATTGGAGCAGTCTAAAATTTGGTTGTCTTGGAATGGGTTAAGGCTTTCGTCGCAGGCGAACTAAAATACAATAGCATAAATTAAATGAAAATTCATCTTTACGTATATAGTCCGTTTGCTGACAAGGAGAACCATCTTTCAATATCTGGTCCGCCACGTGTTCAAAGTAGACTCAGATCAGCCAGTGCATCCGCACAGTCTTATCCGAGTCTTCACAATCAACTCTATAGATATATACAGATCCTAGGCTGTTTAAGACGATCAGTGAATATTTTAAATTCGCTTGGTTGCTGTCTAGGTTGCTCAATGTCTGACCTTCAAGCACAATTCGTCGGTATGCGAGCAAAATGTCGTAACTACAGCTTTCTTAAAGCTGTAGTTACGACATTTTGCTCGGGTACAGACAATATGAATAGCTTGAAATATCTCACGTTATGACACGTTAGGCTCAATGGGCTTGTTTTTTTCAATGGGTTTAACGTCGCTTTCAGTTATAGCGCGACGACTGGAGTATCTAACGATTGATTCCTGGTATGTCTCGTACCAGTACCACCATTACATCCTTTGTAAGCCTCAACCTACTATCCCACTTAGGCTATCGATTATCCACCAATTGGTGAGAGACTAATGTCGGAATAAATATATGCCGCCGCCTGGGATCGAACCCATGACACCTAATGATTGAGAATTGAGAGTCTGATGCGCTACCAACTGCGCGTTAAAGGACCAATGAGCATAGCATCAAGACTTATGTGTATGAACTAGACTAATGTATTCGATCGAGATTCGAGACTAGTATGTACGACCGAGACTAAAGAGTACGATCGGGACTAATGTATACGATCGAGACAAGTGTGTACGATCGAGACTAAAGAGTGCGATAGAGACTAGTGTGTAAGATCGAGACCAATGTATACGATCGAGACAAGTATGTACGATCGAGATTAAGAGTACTATAGAGACTAGTGTGTATGATCTAGACTTAAGTGTACGATCGAGACAAAAGTGTACGATCGAGACTAACGAGTACGATAGAGACTAGTGTGTAAGATCGAGACTCAAGTGTACGATCGAGACCAATTTGTACGATCGAGGCCAATGTGTACAGTCGAGACCAATATGTGGGGTCGAGACCAATGTGTACGTGCAAGAATAATTTATGCGTGTAATACTTATGTTTACATTACTGCATATTCTCACTTTTCATCACGAAATTTACAAACTATAAATGATTCAATTAGAAAGCGACTGATAAAACTGGCGCTGAAAAAAATGAATAAAAAAATAAGTAAAACATATGCAGTGTGGAACTGATAACAGTTTTCATTAAATTGCTATAAATTATAAATCAAACTAATAATGATGTTTAGCCCGAAATAAACATTTGTGTAGAAGGCCAATACCTTGCTGAAGTCAGAAAAATACTTTGTTGTCAAGCAATGGTTACTTTTTTCTAATTCCTCATATAATATCGATCTTCCGATACTGACTTTTCCGCGCGAAGAGTCATCAAGTCACTTCCTGGCCAAGGAATTAGAAAAAAGTCAGGGCTGAATAAATGATTTGGTTGGTCGGTTTATTCCTTGATTGACAGCCACGATTGACCAATTCACTTATCTGGTCATAAACAAAAGGAATCGTAGAATGCAGAGACACCATTTCACAATCTAAAACGTCAGTTGTCGGATCACTTACCCCGTCCACTGACTCCCCTTGCAACGCCCACTGCTTCTGACAGAAAGTTCCACTTCTACAGCTTGAATACAGATGGAGTGACTTTTTTCTAATTCCTTGGCCAGGAAGTGACCTGATGACACTTCGCGCGAAAAGGTCAGTATCGGAAGATCGATATTATATGAGACGTTTTCTTTCTTAGGAAACTTTCAGAGGACTGTTCGAATAAATATTGACTGTATACATTTAAACCAAACTGGGATAACAAACCGTAGTCGACTTGTGCTAGATCATTTCTCTCGAAAATCCAGAAGGATCTAACTATGGTATTAGAAAACTATTATCCAGTTAAGCCCAATCTATCAATTTTTAAACTTTGTTTAATCAAATCATCCATTAAAAGGGCGTGTTGCAATAATTCAATTTAATTCACAGAATGCGTAGAAACTTTTTTCATATAAAAAATTGCCATAAATCACAACATATCCACACTATCGTTAATTGAGTACTTGCCAGTCATTTCGAACACTACAGCTCACTTCGCTTCACAGATTTGGTCCAAGAAGATGTGATTCGCTTCGCTTATTCTTTTAGAACTCAGCATTACCAGCTGTATACCGCGGTAGTGTTTAGCCACACTACACTACTTAGAAATTGACCAATCGCTGGACCCGCCCACTTACTCCTTAAGCTCCGCCTACCGACTTCGACAGGAAGTCCCGCTTCGATTTTAAACGGCGTTATTTTGCAAAAGATTTGGCCAGTAGCATGAAGCAAAAAAGTAGAAGAGTTGGTTGGCAACCAAAATGTCGTAACTGCATCTTGAATAAGCTGTAGTTACAACACTTTAGTCGCAAAACCAACTTAAATGCTTCAACAAAATCGCGGCTAATGGTAGAGTTCCTAGTGAACTTCCAGTCTAAACGAATTATCCCTCGCGATCGTCTACATTGTAAACTGAGTAATTTGCCGGATGTTTGGAACTTACTATGGTGTGGCAAAAATAATACCCGATTAATCTCAACTTATATGTTTATTAAAGATTTGTTTTCGCAAACTAGCTGTATATTTTTCAGGGTTAGTCGTGAGAATTAGATATAATTCATGCAGTTGGTATAAACACATTTTTTATGTAAAACATCTCTTTATATCTCTTTAAATCACGCTACATCGCGACTGTACACAATATTAATTGGGTAATTTGCCCGCCGTTTGGAAGGCTTGAGCTCGATTTGCCCCGGAGATTTGGTCTATGAAATTGTAACTCGCTTGGCTAACCAATTGTGGAATTCTAGAAATACTAACTTCTAATCAGCCATTACCGCGTAACTCGAATAAGCTGTAGTTACGACGTTTAAGTCGCGTAACAATAAAAATGTTTCACACAAATGGCGGTTAATGTCCGATCGCTGTATGAAAACTTTGATTGGTCGATATATTCCTTGATTGAAAGACGTGATAGTTCGATATAAGTATGTTGTTAGCATGTTCATAGATGTACCGTGGTAGGTTTATATTATTTTGAGTAAGCTTTTTGAAATACTACTTGGCTACAGAAGGTTCAAAAGATATACAGAAACTCTTAAGTAACAATTCTGAATATATGGCTTATCCAATACTGTCTAAGTTCTTAAATGCTACCTTAATTATTCGTGCACTGTCATTGGTTAAGGATAATCTCGGAAAAAAATATCATTAAGTATTGATCTTGATAGCTAGTAAGACCGGGATAAAGTGAATTTGTTTTAACGTCACTTTCAGAAGCAATTTAAAAGCACCGCGGTTGATAGGTGAACCCAACCACAGCATCCTACCATTTTCACACAAGGACATGTGCAACTTCAATATTAAATTTGTGTCATTAGCTACCCATCCAAATTTAATAGGCAAATTACATATCAGGTTTTCATCGGTGAGAGACAAATGCCGCGTGCGGCGATGGTAATTTATTTCGACTTGAGGTCGTTCTCACGACACAAGAATAGAAAAGGCTCGTATTTCCTATTAAGCTAGCAGGGCTAGGCGAGACGTTTTGCTCTAATCAGATTGTCGATAAAAATGCTATTTCTTCATAGAAATTGGTATATCACCCTACTATACCATCAGAGACGTCCACCATCAATACTTTCAGTGGTTTGATTTTTGACAGAAATTACAGGGTGGCCCAATTTCCCGTGACTTCTCACATTTGCCTATGTATCAATGAAACAAGTATTATATTGTCACTACAAAACTTTGAAATTTCGCGCTTTGATTTCTCTTCGTGGTTTTGTTTACTTTGCCGACAGTCCGCGTCCAATGTCTCCATTCGCTTAATCAAAGCCTCGCTTAGAGGACAGCCGACCCCCCCCCCCCCCCCAAGATAGGGCCAGGGAAGGTATCAGACTTTTTCAGTCATCCCAGACTTACCTACCTCTGCTTTATTACAGATCTAAACGTAGAATGGTCATTTATCTTTAGTATATCGTCGTTAGGGGAGCAAATTGTCGTAACTGCAGCTTGAATAAAGCTGTAGTTACGGGATTTTGCTCTCCCAACGACGATATGATAGTCTTCAGGCGAACAGAGAACTCCACGGGTGTGATAAGTGCAACGACTCTGGTCAGACTGAGAGGATTGCTCAGGCTAGTCCTCATGGGTGTCATGGGTTCGATCCCCGGCGGCGGCAAATATTCTTTCCGACAATTGTCTCTCACCAATGGGTGGATAATCGTAAACCTAAGTGAGATAGCAGCTGGAGGCTAGGAAAGGATGTAGTGGTAGTACTGGTGTGAGAAATACCAGTAATCCATTGTTAGGTGCTCCAGCCGCCGCGATATGACTGAAATACTGTTAAAAGCGGCGTTAAACCCCATTCAATCAATCAATCAGGCTAGTCCAGGTAGAAACGTATCGATCTAGAAAGATTTTCAGTATCTAGTATGGCTATCCTTCTTCAGGACATATTCAGATATCGACTTTGTTTGATCTGTGCAGGATACAAAATGTTTTTCATTTTTTTACGGGGTTAATTGGTGACCCCTTAATACATTACAAAACATCTTCTTTTAAAGTTTCAACAACGGATCTTTCTTTTTTTTTAAAGAGTTTATACCCAAGGCCAGAAGAAATGTCAACAATATACAGTCAATCGTGCTCGGGTGACCACCTCTATTTAGCGACCAATTGTATTAAGCAACCATAATCAAAATCCCATTTCGAAATCAAAAGCTGACATAAGAAGTGGTCCTATTTGCTAAAAGCATATTATTAATAAATCAAATGTTGTTGGAACCAATTAGAATCGTCTCACTGAGACGATTCTAATTGGTCCCAACAACAAAGGATTTAGCAATCAAATTATTCCTTGATATATTTCACAGAGATGTGTTTAAAGCGACCGTTTCTCTTAAGCGACCAATTTTTGGTCGTCCCGCGAGTGGTCGCTTGATACAAGATTTACTGTAGTAACCATCTATGTGTAATATTGAAATTCCTATAGTATGACTGTTTGATAAAATGATCGTGATTAGATTATGATGCTATCTGCGGTCGTTTCCCTTATAAGTAAGCCAGGCTCGTGTCGAAAAACCACAAAAACTACTGGAACCAACGTTCCTACTATTTCAACTTTTGTTCCAGTAGATCAAGTACAGTAGTTACCAAAATGACGGCATTTAACCTTTTACCCCCTCTAAACTCCTATTGGATTCATAGAATTGATCAAGAGCGTCCGATTGAATCTACTATAGTAGGAACGTTAAACACCAGCTGAAAAATGCCTAAGTTTGGGCGGTTTTGCGACACAAAGCTGGCTTTCATAGTAGGTAAATCGACCGTAGATAGCCCAACAATCTCACCACGTGCATTTTATTACACGCATGTTATTGTTTTTTAATTGACGTCTGTAACTCCCTTGAATTTGGACCAGTCTAACATTTTGTCGTCAGGTACTGGATAAAGAATGAGACAAAGCTAAATTCTAAGTAAGGATAAAAAAAGTTGATGACCCATCACGCGATGATTCAATATTAGACTAATCAAAATTGAAAATACTGCAGAAGACAGAAGTAACAATATTATACTTGAAAAGTTAGTTCTGACAGAAAATATTATAAGAAATGGAGAAATTGGTAAAAGGAATGTCTGCTTTTTGGCAAAATGCTTTCGAAAGTTAATTTTTTTCAGAGCGTAAAAACATGGGATTTTTGGTAAACATGTAACTGACTGATCGGCTGTCAATCAAACAATAAATCAGCCAATCAAATCATTCATTTAGACAGTAATTTACGACATTTATGTGAAACTTTTTTTATTGGTTTGGCGACTTAAACGTCGTAACTACAGATTATCCAAGCTTAAGTCGCCAACCTACGATTTTACTTTTTAGTTACTTGCTACCGGCCATAAATCTTGCAAAATAACTCCGATGAATATCGAATCGTAGCTTCCCAGTGGAGTTAGTGGACGCGACCAGCGGAGCCAGTGGACGTGACCAGCGGAGCCAGTGGGCGTGCCCAGAGGAGCCAGTGGACGTGACCAGCGGAGCCAGTGGGCGTGCCCAGAGGAGCTAATGGGCGTGGCCAGCGGAGCCAGTGGACGTGACTAGCGGAGCCAGTGGGCATTACCAGTGGAGCAAGTGGACGTGACCAGCGGAGCAAGTGGGCGTGCCCAGCGGAGCCAGTGGACGTGACCAGCGGAGCGAGTGGGCGAGACTAACAGAGCGAGTGGGCGTGACTAACAGAGCGTTTGGGCGTGACTAACAGAGCTAGTGGGCATTACCAGCGGAGCCAGTGGACGTGACCAGCAGAGCCAGTGGGCGTGCCAAGCGGACCCAGTGGACGTGACCAGCGGAGCCAGTAGGCATTACCAGCGGAGCCAGTGGACGTGACCAGCGGATCCAGTCGGCGTGACCAGCGGAGCGAGTGGGCGTGACCAACGGAGCGAGTGGGCGGGACCAGCGGAGCGAGTGGGCGTGACTTACAGAGCCAGTGGGCGTGGCCAGCGATTCGTCAAATGGTTAGATACCTACGTTTTTATTATTCTTTTCAAGGTGAACAAAACCCGGCCGTTCTTCAGTAAGACTCCCAAGACTATCAATCCTGTTCAGCTGACACGTCAACGTCACGCGGCGATAGTTGACGGAATAACATAACGGTCGCCTCTCACATTCTAGGTTACATCCATGCAGGCTAAGACCATAAATACTCCGAAAGACTTTATTTTCTAGTCGTTGATTGAAGTTAACCTTTTGTTCGATGAAAAATAATCCGTCGAGGAAAGCACAAAACTGGAGTAAGAACAATATTTTTTCAAGGTATAGTTTTGGCCTAGTTTCTATCATTTTCACACTGTAATGTTACTTAGAATCATTCACGGTTATTAAGTTTTATATTTTCAAATACCATATGCATTCGTGATGTGGTTATTCTTCCGGATAGTGTGTTCATTTGAAAATGAATGAGGGTGAAATCCATTTCCTATTTGAATGGCCCTTTCGACTGTAATGAAACAGTGGATAGGTTTGCAGATAACATAATTAAATCAAAGTACTGAAAAGTACTGTATGCTAGCAAAGCATTGTTTTCATCAATAACTTTCTTTGTCAAACGTTATCATGATAAAAAAACGAGGATAATGTAACCAAGGAGTTAACCCATTACTACACAATCCGTCTATTTACGCCCCTCAAGAAATACGTTTTGGAAAACAATGTGGAAAATGAAGAAATTGTTTACTTATAATCAATTTCTTCACTTTCCACATTGTTTCAACTTACAGAGATAAATATCTTAGAATTTTCAACAGTTTGAAATTGTCGTCTGCAACTTCTTTAAAGACTCTGATCAGAATCATTTTGAACACGATGTGCTCAAGTGAGCAAAAAACACCTAGGAGAAGAACTTGCATGCAGAGTTTGCAATATTCATGAAAGTCATAAGAATATCTTTTTATGGCGTAGGCATTTAGTGGTTAAGCTTCCAGTGGCAGTTTGCACTCGTTGAACTTTGAGAAGACCTCAAAATTTTGTCTGTTAACTTAAGCTATCAAGCTTTGCTAGCTAAAAAAAAAACAAAAAAAAAAACAAAAAACAAACAAACAAACAAACAAAAAAAAAAAAAAAAAAAAAAAAAAAAGAAACGCATTTCGGTATACACTAGTAACGCTTTATTCCCATTTTTTCAGCAGTAGATGTATCGAAATAATACTTTATCGTCATTGGACGAGCAAAATGTCGTAACTACAGCTTTATTCAAGCTGTAGTTACGACATTGTGGACGCCCAGTGATGATGTGCTGTGTACGTGGGCATCATATCGTTTTTAATGGTCACCAAATAAACAGATACAGAGGAGTTTATAGTGCAACAGATCACAAAACACTCTCGTTTATTAGCATTATTATTTGGCCCCTACCGATATACAGAGTTACTCCGCTTGATCAGTTACTTCCCCTCGAATTCTTGGTATAGTTCTGGTCTATAATTGGGTCAGACCTCACAGGATTTTCGGCCTTCTTTGTTCATTATAAAATACATATGTTTACGATGATGTGGCAGATTAAAAAATATTCGTTGACATATGAAATCTTTAGTGCTTCATCCTCATGCATAGGTCAATGATGATGTGTTTTTTTTCTGTTCTAGCCATTGTAGATGCACTGTCTTTTTTCCATCTAGGAAAAGGTCGGTTAGTTTGGATACGCCCTCGTCCGTTTGCCGTCCTCTGGAATATAAAGTCAAGGACGGAGACGGCTGAACCAAGCGTTAAACTATAGAATATAGACAGGGCTCATGAAAAAGCAGACATTTGAGCATGCCTATAATTAATGTGCACTATAAACGCTGTTTTCGTATCGGACTAGGTTTTGTAAAAGAGATACAACGACCTCCGGAAGTAAATTCCGGTGAGGTCACTCCTTTTTTTGTTTGTTTGTTTGAATGGGGTTTTACGTCGCTTTCAACAATCTTTCAATTATATCGTGGCGGCTAGAGCACCTAACAATTGATTCCTGGTATTTCTCACACCAGTACTACCATTACATCCTTTCCTAGCCTCCAGCTGCTATCCCACATAGGTCTACGATTATCGACCCATTGGTGAGAGACATGTAATCGGAAAGGATGAGTGCCGCCGTCGGGGATCGAACCCGGGACCTCTAGATTGACAGTCCGACGCGCTACCAATTGCGCTATGACGGCTACGTCACTCCTTTGTACAGTATACACAATAAAATACAAGAATGCCTTTAAAATTCGATGTCTTTCCTGTTGTCAAAATCATTCAAGCTATTCGTGTTTATTCGTGTAATTATTTAAGTTCTGTGGTCAATTTCTTTGAAAGCTAAAGTACTTGGATTGACAAGATTATCATAATTCAATATCATTAATAGGTGTGACTGAATGATGTCACCTCGTCGATGAAACTTTACAAAGTGTGAAACTTGCAGAGAAGTTTATTACCAGTAATGACTAATTGCCAAAGTCCCAAAACAAAATTGACCTATCGCAGTTGTCAGTCATGGAATATATCAACTTTTCAAATCATTCATTCAGCCCGGAATTGAGATTTTAAACTGGTGCTTGAAATGGAAATTTTAATATTCCGATCAGCTTTTGTCCTACATAATAATGATAATAATAATAAAGACTTTATCTAACGAGACAGCACAGTTGGGATCACCCAGTCTTCCCTGTGGGCCTCTAAAACATAAGTTGAAATCACTTAAAAATCGGCGACATCGACAAGTTGGTGATTCCTACCTTCCACCGACCGATAAACATCGTCGAACCGACGACGTCGATGACAGGGGAAAATATTTATTTTGAAGTTACATTAACCCATTCCCAACCAATAAAATTTAAGAATGCTCCAAATTGAAAGAACCTGCAGACGACAATTTCAAGTTGATGGAATATTAAATTTTGAATATATCAATTATACTCACAAAATCTTCCAAAACTGATGTTTGTAATACGTCCGGTATATGTACAATTAGTCTAAGTAAAAACACAGAAAAAGGTGAATAGGCTTAACAGGACAGTGTTCCAAAAAGGGTACCACATATAAACCAAAATCAGAAATGGCTTGGCACCTTCAGTGGCAGTGTAATTTTGTTTACCTATTATCAGACGGAAAAATTCTAGATATGTCCAAATTGAAAGAACTCACAGACGACAATTTTAAGCTCATAAAATTTTAGATTTTTTTCAACCTTCTACGTAGAAAACATTTCGGATAACGAAGAAATTCCTTGATACGAGTAATTTCTTCAGTTTACATAATGTTTTCCAAAGCCTTTTTCTCGAAGAGCTTAAAAAAGGAGGGCTTGTGGGAAATGGGTTAAAGACATACGTGCGTACGAGATTTACAATGGTAGTGGAGATAATTCGTGACATCAAGGGAAATAACTCAGTTTATTCTATTATTGATGGAAATGGGTGTGAAACGTAACTGATATTTTCCCACCAATATGACGTCATTGCAGCTGCTAAACATTTTGTTTGATTTTGCTTTCGATTTAAAAAGGAATAGGACCCCCCCCACACACACACACACTCCCTTTCGCTGTTAAACCGACAGATATAACGATCATTCGCCGAAATGTCGCCGATTATTCGCCGATTTTATCACCGATTCCACAACATGTTGTCGGTAACCCCAATTTACCAAGAATTTTGTTTCGCCGAAATAAATATGTTAAAAGGTTATTTTTTGTTTCAATATAATCATCACAGAATAAAAACGAGAAGGACTTGTTTTTTTCCTAGATACGAAGCCATATATTGTCATAAATCTATTGGCTGAAATAAGTTTGAAAGCCAATCCATTTACATGATGTTCCAAACCAGTGATCATAAGCTTAGGAAAGATAAATGCTATTCGTCAGGCGATATGGAATTACCCGTCGGACTCTTTAAGTTATTGAACACTGTACCACAAAACATGGCAAAAGACTAGTCCAGATTCAAAGAAGTTACAAATGGCGGTTTTAGCTGGGAGAAATTAACAGTTCTTTATCAATACATGTTAAAAACATAGTGAGAAATGAAGAAATTGCTTGTAACAAGCAATTTCTTCATTTTTCACAACGTTAGGCATTGTCATGCTGGGTGCGGAACAGGTCCAAGATCGATTTTTGGTGGTTCAAGCACGTCGTCACCGGTTTGACAACGCATCAACGTTACGTAGGGACTTACAGAATGCTACCGGTGTGCGTATAAGTACACGACCCATCAGAAATCGATTGCATGATGCTGGTCAAGACGACCTACATTTACAACCCGATATCACTAAATGGGAACGGAATCATGTCACTTCGACCAAAATTGAATAGGTTCCAATTTACAGACGATTCCAGGTTTTGTGTGGACTCTACCGATTGACGTGCTAGGGTATGCAGAATACCAAACACGTGTTTTGTTCCAGATTGTGTGGCAGAACATGATCGGTTTGGCCTTCCTTCGTCAACAACAAAAATATTTGAAAGATCTAATATGCAAAATTTGAAAGATCTAAGCCTTCTAAGAATTCATAATAAAATCTCTATCTCTAGGTGTTTGAAAGATCATCATTTCTGAAAGACCAATCGAATTCTGATAGCTAGTTTAGTGGGAAATGTTTTTTTAAAGAATTTGTTCAAATGCAAATTCCAGGTACCGACAACATAGGACCAATATGTTATGCATTATCATAAAAATAGTTTAGTTGAGGACCATGAATTGAGGCGACATACAAAATCTAAAAGCTCTAGGACTTACGGTTTATCAGAAGATTGTAAAAGAGTTCCTTAGCAATTCGTTTTGGTTGCCGTAGCAAACAGATTCATCGATGGATAACGATTCTTTGAAGTGATCTGGAAGGTCATCATCCAAGGATCTTTTATGTGAAATGTCATTCGAAGGTGATGGTTAGTCTTAGAATAGATGATTTTAAAGAATTCGTTCTTTGTTTTTATATGATTTCTAAGTACTAACAACATAGAGCATGAATAAGGCACATCATCATAACCTGAAGTATTTTGGTAGAGGACTATGAGATGGTGATACATTCAAATTTTGATAGTATTGGGCCTTGTGGTTTAGGAGAATTTTATGAAAGAAATTCTTTTCGGTTGCCACAACAACCATGTGGCAACCAGAGTTATTAACCAATTTTGATTCCCTGGAGACTTTTGGAAGGCCATTATCCAAAGATCCTTTCTGTAAAATTTACATGGAATCTGATAGGTAGTTTAGGAGCAGATGATTCTAAAAGATCTATTTCTAAATTTCTATGTTAATTCCAATAGTCCATATATATATATCGTTACAACACCCGCAAAGCGGGTAGAAAAAATCGACCTTTTGGGATAGGTTGTGTCCGTTATTGCACAAATTGGCAGATCTGCGCACAATCGTCCCCAGATCAGGGCAGAATGTGACACCTCCCATAATCCGAACATCAAGCTTTTAACACAAGTTATGTATATCTCGTGTATATATATCTCAGACCTTCAGCGTCTTCAGCACTTCGATTTTTGAAAGTGGTGATTTGTTTATTCTAACGTCTGTTCTTAAAAAAGGTAAATAGAGATTCCTACTGCCGTTCTATCGCCATATGTGGGTTATATTTACATAATGAGTGAAATATTTGATTGATCAACACAGAAACATTTTAATGAAATAAGGTTAAAGCAAATACTATGAGGCTTGTTTCATAATAAATAACCGATATATGAATTCCCTAACATTATTTACAAGGTAAACGATGGCATATATTTGCGGCGTCAAGCGAAAATGGATCTCCGTGGTATTCCGTTAAACGAATAATTTGAAAGGAGATGGGATTTTGACAGATGCCATTCAGATTTCACAGTCTGAAAAAAAAGTTATATGTCAAGGTAGAATGGCGATAAAAAGATTCGACCCTGGTCAGCACACTTAGACCGCGTTTTAGATGACGAGTTAATGAATCTGGTATTTCATTATCACGGATAGATTATCAATGAATCCTACATAAATGACGTCAAATTAAGACGTTATGGAAAATCCTGTATTTTATGACGTCACAGTTATATAAGTAATAAATTTCAAAGTAAAGCTTTTTGTATCAGTAGTAAGGACAAGTTGAACTATTATCTTGCTACCTAAATATTAAATGTACTTTTGCAAAGTGAACTTTGAACTTCGACATTGGCCGACCGATGTATAGCATCGCTGGTGGTTTGACAGCTTGATCGTCGTAACAACAGCTTATTCAAGTACATAATGGTCCTTTAAATAATTTTATGCAGATTTCTGAAGCGCAGTTTCGTTATCTCGCTCTGGAAGTATTTTTTTTATATGTATCAAAGTATAATTTCACTCTTCCTAGTATTGTGTAAAAGTTACTAATTTCTATAATTATAATAAACAAAGTAAAATAAGCTCTTTGCTAACACAATTAAACTATTAAATAACCTTTTACCGTTTTTTTTGTGTGCAATTTTAGACTGGTCAAAATTGAAAGAGGTTGTAGACGACAATGAAAATCGGATGCAATTTGAAATGAAACCATCCAATGTAGTAGAAAATATTGTGGGAAAAGGAGAAACTGCCTGTATCATTCTTTTAAAAAAAAAACATATAAAAAGCTAGAATGGCCATTCTTAGATTATAAGATTAGCAGATAATCCACTTTATGAAAATAAAGTTTTTTTGTCCGTTCAAGGACAGCGTTACTTGATATTTTTCTATGAACAATAAAACGATTATGCTTTACCCATTGCTACCCAGTGGAATCTTAGACAAGTCCAAATTGAAGAAGCTGGGGACGACTATTTTAAAATGAAATCTTTGTCTATCTGGTTTTCTACCCAATGTGGAAAATGCAAAAAATGCTTGTAACAAGCAATTTCTGCATTTTCCACTTAGTTTTCCATGACTATTTTCTTGAGGAGCGTAAAAATAAGGTATTGTGTGGGAATGGGTTTTGTAGCAACTTCTATGCTTCCGTGTTAATCATTATGCTTCTTTTGCAACCAATATGATTGGCCCATTCCCGTATTAATCTGAGACTATTCCAAATTGAAAGATGATGAAGACTAAAATTTCAAGTCGCTGAGATTTAAAAAAAGATAAATGATTTGCTTTCATAGGATAGAAAACATTGTGGACACTGAAGAAATTGCTCGTTATAAGCGATTTCCTCATTTTCCACCTTGTTTCATAGCTTTTTTTCTCGAAGGACGTAAAAAGAGGGATTAACCGCTGTACTTAAATGGTAAACATTTCTTCGACTGTATCTGACCCGAACGTACTGATGAAATTGTCCATCTTTCATTGGCATTTTTTTGAAAACATGTTCGTACATCATCGCTAGGCGTCAAAATCATCATAATTACAGCTAGACATACAGTAGTTACGACGTTTAGAATCTCAAGAAACTATATCCAATTTAAATTAATGAACTCCCCACCCCTATATCATTCATCCTCTTTCGTAAACAATTATTTTGTCCATTGATTGGATTTCAAATGCTAATTTGAGATATACAGTATTGATTTAATGGTTTACATTCGCGGTCGTTTTTGTGTATTTTATATCTATTGCAAGATTAACTATGCAAATTAATCTCTATCGAGCAAAAATATTTCGTACTGCGATCATTCATTTGTAAAGTTCAGCGCTATTTAAACTGTTCACATTTTCCCTGGCCCACTATCACTTATTTGAACAAATATCCACTTGACTTTTGCTTTGAATACATATTCAAATGTTCCTATAATATGGCTGTGCAGGTAACCTTGTATTAAGTGACCGTGCACTCTAGGGAATGCGGTCGTTCAACCTAATCCCAAACAATGACGCTTTTTGACGCCCCCAAGAAGAACAATTGGAAAACGTCGTGGATAATGAAGAAATTGCTTGTAACAAGCAATTTCTTCATTATCAACTATGTTTTCAACCCTGAAAGACGGCTTTCTTAAATCTAACCAACTTGAAACTGTTATCTGCAATTTCTTTGAATTTGGACCAGTCTAAAATTGTCTTGTTGTAACGGGTTAATAAGATGGTCGCTTAATATGCCTTTTTTGTGAGTTACAGGGATCCATTCGACTGCATACATTAATTACTACAGGATTTCACTTGATCCTATGTTGATGTTGACTGGCGAGCCTGTCCTTATCTTACGATATCAATATCGGAGGGCAGCGTAGATGGGACAGGTTTACAACGTCTAATTAAGACGATTCTAAAAAGATCCACCAAAATAGGATTTAGATTTTATAATTCTAATTGCAAAAACATTATTAAAATACCTTGTTTTAGTAAGATACGTTTGATGCAGGTTGCTTAATAGAGGGGGTCGATTGAGCAAGATTGATTGTATTTACAATCGATTCGCAACTCATGACTGAGTAGTCAGTGTGTACTTTTTAAAAGTGCGAGGTTAAAGGTTCGAACTTCCGATTATCAGGCTTGAACCAACGAGCCGGCAACTAGATACAAGGATGTTTGCTGCAGGGCAATTTCTGCCAGGCAAGAAAAGCAAGGGATCCAGGAGGTAATTTGAGCTCAAGACCACGCCGAAACAAAGCCCCCGCCTGTTGGCGGGGAATGAATGAAATCACAGGAGATAGCCTATTTGGGTAGGTGGCTCTTTCAATGTGGATTACTTTTACCTTTTACAACCAGCATGGACTAAGATCTGTCTGCCCAACCCATTCCCTAAACCACAAAATCATAGACTGGTCCAAATTCGAAGAGGTTGTAGATGATAAAAAAGTTGGTTTAGAGTAAAAAAATAAGGAACAAATGGGGAAGAAAACATTGTGAGAAAAGAAGAAATAGCTTGTTATAAGCAATCTCTACTTTTCTCAAAAAGTTTATCACAGCTATAGTTCTTTGGCGCGTGAAAATACAGGATCTTGTGGAAATGGCTTTAAGTCAGAAAAGTTAATGTACTTGTCTGAATTATCACTGAATTCGATGGAACTAAAATCAACCACTCGCTTTGCATCGAATGACGTCTGTAACCTCTTTCATTTAGGACCAATCTAGTATTCTATCGTTTCGCAATGAGTTAAAAATGTTTCTTACTACTATTTCAAGTAAGCCTTATCTGAGAAATACGGGATAAGCATCTTTCAGTTCAGGGAATGGAGTGGCAATTTATTTTTTTCCTAGCAGTATTTCAGATAGTCTAACCTGGCTTTTATGTCCACGTGATTTTATATTAGAGAAAACATTGTAGAAAAAGAAGAAATTGCTTGTGACAAGCAATTTCTTCTTTTCCCGCGGTATTTTCTACCCCCTCCCTGAATCGTTATTATTAAATCCACTTAATTATTTTGTCTACAAAACCTTTGAATTTAGACATCCCTAAAAATTGGTTGGAAAAAAAAGTGAAGCAAGTGCAAACTACACTTAAAAGAAAAAACAACAACAACAACAACAACAACAAAAAAAAAACAAGGTGCCAAACTGTCACAAGATACGCCCGTCAAACTGCTTAATATTAACTGGGGGTTTGAATAGAACTGAGGTTATTTTGAATGAATTTTTTGTCAAACAAAGTATGAAAAACAACAAAGGGCAATAACTCAAAATATACGCTAGGTAGAGTTAGGGTTCTTGTACACTGCACTCCCACTTGGTGAGCTCTATCCATCCATGAAGTTTCATGATTCTAGCTATTATACTTTTAGAGATATACTCCGGACAAGATTCAAGTATGAAAAACAACAAAGGGCAATAACTCAAAAATAGGCCAGGTAGAGTTATGGTTCTTGTACACTGCACTCCCACTTGGTGAGCTCTATCCATCCATGAAATTTCATGATTCTAGCTATTATACTTTTAGAGATATACTCCGGACATGATTCAAGTATGAAATACAACAAAGGGCAATAACTCAAAAAATAGGATAGGTAGAGTTATGGTTCTTGTGCACTGCACTCCCACTTGGTAAGATCTATACACCCATGAAGTTTCATGATCCTAGCTATAATACTTTAAGAGATATACTCCGGACAAGATTCAAGTATGAAAAACAACAAAGGGCAATAATTCAAAAAATAGGCTAGGTAGAGTTATGGTTCTTGTGCACTGCACTCCCCCTAGTTGAGATCTATACACCCAAGAAGTTTCATGATTCTAGCTTTTATAATTTTAGAGATATACTCCGGACAAGATTCAAGTATGAAAAACAACAAAGGGCAATAACTCAAAAAATAGGCTAGGTAGAGTTATGGTTATTGTACACTGCACTCCCACTTGGTGAGCTCTATCCATCTATGAAGTTTCATGATTCTAGCTATTATAATTTTAGAGATATACTCCGGACAAGATTCAAGTATGGAAAACAACAAAGGGCAATAACTCAAAAAATAGGCCAGGTAGAGTTATCGTTCTTGTGCACTGCACTCCCCCTTGGTTAGATCTATACACCCATGAAGTTTCATGATCCTAGCTATAATACTTTTAGAGATATACTCTGGACATGATTCAAGTATGAAAAACAACAAAGGGCAATAACTCAAAAAATAGGCTAGGTAGAGTTATGGTTATTGTGCACTGCACTCCCCCTTATTGAGATCTATACACCCATGAAGTTTCATGATCCTAGCTATAATACTTTTAGAGATATACTCTGGACATGATTCAAGTATGAAAAACAACAAAGGGCAATAACTCAAAAAATAGGCTAGGTAGAGTTATGGTTCTTGTGCACTGCACTCCCCCTTGGTGAGATCTATACACCCATGAAGTTTCATGATCCTAGCTATTATACTTTTAGAGATATACTCCGGACGAGATTCAAGTATGAAAAACAACAAAGGGCAATAACTCAAAAAATAGGCTAGGTAGAGTTATGGTTCTTGTACACTGCACTCCCACTTGGTGAGCTCTATCCATCCATGAAGTTTCATGATTCTAGCTTTTATTCTTTTAGAGATATACTCCGGACAAGATTCAAGTATGAAAAACAACAAAGGGCAATAACTCAAAAAATAGGCCAGGTAGAGTTATGGTTCCTGTGCACTGCACTCCCCCTTGGTGAGATCTATACACCCATGAAGTTTCATGATCCTAGCTATAATACTTTTAGAGATATACTCCGGACAAGATTCAAGTATGAAAAACAACAAAGGGCAATAACTCAAAAAATAGGATAGGTAGAGTTATGGTTCTTGTGCACTGCACTCCCCCTTGGTGAGATCTATACACCCATGAAGTTTCATGATCCTAGCTATAATACTTTTAGAGATATACTCTGGACAAGATTCAAGTATGAAAAACAACAAAGGGCAATAACTCAAAAAATAGGCTAGGTAGAGTTATGGTTATTGAGCACTGCACTCCGTATTGATGAGAAGAATATAACTGCCAAGTTTAAAGTCAATCGGACTTAAGGTGACAGAGTTATGCTCCGGACAAAGAAGTGGACACCGCCGGACAACCGGACGACCGGACACCACGGGTGATCCCATAATACGTCCCGTCTTCGACGGGCGTATAAAAACTAGATGCGCTTGAGCGCCTGATTCGCTCCACCTGCCTAAATACACTTTTCATTCCTGAGAAGTTTGGTCAAAAACCATCCTGCAGTTTGTAAGAGTTAGATTTTTAAAATTTAACTATATACAATATTCGGAGACAACGATCATTCTAGTGAAATTTGGTTGAAATTCATCTAATGTTTTCTGAGAAGATTTTTAAAGCTTTCACTATATATGGAAATTAGCCCCGCCCATTTAAGGCACGTTTTCTACCCTATCAAAATTCTTTGAACATATCTGATAAAGAGTCACCCAAGGATCAATTCCAGTGAAATTTGATTGAAATTCATCAATTGGTTTCTCAGAGGAAGATTTTTGATGATTTCACCTTACATGGAAATAAGCCCCGCCCATTTAAGCCATGTTTTTCACTGAGCTTAATTCTTTAAAGAAATCTGATAAAGAGTCTTCCAATGAACATTCCTGTAAAATTTGGATGAAATTCATTGGTTGGTTTCTTTTAAGAAGACATTTAAAGATTTCACCATATATGGAAATAAGCCCCGTCCATTAAAGCCATGTTTTTCTTCCAATCAAAATTCTTGATTTGTTTGTTTGTTTGTTTGAATGGGGTTTTACGCCGCTTTCAACAATCTTTCAGTTATATCGCGGCGACTGGAGCACCTTACAATGGATTCCTGGTATTTCTCACACCAGTACTACCATTACATCCTTTCCTAGCCTCCAGCTGCTATCCCACATAGGTCTACGATTATCGACCCATTGGAGACAAATAGTCGGAAAGGATGACTGCCGCCGTCGGGGATCGAACCCGGGACCTCTAGATTGACAGTCCGACGCGCTACCAACTGCGCTATGACGGCGGCTCAAATTTCTTTGAAGGAATCTGATAAAAGGACACCAAAAGATCATTCCTATAGAATTTGGATGAAATTCATGGGTTGGTTTCTTATAAGAAGATTTTTAAAGATTTCACCATATATTGAAATAAGCCCCGCCCATTAAAGCCATGTTTTTCTTCCGATCAAAATTCTTTGAAGGAATCTGATAAAGGGTCATCAAAGGATCATTTCTGTGAAATTTGTTCAATACTTTCTGAGGAGAAAAGTTTACGGACGGACGCATGACGGACACAACGCCATGACAATAGCTCGCTGGCTTTCAGCCAGTGGAGCTAAAACATAAAATAAAAAAAATCAATTTATAGCAAGTTTTTTCTTCATTAATTATATTTTTAGCTAGCAAAGCGTCAGCTTTGATAGCTTAAGTAAACAAACCAAATTTTGAGGTAGACATAGAGTTCAAATGAGTGCAAACTGCCACTGGAAGCTTAACCACCGAAAACATTGAATGCCTACGCCATAAAAGGTAGTTCTTATGAATTTCAGGAATATTGCAAACTATGAATTAACCTTATTCAAATTGTAGAAAACCCATTCTCACGCAATGCCACTTTTTATGCATCTCAAAAACAAATATGAAATAACAACTTTGGAAAACATTGTTGACAATGAAGAAATTGCTTGTTACAAGCAATTTCTTCATTGTCAACAATGTTTTCTATCCTAGTAGGTATATATAACTCCGCCAACATGTAATTGCCATGATCTGCATCTCCTTTCAATTTGAACCAGTCTAAGATTTTTTCGCACTTTAATGGTTAACTCCTGGGTTAAATTTGATAACATAGTTCATGTATCATGATCACCTATGAATAAGAAGATTACCTAACAAAACCATGCTTTGCTAGCTAACAGCACTTTCAGAACTTTGATTTATGTTTATGCTGCGGATATCAGCCAGTAAAAAGGTTGGAAAGGATCAAACAACACAACACTTGTTCAGTCTTGAAACTTGAAATAACCTATTCCCAGTCAACACAAATATTAGACTAGTCCAGAATGAAAGAAGTTGCAGAAATTTTAAAAATCTTCCGTCTTTGTGGACAGAAAACTTTGTTGAAAACACATGTTTTTCCTAGCCATTTTCTTGAGGGGCTTCGAAAAGCGGAATGGGTTAACTACATTAAACTAGGGTTACAACGATATTCTGGAGACCTACATTTTTATATATCTTTATGTGCAGATAATATATAGCTAGTAACTAATGTCTTTCTTACAAGAGGGCAGAAAATGGCCCTAAATCGCTCACCTGAGCATTACTTCCCGATTTTTCTAGATCTGATAAGCCTAACTCTGCTAAGAACAATTTTTGAAAGGGGTCACCAAGGGACCATTCCTACTAAGTTCGATACTAATTGGACCAGTGGATTAGGTGGACTTTTAAAAAATTATGTCGAGCCCCTTAGTCTGATAAACCCTGCCCTGCTCTAATGTTTTGGCAAATCAAAAGATTCACAGTTTTGCAAAGGGTCACCTAAGGAACATTTCTGACAAGTAAGGTCCAAATTGACCCAATGATTAAGGAGATGATTTTAAAAGAAATATTTCATGATTTCTCAGTCTGTTATGCTCCGCTTGTCATGCACCACTTTTTCATATTTCCTGAGCATATTTGAAAAGGGTAACGAAAGCTGAGTTTGATCCAAATTGGTCCAGTGGTTTAGAAGAAATTTTTTTTAAAGAATCAGTATAACCCATGAAAACCAGGGGTGGAGGTGGTTTATACTGGAATGAGCGTGTCAGTCGGTCTGCCCGCAAAATTTTGTCTAGACAACTTCCCCTACAGTCTGATTTGCTCACTACTTGGTAAAAACGTTCATTAGGAGATGTAGATGTGTAAGATGCAACTTCATGACAATTCCATCAAAAATCGCAGAGGTGTAACGGTTTCAAAGGAGGTAATTTGCTGTGGTATGCAATTTAGAGAACCTTCTGAAAGTCAAGTGACTATTTGGAGTTATATATAGACAGCGTCAACCCATTTAGGGATGCGGATCATTTTCTCTGAAAGGATAAGCTGTGTCTACAAGCTCAGATTCGTTACATTTGGTGGCAGCGGTGGGATGATGACTACTTTCAGACAGACGGATCTCTCAGGCCAAGACTCGGAACGAGTCTTCTCGGATGGGAGAGTAATGTAACGGTTTCAGGAGAGGTAATTTACCGTGATAGGCTAACTAGGGAACCCGAATGGATAGTCTGTTAGCTCGGAACGTAACAGATTCATAACTCCTGAATTGGCCTGCCTAGAGTCGTTTGAGCGCCAGATTTGATCCACTGGCCTTAATTTACTTCTCAAGACAATTAAGTTTTCTTTAGAAAAGGATGAAACTAAAAAAACAAGAGGACCATGATGGTCCTAAATCGCTCACCTGAGGCATCCGCAAATTACAGTCCTTTTTTGTATAATAATTGAGCAAAATAAATAAAACACATATAAGATTTTGGGCTTTGTACAAAACAATCCAGTAATGCTTTCCAAAAAAATCAATGCCTTTGGCTTTATTGTTTAATCCATTACCAAACTATCCCACAATTTGTCACCCTCAGGAAAAAAAGGTTTAAAAAAGCATTGTGAGAAAGGGAGTGACAAGCTATTTCTCCATATCTATTTAAGAAGTCTTTCAATGCGATTTACGCAATTTTTGACCCCAGGAGCAGAGACGTTTTTTATCATAAGAGCATTTTTTCCTATAACATAGTACAAAATTATTTAGTCATGCTACATACCAAATATGAATGCCCTTCACCATATATTTTAGAAGAAGAAGTCTTTCAAAGTTGCTCTAATTGGATGTTTTCCAAACTTTTGGACCTATAGGGCAGTGCCATGTTTTATCCCAGGGCTAAGATTTTAGCTAATATGGTAAAGAACCATCTGTACATGCTATATACCAAATATGAATGCCTAAGACTTTGTAGATTGGGAGGAGAAGACTGTTGAACATGGTCTAATTGAGCATTTTTACAAACTTTGGACACCCAGGGCAAGGGTAACCTACAGGCATAATTTTAATCAAAATTGATAGATAACAGCCAGGCTATGCTACACTCAAAATATAAATGCCCTCCGCCTTAAAATGAAGATTTTTTTTTTAACATACTCAAATTTTTACTTTTTCCCAATTTTTGGACCTCTAGTGCAGGGCCGTTTTTGACCCTGGGAGGACAACTTTAAGTGATATAGTACAAAACTATCTAGTTATGCTACATATCCAATATGAATATCCTAGACTTTATAGTTTAAGAGGAGAAGTCTTTTGAAATTGCTCTAATTAAGCATTTTTCCAAACTTCGGACTTCAGGGGCGGGGTCATTTTTGACCCAAGAGATTAAATATTTTAAAACTTGGTAGAGAACCATATGATTAAGCTCTATACAAAATATAGAGGTCTTTGGCCTTGAAGTCTATGAAAAAAACAACAACAAAGATTTACTATAATTTCCCATTTTCATATGCCGCGGTTACAACAGTTTTTCACGGAATGAAATTCTTTTAACAACTTTTGAAGAGCTTCATCCAAGGAACATCCCTGCAAAGTTTCAGCTTGATTGGCCTACTGGTTTAGGAGGAGAAGATTTTTAATGATATTTAAAGAATTACTAAAGATTCCCGTTTTCATATGCCGCAGTTACAACAGTTTTTCACAGAACGAAATTCTTTTACCAACTTTTGAAGAGCTTCAACCAAGGAACATCCCTGCAAAGTTTCAGCTTGATTGGCCCACTGGTTTAGGTGGAGAAGATTTTTAAAGATATTTAAAGAATTACTAAAGATTCTCATTTTCAAATGCCGCGGCAACCAGAGTTTTTGACGGAATTAAATTCTTTTAACAACTTTTGAAGAACTTCACCCAAGGAACATCCCTGCAAAGTTTCAGCTTGATTGGCCCACTGGTTTAGGAGGAGAAGATTTTTAAAGAAATTGCGGACAGACGGACGGACGGACAACGACCGATCACAATAGCTCACCTCGCACTTTGTGCGCAGGTGAGCTAAAAACAAAAAAAACAATTTCCCCCAATTTACCTATCAATTGAATATTCTCAGTTAAGCATTATCAGTAAATTCCCTTGCATCATTATGTGTATTGGCCAACCTATCAAAATTTATTTGAAAAATCTGATAAAATTATCACCAAAGATCATTCTTCAGACATATATATATTCAGTTGAAAACCATCCTCCAGGTTCCAAGATCGAGTTTTTCAAAATTTCCATTGATTATTACATACCAACACATAAAAGCCATGTTTTTTAACAGAAAAAATTCAAAATTAAAGATTCATCAAAGGATCTTTCCAATGAAATTTAGTTAAAATTCACCAACTGGTTTCATCACCGCATACCATGTATAGAAATCAGGCAAGTCCATAAAAGCCATGTTTTTCATTCGATCACTCTTATTTTAAAAGGAATCTGACAAAGGATCATTCCTGTAAAATTTGTTTAAAACTCATCCACTGGTTTCTGAGGTTTAAAACTCATCCACTTGTTTCTGAGAAGATTTTCAAGGTTTTCACTATAAATGGAAATTTCCCCCGTCCATTAGAGCGATGTTTTTTGTACGTTAAAAATCCTTTGAAGGAATTTGATAAAGAGTCACCCAAGGACCATCCCTGGGACATTTGGTTGAAACCTGTGCAGCACTTTCTGATGCAAAGTTTTTTTTAAAAGAAAAGGTTTTAGGACAGACGCTTGTGAAAATCTTGTAGACACTCCTCCTTCCTCATGCTTGGTAGAAGTGATTGTTAACCCTTGTCATGCCAAATCCGGAATATTCCTGTTTTGGCTGGTGGTATAGACAAAGATCAGCCTGCACATAAGTAAAGTCTGATCTTGGTCTACACCTCCTGCTAGCCCCCATTCATCAAAGTAGTTTCAATAATCAATTTTCAAAAGGAATATTGACCCGCATTAAGATTTCCAAAGCTGCCATACCTTTGATTTTAAAGCAATTCTATGTGATTTTAATTCAGCATGACAAAGTTTAAGAGCTGTAGCTGTGCTATATGCAACTGCTCTACACCCATCCCTTCGGCTCCGCCCCTTGGGACCCGAGAGTGATGATTTTAGCAATTCTGAAAGAGGTCATTGTACTAATGCTTCATGCAAAATTCCAAAGCTCTACGCCTTCTTGGTCATAAGGAAATATTCCTTTTGAAAATGGATTATTGAAACAACTTGGATGAAAGATTTAATTAAAATTTCAGTTTTGTTACCATGGCAACCAGAGTTTTCAACGGATTTCAATTCTTTTTGCAATTTTTAAGGGGCACCATTCAAGGAACACTTCTGTCAAATGGTTGAAATTGGCCCATTGATTTTGGAAGAGCAGTCCCTTTAAAATTGTTGACACACAACAAACAGAGGACGATCAAAATACCTCACAATGAGCATGAGATGAGCTAAAGATCGAATGCACTCGTGCAGAGCTCAAATATGTCCAAAGGGCAAACACGTGAAACTTTTTAGAGGTTTACTAGGAGGTTCTTCATACCAAATACATGTATAAATGCTCTAGGCTTTCTCATTTCAGAGAAGATTTTTTCTTCTTTGTTTCTATGTTAAAATTGGGTGTGGCTGGGCCGAGCTCGAATATAACCCAAAGGGTATCGCATCAACAAACTCTGTACAGATTCACTTGGTAGATTCTAGATACCAAATATCAATACTCTAAGCCTTCTGGAGAATCATATTTTTAAAGTTTTCCTTCTTTTTTTCTATGCTAAAATAGGATGGGCCCAGGCAGAGCCCAAATATGACCCTAGGGACATCATATGAGCAAATATGATAGAGGTACCCTATGATTAGCTGCAAACCAAGCAGAATTGCTCTAGACTTTTTTTCAGAGGAGGAATAGTCTAGGTTTTTAAAGTTTCCTTCTTTGTTTCAAAAGAACGGTTGTTTTGAGAAAACATCAATGGTTCTGTATTCCTACAAGTCAAACATGTCCTATGACAGCACCAGTGCTGCTCGTCAAAACAACTGTTCTCTTAAACAAGAGGACCATGATGGTCCTAAATCGCTCACCTGAGGCATCTCCAAATTACAGTACTTTTTAGTATAAAAAAGACACAACTAGAGCAAAATAAATAAACGGTTTATAAGATTTTGGGCTTTGTACAAAACAATCCAGTAATGCTATACAATAATAATGAATGCCTTTGGCTTTATAGTTTAATCCATTACCAAACTATCCAAGAATTTGTCACCCTCAGGGAAAACAGGTTTGAAAAATAAAGAGTGAGAAAGGGAGTGACAAGCAATTTATCCATTTCTCACAGTGTTTTCTACCTGAAATTCTTTGTATATAGATTTCAATCAAACTCTAATTACTGTCTGCAACTTCAATGGGTGTAATTTTAGCAACCTTGGTAGAGAACAATCTGGATGTACTATAAATCAAAATATGAATGCATTACAACTTATACATGAGGAGTGGAAAATATTTGAACATGCTCTTATTGAGCGTTTTTCATATCCTTTGATGCCTTGGGAAGGGCCATGTTTGTCAAAAGGATATAAACATGGTAGATAACAATAATGTTATCCTTTGTTTTTAATGTAAATGCTCTGGAACCTGTATTTAAGAAGAATTCTTTCAATGCAATTTACGCAATTTTCAACCCCAGGAACAGAGACATTTTTGATCCTAAGACCATATTTTCCTGTTACGTAGTACAAAATTATTTAGTCATGCTACATACCAAATATGTATGCCCTTCACCTTATTTTTTAGAAGGAGAAGACTTTTGACGTTGTTCTAATTGGGCGCTTTCAAAAATTTTTGACCTCTGGGGCAGTGCTATGTTTTATCCAAGGGCTAAAATTTTAGCTAACATGGTAGGGAACCATCTGGATATGCTATATACAAAATATGAATGCCTTAGACTTTTTAGATTGGGAGGAAAAGACTATTGAACATGGTCTAATTGAGCATTTTTACTAACTTTGGACACCCAGGGAAGGGGTGTTTATTAACCTACAAGCATAATTTGATCAAAACAGATAGATAACAGCCAGGCTATGCTACACTCAAAATATAAATGCCCTCCTCCTTAAAATGAAGATTTCTTTTTTAACAAACTCAAATTTTGCGTTTTTCCAAATTTTGGACCCCTAGTGCAGAGCTTTTTTTGACCTGAAGAAGACAACTTTTAGTGATATGGTACAAAACCATCTAGTTATGCCCCATACCAAATATGAATATCCTAGACCTTCTAGTTTAAGAGAAGTCTTTTGAAATTGCTCTAATTAAGCATTTTTCCAAACTTCAGACTTCAGGGGCGGGGCAATTTTTGACCCAAGAGATTAAATATTTAAAAAACTTGGTTGAGAACAATATGATTAAGCTCTATATAAAATATAAATGCCTTTGGCCTTGTAGTCTGTTAAAAAAAAAGACAACAAAGATTTTCTAAAATTTCCCATTTTCATATGCCGCAGTTACAAGAGTTCACGGAATTAAATTCTTTTAACTACTTTTGAAGAGTTTCACCTAAAAAACATCCCTGCAAAGTTTTAGATTGATTGGCCTACTGGTTTAGGAGGAGAAAATTTTTAAAGATTTTTACAGATTTATTAAAGAGTCCCATTTTCACATGCCGCAGCAACCAGAGTTTTTGACGGAATCAAATTCTTTTAACAACTTTTGTAGAACTTCACCCAAGGAACATCCCTGCTAAGTTTCAGCTTGATTGGCCTACTGGTTTAGGAGGAGAAGATTTTTAAAGATTTCTCCAGATTTACTTAAATTTCCCATTTTCAAATGCCGCGGCAACCAAAGTTTTTGACGGAATTAAATTCTTTTAACAACTTTTGTAGAAATTCACCCAAGGAACGTCTCTACAAAGTTTCAGCTTGATTGGCCTACTGGTTAAGGAGGAGAAGATTTTTAAAGATTTTTACAGATTTACTAAAGATTCCCATTTTCACTTGCTGCGGCAACCAGAGTTTTTGACGGAATCAAATTCTTTTAATAACTTTTGTAGAACTTCACCCAAAGAACATCCCTGCAAAGTTTCAGCTTGATTGGCCTACTGGTTTAGGAGGAGAAGATTTTTAAAGATTTTTACAGATTTATTTAAGATTCCCATTTCACATGCCGCGGCAACCAAAGTTTTTGACGGAATTAAATTCTTTTAACAACTTTTGTAGAACTTAACCCAAGGAACATCCCTGCAAAGTTTCGGCTTGATTGGGCTTCTGGTTTAGGAGGAGAAGAATTTTAAAGAAATTGTGGACAGACGACGGACAACGACCGATCACAATAGCTCACCTTGCACTTTGTGCTCAGGTGAGCTAAAAATGGCAGCTGCACTACCTTGTTAATATTATTTTATAGAGTGAGATATTTTTGTTACTTGTTATAAATTACTGACTCATAGTCCAAATGGAAAATGGGGTGTGCACAGGCGGGGCCCAAATATGCCCAAAGGGGTAAAACCTGAACAAAAACGATAGATGTCCCCTATGAGTAGCTGCATACCAAATATAATAGCTCTAGCTCTTCTTCTTTTTAGAGAAGATTTTTAAAGTTTTTTTTCTTAACTTCAATGTATAATGGGGTGTGCCCGGGCAGAGCCCAAGTATGACCCAAGGGGTATAATTGGAACAAACTTGATAGATATCCCCTAGGAGTTCCAGCATACCAAATATCAAATAGCACCTCTTTTATGTGACCGCTTTTATTACGTTTCCAGCATCAACATTCCCTTTCTAAAACAAAGGATTTTCATAAATCAGTGATTTTGCAAAAAGAATGATCAAAACTAAGTCCTAAGTATTGGTGGATCTCATTAGAATAGTCTGAATGACACAATTCTAATGAGTAACATCAACTTGGAATTAAGCAAGATTTCTTCGACACTCAATAGAGCAAATACCATTCCCACATTAAGTAATTTTAGAGTGGGTCAAAAAGAACGACAATGTATAGTTTATGAAATTTTAGATTTTTCCTACTTCTGGGTAGAAAACATTCTGTAAAATGAAGAAATCCCTTGTTACAAGCAATTTCTTTATTTTACACAGCCACCTTCATAGCACTATCGGTAGCGCGCCAAACTTCTATTCTACAAACATGGGATATCATGGGTTCGTTCCCGGTGACAACACATATCCTTTCCAACATATGTCTCTCAACAATGGGTGGATAATCGTAAACCGATGTTAGATAGCAGCTGGGTCTAGGGAAGGATGTAGTGGTAGTACTGTTGTGAAAAATACCAGGAATCCATTGTTACGTTCTCCAGCCGCCGTGATACGACTGAAATACTATTAAAAGTGGCGTTAAACCCCATTCAATCAATCAATTTATTTTACACAATGTTTTCTCAAATTGTTTTTCTTCAGGGGTGTCATTGTTTGGGAATGGGCTAAGTGACCATTCTCTTAACCCTTTCCCTTATGACAAAAATTTTGGACTAGTCCAAACTCAAAGATAATGCAGACCACAATACTTAGTTGATGAAATTAACTGCGTTCAACTTATGAGGTAGAAAACATTGTGGATAAACACTAAAATACAAATTGTTCATTTTCCAAATTTCTTTCCAGAGAGGGATTGTGAGGAATTATGTGGGAATGGATTTAACAACCGCATTTTAACACTTCCTTAAGTGTTTGCTTCATACAGACTTAACTGTAAATCAATGAGATTGTGATATATCTAAATATTTAAATTATTGATTCAATAATGTGTAAATTTTATAAAAACTTTTTGAACATATGAGATATTTGAACACATCCATGAGACATTTGAACACATACATGAGATTTAATAAACATAATATATGTGGAAATTTTTTTGACAATAGTAGTAAGACAGTCAAGAAATCAGTTAATCCATTACCAAAAGGCAAAATTTTAGACTGGTCCACATTGAAAGGACTTGCATAAAACAATTTAAATTTTATGATTTTTTTTGTTGATTTTTTTCAATTTTCTGGGTAGAAAACATTGTCGCAAATGAAGAAATTGCTTGTAATATGCAACTCAATGGTTGAAATAAGTGTTTGCAAAATAGAGATTATCATCAGGACTATAAAGTATCATTCAACAAATTTGTGGAAAATTGAGTCAAAAATGTACCTTGTAGACTTGAATAAAAAACTTAACCTTTGTCATGCTGAGCCCGGAAAATTCTGGTTTTGGCAGGAGGTGTGGACTAAGATCAGACTGCACTTTTGTGCAGGCTGATCTTAGTCTACACCTCCTGCTTGTACTTTTCCTGCCAGAGTTGTTATAAAGTTGATTTCTAAAAGAAATATTGATTTTTGAACAACAAGTTCTATCAGTGCTTTCAGCCCTTTGATTTGACAGCATTTCAGTAAGGTAATTTATACAGCATGACAAGTGTTAACAGTGTACTGCTGTCATTCAAGACATTGATTGGCCAATTAGACCAGAAGTGAACTTGAAACTCCCAATATTTATGTTAAGTTTTCTTATTGGTTTTGCCACTTAAATATTTACTATTTTTCAACATTTTAGACTTGTCCAAATTCAATGAGTAGCAGACAACGTAATAAAGTAAGAACAATTAAAAAAGTAGCCATCCTATATGACAGAAAATTATTATGGAAATAGAAGAAATCGCTTGTTACAAGCAGTATCTTGTTTTTCCTCAATGATTTCTCAAGTACACATGCACAACATCAACAAGACGTAAACTTAGGGATAGTAATGGCTAGGTGTGTCAATAGGAATAGATTTAAGAGATGAAGAGAATACTTTTTGTTTTCATGGAGGTATAAAACGAAACAAGAGGACCATGATGGTCCTAAATCACTCACCTGAAGTGTCTGCTGTTAAAAAATGCAACTAGAGCCAAATAACTATAACAAATTTCATGAAGATCGAGTCAAAACTGTGGCTCCTGTATTGTAAACAAAGAAATTATCATTAAAGCCCCTTTTCCTGTGTTTTCTGATAGAACCTTCCCATACTCAATAGAGTTCATCCTTACAAACCTAAAAATTATTCTGGGCAAGTTTCATGAAGATTGAGCCAAAATTATGGCCACTAGAGTGTAAACAAAGAAATTGTCATTAAGGCCCCTTTTCCTGTGTTTTCCAATAGATTACTCCCCTAATCAATAGGGTTCATCCTCATGACCAAACAATTATTCTTACCAAGTTTTATGAAGATAGGGTCAAACCTTTTGCCTCTAGAGTGTAAACACTTCAATTGTTGATGCCGCACCACAAACGACTGATGACTGACATTCAACGACCATAAAAGCTCACCATGAGCACTAATCAAACTGTGTGATTAGTTTTTTCATTTCATACCTCCATGAAAGCAAAAAAATGTTTTCTTCATTTCACATAATTTAAAGACAATCGAGCGAAAAAAGAAAATAGTTTACAAATTTTGATACTTTTTTGTATGGAACTATTTTGTTTGGAAGTATATGAAATAGCTGCATGCTCAAAACTTTTAAATTCCAAAGAAATATTTACCCACAATCAAACCTTTCGGTGCTCTTAGTCATATGATTTTAATGCACATCTGAAAGAAGAATATCATTCAGCTTGACAAGTTGTAATAATTACTGGCTCAAACAATTTTTTAAATCCGAAATGAGATATATTATTGATTTGTCTCTTTACAGCACAATTAGAGTAAAACTCGGTAAGGCATGTCAAAGTTTTGACAATACTCTGACAATATTTCACATGAAAAGATGTAATCGTCCACTGGAATTTGCCCCAACCACCATGTTAAGTGTAGGATGAAATGCATTCAGGCTGCACACAGATCTTAGATTGTCCTCATCCAGAAATGAGTGAAGCTTTCTGCCATCTAGACCAAACAATGAGATCTGAAAATAAAGTAAGAATTAAGGAATTCATGATGGAAACCAAGTCTTTACTGAAACAAGATGACCATGATTGTCCTATATTGCTCCCCTCAGTATGATAGCCCAAGGCTTTATGATATAAACAAAATATCAAGGCCTTACACCTTATCATTTTAGAGAAGACTTTTTAAAGATTTTCTCCATTAATCCTAGGTATAGTATAGTACATACCAAATATCAAAGCTCCAGGTCTAATGGTTTAGAAGGAGAACATTTCTGATATCCTTCTTTATTCCTTTCTGGGATTGCAGAATACTGTAATTCTATGAAATATTTTAGTACAGGGTCAATAGGTATTATTACACACCAAATATTAAAGCCCCTTGGCTTATGGTTTGAGAAAAGAAGATTTTTAAAGATTTTCTTCTTTATTTCTATGTAAAATCAGGGATCACAAAGAAAACAGCTAATTCTTTGCAGTTTTTTAGCACAGGGTCAATAAATGATGATTTATACCAATTTCAGAGCTCTAGGTCTTATGGTTTTGGAGAAGAAGATATTTCAAGTTTTCCTTTTTATTTCTATGTAAAATCAGGGATCACACAGGAATGAGCTAATTTTCAGAATATGATAATTCTTTGAAATATTTTTGTAGAGGGTCTATAGATGATGATTTATACAAAATACCAAAGCTCCAGGTCTAATGGTTTGGGAGAAATAGATTTTTAAAGTTTACCTTCTTTATTTCTATGTAAAGGCAGGGATCGCGCACAGGAAAGGTCTAATTTTCAGTATAAGGTATTTCTTTAATATATTTTGGTAGAGGGTCAATAGATGATGATTCATACCAAATATCAAAGCTCTAGGTCTTATGGCTTGGGAGGAGAAGATTTTTTTTTAAGTTTTTTCACTACGTTGCCATTGCAACCAAGTTTCTTCATGGATTTCAATTCTTTGAAGTATTTTGAAAGACCATAGCCTAAGGGAATGTCTTTGAAGTTTGGTTGTAGTTCCATGGTTAGTTTAGGAGGAGAAGATTTTGTGAAATTGTGAACAGACAGACAAATGGACAGACAGATGCAAGACGATGACCAATCACAATAGCTCAAGAAGAGCTCAGGTGAGCTAAAAAGAGCTTGTGAAATATTCATCCTGTTGTAACCACTTAATTTCTTAAATATGACCCATATAATTGACCTTGAATGTTTATGATAACCAAGACCTTTCCATCAGAAGATAGGCATTTATAGAGGTTTTATGCTATTTTCTTTGAGATATGCTAATGAGTGAAAGTTAACTTTGGTTGTTAGTTCAATGAAAGATTAATTGATCTTCCATTGAAACAAACTATAATTTTCGCATGAAGGTTTTACACACTCACCAGCATTTTGTCACTCAAGTAGCATAGTTGACCTTTGATCTATGTGACCCCACAACACAATATGGCACTTCCTTGGATCATTAGTAATAATTGACCAATGAAATCATTCATTTAGACAGGAAGTGAACTTTGAACTACGACATTAGCTGCCATTTATGTGAAGTGATTTTGTTGGTTTTTCGACTTAAACATCATGACTACAGCTTCATCAAGGTCTAGGGTACCAACTAACCATCCACTTTTTTGTTACATGCTAATTGCCATAAATTTTGAAAAATAACACTGTTTAGAATTGAAGAGGAACTTCCTGTCACAGTCAGCTGGCGGGGCCAATGGAGTAAGTAGGTGGGACAAGGAGAGAGTCAATGGTACTAGAGTAGGAGCAATGAAACTAAAAAGTTAGGTATGATTATCGGAGACATAGTAAAATCTACAAAATCTTCAACTTTGAAGTTGAACCAGTCTAAAATTTTGTTTAGTGGGTATTGTTTAATCTACTCATGATAGAGAACACATGTCGGAAATCATTTTTAAATCTATGCCCAAATGTAAGAGATATGCTTAGGATAGGCTCATTTAAAATTAATCTTGCCCTTTGATCTTGAAGCTGTATGAAAATTAGTCTACTCATGACAACAATTGTAAATATGGGACAAATTTGGACAGACCTACATATTAGCCCATTCCCTCACAATCCTTTCTTATTATGCCCTAAAAGAAATTAGATTTGGAAAATATTGTGGAAAATGAAGAAACTGCTAGAATCAAGTAATTTCTTCATTATCCATGTTTTGATCCAAAAGGACAAAAAAAGTATAATTCCTTCAACTTGAAATTGTAGTCTGCAGCTTCTTTAATTTGGACTAGTCTAAAATTTTGTTGTGTGGATATGGGTTAACTGAGAATTCAATAACCCACTAACACCAACTTACTATAGTGACAACTATATCTGGTTGACAAGACTGATTGATAAAAACTATTAACTCATTCTCACACAATGACATTTTTAAATGCGCCTCAATATGAAAGTTTTGAAAAACATTGTTTACAACAGAAAAATTGCTTGTTAGAGCAACTTCATTATCTACAAGTTTTCCTCGAAAAGACAAAGATTCTAAAGATTTCATCAACTTAAAATTGTTGTCTGCAACTTCTTTGAATTTGGACTAGTTTAAAATTTTGTTGTGTGGTAATTGGTTAATTAGTGAAAACTTTAAATCTATTGCCAAGTACTATAGTTTTTCACTAAGATCTGCATATCTTAAAACCATTTTCACAAAATCACGCTTTTTGATGCCTCTAAATAAAAAGAGTTGGGAAAACATCGTGCAAAATGAAGAAGTTACTTGCAACAAGAAATTTCTTCATTCTACAAAATGATTTCTACTAAGAAAGTTAAAAATTTCTTTTAATTGCGGTCTGCATTTCTTTTCAATTTGGACCAGTCTAAAATTTTACCGACAGGTACTGAAGGAGACATCAAAAAGGCTCTTACCTCCCTTGGTTTGTTCATACTTCCTACAACAAAAATGTCTTCTCTAGCAGGATGCCATGATGCCCTAAAACCAGTCAACCATCGTCCTGTATGGTTGTTATGGTACATAGATTTCTTTACTTTTATATTGGACCCAACAACTGAACTGTCAAATATTCTACAAAATAGACATAAACAATATTGAAATCAAGGTAACAATTTAAATGCAGAGAGGATTGCTTTTAAAATTAACCTATTTTTCGCAAAGTTTTTAAAGCAATAGTACTTAAACACTTGACAAAGAAATCAAAACTTACATAATGGTATTGAATAAAATATCTTGAGAAACTAGGCTTACCACAGTTTTTCCTAACATTCAGGCCCTTAAGCGCCTGAATTGCTCCACAGGCCTGAATGTACTGATCAAGCAAATGGTATTTTCAGGAATTCAGTATAACGGCCATGTTTTCCACCAATCAAAATTAGTTTATAGAATCCTCATTCCTGTGAAATTTGATTGAAATCCATCTGCTGTTTTCTCAGAATTTTTTTTCAAAGCTTTCACCATAAATAGAAATTAGTCCGCCTATTGTTGAAATCCCAAACCTGATTTCTATGAAGATTTTTAAAGCTTTTCACCATATATGGTAGTTAACCCAACCCATTAATCATAATTTTCATCCGGTCATACTTCCTTGAAGGAATCTGACAAAGGATCACCCAAGGATCATTTCTGTGAAATTTGGTTGAATTCTGTTCTGTACTTTCTGAAGTTTATGGACAGACAGATGACAGACACATTATATGACAATAGCTCGCTGAAAAGACAGTTGAGCTAAAAACTAGATTGTTTCTTCAACCCATTTATGGAATACAGAATTTCAGCGAGGTCTAAATTGAAAGAAGCTGCAAACTATATTTCAAATTGCGCCTTAACCCTTTACTTTTCCAAAATTCTGGACCTGTCTGAATTGAAAGGTTTTGCAGAATGAAATTTCACGTTTGATAAATAACCCTTAAGTAGGGTAGAAAATATTGTAGAAAAAGAAGAAATTGCTTGTTACCAGCAATTTCTTCTTTTTCTGCAATGTCTTTTCAATTATAAAGTCACGGGGACGTAAAAACCAGGGTTAAACAGGAAAGGGTTAATTGGAAATTAATTGCCAAATGTAGGAGAAAACATTGTGAGATCAGTTTTCTATGATCATATTTCTTCAGGGTAACATTGTGTGGTAATGGGTCATGGGCAATGAAACTCCTAAATGTAAAAGCTTTGGAAAACATTGTGGAAAATGAATAAATTGCTTGTTTCAAGTAATTTCTTCATTATCTACAGTATTTTCTACCCAGATTTTAAAGATTTCATCAACTTAAAATTGCTGTCATCAACTTCTTTGAATACAGACTTGTCTAAAATTTTACCGTGTGGGTCAAGCAACAATATTTTCCTTACGTGAGTTTGTCGTCCATGGACGTGGACAGAATGTATTTCCCTGTTACAGGAGAGAAGTAGGCACTGTTGATACTTTTGCCATGGGATAGTTCACACAAAGGTTTGCTGTTTTTGACTTTGACATTTCTCAAATCCCAGACACTCAATTTTCTGAAATAGAAACAAAGAGTTCCAGAGAGTGGGAGTGATTGCTAATTCAAAGTATCTTATTGACCGATCATGATTGTAAATCAAAGAATCAGTCAATAATGTAAAGCATTTTTGTTGTTTTGGCGATTTAAATGTTGTACCTTGCATATTCAAGCTGTATTTATGCATTTAATTTGCCAACAAACCACTCTATTTTTGGTTATATGCAACTGGCCACAAATTTTGAAGTGGAACTTCCTGTTGCATCAAATTGACCAATCCCTGTCTCCGCCCACTACTCCGTTGGTCATGCCTAACCACTCCGACTGGAAGTCCTACATAGATCTTAAATGGCATTGTATTTCAAAATTTATGGCAACAAAAAGTAGAATAGTTGGTTGGCAACCTAAATGTAGTAGCTGCAGCTTGAATAAGCTGTAATTATAACGTTTACGTCACCAAACCAACAAACAAGAGGTGCTGACCTGAGATAAAGCTCTTTTACTGTAAATAGTCTGATTTTTTAAGGTTACGATTATGGTACAAGTGGGACATACTCTATACATATATTGGCTGTGTACCTGGGTATCCAAGAGTCTTAATGACAAATTCCAAGGCTTTAGGACAAATTGAAAGGAGGAGAACACTTTTTCCACCCTCTTGATCCATGGGTTATAGTTCTAGAAATAATATAGAAGTCAACAGATGGATGCTTCATGCAAGGTATCAAGGTTCTATGCCTTCTGGGTCAGGAGGAGATAATTTTTAAAGATTATTTTAAAATTTCACTTTTGTTGCCATGGCAACCAAAGTTTTAAACTGATTTCAATTATTTTTGCTATCTATAAAGGGATCACCTAAAGAACATTTCTGGCAAATTTGATTCATATTGGCCTAATGATTTGGGAGATGTCGGTTAAAAGTCATTCTTTATTTCTATATAATTCCCATCCCCTGGGGCTCCCCCATTGGGGACCTGAGGGTTATAATTAGCAATTCTGAAAGAGGTTAATGTACTGATGCTTCATGCAAGACTCTACACCTTCTGAGTCACGAGGATATAATTCAACAGATTTTTTTTTAAAATTTCATATATGTTACCATGGCAAACAGTTTTCAAGGGATTTCAATTCTTTTAGAATTTTTTAAAGGCACTACCTAAGGAAAATTTCTATTTAATTTGTTTGGGAGGAGATGTTGATTTAACAAAAATCCTGCTTTATTTCTATCTAAGCCCCTGCTCCTTTGGGCTCCACCCAGTTGGAGCAGAGGATGATGATTTTAGCAATTCTGAACGAGGTCAACAAACTCATGCTTATACAATGTGTCAAAACTCCAAACCCTCTTGGTCAGGAGGAGATAATTTTTAAAGATTTTATGAAAGTTTCAGTTTTATTACCATGGCAACCAGTGTTTTTAATGGATTTCAATTCTTTTAGCCATTTTCAAAGGGCACCACCTGCGTAACATTTCTGCTAAATTTGGTTTAAATCTACCCAGTGGTTTGGGAGGAGATGTCAATTTAAAATTTTTGACACACTCCGGACACAGGACAATCGAAATACCTCATCATGAGCACTTCCTGCTCAGTTGAGCTAAAAATTGTTAACAGACGACGCATGATGAACACAAGAGCACCACCCACAGGTGACAACGCTTGGCTGCAGGTGCTGGATAATGCAAAAATTCTAAGTTGAAAAAGGGCAAAACTCTTACAAAAACGCTTTTAAAGTTATTCCCCTTCATACTCTAGATAGCTCTTGTGATAGTCAATACACATGCCAAGTTTCATGAGGATATCTTCAATAACAACAGAGATATGACCAAGGTTAAAGTTTGTCACACCAATGCCAACGCCGACAAGAACAACGCGAAGGTGATCACAATACCTCAGGTTTTTCTCCGAAAACACCCAAGCTAATAAGGTGATCAAAATAGCTCACTTGAGCACTTTGTGCTAAGGTGAGCAAAAAAGATGAACAAAAATGGCAGTTAATGTCGGAGTTCAAAACTCATTTAAATCAAAGATTTCAATGGTCTAAATCAAAGATTTCAATGGTTATTTGATAGCAGGGATTGGTCTATATAGTGACCGACGGAGTAATTGGCAGGGCAAGCAATCTGTCAATTTCATAATTAGACTGTCAAATTCTTTGTTTAGATACTCATAAAACTATCTTGTCAATATAAACAACATAGGATTTAAAGAAATATAACAGAATTGGATCATCATTATTCCCTTTTCTTCAACTCATTCTAACACAATCCCACTTTTAAACCCCCATTTTAATAGTTCTTAAAATGGGACAGCCAAAATTTGGTTGAAATAAGCCACATAGTTTTGGAAGAGTTGTCTTCTTTATTTCTATATAGGTCACATCATCTTTTGGCTCTAAAACTTTAGCAAATTTTGAAAGAGATCAATGTTCTAATGCTTCATGTAAAATACCAAGAATCTACAACTTCTGGGTCTGGAGGAGATGATTTTTAGATTGTTTAAAAACATTTTACTCTCATTGTCATGGCAACCAGAGCTTTCAATGGATTTCAATTCTTTGGTTGAAATTGGCCAAGTGGTTTTGGGGGGGAATTGTTGTTTTAAAAATCAATCTTTATTTCTATAGAAGCCCTACAGAGCTTTGCCCCTTGAGACCCGAGGATAATTATTTTAGCACTTAGGCAAGAGGTTAATGTACTGATGCTTCATGCAAAATATCCAGGCCTTACCTTTTCTGGATCAGGGGAAATAATTTTTAAAGATTTTTTCAAAACTTTAAAGATTGGTTGCCATGACCAACCAGAGTTTTGAACGGATTTCAATTCATTTAGAAATCTTTAAAGGGAACCATCTTTTTAGGAATATTTCTGCTGAATTTGATGGAAATTGGCCCAATGGTTTGCAAGGAGTTAACTAGAGGTGCTTGAGCGCCTTTTAAGCTCCAATGGCCTGAGAAATTCTTCAGATTGTAGGTTTTCACTGTTTACCATATATGGAAATTAGTCCAATCCATTAACCCATTCCAACTCAATCCCTCCTTTTAACGCCCCCTGAATAAAATAGTTTTAGAAAACATTGTGGAAAATGAATAAATTGCTTGTTACAAGCAATTTATTCATTCATTATCTACAATGATTTTTATCCAAAAAGTTGAAAAAAATTAAAATTCCATCAAATTGAAATTGTTGTCTGCAGCTTCTTTCAATTTGGACCAGTCTAAAATTTGGTCGTGTGGGAATGGGTTAAAGCAATGTTTACAGCCAATCAATTCATTTTTCTAGCAATCTAATAAGGGGTCACAAAATGATCATTCCAGTGAAATTTGGTTGAAATCCATCAACTGGTTTCTTAGAAGATTTTTCAATATTTCAACATATATGGAATTAGCCCCACCATGTTTTTCATCTGATCTAAATTCTTTGAGGGAATCTGATAAAGAGTCACCCAATTATCATTTCTGTAAAATTTGGCTGAAATCCATTAATTGGTTTCTGAGAATAAGATTCTTAAAGCTTTCATCATATATGGAAATTAGCCCAGCCCATAAAAGCCATTTTTTGCATGTGATCAAAATTCTTTGAAAGAATATGAAAAGGGTCACCCAATGATCAATCCTGTAGTACTGTATTTGGTTGAAATCCATCAACTGGTTTCTTAGAAGAAGATTTTTAAAGATTTCACCAAATATGGAAATTGGCACCGCTCATTCAAGCCCTGTTTTTCATCTGATCAAAATTCTTTGAAGGAATCTGATAAAGGGCCACCCAATGATCATCTCTGTGAACTTAAGTTGAATTCTGTTCAGTACTTTCTGAGGAGAAAAATCATGACTATTTCACCATATTGAAATTAGCCCCCCCCCCCCATTAGAGCCATGATTTTTGTTCTATCAAAATTCTTTGAAGGAATCTGATAAAGAGTCACCCTAGGATCATTTCTGTGAAATTTGGTTAAAATCCATCTACTGGTTTCTGAGAATAAGATTTGTAAAGCTTTCATCATATATGGAAATTAGCTCCGCCCATTAAAGCCATGTTCTTCATCCGATCAAATTTCTCTGAAGGAATCTGATAACAGGAGGACCATGATGGTCCTATATCGCTCCCATGAGTATGATTGCTAAAGGCTATATGATATAATATTCAAACTATCAAAGCCCTACACCTAATCATTTTGGAGATGAAGATTTTTAAAAGATTTTCTCCTTTAATCCTAGGTATAGTGAACATGCAACCATGTTGAGCTAATTTCAAGAGAACTGTAATTCTTTGAAGTAATAAAGTAGAGGGTCAATAGGCATTTATACATACCAAATATGAAAACTCTAGGCAAAATGGTTTAGAAGGAGAACATTTTCTATGATATCCTTCTTTATTCCTTTCTGGGATTGCACAGAAAGGGTCTTACTTTCAGAAAACAGTAATTCTATGAATCATTTTAGTACAGGGTAATTTGTCCATATATTCGGACACTCCAAGAATTCGGACACCATTAATTATTTCATGAAATAATTAATTTTGTGCCTCTAATTTCGGACACATGGTGTCTGGAATTTATCTATAAATTCGGACACCGAATTTACGAGCATAAAATATCAGGTTAACAAATACCGCATCCATTATCGGTAATTTGGAATCTTGGTGATCGGTATCTCCAAACTGTCTGGGTTAAGTGTCAACAGGTGTATATTGTTTATAACAGTGACCGAGAATAGGCACGCACCTCGATATGCTTAGGCTACGAACTGTGAAGGTGATGCAATTAAAATATCACGCTTGGTTTCTTTCTCTGATTTCCTAATTTTCTATCCCCGACAGGACCTGCTCTGAAAGGATGGCTACATGTACGATTAACATGTGCGACCCTATGATATTAGTCAAATTGACCTGAACCTACTTTCGATTTTACTACACTTTCCTCGTATCCGGAGCTCATCGGGGGTATTGTCACCGGCTGTATCAAATCAAGAAAAAAATGCAATGATATGCTTCGAGAAGAATCAGTCGTAGCAACGACGTTTTCCCTAAATACGGAAAATGCGAGAATTTTACTTGTTAATTTGTCACAAAATTATTAACTTCTCATCCGATATATAATATTGGTAGATTAAAATAAATTACCTTTTTTATATCCCCACTTCTTTTAATAATCCGAAAATTTAATCTCATACTGTTCAATAAAATACCCGTAACAAGTCTTGTTTGACAAATATAAAGTTAAGGTTTTCGGGTAAAGTTTATTTTACTACGAGGGCGGAAAGGTGATCAAAGGCGCCGCTGCCAGATGTTCAGCTATATTTGGGAGAGTTTCCGGAGTTGGCACATGCCAGACGCATACCCCGTGAGAATTCTTGGTGACCGAATTTTTACCCTTGTCATTATGCTGAAAGTTTACATGGTTAAATCGACTGTCTGAATACTCTGAAAACATTACGGATATAATTTAAAAAAAGGAATTTTTCTCACCGCATTTACTTTAAATTTGTGGGGAATATTACGCGATGATTTATGTGAAGCAGATCAGAGAAAAACTGTCGTAATTGACCGATGCCGTGATTTTCTTCTGACAAATTACTTCTTATCTCTTGGTGACTTTAATACATGAACAATTGACATGCGAAGATTTTGTTTAGCTCTCCATATCAATATCCCTTTTTTTCAATTCAACCGACGATGATTGTATATAAATGACAGAAAAAGAATTTACCGTACTCTCAAAATCGGACTTTGACTACCGAAACGTCGTAACAATTTTGCCTGAACATTACGATCTGTCGTATTCTTACGGTGATATGAGGGATTCTATCAATCGTTAAAACGAAGAAAAACAACAGTTTAGAAAAGTAGATCGTTTATTAAGGTTTTTAATCAGTGAATGATCATTAAATTCATGTCGTCTTTGCCGGTATCTTGAAACAATCTGAAAAAATAAAATAATAATGAATAAATTCACGAACGTAATGCGTAACACATATCAAGTTTATTTACTGTTGAAATGAATTGAGTGTCTGAGCAAAACAGTTAGTGACTCATGAAAATCGGCAATGGTTGTTCCTGGCCGCACGACGATTTATCTATAAATTCGGACACTGGCTTGAGTAATTATCTATGTATTCGGACATGAAAAAAAATAATTATTTAATTGTGTCCAAATATATGGACAAATTACGGTATAACACATCAAATATCAAAGCTCTAGGCCTTTGGAAGAAAAAGATTTTTGAAGTTATCCTTCTTTATTTTTATGTAAAATCAGGGATGGCAAAGAAAAGGGCCAATTATCAGAATAAAGTAATTCTTTGAAGTATTTTGGTAGAGGGTCAATAGATGATGATTTGTACCAAATTTCAAAGCCGTGGGCCTTATGGTTTGGGAGAAAAGGAGCAGAAGATTTACAAAGTTTTCCTTCTTTATTTCTATGCAAAATCAAGGATTGCACAGAAAAGGGCTAATTTTCAGAGTATGGCAAGTCTCTGAAGTATTTTGGTAAAGGGTCAATAGAATTTGATTTGTACCAAATATCAAAGATCTAGGCCTTACGGTTTGGGAGGAGAAGATTTTTTAAGTTTCCCTTCTTTATTTCTATGTAAAATCAGGAATCTCACAGGAAAGGGCTAATTTTCAGAATGCCATAATTCTTTGAAGTATTTTGGTAGAGGGTCAATAGATGATGATTTGTACCAAATATCAAAGTTCTAGACCCAATGGCTTGGGAGGAGAAGATTTTTTAAGTTTTCACTCTGTTGCCATGGCAACCAGAGTTCTTCGTGGATTTCAATTCTTTGAAGTATTTTGAAAGAGCATGACCTTAGGATCATTTCTGTGAAGTTTGGTTGAAATTTCAAGGTGAGTTTAGGAGAAGATTTTTTTGTAACTGTGAATGGACGGATGGACGACGGACCTATCACAATAGCTCCCCTAGAGCACTTCGTGCTCAGGTGAGCTAAAAAGTCACCCAAGGATCATTCCTGTGAAATTTGGTTAATTCAGTACTTTCTGAGGAGAAGATTAATTAAGTCAAAGTTTACAGACGCACGGACAAAACACCATGAAAATAGCTTGCTGGCTTTCTGCCAGTGGAGCTAAAAATTTTGGTACCTAGCATTTTCTTCATTGACCACTCTGTTTTCTACCCTTCAATATAAACATTACAATAATTTTCAAAATATATAATTAGTCGAAAACTCACTATTGGACTAGGCAGGCATTGGAATTCCATACCCCTGCATGGACACTACTACGTTGATAATAGCTGGAGGGCTTTCAGGAAGTTGAGTTAATAAAAACAGAGATTTCAAAGATGTAGACAATGAACTACTAATCATTAAAGGTGATAAATAACCCTGCCCCTTTACTTCATTTCATGAGGCAATAACTCTGCTGTATCAATTTCGGGGCAAATGACTGTACCATTAGGTCAAGACTCATATAAAACTTTGAATCAGTGGCTTCCAGACCAAATGCTTATGAATGGTCAAGTGATTCTTTGATTCATGTTTATGACTTACCCTTCTACACCACCTGTACAAAAATAATGTTTGTCTACCGGATGTACACTGACTGTTCGTAAAGATCTAGGATGGAGTTGGTAAGTGTGTTCTGCTCTAGTCCTGAAAACAATGATTCAATATGTATACACTTATTTTCATGATCTTCTTTTCTAGGAATTATCAAGATTTATGGGCAAACTGCATGTTTTTCATAAGTTTATCTATGATAAATGATTCATTAGAATCCTCTTAATCACAATCCTAATAATAGCAATTCACTTCTTAATTGCAACTTAATTCATGCACATACATTAAATTGAAAGAATAGCTCCTTTAAATAGTGATTTCTGGTTAATTGCAACAAGTGCTGACAATTTTAAGTTGCAGTTAACAAGATTCCACTGTATTGACAACAGCTGGTGCAAATTATGATATAAACAAGATGTGTTTGTGAAACACTATGCCCCCGAAATGGGAATTCTTTAGAAACGGGTAAAGGGTTAAAATTTTGACCTTGACCTATCTTTTTTTATCACACTTAAGTGTGTATAGCATTGTTTTCTATAATGAGTTCACAGATTAATTGTGTCGGATCATCCCTTTACCAGCAATAAAATTTTAGGGCTAGTCTTATCTTGTTATCAGAAAAATTTAATGCAATGAAATTTCAAGGAACTATAATTCTAAAATTCACGGCACTTTATTTAATTCTGATTTTTTTCCATAGCGCAGAAATTAAATCCTCCTTCTGGCAAGGTGAATGACTGCAGAAAAAAGTTATGCAGAAATTTAAACCCCCTACTTTGGGGAAAAAAACACCCATTATTTGGGCCAAGCAGAAATAACGTGCTATACGGCATCAGGTTGCCATTACCTTAAAGATCATAATTGTCCATTTTACATAAAAGATTAGAATAATTGTTAGTTTTTTGTGTAAGATCAATTTATCTTTTGATTGGTAAACAACCAAAGCATAGTTTCACTCATGGCCACTTGAGAAAATACAACTTTTGTTGTTCAATCAATAAAAGATATATTGATCTTACCCTGAAACAAATGATTACCTTATATATAATTGGAAAAATGTTGGCTTAGGAGACAGGATTAACCATTGTCATGTTTACCTGGAATATTTCCGCTTTTGCAGGAGGCATAAGTGTAGTCTGATCTTGGTCTACACCTAATGCTTGTCCCCTTTCAACCATGGGTGTTTTAATGATCAATTTTCAAAAGAAATATTGACCCTCATTAAGACCTTCCAGTGCTGTCAGTCCTTTGGTTTTAAAGTAATTCTAGGAGCATGATAAGGGTTAAGAGAACAGCACATTACTGACTTTGCTTACTATTCAAGGGACTTAAACTTGCAGTCTAAATCAACAGTAGTAAATCATCTGTGATAAACAAGGGCTTCTTACCCTTGAGTTCTTAAATCTATTAAACAAACACAACCAGTATTTTGTGACACCAGCATCGTATGTGGAGAGTTGAAATTGAAATTTCTCAACAGTATGTCATCATCTTCAGACTCATGGTAAATCTGTAAAAAAAGTAATTTGATTGTTTAAGCCATTTCCACACTATGACACTTTTGGATATACCTCAATGAAAATATAGAAAAAATTTAGTAATATAAAGAGATTGCTTGTAAAAATGCTTGTTGAAAATATTTTTTTCTATTTCACCGAATTTATTGATGAAACAATTGGTGTAAACTAAATTGAATAATATATAACAATAGTGATACAACACCTTGTATTTAATTCTGGCTGGGGAGGAAAATTTGATATTCCACTTATGAAATATCACAGATTTTTCTCTGAAGCTCAAAACAAATACAAGGTATCAGGGCTCAGGAAATTTCGAAATTTAAATCAGTTTGGTATGATCACCCCCCCCCCCCTTGGAAAAAACAATTTCCCTCCCGGCAAAAGTGAATACCCGCCTTTTTCACTTTCCTGCTCATAAAGCAGTTCATCATTCATTCAGTAGTTGCCTTCTTTTTAAAATTTTGTCGAAGGTGATTATATATAATCTTCAACAAGTGGAAGATAGATGAAAACAACTGACAGATCCTACTTTCGTTTTGTTTTTGAAAATTCGGCTGTGTATTAATTGCAATTCTGGCAATGTCCGAGTACCGCCGATTTAATTATAGTAATGATATACTTTTACATAAGCTAGTTATCCTAACTTCTGTTAATTTAACACAGTCATACCAATTTTCTCTCAATAAGAGCCTTTGTTGATGGTAAAACACAGCTAACGTCACAAAAATGTCGGGTCAGTCCATTAAACTCCATAGGATCGCAGAGTCGTGACGTACATCAGAAAGACCAACAAGACAAACTGGTGCCCACGTGTTGCACTATTTTCTCAGAGTAGATTTGTGCACAAATCTCAGTTATTTATTAATTGTAGTTGATTTACGTTTTATTATTCAGACGTTTTTCACCCCTGAAGTAAGATTTCATGATTCGTTGTTTCTTTATTTTTATTTGCGGAACTAGCGATATTATTAAGCAGTCCTTTACGTTTACATTCAAATTATCTGCATTATTTGAATTTTATTGGCTATGTTTCTTACTGTGAATGAAAAACTAAGAAACATATAAAAACGATGTGACTTTTATATACAAATTCAAAGCCAGGTCTCACGCTTTGTGATAAATTAATTACACTGTACATAAAGGTGTTGTGCTGAGCCAGTCCAGCTTAATATGAATGGCAACTGAAGCCTGTTTATTATTGTTAACCAAAAATTTCGCGATAAACGGCAGTTTAAATTGACGCAGTACTGATAAGACTTCGAACATGTGTAAGTCAAACCGATTCTCTATTGCAAAAAGTTTACAGAACTCAATACCGGAAGTTCGGTCAACCATGAACCTGTGGCTAACTGCAAATCCAGTCCACGTGCGGATGGGCACTGACTGGCCAGGGGGTAAACTAATTATCGATTTTTGGCACTTTTGTCAATCCCTTAATCTGCAGGTAATGTGTGAAACCCTTGAATTATTTCCATTTCAAGTGGATTTTGATAGATAGTGGGCGAGTTTATCAATATTTCAATGTGAATTGAATGAAAATTTCGGACAGATTTTCGTGTAATTTTAAGGATTCATTGCCGCGATTATATGCGGGGAGCATAAAAAAATTGTATTTTGGGGAAGAAAATATTATGTGAAATGTAGAAATGACTTGTTTCATTGCATAAGAAAGCAGGCTTTGTAGGGAATTGGTTAGAGAACAACATTGCAACTTACATCCTGAAACACTTCTTTCACCAAATCCCCGCACCGCAGAGATCCATCATACCCGCATGAATATATTTTATTCGGTGTTTCCACTGGGAAGTCCAGACATGTGATCGGTCGTGAGTGAGGAACATAACACGCAACACCGTCTGACTTTGAGTCCCCTTGGTACATCTGAAAATACACAAACCTATAAGTCAAGAAATTACAGCTGGTCAGAATTTATAGCACATTTAGATAACAAATAAAATACCAGAGGACCATGATGGGCCTTTCTCACTCACCTTAGTAGGATAGCCCTAGGCCTTTTGGTGTTATGAATTTTTTACAAGATCTCCATCTTTATCACTTCAAAGCTATAGAGGCAAAATTAAGATTTAAATATTTCATCAATACTGCCATAAACACTATGATGTAGGTACTCATTCCAATTGTCTCAATGACATGCTTCAAATGAGTACCAATAACATAAGGTTATGTTGAGAAATAAGAATTTTACAATGCTGTTACTCCCTCTTATCTAGACCTCTGCTTTGTACGATATTGAGTCTCACATCAATTCTGATTCAGATCTAGGAATGAGAGTTTGATTTATTACAAAAGATGGCCATAAGAAAAAACTGCAAGCAAAGTAGTCACCAAGTCTTATATTTTGGATGTAGAAGAGGAGAACATCTTTTAATGCTGTTCTCCTTATATCTCTTTGCAAAATCTGGGATCCAATAAGATAGTACTATTTGTAATCTTTGAGCTACAGTTCAAAACCACCAAAAGACAATTCTGCAGGGTTTTCCATGACCCTCTCCTTCTTTGAATTTGGACCCCATTTTTCAGAAATGACCCCCAAAATAGCTAGTCAGCCTTCTTTATCTTATTTGATAGGGATCATAATGTGGCAAAATGACCCCCTGTATTGAAAGTCGAGGGAAAACCCTGATTCTGCATGTAAACTGTCAACATTCTAGGTCTAATGAAGTCTAATTGGCTTGAAGAACATTATGTTTTTCTCTTCATCTCTTAATCAAAGAACAGGATCTGATTAAAGAGCAATACTTTGAAGTATTTTGGTAAAGGACCATAAGTTAAAGCTACATGTCTATTCTGGAAAGCTGAAGGCTTTGCAATCTGCCAGATTTCCAAAGATTTTCAGAAAATTTTTCTTTAACAATTCCAGGATTCCACAACATAGAAGCTTTTTTCATATATACCATGATGATATATGCCAACAAGAGGGCCAGAATGGCCCTAAAATCGCTCACCTGACTAATGTAAGATGATTCAAAATTGAAATTGGCCCATTGGTTACTGAGGAGAAGATGTTTAAAGATTTCAAAGTCAAAAACTGCCCTACCCTTCCAAGCCCTTATTTGGTCATCAATCAAAATTCTAGAACAACTTTTGAAAAGGGTCACTCAAGGAACATTCATACCAAATTTGGTTGAAATTGGCCCAATAGTTACTGAGGAGAAGATGTTTAAAGATTTCAAAGTCAAAAAAGTGCCTGACCCTGCCACGCCCATATTTGGGCATAAATCAAAATTCCAGGAACAACTTTTGAAAAGGGTCACCAAAGGAACATTCATGCAAAGTTTGGTTGAAATTGACCCAACTGTTACTGAGGATAAGATGTTTAAAGATTTCAAAGTTAAAAAAACTGCCATGCCCATATTTGGGCATAAATCAAAATTCTGCGAACAACTTTTGAAAAGGGTCACCCAAGGAACATTCATACCAAATTTGGTTGTAATTAGCCCAATAGTTACTGAGGAGAAGATGTTTAAAGATTTCAAAGTCAAAAACTGCCACGCCCATATTTGGGCGTGAAACGAAATTCTGCCGAACAACTTTTGAAAAGGGTCACCCAAGGAACATTCATACCAAGTTTGGTTGAAATTGGCCCAATGGTTCCTGAGGTGTAGATGTTTAAAGATTTCTAAGTCAAAAACAGCCACGCCCGGCCACGCCCATATATGGGCATAAATCAAAATTCTGCAAACAACTTTTAAAAAGGGTCATCCAAGGAACATTCATGCCAAGTTTGGATGAAATTGGCCCAATGGTTACTGAGGAGAAGATGTTTAAAGATTTCTAAGTCAAAAACTGCCACGCCCGGCCACGCCCATATTTGGGCAAAAATCAAAATTCCATGAACAACTTTTGAAAAGGGTCACCCAAGGAACATTCATGCCAAGTTTGGTTGAAATTGGCCCAATGGTTACTGAGGAGAAGATGTTTAAAGATTTTTAAGTAAAAAACTGCCACGCCCTGCCACGCCCATATTTGGGCGTAAATCAAAATTCCACGAACAACTTTTGAAAAGGGTCACCAAAGGAACATTCATGCCAAATTTGGTTGAAATTGGCACAATGGTTACTGAGGAGATGTTTAAAGATTCCTAAGTCAAAAACTACCACGCCCTGCCACGCCCATATTTGGGCATAAATCAAAATTCCACGAACAACTTTTGAAAAGGGTGACCCAAGGAACATTCATACCAAATTTGGTTGAAATTGGCCCAATGGTTATTGAGGAGAAGATGTTTAAAGATTTCTAAATTAAAAACTGCCACGCCCTGCCACGCCCATATTTGGGGGTCAATCAAAAATCCGCGAACAACTTTTGAGAAGGGTCACCCAAGGAACATTCCTACCAAGTTTGGTTGAATTCCGCCCTGTGGTTACTGAGGAGAAGATGTTTAAAGAATTGTTGACAACTTCCGACGCACGACGGACAAAAGGTGATACCAAAAGCTCACCTTGAGCACGTTGTGCTCAGGTGAGCTAAAAACCAAAGCATAGTAGTTTTGGAGAAAGAAGATTTTGAAAGATTTCCTTCTTTATTCCTATGTAAAATCCGGGATCAATTTGAATCAAGATGATTTTTTTTATGTTTTTCAATCTGTTGTCATGGCTACCAAAGATCTTCATGGTTTTAAATTCCTCTAAGTATTGTAAAGAGCATGATCTAAGGAAAAAGTTTGGTTGAAATCTGATGGTTAGTTTGAAAGATGTTTTGCAAATGTGAATGGACGGACAGATAATATACAAAGGACAATCTAGTCCAAATTGGCTTAGTGGATTAGAAAGAGAAGATCTTTAAAAAATTATTTCACATTTTCCCATGTCCCCTTTTTTCAACAAGAGGGCTGTTGGCCCTGAGGTGCTCACCTGAAATAAAGGCTCTTTTTTCTTTTAACAATCTAATTTCATGTTAAGGTTAGGATTATGATACAAGTGTACCATACTTGCATATAAAGACTATGTACCTGGGGATCTAAAAGTCTAAAAAACAAATTCCAAGGGCTAATTTGAAAGAGTGAAAAACCTTTTCCTCCCTCTTGATCCATGGGTTATAATATCAGTGAACTGTGAACTGACGCTTCATACCCCCCAGCTTCGCCCCTGCAGACCTGAAGATCATGATTTTAGCCATTTTGTAAAAGATCATTATACTGATGCTTCATGAAAAATATCAAGGCTCTACTCCTTCTGGGGTCAGGAGAAGATTTTTAAAGATTATTTTAAAATTTCACTTTTGTTACCATGGCAACCAGTGTTTTTTTTAAACAATTTTCAATTCTTTTAATTAATTTGTTTGTTTGAATGGGGTTTTACGCCGCTTTTAACAATCTTTCAGTCATATCGCGGCGGCTGGAGCACCTAACAATGGATTCCTGGTATTTCTCACACCAGTACTACCATTACATCCTTTCCTAGCCTCCAGCTGCTATCCCACATAGGTCTATGATTATCCACCCATTGGTGAGAGACAAAAAGTCGGAAAGGATGAGTGCCGCCGTCGGGGATCGAACATTCTTTTAATTAAAGGGGACCACCTAAGGAACATTTCTGCCAGATTGGTTCAAATTGGCCCAGTGGTTTGGGAGGAGATGTCATTTAATCGTTCTTTATTTCTATATAAACCCCACCCACCCCTGGGGACCAGAGAATCATGATTTCAGCTATTTTGAAAGAGGTCAATATACTGATGCTTCATGCAAAATATCAAGGCTCTATGCCTTCTGGGTCGGGAGGAGGAGATTTCTAAAGAATTTTTAAAATTTCACTTTTGTTGCCATGGCAACCAGAGTTTTTAACGTATTTCAATTCTTTTACCTATATCTAGAGGGGACTACCTAAGGAACATTTCTGTCAAATTTGGTTCAAATTGGCCCAGTGGTTTGGGAGATGTTGTTTAAAGAAATTGTTGACAGACAACACACTTTCAATTCTAAAAAACATAGAATTGTTATCTGCTATCTCTTTCAACTGGGACCAGCCTTAAATTTCATTGTCAGATAATGGGTCATTGAGTTTCTAACTTCACTTCATTTTATACAAAGCCCCTGTCATACAGTCGGTAGCGCGTCAGACTCCTGATCTTCAATCATGAGATGTCATGGGTTCGACGAGTACATGGGAAAGCAGGGTTAGCTCTGGCTTGAAAAAAGTTGTCGCCATCACTTTCGCCAAATTAAAAAAGTTGGGGCCAAATTGTAAAAGTTGTGGCCAAATTGAGGAGTTGGGGCCAAGCTCGAGCATTTAACTGCACTGTTATTTTCTTAACCTATATGCTGTTAAATAGATAATGTGCATATTAAACAGGTTTTTAATATGGCTATTCGTTTGTTGTTTTGTCTTTAATGAATGTAGCTAAGTCATACACCTACATTGATTTTTACTCATCTTTAATCAGTGCTTTCAGTACTTTGATTAGAAAAACGAGACTTTGATGAGAAAAAAAGAGAGAAGGAAATATTAATAAACCTAGTAAATATGCTTGATTTAATAATAAAATAGTGTAGACTTCTGTAATTTTAAATAAAATAGGTTTAAGGTTGAACATTCTTGGGTACGAATGAACCAAAAAGAAATGGTTCGTCTGCTTTTGGGTCAGTATAACTTTTGAAATTTCTGTCAAATTTTGACAAACTACCACTGTTTCTATCAACAGTTCATCAGAATATCCTTCTAATGACCCATAAATGATGATTCAATGTTTTAGCAAGGAATCACGGTAGCGATGCCGAGATTAGAAACTGACTGAAACTGTCAGCAGAAATATACGAAAATATGCCAGAATTTGGCAATTGTATTCATCAGGAAAAGTCAAATGGCGGCCTGTTTAATTACACTTTTCTTATAGAAAGCCTATTTTTGCGTGAAAATTGAGGTCTTCTGCTCTATTATGTGATTGCCGTCATCGGCTCATCCATAATACTATGTCACGCCCACAACACAAAATCAATACGACTCGCCGACCAATGAGCGCATTTTATTCATCTGATTGGCTGTCAATCAGAACTGTAATTAAATTTGGTGATGTGTTAGTCTTGTGTCTGACTCGATGACATAATTGACCCGATATACAAGCCCTTGACTAATTAGACACACTTGGCCCTCGTACTTGATTTCCAGAGATTAGTCAAAGTATGCAAAAAAATTTTCCTTTTTTTTTTTGGCGCTACGAACTTTCGCCAAATGAAAAAAACTTGCGCCAGAATTTTATTTTTGTCGCATTTGGCGACAATGGCGATCGGCAGCGCGAACCCTGGAAAGGAAGAAATTTCTTGTTACAAGCTGTATTTCCATTATTCACAATGTTTTCTTATCCAAAATACTAAGATTTAAAAGCGTTATCAACCTGGAACTTTTCTCAATTTAGACAAGTCTGAAATATTGTTGTGTGATAATATGTTTAAAATCACAAAGAAAAGATCTATGCACAATCTTGACTGTCACTCACCACATCCCAAATCCCGAGACGTCCCCACTTGTCACCGGAGGCAGCAAGTATTTTTGTTTCACTTGGGTGGAAGCCAACAGAGAAAGATCGTTCTTTAACTGCATGGACCACTTGTCGTTCTGTTATCTTTGTCTTTTTGATATTGGCCACAAACCTAGAGGGTTTAAAAAAAGATGTCTTGTGATTAAATTCAAACAGTGTTTATCACCCGAGAATAGGAATCAAAACTGCTAATTCCTCAGAATTATTCCTATTAACCCAATTCCCAAACAATTATGCTTTGTGACGACCCTCAAGAAAAAATAATGGTGAAAGCATTGTGTAAAATGAAGAAAATCACTTGTAGCACACAAGCAATTTAATCATGTTCTGCAATCTTTTCTACCCATTATGTAGAAAAAACCTAAAAATTTCATAAACGTGAATCATGCTTCTGCGTCTCATTTCAATTTTGACCAGTCTAAACTCAAACAGGAGGTATTCTTTAATCAAAAATGCATTTAGAGTTATCCCCCTTGTTGGTATAGATTGCTCTTTTGATCGAGTATATTTCTAATTTAAAGAGTTTGCAGTGATACCAGAGATATTAGAAAATATCAGTTTCTGATTGATGATAACTTTGCTACAGCAGTAACTTGTTTCCCTGAAAACAGCAAAGCTAAAATTTTCTTTATACATATTATTCTTCTGGTCTCCGGGATAAGGAAAAATTGCAGAAGTGTATTTACATATGCCATTTTTTCTATATCAACTGACATTTGTATTCTGGTGTATGGTAAAACTTGTTACCAAACCAACTTAATTCAATCATGAAATATCTAGGTCAATTATCATCATTTGATCCAAATAACAGCTGATTTTCAATTATAATCAATCAATAGCTCATATTAAACCAGTTAACCGATTACCAAACTAGAACTGGTCCATACTAAAAGGAGTTGCAGGTGGCAATTTAAAGTTAATGAGTTTTTAGATTTTTTTCAAATTTTGGGTGGAAAACATTTTAGATAATGAAGAAATTGCTTGATACAAGCAATTTCTTCATTTTCCATAATGTTTTCCAAAGTAGTTTTTCGAGAAGGATGTCTTAAAGTGTCAGTGAGTGGAAATGGGTTAAAATATTATCTGTAACCCTAACCTATGGCTATAGACACCCTAAAATTAGACTTTGTTTCTCACCTATCTAACTCCACAGTGGATGGTTTATACGGTTTTGTATCAAGATCCCTGACTATTTTGATGAGATTCTCGTGGTCTTCCTCTGTACAAGATGAATACAAAATATCCTTCATTACGAGGGGGCCATCTGGTGGACGACACTGTAAATACAAGAGCACCCCATACAGATGTAAACCCTTGAACTTTTAAGTCGATAAGGGGGAAGACTCTTTCAACGATGCATTTAGAGTTATCCCCCTTGCTCTTTTGATAGTGAACATAAATTCTGACTTTCAAGTGAATGAGTTCAGTTATACCAGAGATATTACAAAATGTCAAAATTCTTATTTGATAAAAACAATGATGCCGATTCCTACCTGGCCATAGCAATACCTCAGGTTTTCTCAAGAAACAGCCAAGCTAATAACCATCATTCTAAGTCCAGAACAACTTGTTACCAAGGGGTGTTAAATTCACATGCAGACAAATAAATTTTTAATCCACTTATAATTTAATTGTTAGTTTCGTCTATCAAAAAAGAGCGATCTGATTGGTCGAAAAATTTAATTCATACCTCCATGAACAAAATTTTGAGTACGCAGCCATTTTGAATGCTTCCACAAAAAATAGTTCACTACAAAAAGGTATCAAAATTTGTCAAGTTATTGCATTTTTCGCTCGATTCTGTTAAATTATAAGAAATGAAGAATATATTTTTTGTTTTCATGGAGGTATGAACCGAAAAACCTAATCACACAATGTATGAATCCGCTTCGCGTATTCATACAGTGTGTGATTAGGTTTTTCGGTTCATACCTCCATGAAAACAAAAACTATTCTCTTCATATCATAAGTAAATACCAGGACAAATCTTCAAATTATACAAAACAAATCACAGAGATAACTCATTATATGTCGGAAAATAATTGAGCCTGTGCGTGACATTTCCAACAATTTCGCAGGTGCCTGACTCGCACACATTGAGCACCATGGACAGCCATTCGGGGCAATTAGAATATTCGCTGATTGTCTAAAGAAACTTTGGGTCAGTGTCTATCTACAGAGCGCAGAGTGAGGACTCTGATCAGACTGTGCGGATGCACAGGCTGATCTGAGTCTTTATTTGGCGCACGTGTGTAATGGTTGGAAATGTCACGCACACGCTCAATTATGTTTTATTGAAGAATAGAAAATATTGTAGTTTATGAAGAAATGCTGGGTTCCAGCAACAACGCTTTGCAAAGTTTATCTATTCACTTTTTACGAGCAAATTCATTTTAATTCTGGAAAAGTAGAAAATCATATCTTAATTGTCTTTAGGCAATGCCAACATTTATTGTGAAATAAAATTTCATGAACACAGTTTGAAAAGGGTCACCCAAGGAACATTCCTCTCAAGTTTAGTCCAAATTTGGCTAATGGTATAGGAGGAGAAGATTTTTCAATAATTATTTCATGATTTCTCTAAGTTTTAAAAGCCCGCCTTGCCTAAAAAAATCAAAATTTCATCAACAAGATAGGAAAAGGGTAAGCTCAGGAACATTCTTACCAAGTTTTGTCCAAATTGGTCCAATGTTTAAGGAGAAGAAGATTTTAAAGAATTATTTCATGATTTCTCCTAGTCAGACAAGCCCAGCCCTGCCATGCCCCTTTTTTTAGAGTATCAAAATTTCTGAAAGAAGTTTTGAAAAGGTTCACCAAAGGAATAATCCTGCAAATTTTGGTTGAAATTGGTCTTGTGATTTAGAAGGAGAAGATTTTTTCCAAATTATTAAATTATTTCTCTTAAGTATGATAAACCGTACCTGGCATGTACCTCTTTTTTCCACTTATCAAAATTTCATTTACAAGATTTAGAAAAGGACCACCCAAGAAACATTCTTGACAAGCATGGTCTAAATTTGCCGATTTGGTTTAGGAGGGTAAGACTTTTAAAGAACTATTCTCTACATCTGATAAGCCTAGCCCTGCCACTCCCCTATTTTTTTGTGAATCAAAATTTCGCGAACAGGGGCATCCAAGTAACATTCCTGCCAAGTTTGGTTGAAATTGGCCATATTGTTACAGAGGAGGGTACTTAAAGAATTGCTGACAACTTCCAACGCACATCAGACTACACACAATGTACACAGGGTGTTCACAAAAGCTCTCCTTGAGCACATTTTACTATGGTGAACTTGCTCAAGTGGGCTAAAAATAAGATTTGAAAACATTAAATGTGCATATAAACCTCAGAAATTATACTCATTATTTTCTCTTTCAGTTGTTCCGACCTTCACCCTTGTCATGCTATGTAAAATCCCTTTCAAAATTGCATTAAAATTAAAGGGCTGAGAGCACTGAAAGTACTTGTTGTTCATTAATCAATATTTCTTTTGAAGATCAATTTCATAACTTCTCTGGTAGGCAATTAACAAGCATGGGGTGTAGACCAAGATCAGACCGCACTTATGTGCAGGCTGATCTTTGTCTATACTTCCTGCTCAAACCCAAATATTCTGGGTTCAGCATGACAAGGGTTAACTATTTCATTGTCAAGGAATCAATGACCCTTCAATTTTCAATACTAGCACAAGCTGCTAGCAAAACCTCTTCCTAGACTCTAATCCCGGATGTTAATAAGGAGAATTTGTTATTTCAGTTGCCCCTTTATGATATATGTCTTACATGGTCTAATACTACTTCTGTAGTGAAGTACTGAGCTCTCCTTATAAGGGCCTCAGGAGGAAGTTCTATTCCTTCTGGTGTTTTATTTTGAAGTCTAAGACTACTTCTTCTGGGTAGAGGTTCTGCCACTTTCTTCACTCTGAAATACATAGAGGATATGTAGAATTTTATTTCAGTGTAAGATCAATGGTATTTCATGAACCCTTGTCATGCTGGTCCTGGAATATTCCTGTTTTGGCAGGAGGTATAGACTAAGATCAGCCTGCACAAAAGTGCAGTCTGATCTTGGTCTACACACCCTGCTTGTCCCATTCTATCTAGAGTTGTTTAAATAATCAATCTTTAAAATGAATATTGATCTTCATTTAAACCTTCCAGAGACGTAGGTCATTTGATTCTAAAGCAATTCTGTAAAGGGTTTTAATCCAGCATGACAAGGGTTAATTGAACAGGAAAAGCCAGGTGTGTGGAAATACAAAATTTTCTCACTTCTCCTTGGACAAATAGACAGTTGAAATTCACTTGTCCGATATCAGGATTTAGTTGTCCAAATCTTTTGATAGTCCAATTCAGACCTTTTTGCTGTTGCGATCATATTAAGTCACAATCAAACTTTTTGAGACGGAGACGCACAAGTATAGTAAACATTAAGATTAAAGGAGAAATTGCTTCTTGAAAGCAATTTCTCCTTTTATCTAATGTTTTCCAGACCTTATATATATTTGTAATAATTAGGTAAAGCTCTTATGAACTTGAAATCTGGCACAACATGGACTAGTTTGTAATTTTGTTCTTGATTTAAAATCCACTTGTCCTTGGACAAGTTCCCAAGGAAAATCTACTTGTCCGCATAGTAAAAAGCCCAAGTTGGACAAGTCGGGCATAGGAATTCCACACCCCTAGAAAAGCTATATTTTCACTAGAGGTGCTTGAGCACCTGTATCATTCCACAGGCCAGAATGTACCGATTAGGAAAATAGTGTTTTCAGGAATTCCAATACAAACTATCATCTTTGCCATATCTGGCAAATAAATCAAGTCACTGAAATCTCTGGAATAGTTCTAGAGAAGCATTTCAAATGTTTCATTGTTTTAAAAAGTCAAATTATGTTGAATTCATTTACTATGTCAGATGCAAAGGCATTTACAAAATTTTCACAGTATACCACATGTGTTTCAACCAATCAAAATTATATGAAGGAATCCGACAAAGAGACAAATGATAATCATTTCGGTGGTTGAAATTCATCAATAGGTTTCTGAGAAAAATTTCAAAGTTTCCAGTATAAACCATATAAAGAAATAAGCCCCTGTCAGTGTTTTTCATCCTATCAAAATCACAAGTGAAATCTGATAAAAATTCTCCAAAGGATCATTTCAGTGAAATTTGGTTGAAATCAATCAGCTAGTTTCAGAGAAAAAAGATATTTAAAATTTACTAACTAACATATATGTTAAAAAGTCCCCACTATTAAAGCCATGGTTTTACATCTGATTAAGTTTCTTTAAAATAACCTGATACAGAAACATCATCGGATCATTCCTGTGATATTTGGTTGAAATTCATCAACTGGATTTTGAAAGAATTTTCAAACCTTTCTCCTTATAGAAACTAGCCCCACCCATTAAAGCCATGTTATCCATCCGATCAAAAATCTTTGAATTACCCTGGTAAAGGGTTACAGATGGATCATTCCTGTGAAATATGGTTGAAACCCATCCACTGTTTCCGAGAAGTAAATTTTCAAAGTTTTACCTATATATATCTTAATTAGCCCCGCCCATAATGGCATGTTTTTCATCCAATCAAAATTCTTTGAAGGAATCTGATAAAGGGTCATCAAAGGATCTTTCCTGTGAATTTTGTTGAATTCTGTTCAGTACTATTTTTAAATTAAAAGTTTATGGACGCACAGACAGACACACGACGGACATGAACCATGACAATATTCCAAACAACAAAATTATGCAAGAAAGAGTTGTGGTTCTTGTGCACTGCACTTCTCCTCAATGAGGTCTTTCCACCTATCATGTTTCAAGTTGACAGCTATTAACCCTTGTCATGCTGTATAAATTACCTTACTGAATTGCTGTAAAATCAAAAGACTAAAAGCACTGATAGAACTTGTTGTTCAAAAAACTATATTTCTTTTAGAAATCAACTTCAAAAACAACTCTGGCAGGGAAAGTACAAGCAGGAGGTGTAGACTAATATCAGACTGCACTTATGTGCAGGTTGATCTTGGTCTACAGCTCCTGCCAAAACCGGAATATTCCAGGTTCAGCATGAGAAGGGTTAAACTTTTAGAGAAATGCTCCGGACAAAATGTAAGTCTTTAAAACAACAAAGGGCAATAACTCCAAAATTATGCAAGCAAGAGTTGTGGTTCTTGTGCACTGCACTTCTCCTCAATGAGGTCTATCAACCTATGAAGTTTCAAGTTGATAGCTATTATACTTTCAGAGATAAGCTCCGGACAAAATGCAAGTCTTTAAAACAACAAAGGGCAATAACTCCGAAATTATGCAAGCAAGAGTTGTGGTTCTTGGGCACTGCACTTCTCCTCAATGGGATCTATCAACCTTTGAAGTTTCAAGTTGATAGCTTTTATACTTTCAGAGATATGCCCCGGACAAAATGCAAGTCTTTAAGGTAACAAAGGGCAATAACTCAAAATTATGCAAGCAAGAGTTGTGGTTCCTGTGCACTGCACTTCTCCTCAATGAGGTCTATCCATCTAATAGTTTCAATTTGATAGCTATTATACTTTCAGAGATATGCACAAATCAAAATGTGAGTCTTTAAAGAAACAAAGGGCAATAACTCCAAAATTATGAAAGCTAGAGTGGTGGTTCTTGTGCAATGCACTTCTCCTGAATGAGGTCTATCCATCTATGAAGTTTCAAATTGATAGCTATTATACTTTCAGAGATATGCCCCGGACAAAATGCAAGTCTTTAAGGTAACAAAGGGCAATAAGTCCAAAATTATGCAAGCAAGAGTTGTGGTTCCTGTGCACTGCACTTCTCCTCAATGAGGTCTATCCATCTAATAGTTTCAATTTGATAGCTATTATTCTTTCAGAGATATGCACAAGTCAAAATGTGAGTCTTTAAAGAAACAAAGGGCAATAACTCCAAAATTATGAAAGCAAGAGTGGTGGTTCTTGTGCAATGCACTTCTCCTGAATGAGGTCTATCCATCTATGAAGTTTCAAATTGATAGCTATTATACTTTCAGAGATATGCCCCGGACAAAACGCAAGTCTTTAAGGTAACAAAGGGCAATAACTCCAAAATTATGCAAGCAAGAGTTGTTGTTCTTGTGCACTGCACTTCTCTACAATGAGGTCTATTCACCTATGAAGTTTCAAGTTGATAGCTATTATACTTTCAGAGATATGCTCCGGACAGAATATAAGTCTTTAAAATAACAAAGGGCAATAACTCCAAAATTATGCAAGCAAGAGTTGTGGTTCTTGTGCACTGCACTTCTCCTCAATGGGGTCTATCCATCTATGAAGTTTCAAGTTGATAGCTATTATACTTTCAGAGATATGCCCCGGACAATTTCGGGATGGATGGAAGGGCAGAAGTATGGATGGATGGACCAAGGCAAAACTATATGCCTCCCCCCCTCCCCCATCTAGTGGTGGGGGCGTAAAAAATTGACTGTTTTTTTTTTTTCAAGAACCTTTAACAAGATTATAAAATATAAGAAAGTGGCAGTAAATATTTAAGCACTCAATGCTCAGGCAAAACAAAAATGTTTCAATGTTTGACATTGCTCTCAAATAATTTTATACTTTAACATCAGTTGCATAGATAGTCATTAAAAAGATTGTCATTAAAGTAATTTTAATCATTGTCATACTGATTATAGATCCACATCAAAATTACATGAAAATCAAAGGGCTGAAAGCACTGGAAACAACAAATTATGGGTCAATATATATATATATTGAAAATTTATCTTGTAACAAATTCTGGCTTGAAAGGATAAGGAGGTGGTATAAGCAGGAATATTCTGGGCATGACAAGAGTTAAAGATATGGTTATTTATGGTTCATTTTCTGCTATCATTTGCCAACTGTTTGACTCGCAAAATCTTAAATGTCACTAGATTATGGTTAATTCCACAAAAAAACAAGTGGTTAACAAAGAACAAGTAACATTGTGTTGCTAATATATGAATTTGCAAATAGATTCGTTAGCATCAAAAGAAAAACAAGTGCACCCCATGCTGTTGCCTAGGCTAGGCTGTTCAAGTGCTTGATAGTGGGTAAATTTTTCTAGTTGAAAAAAAGGGGCATAATTCATTCAAAAATAAATTTAAAACTATTCCCCTTGTTGGTGTATATAATGGACATTTGATAGTCAACATATATTCCTAGTTTCAAGTGAATGTGTTCAATATTTCCAGAGATGTTACAAGATTTAAAAGTTTTCAGTAGACCATCTGGCCATAGCAGTGCCTCCATTATACTCAGAAAACAGCCAAGCCATAAACTAACTTTCATTCAGTTTTCTAAGCTTACAGTACATTTGTTTTCTTGGCAGATACACAAGCAGACATCCAAGAATATGCTCCCTTTGCAGATGTAGAGGTTTTAAATACATGTATTAGGTACTTTTTTTTAACGCCTTCAAAAAATATTTACTCCAGTAATTAGAAACAATTACTAATATGCTTCCCACCATCTTCCATTTAACAATGATAAACTTTTCATCTTTTTTACCTTTTCAGTCCTCTTTGAGAAGCTGGCTTAGACTTAGCTTTTGCAGAGGCCTCATTCAATTCAAACTTTGCCTGAAAGTACAGAACAAAATCTCAACAGAGTACCACTTATTTTTAAAGTTTACGCCATGCAGTTTGTTTTTGAATGGCTACAGATTCTTTCTAAGTAACCCATTCCCACACAATCTGCCTTTTTACGCCCCTCCAGAAGACTTCAGGAAAACAAGGATGAAAATGAAGAAATTGCTTGTAACAAGCAATTTCTTCTTTTTCAATCTTGTTTTCTACCCCAAAATACCAAGATATTCAAAATTCTCTAAACTTGGAATTGTCCTCTGCAACTTCTTTGAATTTGGACTAATATTTGCAGTGTTGCAATGTTGAAAAGCCTAGAAATTCTCTACAATATCTTACCTTATTTGTAACCTTTTATGACAAAACTTTACTGTTTTACACTATATAATAACAAATAAAATAGGAATGCACCTTGCTGATACAGTAGAATCTCATCAGCAGAATGTAGCTAGTTCCTGGGTATATGTTTGTTCAATTAATTTTTGTAGTCCTAATTTGTTTTGATTTTTATAGCTTTGTTTAAAAACTCTGTGTATGTAGAACATCAGTGGTTGATAGCCAATTGACTGGTGGTTTGCCATGCCCACTGATTCCACTGCAGGCCCCACCCACTGGCTTTGATAGAAAGTATCACTTCAATAATACACAGCGCTGTTTTGAGAGTTTTATGGCTAGAAACATGTAATACCCAGGAGGGTTGTAGGCCCTGGGGCCCTCACCCGAGAGATTAGGGTTATGATACAAGTGGTCCTGACCATACTTTATACATATATAGGCCATAGCAACCAGAGTTCTTCCACTACGCCATTCCTGACAGTGACAAAGAAAAACAAGAGGACCAATGGCCCTGGTGGGCTCATCCCAGTTAAAGGCTCCGTTTTTTTAAATAGTCAAATTTAATGTTGAGGCTATGATTATGCTACTGGATTTTTCAGCTGAATTAAATTCTTTTTAGGTATTTTTGAAGGGGGCCACCTAAGGAACATACATGCCAAATTTGGTTTGGGAGAAAATGTTGTTTAACAGCAGGGCCATTGGCCCTGGGGTGCTCACTTTTCTTTAAAGAGTCTAATTTTACATTAAGGTTATGATTATGATATAAGTGGATAAACTTTATACATATATAGGCTCTGTACCTTGGAATCCAAAAGTCTAGAAGACAATTTCCAAGGCATTGGGACTTATTTGAAAGGAGGAGAGCAATTTCTCCTCCCTCTGGATCCATGGGTTATATTTTCATAAATTAGACAGAAGTCAATGAACTGATGCTTCAAACAGAATGTCAAGGCTCTACGCTTTTTGGGTCAGGAGGAGAAAATTTTTGAAGATTATCTTACAATTTCACTTTTGATGCCAGATTTCACTATTAAGCAGATTTCAATTCTTTTACCTATTTTTAAAGAGAACAACCTTGGAAATATTTCTGCCAAATTTGGTTCATATTGGCCCAATGGTTGGGGACGAGATGTCGTTTAAAAATCCTTCTTTATTTCTATATAAACCTTAGCCCCTGGGGATCCAGGGCTTCTCACCCCCCGGGGATCAAAATTTTAGTTGTATAGAAAGAGGTCGATATACTGATATTTCATGCAAGGCTATACTCCATCTGAGTTAGCATGACAAGATTTTTAAAGATAATTTCAAAATTTCACTTTTGCTGCCATTGCAACTGGAGATTTTAACAGATTTCTATTCTTTCAGCTATTCTTTGAGGGGACCACTTTGGTTCAAATTGGCCCAGTGGTTTGGGAGATGTTGTTTTAAGAAATTGTCGACGGTCACTTTGTGCTCAGGTGAGCTAAAACCCTAGAAACATATGGTTAGAGGTCATACTAGTCAAACCTTCTATATCTGAAATCAGCATTATTCCCTATGTCAACATTTCTGTTATGTCTAAACAACTGCTTGCCTTTAAAAAATATCTTTATCAGTAAACTGTAGCACTAGAGCAAGATTTTCTCCTCTTGTCCCTGGACAATTATGGCATATTTTTCTACTTGTCCAGAATCAAAATGAACTTGTCCTACAAATAGATGAATAGAATATAGCCCTCAAGCAATACCTGATCCATTCCGAGTTTTGCCAAGAATTCTTTGTTCATTCTGACATTCTCTTCCCTCCTTCTCATATAATCCATGACATCATCCTGTGGAAAAAGTTGGTAAATGTTAGTGCAATATTGGGTCAACCCATTATCAAACAATCATGCTTTTTTGACGCACAATGTGTGAAGGTTCAAGAAAACAATATGAAAAATGTACAAACTGCAATGTTACCAGTAATTCCTAATTTTCCACATTGTTTTCTAATCAGAAAGACAGAAATATTTGAAATTATATGTCACTGAAACTTTTCATTAATGACAATTCTAAATTTTTGTTGTCCGGAAATGGATTAACAAGTTTTTTGAGCTCATCAGCATTTGCCAAGAACCCAATATAGTTAATTTCATGTTAATGAGGCCATTTACATTTCAAGAGACCCCAAAACAGTATATTTCATTTTATAGCCGTAGTTAACATTTGCAGAACCCCCAAATTGGTATATTTCATCTAATAGATGTTGATAACAATGCAAAGACCCCAAATAGTTTATTTCATGTTGTTGCTGTTGTTACCATTTGCAGAGATAAAAAAATAGTTTATGTTATATAGGTAGTAAATACTTGCAGAGACCACTTATAGTTTTTTTCATGTTATTTCTGAAGTTAACCCTTGTCATGCTGTATAAATTACCTTACTGAATTGCTGTCAAATCAAAGGGCTGAAAGCACTGATAGAACTTGTAGTTCAAGAATTAATATTTCTTTAAGAAATCAACTTCATAATTAACTCTGACAGGAAAAGTACAAGCAGGAGGTGTAGACCAAGATCAGACTGCACTTATGTGCAGACTGATCTTGGTCTACACCTCCTGCCAAAACCGGAATATTCCGGGTTCAGCATGACAAGGGTTAAAATTTGCAGAGTACCTAAATAATTTTTTTCATGGTTTTTAAGTAATAAACATTTGCAGAGACCCCAAAATGCACAGTGCTGTGTTACTGATGTCATTTACATTTGCAAGGACCAATAAATGGTTAAACTTGCATTTTTGAGGTAATTAACATTTGCATTGACCCAAAAATCTTTTGATTTGCATTTTGAGATTTTCAACATATGGAGAGACACCAAAATGAGTCAATTCATGTTTTTGAGGTCACTGGCATTTGCACAGACCCTCCAAATGTTTTTACCCCAGATTGGTAAGTTTTTGAGTTGACCCCAATTGACAAATCTCAGCTGTCAATCAATAACCAGTCTACCAATGTATAATAAGTACTTGTTGGAAACGTCTTAAAGAGACAAAGGTACTCTTCATCTGTTATTTCTCTTATAAACCCCAAGTTGTGTGTGCTTGTTGGACATTTAGAGATAATAGTAATAATCATCTGTTATTTCTCTTCTAAACCCTATATTGTGGTTACTCAATGGATTTCTCTTGAAGAGACAATTTCAACGAGTACCGATAACATAGGTTTGGTATACTAAAATTGAATCAACACTTTGAAATGAAATTAAATCCTCTATATGAAGGTAAATGACCTATACCTCGTCTTCATCATCCTGTTCTTCTTTTTCAATATCCATATTTTCAACATCTTCAGAAATGTCATCTTGGCCTTCATCTACCTGCTCATGTTTGATCTCCTTTTTTACTGCAGTTGTCAGGACTTCATTTTTGTCTGTCTGCAAAAAACAATCAACAAACATACATGCATATCCCCTGAAATAAGGGCAGGATCATTTTGACGTTAAGGAAGGATTATTTAATGAGTTCATCTCTTCTTTTAACAGTCATAGTGCGTCAGCTGTAGCTCATAATTGTTGATTCCTGGTTTTTCTCACAACAGTACTACTACATCCTTTCTGAGTCTCCAGCTGCTCGTCCTTCTTAGATTTGCAAGTATACACCAATTGGTGGGAGACTAATTCAACTCTTGTCATGCTGAAACCGAAATATTCTGGTTTTGGGAGTAGGTGCAGACCAAGATCAGCCTGCAAATAAATGCAGACTTATCTTGATCTGCACCTCCTGCTTGTATTTTTCATGCCAGTGTTGTTTATGAAATTGATTTCTAAAAGAAATGATTTTTGAACAAGTTCTATCAATACTTTCAGCCCTTTGATTTTACAGCAACTCAGTAAGATAATTTATACATCACAACGACAAGGGTTAAGTTTAGGAACAAATTATAGTTGAAAGCAATAAGAACTTATTAACCCTTGTCATGCTGATCCCGGAATATTCTTCATAGAAATTTCTTCATAACAAACAATGTTTTCCCAAGCAATTTCTTCATTTCCACGATGTTTTCTTCCTAGAAAGTTGAAAAATTCTAAAATTGCATGAATTTGAAAATGTTGTCTGCAACTCCTTTGAATTTGGACTAGTCTATAATCTAGTTGTATGGGAATGGGTTAACAAAATAATGTTATTCATTATCTCATTTTAATTGACATGTTTAATATCAGGGGGTGAAGACTTCTTTCTGAAATGAAAAGAAAATTGGGGAAAAAAACACAGAAGAACAAAATGACAAACAGGGTTATGAAAACATTTTGGTTTGTAATTAGCATTCCCTTTATCCCTAAAGAATTTTACCCATTAACAGATGGCAAAATTTTAGACTGGTCCAAATTGAAAGGAGTTGCAGACGACAATAAAGTTTATGAAAATTTAGATTTTTCAACTTTCTAGGTAGAAAACATTGCGGAAAATGAAGGAATTGCTTGTTTCTTCATTTTCCACACTGTTTTAGTGTTTTCCCAGTTGTTTTTCTTGAGGGGCTTTAAAAAGCGTCATTGTGGGAATGGGTTCAATAATAATTTTTCTTCAGATTGTCCAACCTGCTGTGTTTATTCTGGGCATTGGGATGGGGGATTCCCCCACTTTTTTTCAAGTTCCCCTACATTTTCAACATTAGTGGTTTTTCCCCCTATAAACAAGGAGCATGAAATCACCAAGTATATCTCATTTGTGTAGATTTTGTGCTGAAATCCACCACATTTTTTAAATCCTGAAATAAACACTGAACATACGGTTGTGTTTTGTAATGGATAAAACTACCTTTTTCTTCTTCGGACTTTCAGGATTATTTGCTCCAGCAGTCCTTTTTCTTGTGGTAGGCATCTGTACACTTCGTAACTTACCTATTAAAGAAACAATGTTAGAAGATAGAATGGTTTACTCACAGTTTATCCCATTATCAGACGGCAATATTTTAGACTGGCCAAAATTGAAAAGAGTTATAGACAACAATTTAAAGTTTATGAAATTTTGGATTTTTTAACTCTCTGCGTAGAAAACATTGTATAAAATGAAGAAATTGCTTCAAAATTTTTATGAAAAGCAAAGGGGTGAAAGCACTGAAAGTAATAGTTCTTAGTCAAGATTTATTTTGAAAATTGAAATTGTTTCCCAAAAATGTCCCTAAGTTACCATGAGATATTTGTTCCATATTTCTTTTTACCTTGCCAAAACACTGTGCTAGTCAGGGCCTTCGCTGGCAATCGCCATTGTCGCCAAATGCAAAAATAAAAAGTAAAGCGGCGATAAAAAATTGAATCTGGCGAAAATGCTTGCTATAAAAAAAGTCAGTGGAAGCCATATTGATTTTCCTTTAAAGTACTGTCTGTGCACCAAAAGTTTGTATCAGACTGCCAGGGTGCCCATTCACGTACTGCAGTACGTAATTCACGTACAACTACGTTGGTTCACGTACAAATCTTACACCAAGACGTGCATGAACGTACAGAAAAATAAATGAACGTAGAAACAAAAATGCCATTACGTGTGTGTTCATTTGAAATGATAAGCGTATAAAACGAGAAACCCTACGTGCGTATTTTTCCCTAAAACCCCCCAAAACTGCAAGCAAAGTAGAACAAAGTAGAGCGAGTGATTTCCCTTTCATACGACAGGAACCAGCTGGTTTGTTTTCATATAGAGAATGGGGAAACCAGCAGTTGGAAAAGTTCGTATAATGCGGATCCTGATGGCCTCACCAGTTTGTTTTGAAATAGGCCCAAAGTTGCGCTATTTTTCAAACTAAACACAAGATATTCACGTGTTTTGGGCAAGATTGACAAAAACTCATGATATAGAATCTGATTTTGAAATCAGATACTCTCGTAAGTTCCGTTGTACATGTAAGTCAGACGGGACAAAATTGAGCCGTTTAAGGTTGTAGTTTTGTTTTGGCTACGTAAGTTGCTGTCTGCAAAATGTCGTAACAAAACCTATTCTATTTCTCCCTAAATTGTGACTTTTAGACACTTATAAGACCATTTGATATTTTCTGTACCAGAATCGTTTTAATACCACAGTTTGATCTAAAAATGAGCAGACATGCCTGGTATGGCCTGCTCCAAGATGACATTCCCACCCTTATAATTAACTTGCCATCACTCTCATATTCCATTCAACCCGTCCAAAATCCAATAATTAAGAAAAAGTGAATTGTCAAAAACCAGGTTTTCAAAGAAAGTTTATTATCTTTCCCTCTAAATTCATATGAAACTTGCACATGACGTGTGGTACGTCTTTACTGAGTAATAACAAACTATATAACTACAAGATTGTCTGTCATTTGGTAAAGGGTTCAGATTCATATTGTGTACCCTTAAATCTAAAAGTAAAGGGTACACTGTACCCCCAGATTTTTCTCTGTACCCCCACTTCAAAACCTAAGGGGTACATGAACCCCCAAAATGAAAACCCAGTGGGCATGCTGACTGCAATCAAGGCAGATTATCATGGTCTAGGTGATGATCTTGTCGAATTTTAAATAAACAGTAAATGAAGTGTGACACACAATAAACCAATTGAAGGACCTACAATACAGGTGACAGTTTCTGATAATGTGCATTACGTCAATTTAATTCATCACATGAAATCCGAAAATCTTACTTCAGAGGGCTGACAATAAATCAAGAATATATTTCTGATGAAACAAGAGCCGTCATAGACAGATTATGTTTTAAAATGCCCTGAATAAGGCTTTTTGCACAAACCTGTATGCTATTATTGGACAAAAAACTTTTTATTGAATGCAACTATATTTTGAGAGTTCAGTTCACAAAAAAAATTTGGAAGTTTGACAAACATTGAAGGAATCTGTTTGGCTTCACAGGCCTCATTCTAGTAAAATTCAATATCATTATATGGTAAAGTGTTAAATATTTTACCTTTTATACTATCAAAGTAAAGTTATCAATGAAAAATTTCTCCATACAAAAAATGAAGACTAAATTGAGTAGTCTTGCAGAAACAATAGACTGATTTATTTTAGAGTAGGAAATATACAAAATGTAATGCTACATGGCATTAAGCCCCCTTTTAGCATGTTTAGGTTTATTGGTAAAAAATTGAAATAAACATTAACTAGGGCACTTAATAAACAACATTTAAGTAAAGTAACAAGAAATTTTGTCAATTTGTAAAGAAGGTATAATTGAAGATAAATGACCTTGACAATTTGAGTTTGACCAATGACCTTGAATTTAGTACCAACAGAAAGTCCATGTCATAAGCAATGCACATGTAAAATATGAAGGCTATTTCACTTATCATTGTATACTTATTGGGATGTTAAAGTCAAAATTTTCGAAATTTTGACCAAGATAAATGACAATGACCTTCACAGATGACCTTGAACCTAATGCCAACAGAAAGGTCATGTCATAAGCAATGCACATGTGAAATATATGGGCTATATCACATACAATTGTAAACTTAAAGACAATGTTAAAGATAACGAGAAAGATACCTTGAGAAATGACCTTGACCTTAAGACTTTTGAAATTTTGACCTTGAGAAATGACCTTGATCTTGACAGATGACCTTTAACTAAGTACCAACAGAAAGATTCATGTCATAAGCAATAAGTAGGTTCACGTACAAATCTTACACCAAGACGTACATGAACGTACAGAAAATTAAATGAATGTAGAAACAAAAATGCCATTACATGTGTGATCATTTACAATTATTAACGTATAAAAGATGAAACTCTATGTGCGTTTTTTCCCCCCATAAAACCCCAAAAATTGCAAGCAATGTAAAACAAAATCGTAGGGAGCAAGTGATTTCCCTTTCATGCGACGGGAACCATCGCTTCTTTCAGGTCTTTTACATCTACAGAAAGGGGGAACCAGCAGTTGGAAAAGTTTGTATAATGAGGATTGTGATGGCCTCACCATTTTGTTTTGAAATAAGTCCAAAGTAGCGCTATTTTTCAAACAAAACGAAAGATATTTACGTGTTTTTGGCAAGAAGCTAAGAAGAATTCATACTTAAGAATTTGATTTGAAATTGGTTTCTCTCGTAAGTTCCAATGTACATGTAAGTCAGACATGACAAAATGGCGCCATTTACTTAACATTGTAGTTTTGTTTTAGCTACGTAATTCCCTGTCTGCAAAATGTCATAACAAATCCTGGTCTATTTCTCCACAAAGGGTGACCTTTAGACAGTAATAAGGCCATTTGATATTATCTGTACCAGAGTTATTTCAATACTAGAGTTTGAGCTAGCAATGAGCTGACATGCCTGGTATAGCCTGCTCCAAAATGTCATCCCCACCCTCGTAATAAACTTGTTGGAGTTGTTTAGCAATCACTCTCAATCCCAATCATCCCTTCCAAAATCCAATAGTTAAGAAGAAGTGAATTGTCATAAATCAGCTTTTCAAAAAATGTTTGCTATCCTTCTCTCTATATTTATCTGAAACTTGCACTTGACGTGTGGCACTTATTTTCTGATTATTAACAAAGTATATAACCAAAACATTGACATTTGGTAAAGGGTTCAGATTTATATGGTGTACCCTTTAATCTGAAAGTAAAGGGTACACTGTACCCCCAGATTTTTCTTTGTACCCCCATTTCAAAACCTAAGGGGTACATGAAGCCCAAAATGAAAACCCAGTGGGCATGCTGCTTATAGACAATGTTCAAGTTAAGATTTTTGAAATTTTGACCTTGAGAAATGACCTTATCTTGACAGATGACCTTGAACTTAGTACCAACAGAAAGTCCATGTCATTAGCAATGCACATGTAAAATATGTAGACTATATCACTTACCATTGTAAACCTATAGACAATGTTAAAGTTAGGATTTTTCAAATTTCAACCTTGAGAAATGACCTTGACAGATGACCATATGAAGGTTAGATCACTCACCATTGTGAACTTATGTACATTGTAAAAGTTATATTTTTTGAAATTTTGACCTTGAGAATCGACCTTGACCTCAACAGATCAGCATGCCCACTGGATTTTATTTTAAGGGTACATGTACCCCTTAGGTTTTGAAATGGGGGTACAAGAAAAATCTGGGGGGTACCGTACTTTCAGAGTTACGGGTACACAATACGAGTATGGACCCTTTACCAAATGTCAGACAATGTTTCAGTAATATACTTTGTTATTAAGCAATAATGAAGTGCCACATGTCATGTGCAAGTTTCAGATAAATTTAAAGCAAAAGATAGCAAGCTTTCTTTGAAAAGCTGGTTTTTGACAATTCACTTTTTCTTAATTATTAGATTTTGGAAGGGTTGAATGGGATATTAGAGCGATGGCTAAACAAATCTAACAAGTTAATTACGAGGGTGGGGATGTCATCTTGGAGCAGGCCATACCCGGCAAATCAGCTCAGTTTTAGTTCAAACTCTGATATTGAAACGATTCTGGTACAGAAAATATCAAATGGTCTTATAAGTGTCTAAAACTCATTGTAGGTTTATGACTTAGCTACATTCATTCAAGACTAAATTACAAATGAATTACCATGTTTACAACCTCTTTAATATGTAAATTGTTTATTTTACAGCATAAAAGTAAAGAAAATAAATGCGCAGTTAAGAAATGTTCGAATTTGGTACCAACTTTTTTTATTTGGCCCCAACTATTTTAATTTGGCAAAAGTGATGGCGACAACTTTTTTTTAGCCAGAGCTAACCCTGTTAAGTTACGTATTGTTTTATATTACATGGCGTATTTTTCAGTGAGAATTTTTTACTTTTTTTCCCAAGTCCAAAATAACCCCTCTATCTCAATAAAATGGAGATGATATAATCAATATTATTTGTCATGCAGAGTAATGGTGTCAAATAAATAGAATGTAGTCACAGTTACATGAACCTAATTGGAAATAATCTCTTTTAATCAATGTTGAAAAGTTGGTACTTCCTATATGGAGTATACAAGCTATAGCTTAATTTCATACTTACTGCATGCATTTCTAATGCGAAAATTATGTGTTAATCCATCACTGTGTTGTATAATACTTAACTCTAAATGCTAAACACATCTTTTGAAATCCTCACAAATAAAATTAGACTAATATAAAGGGATGGTTACTTGTTGAGCTAAGAGGTCAAACCAAAGTATTTTGAGTAAAAAGTTATTTGAATATACCCCTATCTTGGGAGAAAAGAAAAAATTATGAATATATTTATATTATTTCTTTTTTTGTAAATAAATATGCATGCCAATTTGAAAATAATAACAAACAATGGTTCCATCATGCCACTTCAACCACAGTAGGGGTTTTATAGAGCTGACTAATCAGATGTGGTAAAATAGATGGCCGTCAATTAAATGGAGGTGGCAAAGTACTGTCCCTTCTCTTTTGACTTATACCAGGGTGTCCGATCATGTAGAAATGTACGTGAATCACGTAGGATGAACAAAAATCATGTACTATTTTTTCTCCCAAAACGTCCAAGAATGTACCCCGTATCATGCCTGAAAATCTCGTGATGACATTCCTTGTCGTTTACGAAAGGGAAAACAAGTCTGGTAGCGGAGTAATAAAATCGAAACTGCCAAATTCGGTGATTCGGATCCCTTTATTTTTTCCGATAATATTGTAATTGACCAAAATGCTGTGTTTGTACAATTTATTCAACGAAAACGCTACGTCATCGCGATCGACTGCTTGTCATAATGGCATCCAAACAAAAAAACATTGGACTTCTTTTATTTCAAACGTAAGCAGTCGGAAAATCGTACATGTAGTCAATAAACTAGTCATATAATAATTATATTGAGCATCTCTCAAAATGATATACACGTTATGATGTAGTTATGATGTTTGAAACACAGTGGGCTAGCAGGACATAATATGACTATTTGTCACCTTAGATGGAGAAAATAACAAAAAGATCTAAGAAGAGAGTAAATATAAGTAAAGCCCTTTACTAATATTTACTACCTTCTTACATTTTTTTGTTATTTTCTCCATCTAAGGTCATAAATAGGCATATTATGTCCTGCAACCCCCTGTGGTCTGGAGTCAATAAATGGAAGAACTGTTTATATTTGGTGTTATTTTTTTTGTACCCCAATTTTTTTTTCTGTACCCCCAACTTTAACCACCAAGAGGTACAAAAAAACCCTGTCAAAATTTTCAGTGGACACACTGTTATACAGATTAATTAACAAATTTGTTATTTTTTCATCAATCAAAGTAAAATTAAACTGATGTAACTTTTCACAAGAGAACATTTATTTATTTTCATTATCTTATCTGAATTCTATAATCTTTGCTTATTGTCAAAACTCAATTGTTCTGCATACCTACATTATTGTGCATGGTGCCCTTAGGAGCCCATGTGACCTTTAATGACCTCATTCTTTTACAGGATGTTTAACTTCCAGCATCCCATCCAGTGCTGTGAGAATCTCTTATACCATATTGCACAATTAACTTTAACCCATCGAGATGCAAAATTAACCCAAAATAACCCATTTCTCAAAATTGGGAGCCATACAATAGATTAAGCTTAAGTTTGAATAAACTTAAATTTGTTTTTACATCAAATAAATCAACAAGGCTAATTGTTTTAACCCTTTCCCGTTTCAGGAAATTTAAGACTAGTCCAACTTGAAAGAGGTTGCAGATGACAATGACATCTAGATGCTATTTGAAATGAACCCATCCTATGTGGCAGAAAATAATGTGGAAAATGGGGAAATTGCTTGTTACAAGCAATTTCTTCTTTTTCCACAATGTTTTCTCAAGTATAAAATCCCAGGAACTTGTAAGCATGGCAAAAATTAAAGGGAAATTTTGCTTATTTTTTGATGTCATGGTCACTTTTTCGAAGATGCACAACAGCAGTAGCAATCAAAATTTTCTCAAGGGTCAACAATGCAACTTTTGGGACAATTTTTTTTGTAGAAAATCAGAATATAACTGAACAAGATGTTTTTGAAAGATTTTTTTTCTATCCATCTATACTGCCTAACTCCCCTTTTGGGTATTACTGGCAAGTGACACAATCCAGTTGTTTTTCACGTCCCTGAAAGAGAGGCAGTGGCTGAATCCCACTGCTACCCACTTTTACAGCTGGGTAGACTGCATGGGGCTGGCTATTAAGTGTCTTGTCCGTGAACCTTCAGATCACGAGTCCAGCACCTAAACCACTCAGCCATCTAGGCAGTCAAATGTCTTTAAGTTAAATGAAACCTATTAGACTAGATGGAAAACAGTTTTTGATTTGTACTGAAAATTAGTTTTCTAACATGCATGATAATTGAGGTGAAGAGGATATAGGCATCGAAACCCATGTCTCAAGGCTATATCTTTTACAATTTAGGCACCAGAGAAGGGATGACCAAACTCGCCGCTTATGAGATTGGTTGCCTAGTAATCATTTGCAAAAAAAAGTAAAAGACTAATTCAATTGCACACATGAATCATTACAGAATTCTTCTATCAAATTAAACAAAATTTTCCCACGAATATGAAATAATTAGTCTACAGAAGGGGTTCTATATCCGCCAGTTATCTGTTAGTTTGGCTGTACGTCATTACAATCGCGGGGAAATCTACGAAATTCGGATATAAAACTAACCGTTTGTATAACCGGAATCCTCTCTTAAAAGATATCTGTCGTGAAAATCGTGCAAATTATTACCGGAATTTGGGTTGTTTATGTAACTGAAAGTTAGCGGGAAAATGCTCTTCTTACTTGGAGGCGATTTTCGCTTTTATTCGTGCCACAATCTGTTCGTTCTCATATTGTGCAATCAAATCGATGATTTTTTGACTTGTGCTTTGACTTTGTCTCTATGGCATGGTGGCATAGAACTACCACCACTTACCAGATAAATTAATACGAAAGGAATGGCGAACATCAAATTTTTTATGAAAACTACAAATATCTCAAGATGTTCTGTTTATTAACATAAATTCTGATGCTGTTTCATTTTTCTCGACTCTCATTGACTCAAAGACTGTCTAGTAATATACGTCTAACACAAAATACTTGAAACCCGTGTTTGGGTCTAAACCGCAATCATGGTATCGCGATAATACCGGTCCCCTAGGCCCTATATGAGAACTGGGGATCTCCGAAATCAAATTATTGTGCCTGGTTCATTACCAGACGAAATATCAAAGACTGGTTAAAATCGAAAGATTTCGCAAATACATTTAACAAAAAATAACAACAACAACATCCCCTAGCAACCAAACAAACAATAAATAAAAACCGCGACAGAGAGACAAGACTTCGATTTAATTTGTCAACGCGGCTCTATTTTTTCTTTGCTTTTTAATCAATACTTTATGCACAGATTTTGTTGTTTATATACTTTGTAACGTTTTTGAGCTTATTTCAATAGAATGTAATCTTGAAAAGTAAGAGTGACTACAGAATTAATTAATTTATACGATAACGCTTTCCAACAGCTATAGCCACACGGAATAGCTGCACAATGGAGTCGAACAAGTACTGCAAATGAGGAGGCTTTAGTGGTAGGAAGTTGTGCCAGGAACTACACACGGCGGCAGAACTGATTATGAATTTTTTCATTTTACAAAAAAAAAAAAAGAAAAAAAAGAAAAGAAAAGTGAAAATTGAATAAATTTTCACAAGTAATTTCTCCATTTTCCACATCGTTTTCCTAAACTCTCCCCTTGAGGGTCTTAAAAAGCGTAATCGTACGGGAATGGATAAATTCCTTTGCAGCTGACTGGAGCGACTTTTATTAAAATAATGAAAAGCTTGAAATTATCAGCTAGAACTATTTCAAATATTTTAGCGACAAGATTTTTTTGTCGAATATGACAAAGACGATAAAGATCGTATAGAAACTGAAACATCATTCTTTAAATCAATACATTCTGGCCTGTGAAGCGTTATTGGCGCTCAAGCGCCTTCTTTCTTTCATCGCCGGTTACCCACGACACATTGTGTGTGTATCGTCGCTAACGTAGCACATACCCATATCAGCGACGCCCCTAGACTGGTACCACTGTCGACTTTAATAAAGCTTTGTAAAGTCGACGGCGGTACCGGTCTACGACGCCCCAGAAACGGTTAGCTGTTACCGGAGGATATTGCAAGGATACTTGACTGGGTTACTGTCCCTAGATCTATCTCACAGACAGCGAGCCACCAGTTTACAAGGATACAGGACGAAACTGCTTAGAACCGCCTGGTTCTTTAATGTGCTCGATGGTTAGTATCGTCGAACGGGGCCTCGGTTTAAGGTCTAGGTAAACATGGTTAACGGGAAGAAGGGGTGAATTTATTGCTCAATCGATTTACTAATTTATTTATTTTTATCGATGGATTTCTTGAAACTTCTCGCTGAAACGCAGTTGACCAATCGCAGCTGTCAATCAAAGAAAAACGTCCAATGAAATCATTCATTTTGACAGTGAGTGAAATTCGATCTCCAATATTGGCCGTCTTTTATTAGGAAGTTTTTTGTTGGTTTGGCGTCTTAGACGTCGTAAATATAGCTAATTGTTGAGTTCGCAAACGATTCTAGTTTTTACGTTGGAATGCGGAGCAATTCCAACTCGGATTTAACAAAACCGCAAAATGAACACAAGACAATTTCATTTCGTTTTTTTTTTTGATAACACATATTACGTGATCTCTTAGATATGAATACACCTCGGAATACCTCTCTTCTCAACTTGCCACGGACAATCAGTTAGTTGTAGCCGAAAGCATAAATATGGTACATGATATAAAAAATCGTTTAGGGACTTCTAATCATGCTTTAATTTCCTTTAGATTATTGAAAAATAAGGTGATAATAAGCCAGTAATTTTTTGGGTTTTTTTCTGATTCGCCGTCCCGAGTTTGGTAATCACGCGATCACAAGTGAGATGTGGTAGTCACGTGACCATAGATAGGCAATGTTTACAAACATGGCTCAGGTCGCAAATGTATTTTTACAATAATCACGCCGCCCAGTGCTTTAAATCATTCTAGAGCGATTAAGGGGATCGTAGGCATCAAGCAAACGCGATTATCGTGGGATTTTTAGCTTTTACTGAATAAAAATAAAAAAGATGCAAAACGAAAGAAGAAGATTTTGAAAATTAGAATGTAAACATATCAACTTCCATAATTACGTTCTATCAATATGTCGTTATTTACAAATTTAAATCAGTAATAACACATCAAACATTTAACAAGTGTCATCTAGCTTTCAGCTTGATCCTTTTTACTTAAGATTTTTTACGGTTCTAAAGCCGAATAACGGAATAAGGAAATCGCGCGACTACAGGGTGCCGAAGATAATTTGATACTATCTTCATTATACTGTAGGAACTTTTAGGAAAAGGGCAAAACTACCATGGGCAAACAATAACGTTATAATAACGTTAACGTCTTTTTTTCTTTTAAATTTTACTCACAACGCTTTAAATATTCTTTTTTCCTAAGTCTAAACCGGTATTTCAAATCGATCACCCTGAAACAAGTTTCCGCGCATTTCCGCAAATTTCCACGTGAATTTTAGTAAAACCGTTACAGAATTGGCCTAGTTGAGGGTCAAATAATCATCGAGATCATTGATTTTTTACTGTAGAAGCTGTTATTCTCTATTTTCAGAATCTAAAAGGAGTTCACATATTACAGTTGATCAAAAGGAGAATGTTATGCTTGAAAATTCTAAATTTGCTGTGCGTGACACGAGCTTATAACCCATTCCAACACGATAAAATTTTAGACCAGTCCAAATTCAAAGAAGTAGCAGACGACAATTGTAAGTTGATGAAATCTTTAAAATTCCTGTCATTTTGGACAGAAAAGATTGTGGATAATGAAGAAATTGCTTGTAACGAGCAATTTCTTCATTTTCCACAATGTTTTCCATAGCTTTCATAACGAGGGTCATTTAAAAGCGTCACTGTCTGGGAATGTGTTAACCCTTTCCTGTTTTTGGAAATTTTAGACTGGTCCAAAATCAAAGAAGTTGCAGACGACAAAGAAAACTGGCTGCTATTTGAAATGAAACCACCCTATGTGGTAGAAAAAATATTGTGGAAAAAGAAGAAATTGCTTGTTACAAGCAATTTCTTCTGTTTCCACAATGTTTTCTCGAGTATAAAATCACAGGAACGTAAAATCCCGTATTTGAACGGAAAAGGGTTAAGACATTGCTAGTTTTTGATTTCTGTATGCGGATTTATGTTTTTGTGCGTTATCCAAGCACATATGTACACGAATGGGAATGCTGGTTTAAGTTTAAAGGAGGGAGGCTTACTCGGAAAGTAATAAATTAATTTCAACCGAATTCCACAGTTATTTCCCTTTCAGCGCATTCCAACTTCTCAGTTCTTTCAGTCCTTTGATTTGTTAAATGCTACTGGCCATGAATATTGTAAAATAAGTCCGTTTAAAATTCCGGTTGAAGTTCCTGATAGGGTCAATGGGCGTGACCAACGGAGCGGTAGGACCTGCGACTGGTCACTTCTCTGTGGATGGTAACGTGAAATGATGATTAAAAATAATAATGAAAATATATGAGAAGATCGATAGGAAATTAATGTACAGGGAACTTGACAAATTAGAATTACTTCCTATTAGAATTTTCGTAAACAACCACTTTGATTTTGGACAAGTTTAAGATTTAACCCATGTTTCGCTTAATAAAATCTTTGTTCAAACCTTCTTAAGCCAAAGGGATAAAGGAAACGAAAGATCTGAGTTTTGGGCCAATCATTTGATAACTAATTCTATAAACAACTTTGGCTTAACTGACGAGCAGGTGGTGTAGACTAAGATCAGACTGATCTTAGTCTTTACCTCTTGACAAAGCAGATTATTTTGGAATCAGCGAGACAAGCGATCTTCTGGTAATGGGTTTGAATTGATCATGTGAACTTCCTAATATCAACATGCGCAAAAAACTACAAAGGGGAGGAAATTGGAAAGTGGGTACTTGACATTTTGACGCCGGTTTTCTTTAACGCTTTGCATGAACAAAAAATAGTAGAATAGTCGAAACTCAAAGAAGCTGCCAACGTCATTAAAATTATCTTGTGATTTAAAAAGAATCAAGCATATTTTATGATTAAAAACATTGTGAAAAAAGAAGAAATTGCTTGGAGCATGCACTTTCTTCCTTCCGCACAATGTTTTACTATAACTTAAATCCCTTAGGTTCGAAATCATTTGATTCAAAAGGGAGGAGGGCTAATTGGCAGACACGCAAAACGTTCTGAACGCCAAGGGGCTCGGAAAAAGTTGATGATTTTAAAATTGGGACAACCTATCGCGTTGAACATCTTAAGGTATTTATGTTTTATATGCTCTCCTATCTTGTTGGTTCCGATGTATTATTAGTTTGAAAGGTATTTTAAAAGGAGCTCAAACGGTATTTGATAGATTTTCTGAAAAGTTTATTGTTAACAAGAGTACAGCATATATTTCTTGCTAGACTAGCCACGTTTTAAGAGACCAGTTTCCTAGAGTCAAAAAGTAGAATAATCTTTTGACATATTTGCTCTTACACATTCACCAACACTACCCTGTGTTGTTCGTAATCAGTAACCCCTTTCCTGTTTTGCACAATTGTTGACCTGTCCAAATTCAAAAGTTTTGCAGTCGAAAATTTAAAGTGGATTTAATCTAAAATAATGAATCAGTAGGGTATAATCAGTAGTGGTAAAAGAAGAAATTGCTTGTTACAAGCGATTTCTTCTTTTTCTACAGTGTTTTGTCAAATATAAAATTACATGGACGTAAAAATCAGGGATTAAACAGGGAATGCTTATCAAATGTGCTCAAACAACACAGAATTCGGCGTTCTCTTGTTTGTTGGTTTGTCTGTTAGTCCATTAGTCAATACCACTTTCACCAATAAATGAGTAAGGCCATGGCGACTCATGCACCTAACCATGACCCCTTTTGCCTCGCAAACCGGTAAAACCGTAACAGTGAGTTCGAAACAACAGCTGATCGTCCTACATATGTGCGTGTTTTAACTCGTTACAAGACTGTCAGATTTTAGACAAGTCCAAATTGAAGTTGGTTGCAGACGACAATATAAAGATTATTAAATGTAAGTTTTCAACTTTCTTTGTAGAAAATACTGTGGTGAGTGAAGAAATTGCTTGTTTTCACAATCTTTTCCCAGTTGTTTTAAAGGGGCGTCCAAAAGCGTCATGCAAGTAGGGATGTGTTATATCTGTGAACTGTAGTTATGATTATTTTGTTTCCTGTACTGTTCTTACTAAGTCTAAGTTTCGGCGTGAAAAAGTAATTTGATAGGTAAAGCTTGTAACTGTAGTTATGATGTGTTAGGCGCTCTACGGCGTATATTTTTCTTAACTTAGTAAAGTTCCGGCGTGAATTAGTAATTTGATTGGTTAATCGATTACCAGAGACGAGACGAAATTAAAGCTGCAGACGACAATTCAAAGTTTACGAAATATTTTTTTTCCAACTTTCTGGGTAGAAAACATGTTGGGAAATGAAGAAATTGCTTGTTGCAAGCAATTTCTTCGATTTTTCACAATGTTTCCCAATTGTCTTTCGTGAGGGGCGCCAAAAAACGTCATTAAGGTGGAATAGGTTCATCCATTTTCTATTGGCAGCGTTGATTAGTCAATACAAAAGTATGTCAGTCATTGACCAATCGCGACTGTCAACCAAGGAAGCAACCGACCAATCAAATCATTTATTCGGCTCATACCCGAGCTTTCGACTCCAACACAGGCTGCCATTTTGGTTCACCTTTTTCAAGCTGTAGTAACGACGTTTAGGTCACCATTTCACTTTTTTGTTACATGCTACTGGTCATAGATTTTGCAAAAAACGGAGTTAAAAGTTGAAGGGGAACTTACTGTTGCAGTGTATAGGCGGGGCATAGGGAGTAAGTGGGCGGGGCCAGTGATTGGTCAATTCCTGATACTAACCTAGTTCCCGGGAACCGGCTTTATCTTACTATCACCAAATGTTTATTATATTTAAGATGGAGAGGAAAACTATATTGTTGATTGTGGTCTGTTTGGCTTTGGTCTCCCAGCATGTTCTGATGGCCCAACGTGGTACCAGAGGTCTTCAGTGTCAGACACGTAATCGCGATTGTTTAAACAAAAAAGTGTGTAATATCTACGGTCAGTCAATTGGACAATGCACGATATATAATGGAAGATGCAGGTACAAACACAACAAACTCACTCTCTTGTCTATATCATCAAGTCTCTGTCTCTGTCCGTCTGTCTGTCTCTCCCTCTCTTCACTCTCTATTTCGTCCATCTCTCTTTCTCTCTCTCTCTCTCTCCTCTCTCTTTCTCGCTCTCTCTCTCGCTCGCTCGCTCGCTCTCTCTCGCTCCCTTCTTCTATCGCCTAATTTCCGAGAAGAATGTTTTCGAAAATAAAAGCAATGTGGTCGCTTAAAACACACTTCTGTGAAATATATCAAGGATTGATTCGATTGCATGTATAAGTTATTACAAAAGTCTCGCTATATGCTTTATTGTTGGGATTCATTATAATCGTATCGTTGAGACGATTCTAATGAGTTCCGACAACAATGGATTTATTTATGATATGCTTTTAGCAAATGCGACCACTTCTTATGTGAGCTTTTGATTTCGAATTAGGAGATGAAGAGGAGATTTTTGTTTTCATGAAGGTATGAAAAGAAAAACATAATCACACTGTATGAATAAGCGAAATAATGTGGTAAAAGAAGGAATTGCTTGTAATAAGCACTTTCTTCTTTTAAACAATATTTCGCGGATACATACATTGTGTGATTAGGTTTTCCGGTTCATACCGACATGAAAACAAAAAATATTCTCTTCATTTCCTATAGTTTAATAGATTCGAGCGAAAAAAAAAAAAGATACCGTTTTGTAGTGGACTACAAAATCACTGCGTGCGAAATCGTACAAAATCACTGCGTGCTTAAAATTTTGTTCATGGAGTTATGAATATTTCTTTTTCGATCAATCAGAACGCCCGTTAAAGATAGACAAAACTAACAATTAAATTTTAAGGGATTATGAATGCGGATGTTTAATTCAAGTGGTTGCTTATCAGGGGTGGCCGTTCGAGCAAAAAGGACTGTATTTCGATTTCAATTACAAGAACTGGTAATTGACTGTATTTCGATTTCAATTACAAGAACTGGTAATTGACTGTATTTCGATTTCAATAACAAAACCTGGTAATTGACTGTAGTTCGATTTCAACTGCTATTTTCTAAAGTTGTCGAATTTGAATAGAGAGCATCGAAATATGTCGAAAGTTAATTCGTAGAATAGACCGATCGCGAATGTCAGTTAACAAACCAATCGACCAATCAAATACACGCAATTCAATCAGACCACATGTGAGCTTTAACCCTTTCCTGATCAATCCGTGTTTTTTACGTCCTTGTGTTTTTATACCAGAGAAATCATTGTGAAAAAAGGCATTTCTTGCAATAAGCAATTTCTTCTTTTTCCATAATAATGTATTTTCTATCATATAGGTTCGTTATTTTTTTAATTGTACTCTCTTTACAATGTCATCCCTTTTGAATTTGGACAAGTCAAAACTCTTTAAAAAAAAACAAACAAAAAAAAAAAAAAAAACAGTAAAGGGTTAAACTCTAACACTGGCCAACAATTACCCTTTGTTAGTATCACCACATAAATGTCGTAACCACAGATCATTCAAGCTGTAGTTACGACGTTTTGGTCGCTAGCCAACCATATTACGTTTTTTAAAAAATAAACCTTAAATCAAAATAACACCGACAGATATCTTAGTGGCATTTCATGCGGGGTGCAGTTGGCGTCGTCAGCGGGTCAGCGATCCATCTATTGGAGGTCGATAGATACGCCGCCGCTTGACCTCCAACTGATTAGTATGAATGAGATTTCAGTCGACATACATTTACAAATATACATGTATAGTGGACAACATAAAACAAAAAGAAAATCAATGGTGGTCGACCTAACGTCGTAGCTTCAGCTTGAATTAGCTGTAGTCACGACGTTTGAGTCGCTCATTTATGCATGTAAAGTGTATTTATTAACTGTCTTCGATCAACATCATTTTCGGTCCAAACTGAATATGTGGATTGATCTTTTCTTTTATATTTTTATGGGCAGCGGCGACCTGTTAATGGGTCGAAGGGGTTCCGACTAATTGACCAAATGCGGCTGTCACTCAAGGAATCAATCGACCAATGAAATCATTCATTCAGTCCGGAACTGAGCTTTGAAATCCAACATTTTCCGCCATTTGTGTGAAACATTTTTGATGTTTTGGCGACTTAAACGTCGTAACTATAGCCAATCAACAATTTTACTTTTTAATGAGATGGTACTGGCTATTTATTTTGCAAAATAAAGCGGTTTAGAGTCGAAGCGGAGCAACCTGTCGTAGTCAACAAGTGGGACCAAAACAGCAAGTGGGCGCGGCAAGCGATTGGTCAGTTGCTGTTTTGTTTATACCTGACTGATTCTTTATTCACAGATGCATGCCAAGAAGAATGGGTCACCGTGCACGAGTAAATCATTTTATGGAAAGAGAAACAGTACGGCCTTCTGTCCGGGTAACACGTCCTCGGGTCTTAGAGTAGACCCACATCGAAATAGAAAACATCACATCGAAATAGTAGACATGACATTGAAGTGTTAGACATCACATCGAAAGAGAAGACATCACATCGAAATAAAAGACATCACATTGAAATAGAAGATATCTCATCGAAAAAGTAGACGGAACATCAAAATCGTAGACAAATTAATTCACAATTCTTATATGCACGAAAGCGAAACCAAAATCACAAATATTAACCCATTACCAGACAAAATTCTAGACTGTTCCAAATTCAAATAGGCCGAGACCACACTGAATTCTTAATAGGTGAAATCTTATTTTTTTCTATCTTGGTAGAAAAAATTGTGGTTACTGGTTAAATTGCTTGTTACAAGCAATTCTTTCATCGTCCACAATTGTTTCAACAGCTTTTTTTTTAATTCTGGAACCTCCGACACAATGACGCTTTCTTGCATCCCCGAGAAAAAAAGGCTTCAAAAAACATTATGGAAAATGAAGAGAACGCTTGTTACATCTTAGAATTTGGACAAGTCTGACATGTTGTCGTCTAGTAATGGGTTTAAAAGGGTGATTTGTGTTGGAATGGAATAATACAGACTATGAAAAGCTGTTAAATGCCTATACGCAAATAATCCGATTCTGTGCTAGTTGTATCTGCACTACGGAATCCCTACAGTCATTTTTAGTATGCAAATTATAAATGTTATTTCGTAATTACAAAATAGTATCCGAAGTATTTCGACATTACGAAAAGTCTGGAATGACACTAAAGGGGTTCCATGCTGTATTTGGTTTAGGGTGTGTGTGTGTTTTTGTTAATGTTTTTGTTTTGTTTTGTTTTTCAACCACACTTCTCTTCTTCGCTTTTCACCTTACATAATTATTAGATCTTCCATTAGCCCGCAAAGATGAAAACGACGACAACAACAACAACAACAACAACAACAAAACTAAAACAAAACAAAACATTTACTAACTAAGAATCTGCAGGTGGTGTCTCTTTTTTTCGTGTAATATGTTTTCATGACAACTTTAACATCTTATTTTAAATATTTTGTCACTAATTACGCGATTTCAGTTGCTTATCATTATCGAATAAACTTGCTCCTAGTCTTACTGCTATTTCTTTAATGCTTTCAGGTGGATCATCGAGAAATAACGGTAGATTATCATTTGATAAACTCACCGCCTATCCAGTGAAATTATCAAAAACCTATGCCCCGCTTTCGATCATTTCACCCTATAAGCAGAGCCAAATAAGTGACGTCACCATAAGCGTTGCATACCAATCACGTGCAAAGTGACGCGCTTTAAGAAAATTTGTCATATAATTTTCGCATTTTGTCAAATTTTTGCATTAAAGAAATAGAACAATCGTTTGTTTTTCGAGTAAGATCGATTGATATTTCATTGAGTGAACAACAAAAGCTTTATTTTCACAAGTGGCGAAGCCACTCGTGATAATAAAGCTTTTGTTGTTCACTCATTGAAATAAAAATCGATCTTACACTGAAACAAACGATTATCCTCTATTTATTTGTCGGATACAGCCGATATTGCTCGAGGACCCACGTCTACCACTTCCATTCAGTGACGATATTCGAAATCCCCATTTAGAAAGCAAAATCTCTTAAGAAGTGAAGCATTTCTCTTGAAACAAACATACAAACAAACCAATAATCAAACAAACAAAATAAAACAAACAAAAAGATACGAAATCGTGTGTTGTTGGAACACTTTTGAATTGGTCGTTTAGTACAAGATTTACTGTACACCTTTTGTTGAAAAGTTTCTTTAATCTCAGGCTGAAATCTCTCTGATTTGCTGTCCAGAGACCGTATCGGTTTATGAGACGGAAGGGAGATAATTTCAAGGAACTAAATGTGTTGCAAGAGTGATGAAACTTTGTTACTGTCAACACCACAGCTACCGCGAGAGCCTGGGAGACAGGCTACATATCCCTGAGAACTACGTTACAACGGATGGTGTTCTTTCACTGCCCAAGCTATAGTCGAAAAGTCCTCTGATAGTTTATACTATTTTAGTTTGATTGCGACGAAAGCTTTAACCTTATAGAGTCGCTCTCGAACACTCACAATCTAGATATATTCATGCCCATGAAAGAGAGGCAGTAGCTAAATTCCACTGGTACCAACTGCAACAGCTGAGTATTAAGCGTCTTGCCAAAAACACACCCTGTTGATGGTGGGGACCGAGCCCGCAACCTTCAGGTCACGAGTCAGCCTCCTTTACCACTCGGCCATTGAGGCAATCCTCTGATAAATTCCCCAAGAAAAAAAGCTTAAAAAGACATTGTGGAAAACGAAGAAAATTCTTGTATCAAGCGATTTCTTCCTTATCCACACTGTTTTTCTACCAAAAAAAAAGGCGAACATTTAAAAATCTTATCAACTGCAGTTTCTCTCAATTTGGACCAGTCTAAAATCTTGTCGTGTTGGAATGAATTAAAATGCCCCTTCTGTTTCATGTTGTTCTTAATCATTGATAAGCCTCTGTCATGAAAAAGGGACAGTCCATGCAGTTATTCACAAAATACAAATATCTAATAATAGTATTAAACATCCAGCAGAGGTCAATAATGCTAAGTTCTTAAATATCAACTTTAAAGTAAATAGAATGACACTTTCACATTCAGAAAATCTACTAAGAACAAAAAGGTTCCGATCCTGACTAACCTGCATAGTCCTCGCAGGGCTAACGTGGTCTATATCTTACGCAGTTCCGAGATTTATCTCTTTTTTTTAAGGCGGTTTTTGAGTATTCAGTGCATTCGTGTTTTCTTGAGAGACGGGAAAATTTCCTGGAAGAATATGTGAAATTCGAAATATCCAATAGATTTACATAGGTGGAAGTCACGATGAAAGTAAATTTCTCTTACTAAACCGTCTATCACATTTCAAGAGCTACATTGTAGCTTTTGCTCTGTCACGGTAATAGTGGAAGTTGTGTCTGCGCTACAAAATTTTACAATGAGATGTATTTAGTCCTCAGCTTCTTTGTAAAAACTGTATAAAGGAAGAATAAGGGTATAGAGCAGAAACCTCTCTCACTGTTTTGTGGTCGTCGGGAAGAGATTATGTTATCTATAGTCTGTTTTCAAACCAAAGTTCGTTCAACGACTTAATAACTTAACCCACGATCATTTCTAACTCGACTGTTAACCAACGGCGCGAGGGCAGCCACCGCACATTGGCTTATAATCTTCATTTGTACCCATTTATATACCTTGGTGGAGAGGAGCGAAATGCATTTTTTTATCAGAAAAATTGTCAATACAAGGGTAGGATACGAATCCGAGACCCTCGGTCCTGAAACCTGCGTCTTACAACTAGACCACGGACTCTAAAATATGACAAATCCTAGAAATTTTCCTATTTCAAAGAATGGTTGCAGTGGTCCAATTGTGTAGGCTGAGAAACCGGTCCCTAAAGCAATCGAATAAATGAATAAATAAATAAATCTATAACTTGATAAAATGAAAAGGATAAAAGAAAAATGAAAACGATAATAATAATTATGATAATCATAATAACAGGGCTCGTCCTAGCGTTGAAATTGAGGAGTCATCGACCTTTTGACAATTTAAATTCTAGGGGTCTAAAGAGATTTTGAAAGGATCAAAACAACAAAAAGAGTGAAATTAAGATTTGAATTAAGTAATAAATGAATAATTCAATAATATATAATAATATACATTTTTGGAAAAACTAAGGGACAAATCCCTGTTTTGACCGTAAGAAATTGCTCCCAATGGGTAATTTTGACAGTGACAATTGAGTGCAGGGTCACAAAAGATTGGGGGAGTTCATATTACCATATTGGTCATGGCATCTCCATATTTGGACATTCTATTGACTTAAATGCCAACTAATCAAATCATATTGGCTGCTATAGTACGGTCAAATCGTCTAAGATAAAGCGATTTTCCAAGAAAATGGTCCTTTAGCGATGGGATAATTGCCTTAACAATATAATATCGACGCCCCGTATCTTCTTAATATGGTATCCCTTACTCCTTGAAGATCCTTTATCCTTAAAGCCTTTCTTGCTTTTCAAAATCATACACATGTCAAGTTTAAAAGAGGTTGCAGACGTCAATATAAAGTGAACTTTCGGGTAGGAAATATTGTGGGAAAAGAAAAAATTGCTTGTTACAAGCAATTTCTTCTTTTCCTACAATTTTTTCTCAAGTATAAGTTCAATAGGACATAAAAATCTGGGGCTGCACCGGAAAGGGCTAAAGTTTCAGTGACACTTCATCTCCGGCAGAATATTTCAAATGAGAGCAGGCATCTGAAACTTATATTTCTTATTAAATTCAGCCAAAAGCTTTGGCAAACATAATGTTTTCTACCAAAAGAGATCATTAAAAAAAAGATCTCATTAACTTAAAACTGTTGTCTGCAACATCTTTGAATTTCGACTAGTGAATTTGAATCTTAAACTGAAATAGACTTGCCAATTTGGTGGGCCCTGCACATTGAAATAATAACGCAAGGCATATATCACAGCGTCTATGGCCATGCAAAATGTCGTAACTACTGCTTTATTCAATATTAATTCACGATGTTGTTACAAGACACTTTTTCTTTTCCCAAGATGTTTTCTCAAGCATAAAACCACAGAGCGCAAAAAGAATAAATTAAACAGCAAAGGGTTTAGAACCAACAGAGTTGTAATCCGATTTAAAACCATCATATCAAATGACATGGATCGTCGATGTCGAGTATGGAATAACGAAGTATCAGTATCAAAACGCGAAACAAATATTGTGGTGCCGATCATCTCTCATCAATCAAAATGACAGATTTTACAAATGATTTTTTTTATAATAGAAAACCTAACTAATTTTTTAAAAAAAATAAATCATGCTTCCCCACTTTTTCCCAAATTTTAGAGAAAGATATATATATTTTTTTGATTCACAAAAATTTAAAAAGAAATGCCAAAATCTGAAAAACTTATAATTATTTTTGAACATCTACCCATTACCGGACGACGCATTTTAGACTGGCCTTAATAATGTCTAAAGAAGACAAGCTTATGTTAATGGAATTTTCAGAATATGTATTTTGATGAAGAAAAAAATGTGGATAATGAAGAAAATGATAATAACAAGCGATTTTTTTATTTTCCACAGTGTTTCCGAAGTTTCTTTCTTGAGGAGCGTAGCAATAATCAGACAATTGTGACGTCATCAAAAACATTGAAATTTTCCAACGTCATATAACTTAATTGTTAGTTTCGTCTATCAAAAACGAGCGATCTGATTGGTCGAAAAATCTAATTCATACCTCCATGAACAAAATTTTGAGTACGCAGCCATTTTGAATGCTTCCGCACAAAATAGTTCACTACAAAAAGGTATCAAAATTTGTTAAGTTGTTGCATTTTTCGCTCGATGCTATTAAATTATAAGAAATGAAGATAATATTTTTTGTTTTCATGGAGGTATGAACAAAAAATATTCTCTTCATCTCTTAAATTCACTCATAAAATTACGCCATTTAAACCACAGTCACACTTAACCAAGTTCCCACCACGTCAATTGAAAATCGGTCCGACGCAGTACGAACTTTTACGACGTAGAAAGAACGCAGTTGAAACCGACAAGAACGTGATGCGGACCTGATTGAATCAAGACTCAGTAAGTACTCTATAAGGACGTGGGAACAACGGTATTGCCGTAGTGCCAACGAGGAATGAACCTAATTTGGTCTTCATTGACGAAATACAAACCTGGTATAGACGGGAAAGATTGCATTGCGTTCTTACTGAACGAAATAGAACGGAGAGTGCATGGACTTGAATTTATGATAAGATCATAAAGGGCGTTGTGAACGTAGTAAACGCTCAGAAACGCGCGACAAAACTTAGCTTATGCGTGTTTAGCCTGTCTCCCAGGCTGTCAGTAAGTTAGGGTTTGAAAGTAAGAAAGATAGATCAATCCTGCAAGTACATTTCATTCCTTGAAATTACCTCCCTTACGTTTTACAGCCTGACACTGATCAGCAAAACAGCGAAAGATAACAGCTAGAGAAAAGAAACTTTTCAACTAAAATATAAGTATCAGTGAGACTGGGAGCGAGTCTAGGGCGTGTTGGACACAGTGACATCCTGGTAGGGGCGTAGTAAAGACGTAGAACCAACTGGAAAACTGTATTTTTTTCTGTGTTTCATCCCGTTCTCCCTGCGTTTGTCAAGTTTTAAGAACGCATTACGGTCTTCGTGGTCTTTGTACGAGTGTGACGGGGGCATTAGGCAGTCCAGTAGTACAGACCAGAGATGAGCTGATTTTAAGTTTGAGATAAGAGCTTCTTGTTGCAGATACTTTTACCGTAAACGAGGGTTCACACAACCCATCCTGCCAACTCTATCATCCCGAGTTATTTTTATAACCCGACTAGTTCGATCGATCTTCCACGTGACTAATGACAATTCATCCATATCACCTTTTCCAGGCGACTCTATATCATTTTTTCGTTCCGTCCAAAACGAGCGTTTTGATTGGCCGAAAAGTTATAAGTAAAAAAAATGTTTTTTGCTTACATGGAGTAATGAACTTAAAAACTTAATCGCACAAATTCATGTCCCCATTCCCACTTCGTTTTATGAAATTGATACTTGATTGTGCGTACAAAGTTTAAGTGGCTCAACCAAAAAAATACTTAACATAAATGTCGGCTTATCAGAGTTCAAAGTTCACTTCTTTTCTAAACAAATCCTTTGATTGGTTGATTGATTCTTTGACAGCCGCGATTTGTCAATTACCAGATTAAAAGACAGTTTTTATACAGTCAAGTATACATAACTGTACTATGGTTCACTTCTTTGCTGATATAAGTCCAACAAATACATACAAATATGTATTGTTCCGAGAGAACCGATTAGCACTTTCCCATACTATTATTCAAAAAATTATAATAAAATTTTCATTTTTTTCATCCATTTTCTTAAATGATGTAACATTTTGAAAAAAAAAGAAGAAGAAGAAGAAGAAGAAGAGAAAAAGAACTCGTTCTTGTAGGAAAGTAGAACGGACGAGTAACACATGAAGTAACTGCAACAATCCCCGCAGTCTGGCTTGGATCGAACATTTACCTATCTTTAGACATTAGGTTTATAAAATTTATCACAACCTTGCGCGTATTTCCGTTTATTTATCGTCGCTACCGTAGCACATGCCCACATGAGCGACGCCCAAGAAGACGGTTAGTTGTTACGGGGATAGTGCAGGGATACAGGACGAAACTGCTGAAAGCTCCGAAATTAGTTTGTTAGTAGGTATGGTCAGCCAAGGGCTCGAACCCGTGATCTTGAGGTTGGAAGTCAAGTGCTCTACCAACTCAGCTAATCGGGCCGCCACGACCTTACCGTACATTGATATTCGTAATATATCACCTGTCAGGTGTAAAATGGATCTTCGTGGGAAGTGTGAAACGAATCGGCCCTTATCAGGCTGCGCGAAATGCGCGGAATGAGCATGCCGACCGTAGAATGATCATCCTTTCCTACTATACATATGCGTAATTGAACAATCGCGGCTGTCAATCAAAGATTTAATTTACCATACATATCATTCATTTAGACCGGGAGTGAAGTTTTAACACCGACATTGGCCGCGTTAAGGTGAAGCAGTTGTGTTTGGTTTGTTTGTCCACTTAAACGTCGTAACTACAGCTTCTTCAAGGAAATGGAACTTCCTGTCAGGACCAACGGAGGAAATGGCCGGGGTCAGCAATTGGTCTTTTACTTTCAAAATTCGACATCTGCTTGATCTCAGCTTTATCCAATCATTTTTTCAACGGGACTTCTAGGATGTACTTTTTCGACTGCCGGTTCACAAATTAATATGATTATAATATTACCATTCTTCTTTAATTATTTGAACATAATAATAAATTTGATATTTTTTTTTATTATTGATTCAATATTATTATTATTGTGATAATATTACTACGACTTCTACTATCACTACTACTATTATTTGTACCAAAATTAGATAATGGAAATAATCATAACCATAATTGACAAATCGCTGTGCCCGCCCACATACAAATTCATACTGACCTTGGAAAAAAATTGATAATGATAATAATTGATGTTGTGATTGTTGTTGTTATCGCTTTGAATTTATTACTCATTCATAGTCATTTCATTATATTTGTCATAGTGCTTTTTCCTATACTAGACATGCCCTTAAATGTTTTTCATATTTCCCCCATATTCCAACCTTGTTTTTTCGTTTCGAACAAGGTCGGGAATGACGGGGATACAGCCATTATGGCACAACTTTGATGTGAATACATACTACTACCTAACAAAATTAAACATATAATATAGCTGTTCGTAAGTGGGCATCCAAATATCGCAATTACAGCTTATCTAAGTTGTAATTGTCGTATTTGTTCCACTTCGAAACATTACTTTTGATTATTCCGCCAAATGTGTTAATCCTACGGCAATTTGACCAAATTACCTCATCTGCCACCATATGTACTCTATAAAAAGGCTCAATCATTGACCGCATCTATCCCTCGGAAAATATATGTCATCTCAACTATTTCAATCTACTTGTTTTACCGGAAGTATTTATTTATTCTATTTTCATAAAAGTTTTTGTATATATGTCCTTATTGTACCTTGTTGTACCTGGACGAAATAAATGATATGTTCTGTTCTGTTCTGTTCCGTTACCTCCTAGCACTGACTCCAAAAGGAAGTTCAACTTCGGTTTTAAATGGTGTCATTTTGCAAAGTTTATGAACTGCAGCTTGTAACAAAAGAGTAGAATGGTTGGTGAGCGACTTTCACGTCGTAACTGCAGCTTGAATATTGATTGAGTGGATGTGATTTAACGCTACTTTCAATAGTATTTCAGTCATATCGCGGTGGCTGAAGCACCTAACAATGGATTCCTAACATTCCGTGATTGAAAATTGGAAGTCTGATGCGCTACCGACTGCGCTATGACGGTGGCCTGAAAATCTGTAGATACGACGCTTATTGCTTTTTGTTTGTTTGAATGTGGTTTTACGCCGCTTTCAACAATCTTTCAGTTATATTGCGGCGGCTGGAGCACCTAACAATGATATCTTGGTATTTCTTACACCAGTACTACAATTACATCCTTTCCTAGCCTCCAGCTGCTATCCCACATAGGTCTACGATTATCGACCCATTGGTGAGAGACAAATAGTCGGAAAGGATGAGTGCCGCCGTCGGGGATCGAACCCGGGACCTCTAGATTGACAGTCGGACGCGCTACCAACTGCGCTATGACGGCGGCCCGACGCTTATTGCGCCAAACCAACTAAAATGGTTCACATAAATGACGACCAATGTTGGAGTTCAAATTGCATTTTCGATCAAAATAGATGATTTGACTGGCCACTTTTTTAGCTAGCAAAGTTAACAGACAAAATTTTGAGGTCGTCTCAAAGTTCAACGAGTGCAAACTGCCACTGGAGGATTAACCACTAAAACAGTTAAATACCTACGCCATAAAAGGTAGTTCTTATTTAGTTAAGGAATATTGCAAACTCTGCCTGCAAGTTCATCTCCTAGATATTTTCGCTCACTTGAGCACATCGTGTTAAAATAACTCTGATCAGAGTCTTCAAAGAAGTCTCAAAATATTTATCTCTCTGGGTAGAAATAATGTGGAAAATGAAGAAATTGCTTGTAACAAGCAATTTCTTTATTTTCCACATTGTTTTCCACAACTTTTTTCTTAAAGGGCGTAAAAAGGAGGGATTGTGTGGGAATGGGTTAACTCCTTTGGTTATTTTAACCTCGTTTCTTTATCATGATGACGTTTGACAAAGAAAATTACTGAATAAAACAATGCTTTGCTAGCTTACAGGGCTTTCAGTACTTTGATTTTATTAGTCAATTGATCAGTGTGTTTTTACATCCCCTTTCCGTCTTTTTGCCTCTAGAAACCCTGGTCGTTCCTTTTTCGTTTTACTATTCACAAAAATTGGGTGAAAAAGTGTCACATTTTAGATTTCACATGGTTCTTAAAGTCGAAGACAGTACATAAAAAAGCCATTAAAAAGAGACTATTTCCATAGCAACCTTTTTATATTTCCTCTTGGGAGTAATTTCCGAAACTTTTCTACGTATAAAACGTTTCTTATTATGATTCACTGTTTCTTAGAGCAAAGTTTGTTTCTAATTCAGACTTTTTTTTCAAGCAAACCCTTTCAACAATCAATGGTTTTGAACAAATCTGATATGATTTATAGATTCCTTTCTATGCTAGGTCTGGTTGCATTCCGTGTCGTTTAACCCTTTCCTGTTCAAACACGGGATTTTGCGTTGCTGTAATTTTATACTGGAGAAAACATTGTGGAAAAAGAAGAAATTGCAAGCAATTTCTCTTTTTCCACAATATTTTCTACCACATACGATGGTTTCATTTCAAATTGTATCTAATATTCATTGTCTTCTGCAATCTCTTTCTATTTGGACCAGTCTAAAATCTAAAAAAAAAAAAAAAAAACAAGAAAGGGTTATCGTATTGTATCGAACCCCTAGAGTGACATCCCAGACTTTTTATCTAGTATGCAAAGTATTCAAATCATTTCGTATTTATGAATTATAATTATTTTGTAATGAAAACTACTGTTCATAAAAAAAATCTGCACGCCAATTAAATCAACTGTGTACAATTCGAATGAACCCGGAATTCATCGTTCTGTCACACCGAAAACTGCCTTACTTGTGGTTTTTATGACGTATTCCACTAGTTATTCAGTCGTTACCGACATTACATGAAGACTAACGACCTGATCCGATATATTCCGATGTTTTAAAGTAGAGCATATGGAATGTATTACACTAAATCAAATCCATTGTGAATTAAGTAAATTTTAGACTTAATATGAAAAAAGAAAAATTATTACACTTAATCAAATCCATGGTGTAATAACCCTTGACATGCTGATCCCTGAATATTCCTGTTTGGACAGGAGGTATAGACAAAGATCAGCCTGCACATATGTGCATTCTGATCTTGATCTACACCAACTGCTTGCCCCTTTCAAGCCAGAATTGTTTATAAAATCATTTTTTCAAAATAATATTGACCTGCAACTAGTTCCTCCGGAGATTCCGGTGCTTTGATTTAAGTGCAATTCTGAACAGGATTTTATTCAGCATGGCAAGGGTTTAGTAGATTTTATACTTCGCACGATGAAATAAAATTTATCATGAAAATGACATTACTAAGTATTGAAAAAGCAATACTCATATCGAATTTTCAGGATAATCTGTTTTAGTCCACCTAAAGACAAAAAATGAACGCAAATATGATTTCGCATGTTTTCTACAACATTCTAAACCTTTCCTGAACAATACATAATTTCATGTCCATATTATACTTGAGAAAACATTGTGGAAAAAGAGGAAATTGCTTGTAACAATCAATTTCTTCTTTTCCCACAACATTTTCTATCATATAGGATGACTACTTTTTGAATTTCGACTGCTTTACAATATCTTCTAGATCTAGATGGATAATTGGCTTATGTGGCTAATTGTAAAACATTGGCATTTTCACTTTTTTTTTAACAAAAGTCATATTTTATTGGTAAATGCGTCTCGTGAACATAAATAACCATCAAATAAAACATAGATGCAAAATTTCTGTTGTATTGTAGGTCGTCCACAGATTGTCAAAACGGTACATTGAATAGTAAACGGTTAAACAATTTTTTAAAACTATCTTTAACGCACAGAAACGAAATTTCCAATTTGTCTTAAAACCATTCATCTTTGATAGCAATTATCAGAAAATGGTTGAAATAAATGTATCCCTAAAACATATTCTTCACAATTTAAGACAATTTTCAGATCCCTGAAATTCCTTAATTGGTTTTGATTAGGTTTTACACCAATTGTGCTGTAGGGAAATTCTAGTGTTCTCATTTCTATTATTCCTTTCACGTTATAAATCTAATTGTTGTCTCGTTGAAGAGGAAAGCCTCACAATACCCCTTTGTAACACTGAAATGGACATCATGGTAAATGCGTCAAGTGTTTACCCTTATTAAATTGCATACATTGCGCAGACGAAAAGAATAAAAAAAATCATCTTTTCTAGTAGATTTTTCAAATGGAAAACAATCCATCTTAATGACCTTGTAGATATCTCTCAAAATTGTTTACCCCCATCCGTCTTTGGACATTTTTTTGCAGATTGGTTTATGACACTTGCAACGGTATTTTAGTTTAATCGTGGCGGCTGGTGCAGCTAGCAATGAATTAAAACCATTCCTCAGGCCAGTACATCTAAGATCAATCTTGATAAGAGATTAGTTTTGACCCGTTTAGTATACCGTATACAATCACCATCGTGTGTGTGTATTTCCGTTTATTTAGCTCGTGCCCATATGAGCGACGCCTCCAGGAGACAGTTAGTTGTTACGGGGGATAGTGCAAGGATACAGTACGAAACTGCTGAGAGCTACACCTGATTCTTTAACGTGATCGATGGATAGCACGGGGCATTGGTTTAACGTCCAATCGGAAAGACAATTAGTTTGTTAGTTGATATGGTCAGCCCAGGGCTCGAACCCGTGATCTTGAGGTTTGAAGTCAAGTGCTCTACCAACTGAGCTAATCGCACAGACAAAATTTATCGAAGGTATCGAAAATAATTTTGATCGATAATGTGAAACACAACAGACACCAGTCACTTATGAAATTGTCTGACACCAATCAGAATTAAAATGTAGGTTTTATCCCTTTGGAACACCATTTACTTGTCATGCCACTGAAGTAGTTAGTTGTATATATTACCAAACAGCTTTAACCCATTAACACACGACAACATTTTATACTGGTCCAGTTTGAGAGAAGTTACAGAATCCTAGATTGGTCCAAATTCAAAGATATTGCAGACGTCATTATATTGTTGGATGATTTTTCTATTTTGCTTTTGGGGTAGAAAATATCGTGGATAATGAAGAAATTGCTTCCAAAAAGCATTTTTCTCATTTTCTACAATGTTTACCAAAGCTTTGTTTTTATTTGGGGCGTTAAAAGGCGTCCTTGTGTAGGATGGGATAAAAGGATACCCCTGCCCTATTACCGTAGAAACTGCTGAGAAATAAAGTTTTATTACGATATAATATAATTAACCCTTGTGGAACATCATACACATAGTTGTTGGATCCCTAAACCTTTAAACTTTTGACCCATTTGGTCCTCCGTAGATTATTTTTAACACCGTTGAAGTATAAAGTTGTCTGACACCAATTACATTAAATGACAGGATGATACATGACAGAAACAACTAATTCAGAAATAATCGAATTGTATGAAGGATAGTTCAGCTTGTTTGCCATTTTCCTGCCATGAAAACTGGCAAAGGCCGACTAGGAAAAAAAATCGATTAACAATTTTTTTCAAACTTTAGACACTTTTCTTTTTTCTCTCGATATTTTATACTCTGTGTAACTCGTCAAAGGAAGAGGAGACCACCCGGGAATTACGCAAAACAAATAGCCTAAAATTCACAGGAAATTCATAGATGGCCAATCGTTGGCCCCAATTACTTCGTAAGTCTCGCCCACTGACTCCAATAGGATGTCCCGCTTTTGTTTTAAAAAACGTTGTTTTGCAAAATTTACGTCCAGTAGCATGTAACAAAAAGGTAGAATGGTCGGTTGGCGACCTTAACGTTGTAACTACAGCTAAAACATTAAGTTAATAAATCTTTCTTGAAAGACCGATTTCTTTTCCCCATCGACATTTTATACTCTGTCTATAACTCGTTACGGGAGGAGGGAAATTTCGTAAAACAATCAGTTTGATATTCACAGGGTTTGAAAAAAAGGTAAGGCGTGACACTCTCGGCGAAAAATGACTTTTTAAAGACACATTTTTACCCTCGACATTTCATACTCTGTGTAACTCGTCTCGAGAAGGGAAGACCACTGGGTACTTCGTTAATTTGTTTAAATGGGGTTTACCGCAAATTTTATCATTTTTCAGTCATATCGCGGCGGCTGGAGCATCTAACAATGGCTTCCTGGTATATCTCGCAACAGTACCACACATCCTCCAGCTGCTACACCACTAGGTTTACGATTTTCCACCCCTTGAACTTCGTTAAGCAATTAGTTTAACATTCACAGGCATTAGGAATTGGCTTTGAAAAATCAGACGTGACACTTTCGGCGAAAAATGACTTTCTTGAAGACACTTTTCTTTTTTTTCCCGGAGGGAGGACCACCGGGGATTTCGTTTAACAAATAGTCTAATATTCACAGACATTCAAATTTGAGCCTGTGCGTGACATTTCCAACAATATCGCAGGTGCGTGGCTCGCACACATTGAACACCTTGGACAGCCATTTCGGGGCAATTAGAATATTCGCTGATTGTCTAAAGAATCTTTGGGTCAGTATCTATCTACAGAGCGCAGAGTGAAGAATCTGATCAGACTGTGCGGATGCACAGGCTGATCTGAGTCTTTACTTGGCGCACATGAGTAATGGTTGGAAATGCCACGCACACGCTCATTTAGTTTTGAAAGGTCAGACCTGACACATTTGGCGGAAATGAATTTTCGAAAGTGCGAGAATATCAATCCTGGTCCGAGTGATCCAACTGTGCGGACTGATCAGGGCCGAATCTTGGCTATATTCTACCCTGGTTGACCTCTGCTTGATCCGATCTGTTTTCTTCTATTTCTTTTTACCCATTACCAGACAACGGAATTTGGACTCGTCCAAAAGGTTGCAGACGACAATACTTTGTTCTTGAAATTTCAAAAAAATCTTTGTCCCTTTTGGAATGGATTAAAGAATACCACCTTTGCTTGACAACTCAGATCTTCAGAAAACAAGATTGAAAGTCTACCGATGCAAACTGTGCAATACGAATAAGCCTGATACTTTCCATCTACCGCCAAATTACCCCCTTGCACTGCTCATTGACTCCAAAAGGAGGTTCCACTGAAATACTTACCCATTACTAGACGGTAACATTTTAGACCGATCCAAATTCAAATGAGTTGTAAACGACAATTTAGAATTTATGAAATTTTAGATTTTTCAACTTTCTGGTGGCAAATATTGTGGAAAATGAAGGAATTGCTTTGTTCAAGCAATTTCTTCATTTCTCACAATGTTTTCCCAATTGTTTTTTGCAAAATAGGGTCGTTTACAGTTGGGCGTAGCTAATGAAAATAACATTACATGTGATATATTTTATTTCGTCAACATATGTATAACATATAGTAAGGAACAGAAAAGAAAAGAACAGAATACCCAAGGACATAGTTCAATTCCCTAGATCATTCTGCTCATATGTTTGTAACATGTTTGTCAAACCAATCAGGCTTGTGACCGATTCTTCACGTTTCGTCAGTTATTAATTAACGAATCTTCAGCCTTGATCTAATGAGAATATCTCAATTTATGGCACGAGGTGTGAAACTCTTTCATTTTATGAAATAAATAACGTTCTCTCAATACTTAAAATGCAATTTGGGTCAGGTTCGACGGACGAAGAATGTGCACGAAATCCTATCTGTAAGTACACGCTTTTGATTTAATCAAGTATAAATCTTTTTTCTGAATTAACATGAACATGTGCGTGATGTTTTCAGTAATTTCGCGTTTGCGTGAAGCGCAGATATTGAGTGACTTGGACTTTGCGTGTAAAATATCTACTACATGTGTAATCAGTTGAAACCAATTAGTCCATATCTACACAGGGAACAGTAGAGATCTTGAATAGAATTTGCGGATGCAAAAGCAGGTCTGAAAGGTCTTAGTCCTAGATTGACATATACGCAAATGTTACACACTGACTCTTGGTTTTCTATGGCCGTTCCGGTATTTTATTTTTGCAGCCTCTTTTCTGAAAGCTAAATGCACAATGATTCTCCATACCTCAATAGTCACTGTTTTCCGAGTTTTTTTTTAATTTTACAATTTTAAATTTTCTCATACATATTTAATATATATATATATTCCCGATTTATTCTTACACTAGCGAACGGGAGCGCTGTCTAGCACCGTCACAAGGATCGCAGGTTTACCGTCTCTTATGATTCGGAGTGGAGTTCTCCATCACCATGAAAATTCTATTTGCACGGCATACTAAGTAAATGTGAACTGTCACCCGAAAAGAAACATCGACTCTGGTCATATCGCGTGGGTCTCCCGGGCTGATTTGGGTTAAGTCTTTGGATTTTCCTAATCCAGATATAAAATGAACATTCTAAATTAATTCTTTTCGACATGTATAACATCTTATGCTTTTCAAACCATTTGCTTTATCTATTTCCGGAATTGTCCCTTAAGGGCAGGGGGGGGGGGGTGTGTTCCATAAGTATTTTGTATTGTTTAAACCATGTCTCCACATCAAATCAGAAACGCGGGATTTGATCTCTCATCTCTACTGCAATATTCAAGCAATTATATGTCCGCCGTCGCTACAGAATAATGAGGCAACGGAAATAAATATTAATTCGCGATACGGCGACGGCAATACAACCGAACGTATAATTCAGCACATTAAATAACCGCGTATCGAGTCGTATGCTGTGAATTTAGAAACACGTAAACCGTATTGACAATACGTACATGTACATGTATATTGTTGAACTAGTCTGCTATCGACACATTCTTTTTTACTCGGCTAGCGCATATGAAAAGTTTGTTATTTTCTGCTATTGTACCATGTCCAACATGGTGTACAAAAACGGGACCAGGACAACCCGAAGTGGATATAAAGGCTTTGAAAGACATGTATTTTTAGATTTTTTTACATGGGACATGTGACCCAGGGTACTGCGCGGCTCAATGGTTGAGACGCTTGACTCGTGATTTGAGAGAATTCGACGGTTACTGGTTCGATTCCCGGTCGAGTCGATGATCACGTGGGTACGTCCTTTGCCAAGATTTCATAGTCGCAGCCCAGTACGGTTGATAACCAGGAAACTCAAGAATAATTGAATTAACTGAAAGATTGTTGAAACAGCGTTGAGCCCAAACAAACAATAATATGCAAAATATAAAATGTAGACCCAAAGATATCAAATCGAACAGAGTTCAATTATATATATAATATTTTAGAACAATTTAATTGTTAGTTTCGTCTATCAAAAACGGGCGTTCTGGTCGAAGAATTTAATTCATACCTCCATGAACAAAATTTTGAGTACGCAGCCATTTTGAATGCATCCGCACAAAATAGTTCACTACAAAAAGGTATCAAAATTTGTTAAGTTGTTGCATTTTCCGCTCGATGCTATTAAATTATAAGAAATGAAGATAATTTTTTTTTTCAATGAGGTATGAACCGAAAAACCTAATCACACTGTATTCATACCTCCACGAAAACAAAAAATATTCTCTTCATATATTAAATAAAAATTTAGTACTGTAAGGTAAAATGTATCTTTCTAGATTCAGAAAATCAAAATGCGACAAGTTTCAACCTTGACCAGCAGGCACAGTTCCTTCAATTTGACCAGGGTCAATTCTTCTGGCACTTTCTAGAGGGTCCTATATGGAGGCCTCTTTTTCTGCTTGCAGATAGGGGGGTCTAAAATATTGTAAGCCTAACTCATGAATCGCGGCGCGTGCCTAAGGCAGCGTACCAAATCTCAAATCGAGATAGTTCACGTATATATCGACGATTCTAGAAATTTTCCAAACAAGGAAATATCGGGAAAATAAGTGTTTACTATTGCCGTGTGACGTCGAGTCTATGATTGGAAGTATGACTCATTCTCAATACTAAAACCCTCTACTCTGTTACGGGACGCGTGTAGTAAATGAGAGCATATTTGCCCATTAACAGACGAGAAAAGATATTCCGAAGTACGTTTAAATTGGAATTAGATTATCAAATTAAGGGTAACAAATAGACTGGAAACGAGAAACTGTTAAGTTCAATTAACCCTCTTTTTCACAATGTTTATCGTAAAGAATTAAGTCCGAGGATAAAATTAGATAAGTTAACACAATATTATCCTTAGTGCCAAAATTATGATATATTTTGGTGGAATGTCTCCAAAAATTGACATATTTGGGTGGAATGTCTCTCACGGAGACATTCCACCCAAATATAAAATGATTTTGGTACAAACTTCAATATTAAGTTCAAATTTATCAATCTTTTTGATTAAGTGTTTGGTCCGAACGCACAATGTCTGCTTGACAGAATATATACAGGAAAAAGAAAAATTGTTTGTTACAAGCAATTCCTTGTTTCTTAAGTTTGATATCACAGGGACGTAAAGAAATCAGGGATGCCACTGAAAGGGTTAAACAGATGTAACAGTAATTTGACGCCCCTCGAAAAAAGGAAATCAGGGTGCCGTAACTTAGGAAATCGATTGACAACCATTCGTTGGTTTGACGACTTAAACATCATAACTACAGTTTGTGTACGACGATTAGGTCACCAACTATATTTGTACACGTTATAGTGAGTGATCAAAGGTCAATTTTGTCTACACAGGTGTAGACAAAATTGACCTTTGATCACTCACTATAACTGGCGCATCTACAACGAATTTATCCTTATTATGCCCCTGACAATATGTTTTGGAAGCTTATCTCGTTTGAAATTCCAGTCGGAGGTCGGGGTGCGTAGCCAGTAATCCATCAACAAGAGTATTCGCTCGAACAATGTTGCTACATATCACCGATATATATAGCTGTATATCGATATTTGGACTTCGATCCCCGGCTGCGGCAAATATCCTTTCCGACATTAGTTCTACAAATGAGAGAAATACTAGGAATCCATGGTTAGGTGCTTGAGCCGCCACGATATGGCTGAAATTCTGTTAAAAGTGGTGCCCAACCCCATGCAATAAACAAATTAATCTTACACTAATTATGACATTCTCATCTAGTTTGCAATATGGCTTAATGTAAGACCCTAAGTAACATTTGTGCTGTAACCAAAATGAGTCACTATGGAAATTGAATTCAGAGTAAAAAAAAAAAAAAAAAAAAAATACACACACACACACACAAAAAAAACCCAACCAAAACCGATTGAACCGTTCATTGCTAATTAAACGTATTGGAAACGTTTCCTTCTCTTAAAAAGTTGAGTTTGTACAAAACGTTTTGGTACCAGTATCAACGTCTGCTTTTCGCCTTTATTCCTAATTCTTGCATTACATCATTCCAAGTGACATGGAGTCCCCGAGAATATTTTTGTTTATTTATACAAAACAAATGACGAATCGGCGTTGTCTAACAAAAAACGCTCTACAAATCAGAGGATCAGAATTACTTTTGATATAATGAGATAATCAAATAAGATGTCCCACAATATAATGTACCAAGTACAACTTTATAGGCCATGTAAAGGGTTTTTGCACGAACTTAAAGTTTCCCGAATAACCAAATATCGGAGAAAATATTGGTATTTTCTCGGTATTCTACTGGGGAAAATATTTAATAAGGCAGCATTCATACAGACTCCGCGTGGCGGTATTGCCCTTAAAGGGGCCAAACAGGGCGTGAACATTCCTACACACTGCTTTTATTGATAAATTGGACACTTGTTGCAGAGTCGATTTGAGACTATTTGTGCCCAATTTAGAGGAAGGTTTTGCTAGGAGAGAGCGGGAAAATGGAAATAGGAATAAATGCGGGATGGATATTTCGGAGGAAAATATAGAAGGTGATTTTCTAAATATAAATATCATACGTTGTATATATGTTATAAAAGAAGACGTTTCTTTTTCCGTCTATGAAAATATATTTTACAACTTTCTCTTACCCATGCAAAACAGTCCGACTTTTTAACGCTCCCCAAGAAAACAAAATATAGAAAACATTGGGGACAATGAAGGAACTGCTTATAACAAGCAATTTCGTATATTTAGTAGACAAGGAATTGTACAGTTAAACCAATTTAAAATTATTCCCTGCAACCTTTTTTTTCGATTTAAACCAGTCTGAATTTTGGTCAGCTGAATTGGGTTAACCCATTCCCACTCAGTAACACCTTTAGACGCCATCAAGGAAAAAAAACCTTGGAAAACATTGTGGAAAATGAAGAAATTGCTTGTCACAAGCAATTTCTCCATCTTCAACGATGTTTTCCTCCCAAAAAGTTGAAAAGATAAAAAATGTCGTTAACTTAAAATTGTTGTCTGCAATTTCTTTCTATTTGGGCCAGTCTAAAATTTTACCACCTGGTAATGGGTTAATCAGCATCAATTCACAAAAAAGACGTGGACGTCTATCAATAATGAAAGTATTTGACGGGAAGAATTACTAAGTTTCAAAACAGGGAAGAATCACTAAGTTTCGAAACAGTTTGTAAATTTACTAATGGACAGAAATTACTTTATAATTGCTTTCCCATACGATTTTCTTTTAAATTGAGAACTGTAAAAATTAAATATCAAATTGGATAATGCAGATTTTTTGCACCTCAGCAACATAAATAAACCATTCCCGAACAATGGCGCTTTTGGACGCTCCTGGAGGAAAAAAACCAAACCCAAAAACCAACAAATAATAGGAAAAAAATGTGTAAAATGAAGAAACTGCTTGTGACAAGCAATTTCTTCATTTTACACAATGTTTTCAACCAAGAAAGTTGAAAGAAAATGAAAATTCATAAAGCTAGAACCGAGCAACTTCTTTCAATTTAGACCAGTTTTAAATGTTGCCATCTGGTAATGGGTTAGACTGATAGCACGCTGTTTGAGAATCAGAAGTATAGACAGTGCGCAAGTCTATTTCAAGGTAATATTCCTAACCCATTACCATACGGAAAAATCAGATTGTCCGAAATTCAAAGAATTTGCAGATAACAGTATTAGAAAATGTCCTGGGTAATAACTGTTCAATAAGTTAGAAGTGTTTTTTCAGCATGGAAAAGAAGATTGTGTAGAAATGGGTAAACACAACAGTGAATTATCTATAAATATCATAGGTCAAACGAAAATGGACAACTACGCTTAATCTGTAAAACGATAAGATAGAGCGAATGTCGTATTTCGTAAAGAAAGTAGTATAGTAGTTTTGTACCCACAAAATTGAAATAAATCTAAGAGTTCGTGAAATTTGAATTGTCGTCCATAACTCATTTCAATTTGGACCAGTCGAAAAACGTGTCGTCTGGTAATGTGGTAATAGATTATTCAAGCTGTAGTTTCGAAGTTTAGGTCGCCAGCCAACCATTTATAGTTTATGTTACATGTGATACTGACCTTAACTTTCATTTAACACCCAAGTCGAACTTCCTGTTGTCTTTCAAGCGGCATGACCGGCGTTCAGTCAATTTATATAATACTATTTTGCCGGTGTTATTCTAAAACCTCGTAACTACAGCTTGATTCAAGCTGTAGTTGCGAGGTTTTAGAATATAACCGACAACGGTTGATGGTGTTTGGGGAACAGTGCAAGAAGACAGGACGAATGCCCGATTCACCCGAAAGAACTGCAGTATTGTAAGCTAGCAAAGTATGATTTTGTTAAGTAATCTATCAAAAGTTATCATGTTGAAAAATTTCAAGTTGAGAGAATAGTGTAGAAAACACGGTATACATAGAGGAAATTGCTTGTTACAATCAATTTCTTCATTGTCCACAATGTTTTTCAAAGCTTTTTTCTGATCAGTTTCATTTTGAACACAATACGCTCAAATGAACGGAAACACCTGGGAGATGAAATTATTCTTAAACACAAGAACTACTATTTATGGCGTAGGCATTCCTTTGATCCAGTGGCAGTGGCTTGTAACAAGCAATTTCTCGTTTTCTCATCATGTTTTCTGGTGCCAACGCCTTCCACTGAACAGTTGCATGACTAGGTCCTGGAGAGAGAATGAAGAGTTCTCCGACGTTCTTACTATGTGTAAAACTCCATTACCTTCCCGATACTATTTTTGTTCAGACAATACAATCTCCAGTCTATGTCATAAAGAATTAACGTATTCTTGGCGCCAATCAGTGTCGTTATTTGACTAAATAAAGTGTTAGAAAAAACAAGGTGTCGACACGCTATCTTTTCTTCAAAGGAAGATTTCCCCTTTTCACTTGAGAAAAAGAAAGTACATCAATACAATATCAGTGTATCTTTTTATCGCCATTTCCTTTAATCTCGAAACGGGAGAAAAGAAAAGGGTTTCCAAGCACAGTGCTTCTATTTGTAACTTAGCTCATTTTGACTGTCAAGTTCACAGTACATGTGCGTCGCAAGAAATGAGATTAATGATATCAATGAAAACTCGACCGATCATCCAAATCAAGCATTCTGTCGGAGTTGTAATCTTTATCTCAGACATATCTTCGATGTCCACAATGTTTTCTACCCAGAAAGGGAAAGATTCTTTAAATTCAAACATGCTTTGCTAGCTTACAGTACTTTCAGTACTTTGATAATTATACTGTTATCGATTTGTACAGGTGGGCTATCTAGGGAACACCGTAATGAATAACGGCGTATACAGAAACTAAACTCCACTGAAATATTAATTAGAAAGTATTTCGTGTCCTAATCTGATAAATAGATCTCATCAATAGAACATATACCTGTATAGACATAATTATGAATCCTGCCGGTTGAATGGATTCGATGTGACCCGTCAGCCAAAAAGGGATATTCCGGAGATTATGGAAAGTTGAACGTCTGAAAAATAAATTGGCCATAGGGCAAATGAATAAGCCATTTTATTATAATGTACATATATTGCTACTATAGCAGCGATCGTTTAACAGATTTGATACTAATATTAGAAAAATCTTTTGCTCGTGCTGCCTCGCTTTCCAAAAGGTAGCACAAACAAAGAATGTCCTGTCATATAGTTATCATTTTAAATATGGAAACTCAAGTAAAAAATCTATATAAATCGAATTAAAAAGGGAATATCGCTTATTTTGATTTTGTGTAAGCTAAAGTTATTTCCAAGACAAGATATGCTGAATTGTTTGTCCTAGTTTTTGAGATTTGTGTACTACGTTCTACGCAAAACATATATTACCTACGTCATACACGATCGCTGCTGTACAAAGAATGTCCTACCATTTGATTATAATAAAAGATATGGAAACTCAAGTCAAAAATCTATTTAAATCGAATTGAAAAGGGAATCATTTCATCTTTTTTGATTTTGTTCAAGCTAAAGTTATTTCCACGACGAATTAATTTAATTGTTAGTTTCGTCTATCAAAAACGAGCGATCTGATTGGTCGAAAAATTTAATTCATACCTCCATGAACAAAATTTTGAGCATGCAGCCATTTTATATGCTTCCGCACAAAAAAGTTCCATACAAAAAGGTATCAAAATTTGTAAAGTTGTTGCATTTTTCGCTCTATGCAATTAAATTATAAGAAATGAAGAGAATAATTTTTGTTTTCATGGAGGTATGATCCGAAAAACCTAATCACACAATATATGAACCCGCTTCGCGTATTCATACAGTGTGATTAGGTTTTTCGGTTCATACCTCCATGAAAACAAAAAATATTCTCTTCATCTCTTAAATATGCTGAATTGTTGGTCCCACCTTTTTGAGATTTGTGTACTACGTTTTACACAAAGCATGTATTGCCTACCTCATCATCGATCGCTATGGTCAGCTAAATTCAAAACCTTGCGTTAATTCATCACAAGACATGATTTATCAGGTGAAACGAGACCGCGGCCATCGTGCAATTGGTAGCGTGTCGGACCCTCAATCATGAGGTCCTAGAGTTGATCTCCGGTCGCTGCAAATATCTTCTCCGGCATTTGTCTCCCACCAAATGGGTAGATAATCGTAAACCTAATTGGGATGAGAAGCTCGGAAAGGATGTAGTGGCAGTATGGTGTGAGAAATACCAGGAATCTATTGTTACGTGTTCCTGCCGATTCGATATGATTGAAATACTGTTAAAAGTGGCGTAAAACCGAATTTAATTATTCAATCAATCGGATGCATAGATGACCAACACTCCTACATGAGGTAATTAGAAAAATCTCTCAAATCAATATACATTGTCCAATAGATCAAAGCGGTATATAATTCATCGTAAAATGTACATCCGTGAAATATCGTAGTGCTCTTAGCCACCTACCCCATTTGGCAAACAGTTTTTCCAATTTTAGCACAATGTGAAAGTCGTCTGCAACCTCTTCTTAGTTTGGACCAGTGTACAAGTTTGTCGCAATAGGTTGAAATTGGCTTGACCCATTAAATCATTCTTTGACACCGGAAGTGATGTTTTTGTTCTAAGCCCTCGATATAGGATGAGCTGTCTTTGAGATCTTTTCCGTACCATTCTAAGATTTGGCCAGGCAATAATGTGTCCTCGGACAAGTGGACAAGAAAAGATTTACCTAAAAGCCCATATAGGACAAGTTTGGCACGGGAATTCCATACCCCTATTAAATGTTATGACGTAAATGGACCCAAAAAGATTTATGGACACTAAAGCAGCATTTTTGTACGGGGAATTAGTATTTCGCATGATTTATTGCGTTGCAATGGAGATATATAGAAGGCCTGGCATTTATAGTAAATGTTGGCAAGTCCCGAGAGAGATTTAGCTGAAATGTTTCCCCAAAACTTCAATTATAGCAATGATATATGGGCTAATAACACTCACTATTTCTGAGTGGTTTTACTTAATATGGTAGGATTTTTTGAGCTTTCGTTTATAATAATTTTTATTGTCATTTTGTCTGCCTATGTGGCCCGAGAAATACGGAAATAAGTGGAATATGCGGTATTTTTTTTTAAAGCTTCAAGTTATATCCAAGACAAGATATGCTTTTGAGATTTGCGTACTACGTTTTACAATCAAAGCGATCATTGTCTACGTCACAGAAGAGAGCTGCTATACCTGTTAAGAGGGAAGAAAATGCGCCTTTTTGTTAGGACAGCTGAGTACAAAACCTTGCTTTAATGACATTTTTAATAATTCAACATTTTCTCCAATGACAAAAATTTGCTAACTGGTAGGCCACAAAGTACATTAATATTCAATGATATTATATACTGAGTCAGAATCTATGTATACAGCGCTTGATAAAGACTGTGAAGATGCACAGGCTTATCTGAGTCTTTAATTAGGGCATGCACATGTTGCAAATGTCACGCACAAACTAGAGTGATACTGTATTCAGGGTTTTCCATCGACTTTCAAAAACTGGGGGTCATTTTGCCATACTATGACCCCTTTCAAAGGAGATAAAGAAGGCTGCTAAGAATTTTTGGGGGTCATTCCTAAAAACTGAGGGTCCAAATTTAAAGAAACAGGGGGTCATGGAAAACTCTGGTGTATATGTTAAGCTGAGGATGTTTAAGAAACTCACAAACAAACAAGAAAACAATCAATGAAGAAACAAACAAAAACCACACAAAATAATAAAAACAAACAAACAAAGAAAAAAAGAGAAGAAAACAAAACAAAACAACAACGACAAAAAAAAAAAAAAAAAACAATCTTGTGAATGATGGAGGGTCTTATCCCCAATGGCTGACTTCAAATGTTGACAAGGTGGCTTCTAATTTGACATGTTTTGCCACATAATGATATTTTAGGTTCTGCGTGGCCCTATGGGAGAAACTGTTTATTGGTGTAAAATAGATTATAGCTTATTTGGAATGTGAGCATGGCCGCCGGGCAAATGACGCTCTAGAAGGAGTTTTTCCCACGAATATATTTAGGAATAGAGTCAGGCCGTTTATCGACGGTCCGCGAGACTCAATAAAATATCGACAAACCATTCAAATCAAACCGGAAGTGAACTTTGGATTCCGACAAAGGCCGACATTTATGTAGTGTTATTCCTTAATAATTTAATTTTTATGTTTGTCTATCAATACGAGTGTTCTGATTGGCAGAAAAATATTTTGAACACGCAGCTATTTTCTATGCACAAATTAGTTCCATAAAAATTTATCAAAATTTGTAACATATTTTAACATTCGCTTGACGTCATCAAATTATAAGAAAATAATAGAATATTTCCAGCCATCAAAGTTTTATACTGGTCCAAATTGAAAGAAGCTACAGTAGACAATTTCAAGCAATTGGAATTTCAATTTTTCGTCTTTTTTGATAGAAGTTTGCAATTTCTTCATATTCCACAATGTTTTCCAAAGATTTTTATCTTTAAACGCGAAAAATTGAGGGGTTGTGTGGAGATGGGTTAAGAAGAGTATGCATAATGAGTTGCACAGCTTCATGCCATTGTGTTCGTTATAATACCAAATCAGCGCCAAACTCACCAGTGGAATACCGTTGAAGATAATTTCCAGCAATGCAATTCGGTCAGACACAGAGAGTCCCATTGGCAAGAGGAAAAGTTCAGTTCACTGAACTTCAGTCACATTTCCTCGAGAGTTTTACCTTATTTAGGTAAAACGTTTCCGGGAAATATAACATGAAATAGATTAGCACTCGGTCAAGTATTTAGAAAACTCGTTTTCTGTTACAAACATAGTTAGTAAAAGTTCAAATGAATGGTAGATGCAACTTGTCACGAAAAAAGAGAATAATCACACATGCGTACATGAATATAGAGGATTATTTAAGAAACGAAGAGAATTTATTTTTTGTTTTCATTGAGGCATGAACCTAAAAACTTAATTACACTTATGTATAAATCCGCGAAGCGGATTCTTTTTTACATTTTAATGGCCACAAATTGCAGATTTATAGTAAAGGTTAGTAATATTTTAAAGGCGATATGGTGTCATTTCGGGTTCAACCAATATTGACCAGGGATTCTAATCTATAATGGTAAACATATTGACCGCTTAACTTTAACAATAGTCCAAAGCTGTTTCCTTTTCTTTTTCTTTCTTTCATTCATTAGTTTTGTCATTCTTACTCTCGATAGCTAAAAATTGGAGCCAATTTTCTATGGCGGGTTAACGTTTTACGTCATTAGATGTGTTGATAATTGGATAAAGGCACCGCACAAAAAATGCACACAATTGCGGATTATTTTGAATTTTTGCCGTAATCTTGATTATGTCATTTTCTCATTTCTCCATTTTGCCGATTATTATGGTTAATTTAGATTTGCACAGTGTTGCGTGCAGGCTAATTTCTGAAGTTAGAGATAATTACTTTCAGCAAAACGTTCTATTTTAGATGAACGAAAACGAGGAACTTTATCGAGCATAAGGTTTTGTTTGCGTGTAAGATTGTTAGAAAGAAACTTTTTAACTTAAAAAAGAAGAAAACTAAATTCAGTTTCGTCAATCAAATTCCATGCATTTTCACTGGCTGAGAATTGTTTCATTCCTCCGATGGGGTGGGGTGGGAGAACGATAACAAAACAATTTTGTATTATTGCACACTAAGTAGGTTTATAAAATTTGTCCTATACGTGTATTTCTTTCGCCAGTTTTGTGCGTTTGAATACCAGATTATAGTTAATAAAGAGAATATGTTTTTGTTTCATAGAGGATATGAGACGAAAATCATAACGTGACTGCGCGAGGAAAATATCGTAAATACAGGTTTATTCAAGCGTCATTTTACGACACTTTACTTGCCCAACGATGATAATCACGATGTATGAATCAGCGAATCGTTGCTAGATTTATCTTTTCATGGAAACAAATTTCTTTTCATCTCTTAGATTTCAAAATTTTAGACTGGCCCTATTTCGAAGAAGTTGCAGCCGACAATAAAAAGTAGGTGCAATTTGAAAAGTAAGCAGTTTCTTCTTTTTCCACAAAATATTTTCTCAAGCACAAAATCAAAGGGACGTAAAAAGAATGGATTGTACGGAAAAACGTTAAATACCAATACAGTCGAGCTTGCGTGGAAGACGTGATCCATCAAATACCAATTATATTAACCCTTTCCCGTACAATCCCTTGTTTTTAAGGGAAAGCTATGATTTTGAAATCCATTTCTAAAAACAAAACCAGCTCCAAATCATGCTTCAAATATGTAAAAATCGCAGCTTTCCCCTTTCTTATTATAATTTATTAGGAGTGTCTAAGCAATTTCTTCATATTTCAATCTGTTTTCTATCCAACAAGACAGGGAAACAAAGGTAATACAATTCCATCAACTTAAGATTGCCGTCTGCAACTTCTTTGATTTTAATTCAGACCAGTCTAAAATTTTGTTGTGTGGAATTGGGTTAATTGCCTCAGCAACGTAAATAAAACTTGAATAAAAATAGTATCGTGGTTTTTTTTAAAGTAAACCGAAGTTTCATGCTATAATAATTTAACTGTTAGTTTCGTCTATCAAGAACGAGCGATCTGATTGGTCGAAAAATTTCATTCATACCTCCACGAACAAAATTTTGAGCACGCAGCCATTTTATATGCTTCCGCACAAAATAGTTCCATACAAAAATGTATCAAAATTTGTAAAGTTGCTGCATTTTTCGCTCGATGCTATTAAATTATAAGAAATGAAGGGAATAATTTTTGTTTTCATGGAGGTATGAACCGAAAAACCGAATCACACAATGTATGAATCCGCTTCGCGTATTCATACAGTGTGATTAGATTTTCGGTTCATACCTCCATGAAAACAAAAAATATTCTGTTCATCTCTTAAATAGAACTCGTTCATTTAGAATATGGTTAAGGTTTCTCATCTCCTAAAATTTAAAGAAGCCATTTATTATCACAGTACTAAGGTTTTTTCTCTTGAAGATTGTGAATTATGAAGCCTGTTTAATTGTAATGAAAAGGTTCTGGTGTCATTAATATCCATTAGCGGTGTATTTGTGTGTCGCATTAAAACTATTAACCGTCATTTTAACAAGACAAACTACTTTTACTGTATATAAAAACCTGAAATTTATCGACTCGTTAAATATAATGAGACTGGATATAACTGCGCGAGATTTCATGTGGTTTGAAGAAGAAACCACCACCACCACCAACAAAAAAAAAAATTCAAATCAAAACAACAAGAAAGAATAATAACAACAACAACAACAAACAAACAAACAAACACCACCACCATCAACAACAAAAATATATCAGCAACAACTAAAACAAATAAACATATACAACAACAATGAAATATAAAACAAAAACAAAACAATACAGGAACAACAAAAAAGAACAGCACAGCAGTACATATATTTGCGGTTTCTGTCATTGACGATGTGACAATGTAACAGATCCATAATGTTTACTAAAGCATTTTTAGCTAGAAAAGCGTCAGATGAAATTTTGATGTCTTCTCAGAGTACGATGAGTGCAAACTGCCACTAGAGGCTTTACTACTCAATCCTTTGAATGCATACGCCATAAAAACGTAGTTCTTATGTATTTCGGAAATATTGCAAACTCTGCCTGCAATTTCATCGTCTGGGTATTTTAGCTCACTTTAGCATACCGTATTCGAAATGAGTCTACTCTGATTCTTCACTATGCGCATTGCTTTGTATGTCCACATGAATTAACTTTATTTAAATTGTAGAGAACTCCTTCAAAAGCATGCTATTAAGCTATCCCCACTCAATCCCGCTTTTTTTGTGCATCTAAAGAAAGACCTTTGGAAAACATTGTGGGCATTGCAGAAATTGCTGGTGACAAGCAATTTCTTCAATGCCCACAATGTTTTTACCCATACAAGGCAAATGTTTTCCCACTTCCACCAACTTGATATCATATTTTACAGCTTCTTTCAATTTGAACTAGTCTAATATTTTGTCATGTTGTAATGGGTTATCTCCTTGGTTAACTTTAACCTCGTTTATTTATCATGATAATCTTAGAAAAAGATTATTTGATAAAACCATGCTTTGCTAGCTCACAGTATTTTCAGTACTTTGATAAGTGAGAGCCGTCAAAAAGCGGGTCTTTTTGTTGGAATAAAGAAACAAGGCGAGTCCGTTATATCATCGTCGTTTTCCCAATCTAGATATAACGTTGTTTAGAAAACGAAATCTCATAACTACAGCTTCAATAAGATAAGTGAAAGGGCGAATTAACCTTTTCCTGTTTTTTTTTTAAGTTTAGACTGGTCCAAATTGAAAGAGGTTGCAGATGACAATTAAAATTGGATTCAATTTGAAATAAAACCATCCTTTGTGATAAAAACGTTGTGGGAAAGAAGAAATTGCTTGTTGCAAGCAATTTCTTCTTTTTCCACAATGATTTCTCTAGTTTAAAACAACAGGGACTTAAAATCCCTGGTACAGGAAATGGGTTAACAAAATCTTTGTTTCTGAATATTCATTTTTCATCCCGGTACAATTATATCTGTAAATAAAATGTTATTCCTCAATGTTCTGAGATTATCAAAGAAATTATGACACTTTAAACAAGAACATGACGTGTAATTATAAAGTGACATTTCTATTTGAAAACTTTCAATTCAGCAATTAAACCTTATGATGTAGGAAAATTACATGCCAAGAACACATTATTTTATGGCAGTGCATGGTTCAAATAGTTGACAACCCATCCCACCAAAGTTACAATATCTCAGTATCACTCAATTCTGCCCTATTACGCATCACAGAAATTAAGATTTGGAAAACTTGAGATACATTTTCTACCCATATTGATACTGCCTTTCTTCATTTTAATTGCATCCTTAATTGTTATTTGTAACTTCATACAGTTTTATTAATCCAAGATTTCTGTTGTCTGGCAATGGGATAAATTGACTAATCACGGTTGTCAGTCAAGGAATATATCGACCAATCAAATTATTCATTCAGCCCTGAATTGAGATTTAAACTCATACATTGGCCGCCATTTGTGGGAGACATTTCGTTGTATTGCGACTCAAACATCGTAACTACAGCTTATTCAAGCTGTAGTTACGACATTAAGGTCGCCAACCAACGGTCCTCTTTTTTTACATGCCGATGACAATAATTTTTGCAAAATAACGCCGTTGAAAATCGAAGCATGAAACGGTGTCTATGGACCTGGCAAAAGGGGTGAGATGGTGGAGCCAGCGATTGGTCAATAGTCTAGGTTAAGAATGCGACTAGGAGATATTCAAGCCATGTCAGCCCGATTAGCTCAGTTGGTAGAGCACTTGACTTCAAACCTCAAGATCACGGGTTCGAGCCCTGGGCTGACCGTATCAACTAACTAACTAATTGTCTTTCGGATGAGACGTTAAACCGAGGCCCCGTGTGACGATGCTATCCATCGAGCACGTTAAAGAACCAGGCGGGGCTCTCAGTAGTTTCGTCCTGTATCCTTGCACTATCCCCCGTAACAACTAACCGTCTTCTGGGGGCGTCGCTCATATGGGCATGTGCTACGGTAGCGACGATAAATAAACGGAAATACAAACAAACATTCAAGCCACACAGGTGAAGTGGTCGAAGTGCAAATACTGCAATTCTGCAACTATTGTAAAAAAATGAAAATACGAAAAAAGCTGCCATTTTTGCAAATAATACTGCACTTTCAATGATATTGCTAGAGCCATTATAGAAAGTTCGTGGGCAATATTAAATATTGACCAATACATTGAATCAATAGAATTGTCAATGATATTAATTGCCACTGCACTGTCAATAATGTTGCCAATAAACTGCAAATAATGCAAATATGCACATATGTAAATACTGCAATTCTGCAAAAATCTGAAAAGACTGCCAATATTGCCAATAACTCTGCACTGTCAATAATATTACCAATGTCATAATGAAAGTTCATGGCAATAATGACGACCGAGCAATACATTGAATCAATAAAACTGTAAATGATATTGGTAGGGAATGGGCTTTTAGGAAATAACACATTACTTTCTCTTTCGTTCTTGATGAATTTCTAATCAAAACTAAATTGCATCCAATTCTCAGGGTATCATTTTAAATTTGAAACAAGTATAGATGTTTTTAGTTCAACTCTCTAGACAATGGTTCATTGCTTTGGCATTTTTTTATTGGAATACTTTACCCTTTTCGACTTCGTTGTTATAAGACGTCGTCGTTCGGCGTGCAAAATGTCGTAACAACAGCTTGAATAAAGCTGTAATTACGACATTTTGCACATCCACCGACGTATTTTACCTCTATTATACACTGTACCTACATTGTATTTCATTCTCTTTAGACAATAAGATTCCTAACTCTAGCATCTTTTTTAATATTGACATTGAATGCACCGTGAACAGACGAAGGAGTTGTTTCCCCTGAGCCCTTGTCAAAATTTACATAAATGATGGGTTACTGGCCTCCCCCACTGACCTCAGTACATTAAGCCATTTCGACTACGATTTAAAACGACGTTGGTTTGCAGACAGGAAAATTGAACAAGGTCGCAGTTTGGAGACCCAAACGTCGTAACTACATCTTTAAGCTGCCCACTTACGAAAATCCATTTACTTACTTAATGTCGCCATTCAATATTTCACTACCGGTCTGGTCAAGCGTCTTTCTGGCAACTGTGACGCGTCAAGCAAACAGTCGTAGGGGCATTTTCTAAAGAGTATCTAATTCATCATTGGTCAATCAGATGTTGTATGTCAAAACTAAATTGAGAGTTAGGTAGAATGACAAATTTTAACCCGAGGATGACTGTGCAAAGCGGTTATTTCGACCCCCGTCCAGATTCATTGTACAACTCGTAGTCTCTCCATATTTGGCAGATTGCGTTTGTCAATCAAAGAGTCATTCCACCAATCAATTCATTCAGTTAAACCGGAAGTGAGGCTTGAACTCCGACGTTGGTCGACATTTATGTGAATCTTAAACGATGTTTAAGTCGTCAACAAATCACTCTACTTTTTACATGTTACTGACCATAAATTTCGGGTCAAAACGCTATTTGCTAATCTTAGCGGAACTTCCTGTTGGAGCTCTGTGGGCGTTACCAATGATCCACTAATTGATACCTTATTCCTAGATGTTCGGTGAAGCGTTAGATCTAAACTTGTATTATATATTTTAGTTTTTTTCCGTGTCCAGGTTTTGTTTTGTTAAGAGTTCAGAGATGACTCACCGAGAGGAGTTGAGGGGGATATTACGTAACCGATAATGACATCTTACTGCACCGGTTATCGATATTTAACTGGTCTTGCCCACAAAGATATTGACAATATTTCCACATGGTTCTCCACAGAATGTATCATCCCTTTTTTGGTGGCCAACTGAAAATGAACAGCTGATCGCAGCTGTTAATAATAATAATAATAATAATGAAATATAAAAGAAAAAAAAAATGAAATAAAAAAATCGTGACTATCAATAAAATCGCAGCTGTCAATCAAAAATAGACTAATCAAAAATCAAACCATTTGTCTAAGCTGAAAGTAAAACTTCGGTCACCACTTACTTGAAGCATTTTTTGAGTGACCCTAAACATAATTAAAGCCTTTTCTAGCTGTATTTACGATGTTAAGATCGCCAACCAACCACTTAACTATCTTTGTTACATGGTTCTGTCTATGATTTCTAAAAAAAAAAACAAAAAAAAAAAACAACAAAACAACAACAACAACAAAAAAAAAAAAACAAAAAAAAAAACGCTGCTTAACATAGAAGCGGGTTTATCTGTGAGTCAGTTGGTTGGATTTTTAGCTAGCAAAGCGTCAGCTTTGATAACTTAAGTTAACAGACAAATTTTGAGGTCTTCTCTGAGTTCAACGAGTGCAAACCGCCACTGGGGGCTTAACGACCAAATCGTTGGAATGCCTACGCCGTAAAAATAGTTCTTTTATATTTCAGGGATATTGCAAACTCTAATCATATTGTAGAGAACTCTGTCAACAGCATGCTATTTAACCCATTCCCACCCGATTCCGCCTTTAAAGATCTAAAGAAAAAAGCTTTGGAAAACATTGTGGACAATGAAGAAATTGCTTGTAACAAGCAATTTCTTCAATGTCCACAATGTTTTCTACCCAACAAGGGAAAGGTTTTCTAAATTCAACCATGCTTTGCTAGCTTACAATACTTTCAGTACTTTGATTTATTCATGTAAACATTATCAAATCGAGAAAGAGACTATAGGAAGTGATATGATGATTCAACGTTGGTTTCCATAAAGAACTTTAACCAATAACATGACCACAAAAATTGGACTTGTCCAAATGGGGAAGATGTTGCAGACGACAATTTAAAGTTTATGAAATTTTATATTTTTTTTTAACTTTCTGGATGGAAAATTCTTCATTGTCCACAAAGTTTTCCTATTCGTTTCATTTTGAGAGGCGTCAAAGAGCGTTATTATGGGGGGATTGGTTGAAATTTTGAAAAAAAAATCTTTGTTTTCTTTGGGTAGAAAACATTGCGGTAAATGAAGAAATAGCTTATCAAAAGCAATTTCTTCATTTACCACAATCTTTTCCCTCGGTAGGTCTATTTTTTCATGGGCGCCAAAGTGTGGGATTTTGTGTGATGGGTTGAAGAAACCAATCTATTTTTCTATAGAATCCAAGAATTCTATGATTGCCATATTGATAAAAAATTTTGGAAATGGATGATTTCTTCTCATCAGATATCATAATCTAGTTACTCATTCGGTATCATTCAACATTGTGTATGACTCAGTTTTGTGGTGAAACCAGATTTCAATGGTAACATTTAGCCTCAAGATATTCAAGCGAGAAATTATTTCTAGGATATTTTATCAATGCGAATCCAGTGCTTGTGAAGAAAAGCCATGTTTGATGTTCGTTTGATCTCCTCTTAACCCATGATCACACAATCCAACTTTTTACGTTCCATAAAAAATGGCTTTGGAAAAAATTAAACCACTCTAAAATCATATTGTCTTCTAATGGATTCTCTACCCGTAATGCGCTATTTCGAAATCGGCACGACGTCGGGTTATTTCGTAATATTTCGGCTTCACTAAAATTTCTATAATGACGTACTACGTCATTTTATATTTTTCGTTTGCAATCAAAAGGTACGAATTACCCGAAGATTCCAGATGTTCCAAGATGGCGCATTATGGATATATTACTTGAAATCTTTCAACCCATTACCAGACGACAAAATACACTGGTCCAAATTGAAAGGAGTTTCAGACGACAGCTTAAAAGCTATGAAGTTTTTGATTTGTTCAACTCTTAGGGTAAAAAATATTGAGGAAAATGAAGAAATAGCTTGTATCAAACAATTTCTCCTTTTTCACAATGTTTTCCAAATGGGTTAATTAATGAATATACTTGTATTTTTCATTTCTCAGTACAAGCAAATAGTGTGACTAATGCAGCAGAATAAAACTCGGTTTAATGTAATATTTCACTTTTAAATCTTTGCTGTTGTTGATTTTGATGAATTAGATGAATTAAATCAATAACAGCTTGAGCTTATTAGCTAGCAAAGCGTCAGCTTGATAGTTTAAGTTAACAGACACAATTTTGAGGTCGTCTCAAACTTCAACGGGTGCAAACCGCCACTTGACGCTTAACCACTAAATGCCTATGCCACAAAAAGTAGTTCTTATGTATTGCACGAAGATTGCAAAATCTGCATGGAAATTCATCTCCTAGGTGTTTTGGCTCACTTGAGCACATCGTGTTCGAAATGACTCTGACCAGATCCTCAAAGAAGTTGCAGACGACAATTTCAATTGTTGAAAATTCTTAGATATTTATCTCTTTAGGTAGAAAACAATGTGGAAAATGAAGAAATTGCTTGTAACAAGCAATTTCTTCATTTTCCACATTGTTTTCCACAACTGGGCGTAAAGGGGAGGGATTGTGTGGGAATCGGCTAACTCATTGGTAACTTTAACCTCATTTCTTTATCATGATAAGTTTGACAAAAAACAAATACTGAACAAAACAATGCTTTGCTAGCTTACTGTAGTTTTCAGTACTTTGATAATGTCAAGCAGGTATAATAAAATAAGATTAGTCTGGAAATGTGTGCAGGCTGATCTTTATAGTTACCTGCTTGCCAAAGCAGAAATATATCGGGTTAACTATGAAAAATTGACTCATTTCTACTCTAGCGCCACGCATGCCATATCGAGGGGTTAGAGCAAAAACATAGTATGGGTCTATACATTGTATAGACCCATACTATGTTTTTGCTTTAACCCATCGATATATTGATATGACACAATGATGAATGGGGCCTATTTGATTCCGTATTCTTCGATTACCCCCTGTTTGATTCTTAATGAATTTCCAACAATATAACCGAGTGTCATTACTCCATAAATGCCTACAATATTACCGTTGGGAACGAATCATACCTTTTATTAGCGTCAAAGCTTACGTTAACAAACAATTCTTGAGGTCTTCTCAGAGCTCAACGGGTGCAAACTGCCTCTGGAGGCTTAACCGCTGAAACCCTTGAACGCCTCCGCCTTAAAAAGTAGTTCTTATGTATTTCAGGATTAATTACAAACTCTACCTGAAAGTTCATCTCGAAGGTGTTTTAGCTCACCTGGGCACATCGTGTTCGAATGACTGATCAGAGTTTTGAAAGAAATTGCAGACTACAATTTCAAATTGTTGCAAATTCTGAATAATTATCTCTCTGGGTAGAAAACAAAATTACAAACAATTTCTTCATTTTCCACATTGTTTTCAGGACTGTTTCTTAAGAGGTGTAAAAAGGAGAGGTCGGGTTGGAATGGGTTTACTCCTTGGTTACTTTAACACGATAATCTTTCACAAACAGAACCATGCTTTCCTAGCTTAAAGTACATTCAGTAGTTAGGAGGGGCAGTACAGAACTATCAAACCTTCTTAACAAATAAATACGTCACTCTCTTGCACTTCGGCTCATTCCCTTCGGTACAATCCAAGATTGAGGCTAGGAAGAGGAGCTAACTTGGAAAAAAGCTTCTAGATAAAGGAGGGTTTGGGTAACTTTGGAACGGAGAAATTTCGCAGAGAAAATTTGCAACTACACACGCTTAAAAATGGGTGCGAAGGCTAAGCGCTTGTCCCGGTTTTCTAGATTTTCGTATCACCAAAAATATCTAAATATATATAAATATTTTCCATGAATATCAATTGCTCAAATGCCATCTTTATACCAATCTACTTCAACATCATTAAAGTAAACCATTGTATCTTTTCAGGTAAAAAAGGACCAAATTCTTGCTGTCTTAAACCATGAAGTTCCGCCATTTTGAATTCAAACTTTTCCCGAAACTGAAGCACAAGAAGAAAAAGAAATCCAAATTATGTAATCCCGACTTCCCCCGGGATATAGGTCTAGACAAGAACTTTAATTACTCCAAGACGGGTTACCAGGGTTACTACGACAATTTTGGTGCAGACCACAATAATTTGTCGCAGCAAATTATATCTTCCCAAAATGGGATAGTTGGACATTCTCGATACAGAACCTATCCACTTCCGGAGCTAAAAATAGAAATCGACAATGTCTGCCAGTGCATTAAATGTACTGGGTGTTCGTCTACGGAACAACCTGGTACTTGGATATGCGTTCGCGGGCCAGAGGAGGAAATTTCAGGAAGTGAGATGTCGGTTGGAACACCGAACACCATACCACGAGTCCGGACAAGAATAAAAACAAACCCATGGCTTCCATCCCCCAAAACAACCCCTAGTCCTTCACCAACTGGTAGGTATTCGAATCGAATATAAGAGAGAGAGAGAGAGAGAGAGAGAGAGAGAGAGAGAGAGAGAGAGAGAGAGAGAGAGAGAGAGAGAGAGAGAGAGAGAGAGAGAGAGAGAGAGAGAGAGAGAGAGAGAGAAATTGGTGGAAAATGTGAAGAAGTTAAAATACGATATCTGCAGTATTTAGCACCACATTAATTTACCCGCAGTGTTGCTAGAGAACGCATTACAAAAAACGCTACAAATGACATGAACTGTCCATCAAGACATATCAGAGTCCTTATATATATATCGGAAAAATAATGGCACTGACACAACGTAATTAAATATTGACGCAGAATAATTGAACTATCATATTTTGTCCCGGTTCGATAAAAAGCGATTTGACACGCAGGTTACTTTTGTAGAACCAGATTTATTCTTTCTTGTTCATTAACTTGCTTTCATGGTTACAGATATGCCTTAATCATATCTACTAAAACAGAGTGAAAAGAATATGAAACTGCTTGTAATTAGTAATGTAATTCCTTTCAACGTTTTAATAAAACTATTCTCCATTGCTTTGCCAGCACAAACCATTTGCATACTCGTAGGTATTGTATGAGCTAGTCTGGCAACTGGTAAATAGTTAGTGTTTGCCCTGAGTTCAGCCTTTATTCGTCTTCCGCAATGTTAGGCAATACTCATTTGGTTTGTCCACATTGCAAATGCTACGTTTGCTACAAGCCCTGAAATAAGAAATGCAAAAACAAAGAATAAGTTAAAAAAATCACACGCGAGTACGGTAATTGAGAAAGCCATTGACTTGATTTTGGCGCTTCGAAATTTGAAAACTGGATAACAACTTTAAAGCTATGCGATGACGTCATGTATTCTCATGGGACCATATTCTGCTGGCATATGTAAATCGGCAAGAATTGAAAATATCCCCTGTTGACGGAGAAATACAGAGAAATAAACTAAATCTCATTTTATGTATTTTTGTATTAAAAAATCCCATTTCGTTGCAATGATGATTTAACGCGAAAAGGGATACTTCGAGTGGCAAACAATGCGCACATTCATTGAAAAATACATTTTTTTGCCATGGAATGTGTTAATTATATACGTTAACCAAATTACAAATACACCAAAATGTCAACGGTCTAAATTATGCAAAATTGCTCTGGTGAAGAACGTATTTCTCTACTAAAGCTGTGTCACGGTAGCTTTGTTCTGTATGTGTTGATTTTTATACTCATTGTACGTGGAAGTGTAAAGTTTGCTTTTCACACCAAGTATTTGTACATATAGATTACATTATATTGGATGCCATGGTGTTTCTACATGTAAGGTTTCCAGAATATATATTAAACCTTGTCATGCTGAATTAAAATCCTATACTAAATTGATTTAATATCAAAGGGCTGACATCACTAGAAGGTCTAAATGAGGTTCAATATTTCTCTTGAAAATTGGTTATTTAAACAACTCTGGCTTAAAGGGAACAAACAGGAGGTGTAGACCAAGATCAGACTGCATCTACGTGCAGGCTTATCTTTGTTTATACCTCCTGCCAAAACAGGATTATTTCGGGTTTAGCATGCCAAGGGTTAACGTTAGATTTAGTTTTTTTGTACAATACACGATTGATTGAATGAATAGGGTTTAACGCCGCTTTAAATAGTATTTCAGTGATATCGCGGCGGCTGGAGCACCTAACAATGGATTCCTGGTATTTCTCACATCAGTACTACCACTACATCCTTTCCTAGCCTCCAGCTGCTACCCCACTTAGGTTTACGATTATCCACCCATTGGTGAGAGACAAGTGTCGGAAAGAATTTTTGCCGCCGCCGGGGATTGAACCCATGACACACAATACACAATATTCAACGTGATGTGTTGAGGTATTAGTTTCTCAATAAATGTCATTTGATTCATAGTCTCAACATTTTACGATTTCACAAAATGTTATTGATTTAATTTGATCTACTTTGGTTTTGTCTAACAAAAATGAATCGACATATAATTTTCCAGCTTTGTTTAATTTCAGATCCAGTAGAATCTATTCTGTATTCTTCCTCCGAGTTCTTTGGATCTACCAGGTCCTGCCCATTAAACTTCCCTCGTGACGAAACGAGCGGATTTCATTGGACGTATAACCCGTCTGAGGGTTACGGTCCAGTGCGTTCGAAATGTTCAAGCTTCCACGGTCTAGTAAAAATTGCTGAACTCGAAAACGATACTCAAGACGAGGACGAAAACAGTAAAATTGCCAGTGCACCAACTAGTATTACTGCAGAGGTTATTCAGATAACAGGACCCAATAAACATACTGCCGAACAAATGACAATCAACATTATCAAAGACTCGGAAAATATATCTAAAAAACGTTTCTCATTTACTGAGTTTCTGAAATACGACACAGACGGTTCAACCTGCACTTCGCCTGTTGTTGAAACTATTGAATTTTTGAGCACCGTGAACTGTAACATTGACTTTGAATACGAAGAGCGAGTGGACGAATTACTCGAAACATCAGACTTCCCACGTGATGCTACGTTCATGTCGATTAAGGAACTCTTAGATGAAGTTAATCTTGGGGACCTTTCGCAGGAAAGTGTAGGAGAGAGTGTTGGTTTGAAGAAATCATACGCAGACTCAATAGCAGATTCGTGTGAGGCTAGTGAATTGTTCGGCGACAATAAAAATGATAGTATAGAAAACGGTTATGTAACAGACACTGAAGATATCATGGACGATAATCTAGATAATTCTAATTCCCTTAGCAACACCGACTTGACTGGTTACGAGGAGAGGAACATGCAGGAATCCATTGACACCGGATATGCTAGTGTGACACGTGACTCTGACAGTATGTCGTCACGTGACGACATCTGCGTATCTAGCGAGCTTGACCTTGAATGGGATAACGACCCGGCTACTCGGCATTTAACGCTTGATTACAGATTCTTGGAGGAAAACCGTAATCGAGTTCATAGACCTAGATCAAGGTCATTTGACCAAGGATGTGTGTGCAATAAGAAAAGAAGGTCAAGGTCACTTGCAGACATTGAAATAAGTTTAGACGAGAAAGTGACGCGACTGAGGGAAGAAAAGTTTTACGTACAGCGGAAGATTCGGGAGGCAATCGAAGAAGAACAGATTCGTCGTCAACAGTTGTCATTTTTCCGTTCGCTTTCGCCGACTAACAGGAAGGAGATGCTTGTTCAAACTCTCAATGATCTCAAAACGAGACTAGAAAATCAAAGTACTCGACTACAAGCAAGCTATGATATGGTACTGGCCTTACAAGAGAGGTACACCAAGAGAAGAAAAACGCTCCCTTGTTTTCAAACTGTCCTATAGGTTTAGATATACTAGCAAGTGTTGTTTAACATTTATTCATTCAAGTATAAATGTACAAGTTATTGTGAGTAATATAGCTGCTTCATTTCTTGGACCCCTCCAACGGCGTTATAGTTGAGTTGCAGTGTACCTGTATAAACAGGTATATCACTGAAAATAACTTGTGCATCTGCAGTCAATTTATACAAGGTGTTGTTATAAATTTGTTTGGTTTTCTGTCACTTAAGTGTAGGTTGAAAAATATCCCCATGCAAACGTTATATATGTTAGAAATTACATCACATCGTTAGGAGACATTAATATCGTAACTTTAGTTTGAATAAGCTAAAGTTACGAGGTTTTAGTTGTTCAACAACGATTTGTAATGCTATAAAGTAACTATCTAAACAAACAGTCATACAAATAGGGAACGTGTTTATTATTGACAAATTCTCTTCAGAAACTGCAAAGTTTTGATAAAAAGCTTGGTCTTTTATCCGAATTAATCAGTATTGAATCCTTAGATATTTCATACAAAAGGTAGAATATCTCATTTGAGCAATTTGACTTGTTTGGCTTCGCTTGAAAAATAAATCAAGGCGAAACACACTTCTGGTCTAATTCAGAGAACATTTTATTCCCTTTTCACGTAATGTTTAATATTGCTCTGTCCTTCCTAGAAAATCAACCTTAATATTTTATATCTTTGCCCCTCTCCGTGTCCTCCTGTCTGTCTGTCCGTCTGTCTCCCCCTTTTTCCACTTTCTCTTTTTCTATCTCTGCTGTCTTTTATTTAATTGTATTAACAATATTTCTATAAACTGAATGCTTGTAGACTCTTCCTATTAACAGAAATCTTATCTGACATGGTTTTCTATCACATCGTAACTCCAAATGTCGATATTTTAGGCCGACGGCTATGATGTATAGTCAATGTTTTATAAACATTATTCTATATGTTGTATATCTAATCTATCGTAAGACTTAAATAGGGCATTTTTTGTAATCCGTTATACAGACAAAAATGACAAAATATCTATCTTTGACACACACATACCCAAACGAATACGAAACCTCGGTGTTCAAACAATAATGCGTTTGATCGAATTAGTTATATTGGTGTATACGAGTACTTTCGTTGTTAAACTAGCTCTCTTTGTTATTATTATTGTTATTATCATAATCCTTATTATTATAATATAACAATTTTTTATAGCGCCCTTTTCATGTAAAACCCGTGCACAGGCTCTTTAAAACGTGTATATGAAATAATATCTTAAGACATGGACTAAAATTCAAAATTAAAAGAGATCTATAAAGCCGTTATATGAAAAGAAACACAGATAATATCATCGTAAAGCACATATAAAAATCAAAAGATGTAAATAAAAACTATTTTGAAAGGGGTTTCCCTTTAACTAAAAAGAAAATCATATATAATAAGTTTAGATATCTTTTATATCCGAAGGAATTTTTTCATAATACAAACGCCTTTAATATATATAAAAAATCTCATTTAGAAACATCTTTCACAATCGATAGATAAAAATTGCTTGTGTAAGTAGGTTATTTCATGGGTAACACTCATCGAAATTTTTATCGAACGATCCATCTATGTAAAAGTTGATACAACCGTGCAGATTTCAACCTTTACTTTTCTAGAATTCGGACTATGTTTTCAAAGGATTAGAAGATCCGCAAGATTGGAATTCTCTCATACCAATCATAGCTTTAACTACTTATTCACATGATTATGTTAGAATCTTTCACACAGTGCAATAATGTTATGTTACTTCGTTTATTTCTGTTTTACTTTGTTTTAGTTGTGATAAATACATATTGACCAATGTTTACACCGTGTTCTTGTTTTTACTGTTTCCCAGTTGACAAAGATTTAAGGAAAGCATTTCAAAGGATCTGCTATGTTACGAGGTTTGGATCGCTCACCGACAATATAAGACGGGATTTAGTTGGTTGTTGGTTGAATTGAGTTCAACGCTACTTTTATCAGTGTTTCAGTCATATCGCGGCGACTGGAGCACATAGCCACGGTTTCCTGGTATTCACACCAGTACTACCACAACATCCTTTCCGAACACCCAACTGCTCACCTCACTTAGGTTAACGATCATCCACCCAATGGTGGGAGACGAGACGGGAATTATAAATATGTGCCTTGTGGCCTATAAGTCGATTTGCTCATTATACATGTAATAAAGTCTGGTGGATTTAAATGCCTTCTACAAATCAATCGAAAACCTTATTTGAACATATCCAGGACATTTCTGTGCGCGAAGAGGGCAAGCCTTGACATTCACACAGGGATCTGGTGGGCTATTAGAGTCGATACATGTTTTATAAAGAAAAACGATGAAGGCTCTCTCTAGCGTTCAAAATAGTAAGGCTCTCGGCACTAACGGGGTTTCTAGCGAACAGCATGGTTTGAACGTACCGCGAGCGTCTTTCAAATTGGCTGATTGCTCGGTAAAACAACTGACCAATCGCTGACCCCGCCCACTGACTCCCGAGGCCCCGCCCATTAACACCGACAGGAGTGTTTGCAAAATTTATGGAGAGTATCATGTAACAGAAAAAAAGTAAAATGGTTGGTTGGTGACCTAAACGTCGTAACTACAGCTTGAATAAGCTGTAGTTACGAAGTTTAAGTCACCAAACCAACAAAATATGGTTAACAAAAATAGCGGCCAATGTCGGAGGTTAAAGCTCACGTCCGGGCTGAAAAATAATTTGATTGGTTGGTTTATTGCTTTATTGATATCGTAAAACGTCAATTGAGCTCAAATCAGCAAAGAAAAACAACAACAACAACAACACCCCAAAAAACAAAAAAACAAACAAACAAACAAACAACAAAAAACAAAACAAAACAAAACGAAAAAAAAAAAAAAAAAAAAAAAAAAAAAAAAAAAAAAAACCGACTAGGAAACGTCGTTTGATTTGGGGCTAACAATCCTCCGTATGTTGTTATCAAAAGCTCAATATAAGTGACTGCCCTTGATCGATTTTTGACTGGCGAGCCTGTCCTAATCCTACGATATAAGTCAATATAAGCAGCGTAGATGGGACAGATTCACCAGTCTAGACCGATAAGAATTAAATTCCCGGTCACACTTTCTCTCCAACAGAAAAACTTGAAAGATACTATATTATAAATCTCCAATTGACTAATAGACATCCAGTATTCACTTAAAATTCAAAACTGAAAGAAACATGCCACCCAAATAAATCATTATTCGGAGTGATCAGTTATTTCTGTGTTACATTTTCTCAATTTTACTGCCACTTTAAGTCGTTCGCCATTTTTCTTTTGCAAATGTAGTCGCCTCACCTGGTCGCAATCGCCCCAAGGAAGCACAACGTTAATCTTTGGAAAGCATAAAAACGTTGCCGACGCTCGCAAGCAATTTCGAACACATGGCTGATTTATGTGCGGGAGAACAGGTTGGTCTAAATCTCGACTATGCTTATATGTGTAATTCTAGGAAATGCCATCGGGAGTTTTAATCGTAATTTTGTCTCGATGAATAAATCGACGATAGAAAGCGACGATTAAGGAAACCGAAAGTTTGGTAGGAATATAAAGTTATCATCAGCATTTAATATCAATTATAAATGATATAATGATAATAACTTTAAAAATATGATGATGATAATATGAAAAATAATTAAACAATACCGATAATGATGATAATGATAATAATATAATTTCTGGTTAGCGTAGCTACGTTAACCCTGTCCCATTGAAAACCGGTTTTACACGCGTCTCAATAAATAATTGGAAAACATTGTGAATAACGAAAAAATTGCTTGTTACAAGCAATTTTTTCATTATTCACAATATTTTCTACGAAAAGATCTAGGAATTTTGGAATTCTTTCTCCTTATTAAACTGTTATTTGCAACTTCCCGATGCTGTTATCTGATAACGGGTTAAAGCGATGATTACGGTTGTTCATTTTTGTGACCCCGTTTGGATCAGAGTTTGGTTAAATCGATATTCTATAAGACGAATACTCCGCGTTAATTTGATGAAATGCAGCAACACGAGTGTGAGAGATAATGGGATTGCTTGTTACATTGATACATCCGTATTCCTCCATATCTTGTCAAACAGTTTTCGGAGAAGAAACCCCAGAGATTTCTAGCTCGGCTGTTTTCCGAGAAAATCCGGATATTTCTAGCTCGGCTATTTCCGGAAAAAAATCCGGTTATTTCTAGCTCGGCTGTTTTCGGAAAAAAAATCCGGATGCGTCAGCTCCGTCGTTTGAAAAACTTTGACATTCTGTATTAAAAGAAAAAAAAAAAAAAAAAAAAAAAAAATCACTTTAAAATCGGAATCTTTGTTCATTGTCAAAAGAGTAATCTATACAAACGAAGCGGGTAACTCTATGCTTTTTTGAACAAATTATGTCCCTTTTACGAATTCGAAGTCTAACCCACTATCAAACACTTGAATATCAGAGCTTGGTATCAGCATGAGTTGTTCTTGTTTTCATCTTGGTATCTGACCGAGCGGTTAAGTTCAGAACATGTGATGAAACCAGAACAGCGATAATATTGCATTACATTATTTTAACAAAACTAAAGTGTTTTTAATCGTTTTAATTTTATATGAACTCCAATATTAATGGCACAGACTACTGTCATTTTAACTCTTACCGTTTTTTGTTTTTAATTAAGACTGGTTCAAAAACAAAACGGTTGAAGACAAGAAGGAAAATTGGATGTTATTAGAAATAAAACCATCTTATGTGGTAGAAAATATTGTGGGGAAAAGGAGAAATTGCTTGTTACAAGCAATTTCTTCTTTTTCCACAATGTTTTCTCAATATGGAATCACAGTCACGCAAAATCCCGGGTTTGTACAGGAAAGGGTTAAACCGAATGGTAGAATTTTCCTTTTCAGACTCTGACAGGAATCGAACTCACGCGGATACGGTACACGAAAGTATTCAAAATAGTTGCTTTTCGTTTATTTCACAGAAGTATGAAACGATTTTTCCGTCCACCAGAATATGCAGATTTTGATGTTAACATCTAAAACTAAATTTATCAGCTTATCAAACGATCAACAATTCAAATAATGATTCAGGCTACAAGATACTTTTCGGTCGCTGATGCTTCGATCCCAGTTTGATAAATGCTACGTCAGTAATTTAATCCATGTTATAAATTATTAGGGAAATGCGATATGACAAATATGACAAAATATAGCTTCAATACAGTTAGACTTGTATCCTTTTATCTGATCTTCTTCCAATATCTCGATTTCTGAAACCACAATTGCTATTTCGCCTACGTTATACTTTTTCTATTTTCATCTTTTTAGATACCAGTAGTTAAATGATAGGCGCTTTTCTGCTCGTACACTCTTCGATTCTAGATTGATTTAATGCCACGTTCGTAATTCAATCCTTGTTGTAAGGTATTGTTGGAATACCACATAGCAAATATTGCAATTTTAGCATCAGTAGAACATGTTACTATTTATTTTACCAACTTCGAATTACGAAATCGTCGTTGGGCGAACAAAATGTCGTAAATACAGCTTTATTCAAGCTGTATTTACGACATTCTGATCGCCCATCGACGATATACGATTTCTGATATATCATCAAGGATCTTTCTATCGAGGGCTGATCCTGATTAACCCTTTCCCAAACAATCCCTCTTTTTAGCAGCCCTAATCAAAAGAGTTACAGAAAACAATGTTGAAAAAGAAGAAATTGCTTGTTGCAAGCAATTTCTTCATTTTCCATTCAGCTTTCTCCTGTCAGAAACAGAAATTTAAATTCTCTATTGACTTTGAAATGTCTTCTGCAAATTCTCTGAATTTGAACAAGTCTAATATTGATTGTTAAAAAGATTGCAAAATGAGAAAAAGGACATGGAACCGAAAGGACAGCTGCTAAGGTCATTCTTAGGTCCGGCAGGAAGATCCACTTCGATATTCAACGGCGTTATTTGGCAAAATTTATGGCAAGTGACAGGTAACAAAAAGGTAAAATGGTTAGTTGGCGATCTAAACGTCGTTACTGCAGCTTGATTCAATTATGGTTATGCTATTTAAATCGCCAAACCAAGAAAAATGTTTTAAATAAATAAATACCAATGTCGGAGTTCAGAGTTTACCTCCGGTATAAATATTTTTTTAGGTTGGTCGATTGATTCCTTGATTGACAGTCGCGATCCATCAGCTGTTGACATGAGAACACCAAATTGTCAAAAAAAACAAAAAACAAAAAAAAACAAAAACAAAAAAAAAAAAAACAAAACAAAAAAAAACAACAAACGTATAATGATAACAATTTTAAAGCCTGAAAAAAAAAAGAAAAAAAAAGAAGAAAGATGCCCATAATCTGTCACAATACCCTTAAGAATCTATTTACCTTGACATCACAGGATGTATTGATAATATCGATTGTATGAAATCGTTGCCCATGCCACGAAAGCCAATTGCGTGAAAAGGACAGTGGAATCATTTGACTTCAGAAACAACCCGAAATACACAAAATTTACTAATGCCCGATCGCGATGACTAACAAATAATCAACTGACCAATGAAATCATTCATTCAGAACAAAAGTGGGATTTGAACTCCAACATTAGACGCCATTAATGTTAAGCATTTTTGTTGGTTTGGTGACTTTATGGTCGTTACTACAGCTTATTCAAGATGTAGTCACGATACAACGAGGGATGTTTCTGTGCGATATCCACTGGACTCCGACAGATTGTTCGACTTCGAAATTATACGTCTTTATATTGCAAACTTTTTGGCCAGTAGCTTGTAAGATAACATTAAATGGTTGATAAAGCTGCAGTTACGACGTTAAAGCAACCAAAAACCACCAAAAATGGTTCATCTTAATGTCGACCAATTTTGGAGTTCAAAGTTCACTCCCGGTCTAAATGGATGATTTGATTTGTCCATCCATTTTTGATCGACAGACGTCATCCGTCATTGAACCTTTGTCATATATACACTTTATCGTTGAAAATGGGACAGATAACCTGTTCACAGTTACTTTATAGCTACAATTGGCCAATTGCGGCTGTAAGAAATGTCAGCCCGATTAGCTCAGTTGGTAGAGCACTTGACTTCAAACCTCAAGATCACGGGTTCGAACCCTGGGCTGACCATATCTACTAACAAACTAATTGTCTTTCGGATGAGACGTTAAATCGAGGCCCCGTGTGACGATGCTATCCACCGAGCACGTTAAAGAACCAGGCGGAGCTCTCAGCAGTTTCGTCCTGTATCCTCGCACTATCCCCCGTAACAACTAACCGTCTTCTGGGGGCGTCGCTCATATGGGCATGTGCTACGGTAGCGACGATAAATAAACGGAAATATTCAATCAAATGCGGCTGTAAATCAAATAACCGGCCGACCAATGAAATCGTTCATTTTGAACAGGAATGATTTTTATACCCCTACTTTCGCCGCCATTTTGTAAACCATTTTTGTTGGTATGGAACTAAAACTTTTTCAAGCTGTAGTAGCGACGTTTAGATCGCCAACCACTATTCTACCTTTTTATAACATGTTACTTACCATACATTATGCAAAATGACGCCGTTTAGAATTAAAGCGGGACTTCCTGTCGGAGTCGATAGGCGTTGCAAATGGAGTAAGTGGGCGGGGCCAGCTATTGGTCAGTTTAGAAGAAGCCGCAACATTGTTCCCCTATATTTATCTCTTTTATCTAAAGATTCTGGTAGGCTCTTTTTCGTTTGACAGATCCCGTGTCTATTGTATTAGGTCAACAAGCCCGGTATTTGATCCGATACTGGCACACGGTGTGGTCATTCCGCTTTCCGTCCTAGAATCAGATGATTTATTCAACAGATTTGTTCAAATATTTGTCTTTCTTCTAAGTAAATATCAAACAAATTAGATTGAAGAGGAATCTATACAGCTAGCTGGAACTCGAGTCTTCAACAACTTTACAGTTCAGAAACTGTGCAAAGAAACAAACACAGCAGAATCGTAAAAAAAACAACAAAACAGCACCACCACCAACAACAACACAACCGTAGACAGACACAGAGAAAGACACAGACATACAGGTACACAAATAGACACACACAGACAGCCACACAGACATACACAGACATGACATGTTTGCATAGCGCAATTTTTCCATGTCTCTCAATATTGCCCATAAATGATTTTTATGGTATATCGCAACTGTCAATCAAAAATTTATTGAGTCTAAAATGTTGTTGTCTATGGTCTTCTCAGACGTTTTCTGCACTACGTTCATATTGCGTTATGATGTTGAAACTGGTTGAATTATGGATTGAAAGTGTTGACCTTTGACCCTAGAAATATCTTCCAACGACATCTAGTCACGCGAACATCTCATAAATAACTAATTAACCCTTTCCCGTTTTATTTTTTATATTTAAGACTAGTCTAAATAGAAAGAGGTTGTAGACGACATTGAAATTGGATGCAATTTGAAATGAAACCAACCTATGTTACAGAAAACATTGTGGAAAAAGAAGAAATTGCTTATTACAAGCAATTTCTTCACTTTCCACAATATTTCTACCATGACGTAAGATCCCGGTATTGTACAAGAAAGCTTTAAAAGGAATTTACAATAATTATTTTCGTCATAGCTCTGCTGTGATTAAATTTGTTTTTGACTTTTTACATACTGAACCGATCGTCCAATCAAATCATTCATTTAAACCGGATGTGAATTTTGAACTCCGACAGTGGCCGACATGTATGTTTAGCTATTACGTTGGTTTGGCGAATTAATGATCGTAACTACAGCTTGTGCAAGCTGTAGTTAAGACGTTTAGGTCGTCAGCAAATCATTTTACCTTTTTCTTTTAATATGACTGTCTATGAAATTTGCAAAATAACGCCTTTTAAAATCGAAAAATGAATGGAACTTCCTGTTGGAGTCATCAGTTGGAGGGTCCACCGATTCGTCAATCACAATTTCTTTTCAATAAAATTTAGACACTATAATAGTACCACATTTTATTTTCCGGATTCGTATTTTCTGCTTTACTTAAAGAACCATGTACAAAAATGTACTAGAAAATTGCTCTTTATTCATTGCCAGACGTCGAAATTCTTCACAAATTCAAAAAGGGCGCTTAAATGTTGTACGTTTAACCTTTAAGTAAAAGCCACCCCGGGTAAAAAAACGTAGTTAAAAAAGATGATGAGATAGAGTGAGAGGGAGAAAGAGGGAAATAGACGGAAAGACAGACAGATAGAGACAGAATTAGATAATGAGAGTTAGGGAAAGAGGAAGGGGAGAGAAATAAGATAGAGGGAGAGAGAAAGTGTGTGTGCGCGCGCGCGCGCGCGTGTGTGTGTGTGTGTGTGTTTGAGAGAGAGGTGGAGAGAAAGAGAAAGACAGAGAGACACAGAGTGAGAGAGAGAGAGAGGTCTGCGATCAGACTGTGTGGATGCGCATGATGAACCGAGTGTCTACTTGTCGTCCATGCGTAGTTGCCAGAAATGACGGACATTTGCTCAATCAGCTATTGGTACCAAGTTATTGTACATGTATGTGTATAGAAGACATTAGTTATCAAAATCTTACAATTTTGCGAATTATACCGTCCCTTAAGGACCAATTACTATAAAATTGCTTCCATGGTTGTTGGCATATTCGTACTGAATCATTTGTATGATTTGATTAGATTGGATTGTTTCCATTCCTAGACTTTCCAGACGGACATCTTGGTTTTACAAAAAATTCGTGCTGAAACTTTTAAAAATATATTGAAGGTCTGAAGCGAAATTAGCGATGTCGATTGTTTCTAACGTAGGATATATTCCTTTTTGCCGTAATCTTTTTCGGAAGAAGACTTGCGTGGTAGAAAATTTCGATACCTTCAAGCGCATATTAACTCTTTACCATACGACAACATTTTAGGTTGATTCTTATTCAAAGATGTTGCAGATTTGTAGTTGATGAAATTGTAGAATTATTCGCCTTTTGTAAAGAAAACACTGTGGGAAATGAAGAAATTGCTTCTTACGACTACGATCTTTAAATCAAAGCCTGTATATCCGACAAACAGTTCTGTCGGAATCAAGAGGTAGTGATTAGCAGTCTTTCAGTCCCACATCTCCCAATTATATATTCGAAAAAGCATAGAATTTTGTCTTCTTGTAATGGGTAACGGCATTATATTTTCCCATGCGATCCGATACAATAATTCCTGATTTCTTTGGCAAATTTATGAATGTTTATATTCGTGTATCGTACTAGCATCTCGTAAATCCTGCAATAAATCATCCCACATTATTTCAAATAATGACATAGCATGGAACAGTCTTACGAATATGACACACATAGTCCATCCGTGGATGACCATATTGTCGTAACTACAGCTTTAACCCATCACCATGCAAACAACAAAATAAAATTTTAGACTTGTCCAAATGGAAAGAAGTTGCGGACAACATTTCAAAGTGTGTGTAATTTGAAAAATAATGACTGAATGTGGTAGAAAACATTGTGGTAAAAGGAGAAATGGCTTGTTACAAGCCATTCTCCTTTTCCGACAATGTTTTCTTCGGCATTATTTTACAGGGGCGCCAAAAGACGTCATTATGTAAGAATGAGTTAACATGTATGTGTATCCACAGTCTGATCAGAGTCTTCACTATGCGCTTAGTAGATAGCTAAAGACACAGGGTTTTATCAGAAGATCCACGTATATTCTACATACACTGAGTCCAGCCTGCTCCCTGTTTGCTACTGAAGCCCGAGTTCTTGCAAATATCAGGTTCAGGGTAATTTGTTGAGTTGAGGACATTTCAGTTTAATTCCGGTCTAAAACAACAGCAACACCAACCATCACACAAACCAAATAACGGCAATAACAAGATATGAATTAAAACAAAAATAAAACGAAAACTGTGGAAATTTGATAAACTGTCAGTCAAAAGCAATTTCTTCTTTTCCAACAGTATTTTCTTTATACAATATAGAACATTGAAAACAATTGTTAGAAATCGGCTGTCAACTGGGTGTAAATATCACACAATGTATGAATCCGATTCCATGAAAACAAAAAATATTCTTATCTCTTAAATGTAGTCGAACTGTCGTGTCGGAGGTCATTGAGCGTAGCCAGCGATTCTTGAATTGATTGCATGATCAGAAACAGCCGCCGTCTTAGAGCATTTGGTAGCGCGTCGGACTGTCAATCTAGAGGTCCCTGTTTCGATCCCCGACGGCGACACTCATCCTTTCCGACTATTTGTCTCACACCATTGGGTCGATAATCGTAGACCTATGTGGGATAGCAGCTGGAGGCTAGGAAAGGATGTAATGGTAGTACTGGTGTGAGAAATACCAGGATTCCATTGTTAGGTGCTCCAGCCGCCGCGATATAACTGAAAGATTATTGAAAGCGGCGTAAAACAACAAAGGGTACAACCAACTTATCTTCCCTATTAACTCAGTTATTAAAGCACTTGACTTCAGCCGCCGTCATAGCGCAGTCGGTAGAGCGCCAGAATCCTGGTCTTCAATCATGGGATATCATGGGTTCGATCCCCGACGGCGGCGCATATTCTTTCCGACATTTGTCTCTCACCAATGGGTAGATAATCGTAAACCTAAGTGGGATAGCAGCTGGAGGCTAGAAAAGGATATAGTGGTAGTACTGGTGTGAGAAATACCAGAAATCCATTATTAGGTGCTCCAGCGCCGCGATATGACTAAAATACTGTTAAAAGCGGTGTTAAACCCAATTCAATCAATCAATTCAAACATCAAGATCAAGGATTCAGTTTCGTCCTGTATCCTTGCACTAGCCCCCTTAACAACTAACCGTATTCTTGGGGTGTCGCTAATATGGGCCTGTACTACGGTAAACGGAAATACACACACGTGGATATAAGTTCATGAGCTATTAAACCCATAGGACTAATATAGTGGAAGGGTCATTTAATCTACCGATAAAGGGTCGACACGATACACGACAGAAACGAACTAATTCACGAGTAATGTAATTAAATGAAGAATCGCTCAACTTATTTTCAATCGGTTACCCTGGCAACAGATAAAAAACAAGTTAATGTCATCTTTTAGGAAGGTTTCGCGTCAATATGAAATGATTCAATGGACTTCTTTTGATCATGGACGCCCGTCTTTAAGTTTTGAATACTATTTGGTTTATTTTACGTTTGAAAAACTGAGTCGTTTTGACGGACCGATCGCCACGCTCCCTTCGAACACAACCCCGACAAGGCCGTTTGTCTGAGATACCAAAAGATATTACTTTTTCCACCAAGAAAACTTAACTTAATTCTCATTGTTTGTAGTTACGTCTTTTAGACTGGCAAATCTGTCTTATGTTTCATATCAGCGTCAGAGATAAAATACGAAAGCTTTAACATTTTTTCCCACTATCATGCTTTTTGAAGTCCCAGAGAAGAAATTGTTTGGAAAACATTGTGGAAAATGAGGAAATTTCTTTTTACAAGCAATTTCTTCATTTTGCAAAATGTTTTCTGCACCCAGAGACAAAGTTAAATAAATAAATGAATAAAATTGCCGTCTACAACAACTTTCAATTTCGACAAGCCTAAAATTTTACTTTCTTGTAATGAAACAGTAGATAATTTTATTGATGTATCGCCTATTTCCGTAAAAAAAACGGCTGACGAATCAAATCATTAATTTATACTTGAAGTAAACTGTATAACCCTCATCAACCAGTGCATGTTTGTTGGCCGGAGATTTAAGCGTCGTGCCAACTGCTCATTCAAGCTATACTTACCTATAGTTCTATTCTTCTTTTTTTTTGTCGCCGACCAAATAATTTTCAGACTGATGTCACTTGGTATACCAGACAAACTTCCTTGTGGGAGGTCTGTGAAAGTGGTTAGCTAATAGTTCATTAGCTGTTTTTAGAGTTTAAAGCTTTAGATGATAGACTACGGTAGGAATTATTTTGAAAATTGAAAGAACAAACGAGAAAAACATTATAAACACTAGTGATACTTTCTTGCACCATGAAATCTGGTTTTTAACAAAATTTATTGATATAACAAGTCATAATTCGTTAATTAGTCATATCGTCTTTGGGAGTCAAGAGATACCTAAGTGTGACGATTCAAATGAGATCCACCAACATATGATTTAGTTTTGATAATTTTATTTGCCAAAACGGTTAATTATGAAGATCCTTTATTTTTAGAAAGGGAATTTGAAGACGGTCGCTTGAAGACGCAGTGGTCGGTTAATAGAGGTGGTCGCTTGAGCAAGATTGACTGTAGTTGGACACACAGAGGTTATAATAATTCATTTGAAATTATTCCTTTACTGTACGATTCCGTGTCTCGACGCAATGGAACCATGGTTATAGAAAATATTCAGAGCAAGTGCATGTCGTATTGCGATGCAATACAGGAGTCCCCCACCGGATCTTTTTTATAGTAAAACTTTTCGCTTTAATTTTGGAGAAGTGTAAGATTTACTGCTTGTGAAAGGAGTGAAATAGAGGATACTTGTTTGTTTCAGTGTAAGATCCATTTATCATGGTTGTTAATTTTTGCGAATTTAAGATTTAAAATAATCAAAGGGCGAAAACTAAAGATAACTAAAATAAGTCATAGGAGAGAAACGGTTCTTATAATACAAGGTTTAAAACAACTAAGGACAATAACTCAAAGAATGGGCTTGGCAGGGTAATGGTTCCTCTACATGACACTTCTCCACATTGTGATCTATAAGTGTATAAAGTTTCAAGTTCCTAGCACTTACGGTTTAGGAGATATGCTCCAAACAAAAATGTGATGTTAAAAACAACAAAGGACAATAACTCAAAAAAGGACAGGCTATAGTTACCGTTCTTGAACATGACACTTTTTAAGTGTATAAAGTTTCAAGTTCCTGGCACTTATAATTTGGGAGATATGCTCTGGACAAAAATGTAAAGTTAAAAACAACAAAGGACAATAACTCAAAAAGGGCAAGCTAGAGTTATGGTTCTTGAACATGACACTTGTCCACATTGTGATCTATAAGTGTATAAAGTTTCAAGTTCCCAGCCCTTATGGTTTAGGAGATATGCTACGGACAAAATTGTGACGGACGGACAGACGGACGGAATCGAGCAGACCTATAGTCTCCAAACGGTACCCGGTGGGGGACTAATAAAACTGAAATACGAATTCTGTTATTTTATCACCTGAACCCATTTGGCTCTGGCCATTTGGCTTTGGACAAATAAGAAGAAAAAGTAGTATGGTGACTGTCTAAGTGTCCAGTTGAACCTCTTTCTCAAATTCTTCTTTAGCCGCCTGTAGTACTTCAGAATTAAACATCAAGTCAATACCAGTCATTGCAAGAGCTTTGGCTTGGTCTAACGTAAACCTCTGGGCTCGTGGGTCTCCTTGATAACAGAATTATAATTGTACTAATAAGATAAAATTGAAAACATACGGAGGCAGGTTAGCCCTTTCCCGTTTTTTTTACATTTTGGACTGGTCCAAATTGGAAGAGGTTGCAGACGACAATGGAAAATGAATGCAGTTTGAAACGAAACCATCCTTTGTGGTAGAAAATATTGTTGTAAAAGAAGAAATTGCTTGTTACAAGCAATTTCTTCTTTTTCCACAATGTTTTCTATAGTATGATATCACAGGGACGTAAAAACCAGGGATTGAACAGGAAAGGGTGAAAGAAATCGTGGCCTAGGGTAGAAATAGACCTTTAACAAATATGCCAGTTCAGGCTTGCGTAGTATTTAATCATTCGGTAGTGACAGTAAGATTTTAGACAGAAGTTTTTTGTTTGTTTGGCGACTTAAACTTCGTAAGTACAGCTTTTTCAAGCTGTAGTTACGACGTTTAAGTCGCCAACCAACTATTTCCTTTTTGTTACATGCTACGTACCATATATTTTGCAAAATAACGCCGTTAAAAATCGAAGCGGGACTTCATGTCGAAGTCAATGGGCGTGGCAAAAAGAGAAAGCAAGGCCAGCGATTGGTCAACTGCCTATTCCCAAAGATGAAAATAAAACCCGGTAGCAGCCATTTGCTCACTGATGATGACGTCAAACAAGCTGTTGGCGCACCTTTTATGAACCCAAGGTGCCACCATCTACGAAGAAGGTATCAAGATGATTCAATGACCCTGAGCAAAATGTATAGGCTTGCAAGGCGACTTCGTATAAAAAAATATTAAAAGTTTTAGGTTAGCCCGCTTCTCTCTGCCTTGGGCCGCCCTACTTTTCAAACACCCCTCGTACTTAAAAGAACTCATTAACAACTGACGGATCACCACTGTAAATCAAAAAGTCCATTGACTTAAAATTTAATTTTTAGTTTCGTCTATCAAAAACGGGCGTTCTGATAGGTCGAAAAATATTATTCGTACGCCCATGAACAAATGGAGGTCTGAACCGGAAAACCTAATCACACTTATGTACGAATCCACTTCCCGCATTTATACAGTGTTATTAGTTTTTAAGGTTCATATCTATGAAAACACAAAATATGATCATAATCCCTGATATATAATCATTTATTTCGTCCGAAATGTCACTATGTCACATTGTATAGACACTTAGGACAATTTCGCAATTAACCCTCGAACTTCTATATGACATTTGAGCCTGTGCGTGACATTTCCAACAATTTCGCACGTGCGTGACTTGCACAAATTAAGCACCCTGGACAGCCATTCGTGGCTATTAGAATATTCGCTGATTGTTTAAAGAAGCTTTGGGTCAGTATCTTTCTACAGAGCACAGAGTGAAGACCCTGATCAGACTGTGCGGATGCACAGACTGATCTGAGTCTTTACTTGGCGCACATGTGTAATGGTTGGAAATGTCACGCACGCGCTCATTTGATATATAAAAGCCGATTGAATGATTGATTGAATGGGACTTAATGCCAATTTTAACAGTAATTTCAGCCATATTGCGGCCGCTGGAGCACCTAACAATGGATTCCTGGTATTCCTCACACCAGTACTACCAGTACATTCTTTCCTAGCCTCCAGCTGCTTTCCCAATTAGGTTTATGTATATCCAGCCATTGGTGAGAAAAAATGAACAACCATGTATGATGCACGGTTTTGAGACAAATTTCATTGTATACTGAACTATAGATGTTTGCTTAACCTGAGGAAATATTCAATTTTAGTTTTCTATCAATATTTTTATCAATAATACGAAATCCTGACAGTCTTGAAATTCGTTTCATGATACAAACGGAACTAGTTCTTAACCAGACACACAAAATAGTTCAAAATTAAACTTCTCAAATTGCATCCGAACGAGTAAAGGTCTATCGAAATCGCCGCTCTTTGTACGACAAGATGCTCAAATTGGTACAATCTTTGCTTACTACGATAAATGGGTTCTTTAAAACAATTCACGGCTCTCATTCAACGACACAATCAACTATCCAAATCATTCATTTAGAACTTTGAATTCTGACATCGGCCGACATTTATGTAAAGTATTTTGTTGGTTTGGCGATTCAAACGTCGTAACTACAGATTTTAATATTGAAAAGGAAATTCCAGTCGTAGTTAGTGGACGGGTCCAGCAATCCTTAAAATAATAAAAAATAAAGAAAATATTTTTTGTTTTCAGTGAGGTATGAAAGTAAAAAACATAATCAGATTATGTACGAATCCTTTACTTATTCAGATTCATACCTCAGTGAAAACAAAAACATTCTCTTTATTTCTCAGTAACTTAGAAAGAATGATGTCTATCTAATGAATTTCCTGAGACCTACCCGCATCTGCCGTAAAGCCTCTAGTATGGTTAACCTCCTTCCCGCCAATATAGAAATGTGGATGTATCCCTGGAATGATGTGGGTCACGTTACCCATGTCTGTAGACCCACATATCTGGGCTCTTGCACGAGGAATATCAGCTGTGAGCATTGGCTCCAGGTTAGATTCATACAGAGATACAAGTGTTTTATTGTGGAGCACAGAAGAATAGATCTTGTCCATGGTATCATGTTCTACCTGAAATATGATCTTCGGTGAATACAGGTAATTGGTGTCAATCCCGTCTCTTTTATCCTAATGGGTAGAAAACACCATAGAAAAAGAAGCAATAAAGCGATTTTCTTTCGTTTCTACGATTCTTAAATGTAATAATTCGAGGTCGTTGAATCTGATGATATTTTCAGATTTCTTTTATTCAAGATATGAAGAGAATATTTCTTGTTTTCATTGACGTATGAAACGAGAAAAACTAATCACACTGTATTAATACGCGAAGCATCTTGTCACGAGTAAAGTTATTTCGAAATCCATCCATAGTTGAAGAATCTATCTGATTTTTTCCTAATGGTATATCTATTCATGAGAGAGAATAATTGTACCAAGTTAATTGAAATCCATCCGTGAACAAGGTAAATTTAGACCTTTGACTTTGAACTATGACCTTGACCTTGGAGCTATCTGATTTTTTCAAATGGTACATCTATTCACGATAGAGATCAACTATGCATAGTTATTTTGAAATCCATCAATAGCTGAAGGAGCAATGCTGTGAACTAGGTCAATTTTGACCTTTAATCTTGAGCTGTGACTTTGGAGCTATCCAAAAACCCGGAAAATTACCTCGGTGCAATACCATAAGGAATTCACATTTGACGTTTCATCCAATTTGGCCAGATGGTTGAGATATCGGGGCAGACGGAAAGACGGACGGAAAACGGAAGAACGGACGGACGGTTGATTGATTGAATGGGGTTTAACGCTACTTTTAACAGTATTAATGGCTGGAGCATTTAACAATGGATTCCTGGTATTTCTCACACCAGTACTACCACTACATCCTTTCCTAGCCTTCAGCTACCATCCAACTTAGGTTTACGATATCCACCCATTGGTGAGAGACAAATTAATGTCGGAAAGGTTTTGTGCCTCCGCCGAGGATCGAACCCATGACATCCCGTGATTGAAGATTGGGAGTCTGATGCGCTAGCAACTGTGCTATGACGGCGGACAGACGAAGCGGCAACTATTTGCTCTTGCTTTGGGGAGCATAAAAAATGTGCAAAATAAGAAATTGTTTGTTATAAGTTTTTATCCTTTTCCCGCAATGTTTACAATAGTTATTTTTCTTGAGCAAGCGAAAATGCGAGAGTGTGTTGTAATGTCTTAACCCTTTCCTGTTCAATCCCTGGTTTTTACGTCCCTGTGTTTTTTACATGAGAAAACATTGTGGGGAATCAAGAAATTACTAGAAACAAGCAACTTCTTCTTTTCTCGCAATATCTTCTAACATCTAGGTTGTTTACTTTTCAAATTGCACCCACTTTTATTTGTCGTCTGCAGCTACTTTGAAATTGGAAAAGTCTAAAAATTTTGAAAAACAGGGAAAGGTTGAGGGTTAACTCACTGTACATCCAGTTGCTATGGCCGCAGCAGTAACACAGTCTAACACTCTTTGCTTTAACTGTTTTCTTTCACGGTCGGTCGGTGCTCGAACACACAGCTCTAGGGCGGCTTTCTCCGGTATAATATTGATACGAACCCCACCCTCTCTCATTATACCTAGGACAAAAAACTTATTTTGTTATAATATATTTCTAGTTTCGTTTATCAAGAACCAGGCGTTTTGATTGGGTGATTCTTTTGCATACTTAAACAAATAAAATTTTGTGCGTTTGACTATTTTGTATGCTTGCGCATGAAGTAGTTCCATTAAATTTTGTTAAAACTACAAAAATATTTGCTTTGTTTTGCTTAATGGCAGAAATTAAGAGAATAATTTTCGTATTTATTACGGCATGAACCTAAAAATTTAATCACATTTATGTATGAATCCGCTTTGCGCATTCATACAGTGTGATAAAGTTTTTAGGATCATATTTCAAAGTTTTAAAAATATAGCCTTCTTATTTAGAAGATTAATTACCCTTGGTACATTCAAAGACTCGACTTTAATTAACTTACAGAAATGATATTGAAAGGAAACTACTTCATTTAACCATTTGTCTCGCAGTTAGACCATAGACCAACCTTTTTGATACATTTATCTTGTTTGACCATTAATTACCTTTCACCTGCGCCAATATCTTAGATATTTGGACAGTCTAAAATTATGTCGTTTGGTAAGGGTACCGTTTTGTGCCAACCAAAAGTGTTGTCCTTATACAATCCTGTTACAATAAGCCCATTGCGATTGCCTCAATGGTCGAGTGGCATAGGTGCTTGACTCGTGATCTGAATGTCGCGGGTCTGATCCCCACCGTCACCGGAGCTAGTTCATGGACAAGACACTTAATAGCCAGCCCCAGTTGTATAATTGCAATTGGGTAGCACTGCCTCTCACTCGGGAACAGGAAAACATCTTGATTGTGAGTATTCGAGAGCGACCTTATAAGCTTCAAGCATTCGTCGAAATCGACCTAAAATATATTCGTGTAAATTTAACTAAGCCTATTTACAGTGTATACGATGTGTTGGTTTGACTTGTTGACGGAGACACGCTATGTTGTTATAACACATTACGGCAGCATCAAGAGCGTTGATTCCTTCCCATGGAAAACCAGCGGCGTGCGAGCTTTTGCCGTGATAAGTTACTCTGAAACTGGATATGAGATAGTTTGGGTTCACAGTGATTTTCCACAATCTTTTTTTTTTATAAGAACCATAAGATAAATAAATCAAAGAGCTGTCAGCACTGTAATCGCTCGCAACTGAAAAGTTGAGAAATGTTGTTGTTGTAGTGACTTTTAGCGTTGTATATTTATTTGAAAAAAATAATAGGTACGTATCTTTTAGGCTAGCACAATGCGAGTCAGCTCTAGAAATAATTTCTAAAAGCAATATGCATTTGATGGAATACGATAGCTTTATTAGAATTTGTCAAATCATTTTTTTACCATACAATAGTCGATCCATTGTTTTCAGCTTTTTTGAAGACAAAATTGTTGAACAAAGATGTTAGTAAAACGCTGTGGCCCAAAAAGAGTTAATATAAGGTATTGTTCCAGTAATAATGGACCCTTATCTATGCCCACAGAATCCCGCTTTTTACGCACCTCTTGAAAAAAGCTTTGAAAGACATTATGGACATTGTATCAAGCAATTTCTTCATTATCCACAATGCTTTCTCCCCCAATAGGCAAATATTAATGAACCTTCATCTTTGCCCATACAATACCGCTTTTTACGGACATCTTGAAAAAGGCTTTCAAAAACATTGTGAAAAATGAAGAAACTGCTTGTATCAAGCAATATCGTCACTATCCCGATGCTTTCAACCACAATAGACCGATATATTCTTTCAATTTGAAATGGTTGACTACAACATCTTTCAATTCGGACAGGTCTAAAATCTTGTTGTGTGAGAGAGGGTAGGATTTGTTGATTTGTTTGTTTGAATGGGGTTTTACGCCGCTTTCAACAATTTTCCAGTTATATCGTTGCGGCTGGAGCACCTAACAATGGAATCCTGGTATTTCTCACACTAGTACTACCATTACATCCATCCCTAGCCTCCAGCTGCTATCCCACATAGGTCTACGATTATCGACCCATTGGTGAGTTACAAATAGTCGGAAAGGATGAGTGCCGCCGTCGGGGATCGAACCCGGGACCTCTAGATTGACAGTCTGACGCGCTACCAACTGCGCTTCCTGTTTTTCCTCTATAATTGAAGCCGCATTAATTTTAAGCAAAATAGAAGTCGTTAAATTCTGCTTGAATTCGTTTGTCAAACAAAAGAGGAGCCCCTAGTTCTAATTTACCACTAGTATGAAGCACGGATTCGTTACATAATTTTCCGTCCAAAATATTCAAAGTTTACGAACAGTTACTGTGAGATACGCGTATTAAAGTAGATCACCCAATGAGAGCGTCTTTATACTTAGCATATAACGGTTTTTCCAAACTCTGGACCTCCATTTTCCCTTTCACTCTACGCTGGAAATTTCTTAACTTGTAATTCTACTTATTCAACGTAACTTTGAAGAAATCTAGTGTTTAAAGCACAATGGCATGCTCGGAAAAAGATATTCCAGACTCAACATTCAAAGATAATCCGATGCTCCTTATTGGCAGCTATTAGAACTCCTTATTGTCAGGAATGATCAGTATTGTATGCGTCCAGTTTGAGTTAAAGGAACATTTGGGAATAAGGCTCACCGACTGAATTTCGAAAACGCGGACGCTAATCGCCCTCAAAAGATCCCGACTAAAAATGAATGGATAGAAAACAGAAAAAGGTAATTCAAAGATCCATCACAGTGAAGTGAATTCGATCTTAATCGGAAAAGGGCTCCGATATAAAAATCTCAGTCCTAAAAAAGCTACTGGAAAAACGGGGTCGTACAAAGCTTTAAAAAATAGGACGATGGCATCACTGCAAGGCGGGAATAGGGAGGCTAACTAAAAACATTAGCCCCAGCCCAAAAAAGTCATGCTTTTTCACTGAGCCAGATTCTGTGATAAAATCTGACAAAGAGTCGCCCAAGGGTCATTCCTGTAAAAAATCTGAAAAGGATCATCCCTGTGAAATTTACTTGAACTTTGGTCAGTACTCTTTGAGGAAAAGATTTTTAAAGTAAAAGTTTACGGACGTACACACACACGGATGGACGCATAGACGGATGCACGCCGGACACAACACCGTGTCAATAGCTCGCTGGTTTTCAGCCAGCACAGCTAAAAATTAGTAGTCCCTATTTTACTCTTGCAATAATTTCAAAAATCGAATTCAACCAAAATTATCTTTTGAAGTCATCAATCGCAATCTTGGAAGTCTTGAACCGTTCATAACCATAAAATCATGTTTTTAATGTGTTTTTTAAATGGTTTATATTTCATATCAACTCATTAACTCTTTGTCTTTGTTTAAAAAGCTAGAATGAAATTTATTAGCATTTTCCCTCAAATGTTTTTACGGTCCTATTGAAAAGAGCTTGAGAAAACAAGCAATAACAAGCAATTTCTTCTTTTCCAACAAAATGATATCTTCCCTAAAATTTCATCAGCTTGAAGATGTTGTCTGTATTTTGTTTCAATTTGGATTAAGTCTTAAATTTTATTGGAGGGGGGGGGGGGATTTGGAATAATCTTACTTTTCCCCTGCCAACATGATTCTTTAATAATCATAAAATCATGTTTCCGATTTTTTTTAAATGGTTTGTATTTGATATCAACAAATTATAACTTTACCTTTGTTTAAAAGTTAGAGTTATTTTTATTAGCACATTCCCTCACACGCTTTTTACGAACCTATTGAAAAGAGCTTGGGAAAACACTGTCGAAAATGAAGAAATTGCTTACAACAAGAATTTTCCAAAATGTTTTCTTCCCTAAAATTCCATCAACACGAAGATGTTGTCTGTATTTTTTTGCAATTTGGACAAGTCTAAAATTTTGATTGGGGGGGTGGGTGGTCGGGTTAATCTTACTTTTCTCTTGCCAACATGATTGGTACAGGATCAGTTTGTGGAAACGGATGTGCCATCAGAACGGCGTCTACTCCATCAAAAGCTCCTGCCCGGATCATGTCCACTTTACCACCAAAACCTTCCTCAGCAGGTGTCCCAATTACTGTCACCTGCAACGAGAAAATAATTGACAGATCTCTATTTTCAATCAAAATATCGATTGGCCAATCAAAACATATCTGTATGTAGGAAGTCCAAATAATTTAACATTTAAAACATTTTTGATAGTGGGCGACTAAAAAGTCAGTCCTCCCATTATAACTACAGATTATTAAATCTGCACCTGGGACGATGTTGCGTTATAGAAAGTTTGAAAAACCATACAATGTCCCACATTTTATATCGATTCGTGATGATTGAAGGACAAAAACCATAATCCCGACCTGACGAGGACCGACTTGCGTCAAAGCTAACATGATTCAAATGTTAGAGTTTTGTAGCTTATAAACCGAGAACACTTGATAAGTGGCCGACAGACACTAATTGCTTTCAACAAAATAGTCGCTAATGTTGTACTTAATAATTTATCTCCGGTGAATTATATTGCAAAACAGTATTGACCTGTCACATTAACTTTCGGAACAGTACAGAACAGAACATTTCTTTATTTTCACCAAAGTGTTTACACATACAATAAGTGCAATATATATGTATATTATTAGAAATAAAAGGAATATAAAGGGGAACTTATATAAACTGTAAAGTGTTTGATATTGGTACAATATGTTAAAATGTTAGACCGTGCTCCCTCATAAGGGTCAGATGGTAACTTTTTGATGTTTGACTGTTTCAAATCGAGTGTTGATCCGCTAGCGATGTATTATCATCTGTAGTTACGACATTTTTCACGCGCACGAGAGCAGTAGTACTCCTATTTTTAACCCTTTTTACACATTCAATTTATACGTTTTTCGATGTCAACTTTTGTAAAGTTCTACATAGTCAAGGTGATTGTACTTCTTCTAAAGACTGGATAAGATGTAGTAATTATGACATTTTGCGTCACTCTACTTTTTTTTCTAGCGTTATGGCTGTTATGCAAATTCTGAATACGAGTGAATGATGAAAACCTAAACTTGCCATCTCTCGTACAAAAACCATAGTGGATGTATCAATTGGAATTAACAGGAGGAGAAGATTTCAGAGAATACACACAAATAGTTTTGGCTGGTCAAATAAACATTTAGAACTGCAGCTCTGGCATATTCAATGTATAATCTATACATGAATCTTTTTTGAAATAAATGAAATCCACTCTTTAGACTACAAAGGTTATAAGATAAATAAATGAATCTTGATATACCACAAACGGATGGTTGGCTAATTACCTGTCCGCATGGCTTCGCATGAGCTAACATGGCCGCCATGAGCCCAATACCAGCGGCCACTCCCACCTCCGCTATCAGGTTGTGTCCACAGGCGTGTCCGATGTTAGGCAGAGCGTCATACTCCGATATAAATGCTATATTTGGACTGGTCACCGATTGGCTGTTTCTGAACGTCGCTCGAAAAGCCGTATCTAACTTGAATGAACGCTCGGTCTGAAAAGTCGAACATGTTATTTCTTGTTACAAGTTTGTATGAAAGGTAATTCGGTGGACTGAAATGTAGACCAATAGCGGTGCATATCAAATGTTGGCTGACGTTGCTTGAAATGGTATATATCTAACTTGATAAACGCTGGTTCTGACAAAAATTGCTTGTTTGTATGAAGGTTAATTGACCAATTACTGAACCGTTGGTTAGTGACCAAAACGTCGTAACTAAAGCTTTGATAAGCTGTAGTTGCGATGCTTATGTCGCCAAACAACTAAAAGTTTCACACAAATGGCGGCCCAGGACGAAGTCCAGGGCTGATCGAATCATTTGATTGGTCGATATAGGCCTATTCCTTGATTGGCAGTTTCGATTGGTCAATTGACAATCTATTGAATAGTTGATAGTTCGAAGCTAAAGCTAAATTACCTACTTGAAATCCTTTGTCTTTCAAAAACTTCGTGATGACATCATGAGCAAACTTCTCTTGATATCCTAGTTCCGGGCGTTTCCATATTTCGTAACTAAATTCATGTAGACTTTCGGATACTTCATCGATAGCTTGACAAGCCTTATGCTTTAAAATTTCACTCGTCATCATTGAATTGAACTAGAAATGAATGGGGAAAATCATATCGGTGTGTAAAGGCAACATTTACTGAGTGTGTTATCATGAAGACACTGCATAAACATGTAGTTTAAAGTAGTCATATTATATGAATGCACACGGCGGGTTTGATATACGAACCTTTATTCGGATTTTTCGCTCTTTCTGCGTTGCAATACTTCAGCCTTGGCGTTGACTATAGGATCATCGTTGTCTAAAGACCTTTTCCTTTTGTGATAATGGTAGGTCCCTATATCTTTATGACTGAGGATGTTTATAACATAGATGGAATATCGGTTCACTAACAGTTACTACTAAGGAAGGTAATTCCAAGTGAAATTAAGTAAAAATTACGTCCCCTTTCTTACATTATCCAGAATCAAGCTTCCACCAGCACGGGTGTCAGACACCCGCAGCCGGCGCTTAGCCCTATACTTAAGCGAATCCAGCCGACTAAAGTTTAGATTAGTCAGGTTTGAAAGAAATTGCAGACGACATTTCAAAGTGGAATAAAATCGGAATGTAAGTTAAACAATTTTAATTTCGCGCCATGACTAGAGGAGCTTGAGTAAAAGAATGCAACTGCTCGAATACGCGTAAAAAGTATGATTGTGGGGGAATGGGTAAATTGAGTGAGTGACATGCCTCTATTTATGTTAAATTTATTTTCATCAACTTTTTTTTCAATTAAGTGCCAACTTTTGCCCGAATGTATCATTATTGAGAATTTCTAAGTTTAACAATATTCGTCGGCGGGTAATCCAAAAGTCTTAACCCTTTCCGTTCAGTCTCTGGTTTTTACGTCCCTGTAAATTTATGATTGAGAAAATAATGTAGAGAAAGAAGAAATTGCTTTTAACAAGCAATGTCTGTTTTTTCCGCAATATTTTCTACCCTAAGGTATGATTCCCTTTCAAATTAAATCCAAATTAAATTTTTGTCTGCATTTTTTTTGAATTTGGACAGGTTTAAAATTTTGTAAAACGGGAAAGGGTTCAATACAGTCTTATTCAAGACATATAAATGTACTAGATTTAGTCGTTGACCGACGACATATTGTAAAAAAAAATTGGCCTCCCTTATAAGTTGTTTTCATCGGGTCGAATTCTTTGGAGTATTCTGATAAGCAGTCATGGAAAGGACGACCCAGTGAAATGTGGCTGTTTCCAACTGATAGATTCTGGTATAAAGGGTTTATTTAAAAGAAAAGTCACCGTGATGGACGGAAGCAAGGACGGACATACATACGAAAGACAACACGCAATGACAACAGCCTTGCCTGCTTCGTGGAGCTAAAAATTACGAAGCCTGAGTCAACCTTGAGACCATTTCAATTCACATCATAGGTCTTTATCGTCCTCTTGGAATAAGATCTAATTACACTGCAGCAAGTGTAGGTCCGGAAGTTGGTAGCCGGTTTGAATAGCTCTTCTATATCTAATAACATTTTTTTTCTATTTTAAGCATCATCTTCAAGCGACTCTTGCATAGATTGTATATATATATATATATATAAAAAAAAACAAAAAATCTTTCAATTTTCTTACATTTGGCTAGTGCTTTGGCTATATCTAAAAACATTTTTTTCTATTTTAAGCATCATCTTCAAGCGACTCTTGCATAGATTATATATATATATATAAAAAAAAATCTTTCAATTTTCTTACATTTGGCTAATGCTTTCAGACATTTGAAAGAAGGTGATTAAGCTGATTTTGTAATAAATATAACTGTTCATAACTTAAATACTACTACTACTTATAATAATAATAAACAGAAAAAAGAAGCAAATACGAAAAATCTAGTTGAAAGATTCCGAATGAGTCAACGAAATACATCCCGAATGGAACCGAAATTCATCGGATAAATACGTTATCATTCTATCGATTCCACCGGAAGTTGCATTATTTGTGGTTTACATGACGTATCAAATACGTCTTAGGTTTCCGCTAGCAATTCATTATTTATTACATTACCCGAAGACCTGATTCGATAAACTCCTATGTTTCAAAGCAGGGTATGGGGAATGTATCCAATGAAAATATATCTACGAATGAATATAGTAGAGTTAACACGAAAAAGAAATATTTATCATGAAAATGACACTAATAACTATTGAAAAAGCAGATAATTTTCCCTAAATCAAGTTTTCAAGAAAATCTGTTTAATAGCCGTTATATATATATATAGTTTTTCGTTCAATTTTTATAACTTCCTGTCGAATATTTCTCGAAATGATAATTTTATTGCATTGCCTCGACTGTTTGGCATTCCGAATTGTTTCAACAGGTATCAGATTGATATCAGTCCAAATTTAACTTGGTAGAGAATGCTAAGATGGACTCCATTTCGTTCCCTCATAGTAGGTACTGAGTGCAGGTTGCTTCACACGACCAATAAAAATGGTGGATTGAAGTTTTCAATCAAAATATGAATTGACCAATCAAATCACTCATTTATATCGGGAAAAAGGACATGATATTATGTCAAGCATTTTTCTGGATTTGGCGACTTGAGCGTTGTAACTAAAACTTAGCCATGCTGCAGTTAGGACGTTTAGATCGCCACCATCTATTATTTTGTTACATGTAACTGACCATAAATATAGTAAAATAACTAGGACTCTCAAAGGTTACTGTGCTGAATAAAGGTTTCCTTTAGGACTATAGAGATAGAGAAGTATTTTCACGAGTGGCTGAACCACCAGACTTTGTTGTTTGAGAAATCAAAGACAAATCGATCGTACACGTCAAATAAACAATTATTTTGAATTCTTAAAATGACCCACGAAATACATGTAGTTCAGTTTATACCAATTATTCTAATTCGATTGCGACGAAATCTTAAAGCTTATAGAGTCGCTCTCGAAACCCACAATCCAGATGTTTTCACGTCCCTAAAAGAGAAGCAGTGCCTAAATCCACTGCTACCCACTTCTACAGCTGGGTAGACTGGGGCTGGCTTTTAAGTGTCTTGCCCATGAACACACCCCGGCGACGTTGGGGTTCAAACCTGTGACCTTCAGATCACGAGTCAAGCACCTATACCACGCGGTCATCGAGGCAGTCAATGAAATAGTTTGCTTCCTAGGAATATGGGCCGCCGTCATAGCGTAGTCGGTAGCGCGTTAGACTCCTAATCTTTAATCAAGGGATGTAATGGGTTCGATCCCCGGCGGCGACACATATCCTTTCCGATATTTGTCTCTCACCAAGGGGTGGATAATCTTAAACCTAAGTGGGATAGCAGCTAGAGGCTAGGAAGGGATGTAGTGGCAGTACTGGTTTGAGAAATACCAGGGATCCACCGTTAGGTGCTCGAGCCGCGCGGTATGACTGAAAAATTGTTAAAAGTGGCGTTAAGTCCCATTCAATTAATCAATCTAGACAACAATTTAAACTTGTCAGAATTGAAAGAATGTGCAGTTATAGTTACAAATGTGGACAGAAGACGTTTATTTGTTATGGCGGATATTTCAAGGGTTCAGGTCGAAACTTCTTGGAGCACCGCCTGGTGTTTTTGCTAGTTGGATGCTAAGCACCGTCACACAGAGCCTATTTTTAGCGTCTCATCCGAAAAAAATTAATTTCTTATTTTAGACAGTCCGGGCTCGAACCCGTGATATTGAGGTTTGAAGTCAGTGCTCTACCAAACAAGGTAATCGGGTTGGCATCTGGTGTGAGGAACAAGAAGACATATGTAGGTGTGACAGCTGCCGCGATATCACTGAAATACTGCTTCGTCCAATACAACCCATCAATGATTGAAAAGGAAAAACTGTCATTTGGCCATAAATATTTTAATAATGATCTAAAAACAATATGAATATCACAATATGCAAGTCAAGAAATATGGTAAAGATTTATAAACGATAACAAATTGACTTAAGTTTGACTAAGTTAATGACCCGGTAACTTCCATTTAAAAAAAACTGAACCAAGTCCCGCACTACCCCTTTATTTTACGCTCCGCCAGAAAAAAGATGATGAAACATTGTGGAAAATGAAGGAATTCCATGTCACAGGCAATTTCTTCATTATCCACAATACTTTTTACCTAGAAAGACAAAACAAGAGGACCATGATGGTCCTATATCGCTCCCCTGAGTATGATTGCTCAAGGCTTTACAATATAATATTAAAATATCAAAGCCCTACACCTAATGATTTTGGCGAAGAAGATTTTTTAAAGATTTTCTCCTTTAATCCTAGGTATAGTGAAAACCCAATCATGTTGAGCTAATTTCAAGAGTACTGTAATTCTTTGAAGTAAAAAAGTAGAGGGTCATAGGCATTAATACATACCAAATATCAAAGGTCTAGGCCTAATGGTTTAGAAGGAGAACAATTTCTATGATATCCTTACTTAATCCCTTCTGGGATTGTAAAGAAAAGGTCTTATTTTCAGAATACAGTAGTTCTATGAAATATTTTAGTACAGGGTCAATAGGTATTATTACACACCAAATATCAAAGCTCTCGGCTTTATGGTTTGGGAGAAGAAGATTTTTAAAATTTTCCTTCTTTAAATCCATGTAAAATCAGGAATCGCACAGAACAGGGCTAATTTTCAGAATACAGTAATTCTTTGAAGCATTTTAGTAGAGGGTCAATAGATGATGATTTATACAAAATATCAAAACTTTAGGCCCCATGGTTTGGGAGAAGAAGATTTTTTTAAGTTTTCCTTCTTTATTTCTATGTAAAATCTGGGATGGCAAAGAAAAGGGTTAACTATCGGAACACAGTAATTCTTTAAAGTATTTTGGTACAGGGTCAATAGATGATGATTTGTACCAAATTTCAATACTCTCAGCTTTATGGTTTGGGAGAAGAAGATTTTTCAAGTTTTCCTTCTTTATTTCTATGTAAAATCAAGGATCCCACAGAAAAGGGCTAATTTTCAGAATATGGTAATTCTATGATGGTTTTTGGTAGAGAGTCAATCGATGATGATTTATACCAAATATCAAAGCTCTAGGCCTTATGGTTTGGGAGAAGAAGATTTATAAAGTTTTCCTCCTTTATTTCTTTGTAAAATCAGGAAACGCACAGAAAAGGGCTATTTATCAGAATACGGTAATTCTTTGAAGTATTTTGGTAGAGGGTCAATCGATGATGATTTATACCAAATATCAAAGCTCTAGGCATTATGATTTAGGAGAAGAAGATTTATAAAGTTTTCCTCCTTTATTTCTTTGTAAAATCACGAAACGCACAGAAAAGGGCGATTTTTCAGAATACGGTAATTCTTTAAAGTATATTGGTATAGGGTTAATAGATGATGATGTATACCAAATATCAAAGCTCTTGGCCTTACAGTTTGGAGGAGAAGATTTTTTAAGTTTTCCTTCTTTATTTCTTTGTAAAATCAGGGATTGCACAGAAAAGGGCTGATTTTCAGAATACGGTAATTCTTTGAAGTATATTGGTAGAGGGTCAATAGATGATGATTTGTACCAAATATCAAAGCGCTTGGCCCTAAGGCTTGGGAGGAGAAAATGTTTTATATCTCTTCACTCTGTTATTATGGCAACCAGAGTTCTACAAGGATTTCAATTGATTGAAGTATTTTTAAAGAGCATGACCTTAGGATCATTTCTGTGAAGTTTGGTTGAAATTCTGTGCTTAGCTTAGGAGGAGAAGATTTATTAGCTAGCAAAGCGTCAGCTTTGATAGCTTAAGTTAACAGATAAAATTTTGAGGTCGTTTCAAAGTTCAACGGGTGCAAACCGCCACTGGAGGCTTTACCACTAAATGCCTACGCCATAAAAAGTAGTTCATGTGTATTTCAGGATATTGCAAACTCTGCATGCAAGTTCATCTCTTGGGTGTTTTAGTTCACTTGAGCACATCGATCTTCAAAGAAGTTGCAGATGACAATTTCAAATAGTTGAATATTCTAAAATATTTATCTCTCTAGGTAGAAAACAATGTTGAAAATGAAGAAATTGCTTGTAACAAGCAATTTCTTCATTTTCCACATAGTTTTCCACAACTATTTCTTGAGGGGCGTAAAAAGGAGGGTTTTGTTGGAATTGGCTCTCTCCGTGGATATTTAAACCTCGATTCTTTGTCGTGATAACGTTTCACAAAAAAGATAAGTGAACGAAACAATGCTTTGCTAGCTTACAGTACTTTTCAGTACTTTGATTTGTAATTGTGAACGGGCGGACAGACAGATGGACAGATGCTGGACGATGACCGATCACAATAGCTCCCCCAGAGCACTTCGTGCTCAGGTGAGCTAAAAAGTTAAAATCTCGTCAACTTGAAATTGTCATCTGCAACTTATCTGAATATGGACCAGTCTAATTTTTTGTCAAGTGGGAATGGGTAAGAAACTAGTCTGGCATAAATTTCAATCCTGCATCTACTGTTTGGCCTACACATATTCATTGGTGGGCAAGTATGTCGTAACTTCAGCTTGAGTAAAATGTACTGAAGAGGCAAGACATCACAATATGAAATGTCATTAAATGTTGGAAAGGCCCCTTTTCATGTGACGTGCGAATAACTAATGGATATCTGGCAACGCCCACCGACTCCGATGGCCATGCCCACTGAGCTCTGACAGAAAGTCTCACTTCGATATCAACGGCGCTATTTTGCAAAAAAAATGTCCCATTATATCTGACAAAAAGTGACCTTAATGTCGTAAATATAGCTTGGATACAAACCAACATAAATGCTTAAAAAAAATGCCGGCCAATATAGTTCAATTCCAGTCAAAATGAAAATGAATGATTTGATTGGTGGATTGATTCTTTGATTTAAGCGATCCATCAATTCCATTTATCCACCCATAAGATACGATTTAATTTGCAATATATTTGAGTATAAACCTGTGAATGCATCCAATTTGTACAAGTTCTAACTTTCATGATTAAATTTGATTATCCTTTTTCTTTGCAAGCAAAATTTTTGAGACAAGGACTACAAAATACTACAACTTTGAAAATAAGACGCGTGTATAAGCCACGAAGAGGCATTAGGTAAGGGGAGGGCTAAACGGAGAGAGGTCACCAAAACTTTTTTGCCTAAGTGGGTGACCTAAACAATCTAAATTACAGATTGAACAAGCTGTAGTTATTATTTTTGATCCCCGACTACATATTACCTTCAACTGTCAAAATAAATTTTATTATGCACATACGTATTGCATGCTATATCCTTGGAGTGGCTGATTAACGGTACCCTGTGCTGTATATTTTATCAAACAAAAATTGGTTTTAAATCAAAATGCTAACAATACATGTAGTTTCATAATCCTGGGCTGTTTAAAATCAATTGAAAAATGTATAGTATTTAGTTTAACCCATTCCCACACAAGCCCTCCTTTTTACACCCCACAAGAAAAAAGCTTTGGAAAACATCGTGGAAAATGAAGAAATTGCTTGTATCAAGCAATTTCTTCATTATCCACAATCTTTTCTATCCAAAAAGACAAAGATAATTTAAATTCCAACTACTAGAAAATATCGTCTGCAGCTTCTTTCATTTTGGAATAGTCTAAAATTTTGTTGAGTTGGAATGGGTTAAACTAACTACAATTCGAGAGTATGACTTCAAGAAATTCTTACATAAACAATAGGCAAAGGCACTGATAATCATTCATCCCCTTAACCCATTACCACATGGCAAAATTTTAGGCTAGCTCAAATTCAAAGAAGTTAAAGACAACAGTTTAAAGTTGATGCAATCTTTTAATATTTTGTCTCTTTGGACAGAAAGCACAGTGGAAATTGAAATACTTGGTTGTTACAAGCAATTTCTTCTTTTTCTAAAATGGCTTCCAAAACCTCTTCTTCTGAGGTTCATCAGAAAACGGAATTGTGTAGGAGTGGGTTAATAAGAGTTTAGCTAGTACATGTACAATATTCTTTGTAGCAATTCAGTATTTGCAGGCGATAACAGATCACAAATTCTAATATTATGTTATTCTGATGAAATTATGTCAAAGTTAGTTGATTTCCACAAAAGCTTTAAGCTTAAAGAATCAGTCTGGAACACTCAAAATCCAGATGTTTTCACATCCCTGAAATAGTTGCAGTGTCCTTAACCCACTGCAACTCAATTTAACATCTTGATAGACTGGGGTTGGATTTTAAGAGTCTTGCCTATGAACATACCCTGATGATGGTTGAGCTCGAACCCATGACTTTCAAATAACAAGTAAAGCTCGGCCAAGAGACAATCTAAACTTTTGACACATGTAAATCAATTTTAAAACGATTTTTGTAAAGAAAATGTTAGTGCAAATTGAGAAACTGCTAGTAAAATATCCTTTAAGCATTAACACAAAGCTGTCCTGGTATGGTATAAAAACGTGTGATTGTGTGGAAATTGATGTCAACAATAATTTTTGTATAAATCTGTGATATTTAAATGAACATTCATAGTTTGAGAGGGGTTGTTATCTAAAGATATTGTATACAAATGATACACGACGAACAGAGAGCGATCCCAGTAGGGCTGAATAGCTCATCTTGAGCATGTAGTGCTCAGCTGAGCTTAAAATGAATCTCAAATTTTTTTCTTTTTTAGTAGATAGCCCTTGTTTTGACTAAAGTAAAAAATCAAACTGAACAGCTTCAGGTTATTTCTATCATTTTGCAGTTAAGATATTGATCAATAATAAAACAAATTGTAAATGAATAGGTGATTTTCCAGACATCAAGACTTTTCCACTGCTGTGCTCAACTTCCTCTGTAATTCCTGCGAGTTGATTTCTGGAAAAACTTCCTCTATAAGTAGGTCAAGTATACTATACCAAACATGTCTGAAAAATAAGCAAGAGGACCATGCACAACTAGTTCATTCGATAATATGCTGTGATCTCATACATAGATTCTGAATCCAAAAGAAAGCTTAGCAAACATTCTCTCTGACAGTTAACCCTTTCCTGTTCAATCCCTGGTTTTTATGTCCCTGTGATTTTTAGAATTGAGAAAACATTGTAGAGAAGGAAGAAATTGCAGAAACAAACAATTTCATCTTTTTCCACAATATTTTCTACCCTACTGAATGTTTATTTTTCAATTTGAATCCACTTTAAATTTTTGTCTGCAAAACTTTTGAATTTGGACAGATCTAAAATCTAGCAAAATGGGAAAGGGCTAAGAAAAGTCACGACAACATGCATCATTTGTCTTTCACCAATGGACCAATGATAAGTAGTGTTCCTAGGTCGGATGAGCAGATGTTGGCTTGGATTGACTGTTGTGGTTGTACTCATGTGAGGATTGACAGGAAACTGTATGAATTAAATGAAATGCAGGTGAAAGTGATGTTAAATCACATACAATTAAACTGCAAATAGCTGTTTGATTTTTAAAAAGTTGACAATATAATCCATCTTGTAAAATTGTCTTAGAACTAGAGCTATCAGTAAAAGTGATTATAACCTGCTTGTTAAAAAAAGTCTTGATAGCATAATGCCTTATAGTTCAGTATAAAAATGTTGATTTTTAAGACAATCAAGATCTTTGAAAGTAAATTATGAGTTCAGAGCATTCAATGCTGTAGGTGTATTACTTATAATTCAGTAAAATTTAAAAGTTCAAAGGGCAGTACCTCTGCAACTAATGATATTATGGTCACATGCACAAATTTATATATACCAAAACACTAATTATAAATTTCAGAGCAGTATTGGCACAACTGTAGGAGAAAAGCTGCAGAAAAAGTTGTATCCATGGACAGACTGACTGCCTGACAGACAGACAGACATGGTGAATCCAGTATCCATCCCCCTGAATTTCGTTGTTGGAGAGTATGATAAGCAGAGCAAATAAGAATACTTACAACTCTGCGATGTAAAATTTACAAAACATAAAAAACAATGGGCGGAATCATGTGCTCGACATTGGTGTTGAACATGAAAAAAAGGCGGCTTTTTGACTGCTTCACAGGCAAATTTCAAACTTCAAAAAAGTATGCGTTCAAGCTAAATATTTTTCAACACGTCGCATCATATTTACGGCTATATCTCTTAGACAAAGAACTCTATGTTCATATGGTATATTTCTGGACTCCTTTTCATTAATAATATTTCATTCCAACCCTTTAACCCATTACCAGATGACAATATTTTAGACTGGTTCAAACTGAAAGAAGTTAGAGACGACAATTTTTAGTTGATGAAACCTTTAAAACCTTAATCATTTGGGTCAGAAAACATTACGGAAAAGAAGAAGTTGCTTGTAATATGCAATTTCTTCATTTTCCACAATGTTTTCCAAAACTTTGATATTGAGAGGCTTTTAAAAGCGTTACTGAGATTAATGGACAAACAGCATAATCAAAACTCAATTTCTCCCACAAGGTGGGGAAACTCTATACTATAGATTAAAATCATTTAAAACATTGTTACAAGCAATTTCTTCATTATCCACAATGTTTTCTACCAAAAAAACCCCAACATTTTTCAAAATGTTATCAAACAAAATTGTCATCTACACCTCATTTGAATTTGGACAAGTCTAAAATAAAATTTTTCTTGTAAGTTATTGGTTTATGTAGTTTCTCTACTATACCATATATTTTTAACCCATTCCAACTCAACAAAATTTTAGACTAGTCCAAATTGAAAGGAGCTGCAGACGACAATTTCAAGTTGATGGAATTTAAATTTTCTTTGTCTTTTTGGATAGAAAACATTGTGGATAATGAAGAAATTGCTTGATACAAGCAATTTCTTCATTTTCCACAATGTTTTCCGAAGCTTTTTTCTTGAGGGGCGTAAAAAGGAGGGATTGTGTGGGAATGGGTTAAGAGGTACCTACCTATTAAGCTCTTCGTATTTTACAGAGTTCATAACTTCATCTAATAGATGTTCAAAATCATCACTTCCTAATATAATCTTCAAGATACCTGGGAAATTGACAAAAGAACAACATGTTATGAAAAAAAGGCTCTTTGTTAAAAGAATCATCTGTTACACATTTCAAAATGTCAAATTTTAGACAGGTCCCAATTGAAAGAGGTCTCAGACAACAAAACAATGTTTGTTAATACATTCCCACATGATCCCATGTTTGATGCCCCTCATGGTAAAGACTGGGGAAAACATTGTGGAAAATGAAGAAACTGTAACAAGCAATTTCTTTAGTATCAACACCGTTTTCTTCTCCAGAAGACAAAGGTTTGTTAAAATTCATTCAATATATTTTGTTGTCTATGACTTCCTTGAATTTGGACTAGTCTTAAAAAATGTTAATGGCTTAAAAACAAAACTAAGGGCTATAAGCTTAAATAATCTGTAGTTACTACATCAAACCAACAAAAAAGCTTCAAATCAAATTTCCAGCTTAACCAATTACCAGACTGTCCAAATTGAAAGGGGTTGCAGACGACATTTAAGTTAAGAAATTATAGATTTTTCAACTTTATAGGTATTGATACATGCTTGATACATGCAATTTTTTCATTTTACACGATATTTTTCCAATTGTTTTTCTTGATGGGGGTCCAAAAAGTCATTGTGTGGGAATGGGATGATTGATTGGTCAGAGAATTCCGACTCAGGGTGGGTTGGTTCAATGCACAAACTCAAGAATTCTCAGGCTTGACAGTTGAATTTTAACCACTTGCAGCAAAATCCCTTCCTTGTCCGCGGGCAAATAGACAGCCTTATTCACAACTAATTCATTTTTTCATCATTTCACCTACCTGGTAAAAATTCCCCAAGACATCTCTTAGCTTGTTTCATCAAAACCTCCCTCTGTAGGTCAGTTAATGACTCCTTTTCCTCTGAAATAAATATACCCTCAGGCCAGAATGCTTCTCGTAACTTTTTGAGGTAATATGAATTCATCTGTTGTGACGTCAAATGTTTAAGTTTTGTCTCCAAATACCTGGAAAATAAAAATAAGTGCAATAAATGCTGGTGCCAACCCTGGTTTCCAAGTGCCTTATATTGAAAAAGTGTATGGAAAAAAATTGTATTATTTCTACAAAATTGCTTCAAGAGTTATCCCCTCTTATGATGATTGACACACATGCAACATCTCAAGTAAATATATTCAATAATAACAGAGATATGACCAAAGTTAAAGATTTTCACGTCAATGCCAATTACAGAGCCAATGCCTATAACTCATAGGTGATGACAATATTTGACATAAGAACAAAGGTTAACTAAAAAGATGACAAAAGCTAAGTGTATTAAACAAGAGTTGTGTGTGGACAACTTAGCACACCCGTTTAGGTGCTGTTTGAAAGAGGGTTAAATTTTAAGGGCATACTTTCATAGATTCAAGGTCATCACTTTATGAATGCCTGTGTTGAAAATGAGCATCCTTGGATGAAAAATGATCAAGTTATATAAAGTTAAAGTTCTGGGTCAATTTCTTTATAAAGGGTAAAAGGTTTAGGTCATAGGGTCAAGGTCAATGTCTCAATTGAAAGCCTATCTACTGAGGAATGCATGAGGGAAAATGATCACCCTAGGCTGAAAATGACCAAGATAGAAGAAATTACAGTTCTTGGTTAACCCATTCCCACATGATAAAACTTAGACCAGTCTGAATTAAAAGAGGATGCAGACAACAATTTCAAGTTGATGGAGTCAATTTTAGCATAGAAAACATTATAGATAATAAAGACATTGCTTGATACAAGCAATTTCTTCCTTTTCCACAATGGTTTCCAAATCCTCTTGCCTTTAGGGTGTAAAAAGAAGGAATTGTGTGGGAATGGATTAAAGTCTTTTATAATGAGTTAAAGGTCAAGGTCATAAGGTCCAGATCATTGCCTGAAATGAAAACCCATCTCTTGATAAGTGCATGAGTATAATATGAGTCCCCTTGTTTGAAAAATGACAAAGATAAAAACAAAGTTTTTTTTTTTTATTTTATAACAGTCTAAAGGTCAAAATCACAAGGTAAAGGTAATTGATAAACTGCCCCCCCCCCCTTAAACCCCAACAAAAACCCAACCTAACCCAATCTCCAGATGAGTGCATGAACTTGTGTGAAATACATAAATACATTAACCAAGAGGGAGGCCATTTCTGAGGATATCACATGATATATGGCCCTGGATTGTGACCTTGAACTTAGTACCAACTGAAAGGTCTAGCCACGACAAATATTCACTTGAAAAATGAGGGCCTTATTCCTTTCAATTGAATTGTTTCCAGTATATTAAATTTTATAGTGTTAATTTAGGATAGAACAAGAGGTTGAAAAGGACCTTGAACCTGACCAATGACTCTGAAATTGGTTCCAGTGAAAGGTCTTGCCACACGGGATATGTATGTAAAATATGGAGACCTTTATCATTGTATCACTCAGAGGGCCAAGTCCACTGATTTAGCAAGTGATGTTTTCAGGAATTCATTATGAATTGAATCCTCTTTGCCATGTTTAGAAAATATATCCAGTCACTTAATTATTTAATATAGACCCAAAGAAGAATTCCAAACTTTTCATTGTTTCAGAAAAGTAAAGCCAATTCAATATAAATTTATTTACTAACTCAGCTGAAAAAGTATATAAAAAAACCCAAATAGCACAGCTCTAAAGAGCTTGAAGTGTTTTCAGCAGCAACCTATGTGCATATTTAACATAAAAATAGAAAATAGTGATAGATATTTGACAGGGAAACAATCCTACAATAGTTTTTACCCATTCCAGCAGCATTTACATCCCTTGATGGATAGTTCAATGTTTCTTGAAGACAAACATGGTCCACCCATAAAAGCCAAGTTTTTTACCCATTACCAGATGGCAATATTTTAAACTGGTCCAAATTGAAAGGAGCTGCAGAGGACAATTTAAAGTTGATGAAATTTTACATCTTTTCAACTTTCTAGGTAGAGAACATTATGGAAAATGAAGAAATTGCTTTATGCAAGCAATTTCTTCATTTCTCACAATTTTTCCCAATTCTGTTTTTTTGAAGGGCATTAAAAGGCGTCATTGTATTGGAATGGGTTTACCAGTCATTTTCTATTCCCCACAGAATCTAATAAAAGGAACGCCAAGGATCATTTCTGTGAAAATTGGTAGAAATAAATGAACTAATATTTTGAGAAGATTTTCAAAGTTTTCACAATATACCATATGTGGAAGGTTGCCCCCACCCATAAAAGTCATATTTTTCATCTGATGACAATTTTTCAAAATTATCTGAGAAAGAAACACCTATGGATCATTTCTGTGACATTTGGTAAATTTTCAGCATTTGGTTTTCAGAGAATAGTATTTTCAAAGTTTTTACTAAATACCGAAAAATGAATTTAGCATCATCCATTAAAGCCACAATGTTTTTCACCCAATCACAATTTCCTCAAAGCATTTTACATGGATCACCCAAGGATCATTTTCTTAAAATTTGGTATTATCGAATCCAGCAAGTGATTTTCTAAGAAGAAGATTATAAAAGTTTTCACTATATACCATATTTGGAAACTAGTCCCTCCCATAAAAGTCATGTTTTTTGTCCAGTAAAAATTCTTTGAACGAATCTGATGAAGGGTAAGCTAGGGTTTATACCTGTAATATTTTGTTAAAATCCATCTACTGGTAACTGAGAAGATTTCACCATATATGGAAATTAGTCATGTCTGAATAGCTGTCCTTTGTATGAAATTGAAATTTGTTGATGAAATCTGATAAAGGGCCACCTAAGGATCCTTCATGTGAATTTCAGTAGAAATCTATTTGGTACTCTCTGAGCAGAGGATTAGAAAAAGTTTTTAGACAGACTCTAACATGCACAACAGACATAATGCCATGAAAATAGCTTGATGGTTTAGAGCAAATGGAGCTAAAACCAGGGGACATGTCAAGGACAAAATATCTTATCATTAAATAAGAGCCTTTTGTAAACAAAGGGCCATATCTTCAAAACAAGAGGACCATGATGGTCCTAAATCGCTCACCTGAGGCATCTGCAAATTACAGTACTTTTTTGTATAAAAAAGACACAACTTGAGCAAAATAGATAAAACAAATGTAAGATTTTGGCTTTGTACAAAACAATCCAGTAATGCTTTAAAATGAAAATGAATGCCTTTGGCTTCATAGTTTAATCGATTACCAAACTATCCCAGAATTTGTCACCCTCAGGGAAAAAGGTTTAAAAAAGCATTGTGAGAAAGCAAGCAATTTCTCCATTTCTATTTAAGAAGAATCCTTTCAATGCAATATGCAATTTTCAATCCCAGGCGCAGAGACATTTTTTATCCTAAGAGCATATTTTCCTGTAACATAGTACAAAATTGTTTAGTCATGCTACATACCAAATATGAATGCCCTTCATCTTATATTTCAGAAGGAGAAGACTTGAAGTTGCTCTAATTGGATGTTTGCCAAATTTTTTGACCTCTGGGGCAGTGCCATGTTTTATCCCATGGCTAAGATTTTAGCTAACATAGTAGAGAACCATCTGGTTATGCTATAAATCAAATATGAATGCCTTAGACTTTGTAGATTGTGAGGAGAAGACTGTTGAACATGGTCTAATTGAGCATTTTTACGAACTTTGGAAAACCCAGGGAAGAGGTGTTTTTTAACCTACAGGCATAATTTAATCAAAATTGATAGATAACAGCCAGGCTATGCTACACTCAAAATATAAATACCCTCCTCCTTAACATGAAGAATTTTTTTCAACATACTCAAGTTTTGCTTTTTTCCAAATTTTTGGACCCCTATTCAGGGCCGTTTGTGACCCTTGGATGAAAACTTTTTGTGATATAGTACAAAACCATCTAGTTATGCTACATACCAAATATGAATGTCCTAGACCTTATAGTTTAAGAGGAGAAGCTTTTTAAAATTGCTCTTATTAAGAATTTTTCCAAACTTCGGACCTCAGGGGCTGGGCTATTTTTGACCCCAGAGATTAAATATTTAAAAACTTGGTAGAGAACCATATGATTAAGCTCTTTACAAAATATAAAGGCCTTTGGCCTTGTAGTCTATGAAAAAAACAACACCAAAGATTTACTAAAATTTCCATATGCTGCGGTTACAAGAGTTTTTGACAGAATTGAATTCTTTTAACAACTTTTGAAAAGCTTCACCCAATGAACATCCCTGCGAAGTTTCAGTTTGATTGGCCTAATGGTTTAGGAGGAGAAGATTTTTAAAGATATTTAAAGAATTACTAAAGATTCCCATTTTAAAATGCCGCGGCAACCAGAGTTTTTGACGGAATTAAATTCTTCTAACAACTTTTGAAGGGCTTCACCCAATGAACATCCCTGCAAAGTTTCAGCTTTATTGGCCAACTGGTTTAGGAGAAGAAGATTTTTAAAGATATTTAAAGAATTACTAAAGATTCCCATTTTCATATGCTGCGGCAACCAGAGTTTTTGACGAAATTAAATTCTTTTAACAACTTTTGAAGAGCTTCACCCAATAAACATCCCTGCAAAGTTTCAGCTTGATTGGCCTACTGGTTTAGGAGAAGAAGATTTTTAAAGATATTTAAAGAATAACTAAAGATTCCCATTTTCATATGCCGCGGCAACCAGAGTTTTTGACGGAATTAAATTCTTTTAACAACTTTTGAAGAGCTTCACCCAATAAACATCCCTGCAAAGTTTCAGCTTGATTGGCCTACTGGTTTAGGAAAAGAAGATTTTTAAAGATATTTAAAGAATTACTAAAGATTCCCATTTTCAAATGCCGCGGCAACCAGAGTTTTTGACAGAATTAAATTCTTTTAACAACTTTTGAAGAACTTCACCCAAGGAACATCCCTGCAAAGTTTCAGCTTGATTGACCTACTGGTTTAGGAGAAGAAGATTTTTAAAGAAATTGTTGACGGACGGACAGACGGACAGATGGACAGACGGACGACGGACAACGACCGATCACAATAGCTCACCTCGCACTTTGTGCTCAGGTGAGCTAAAAAGGTCAATGGACCATAACCAAAATGGAACATGCATATCTTTGGTTGATACCGAGTGCACATGTCAAATTCATACGGTAGTTGAAAATAAAATGAGCAAACAAGGCTTTTCATCAAAGGGCCGTAACTCTGTTAAAAGTAAATAGACTGCAACCAAATACAATATGCACATCTCTACTTGATACATTTACTTAGTTAATCTGTAAAGTTTGAATCAAATCCATGCAGTAGTTGCTGAGAAATTGAAGGGATAAGGAAAAAAACAACAGACCAACCAAATCACCAACCAATGGACTTACAGACCAACAGACTCACCGACTATCTTTGGTTGATACTGAGTGCACATTTCAAATCGATACAGTAGTTGAAAATGCAATGAACAAACAAAATCTTTCATCAAAAGGCCACAGCTCTGTTAAAATCAAATGGACCTCAACCAAATTACAATATGTATATCTCTACTTGAACCTGTGTCTATCTGTAAAGTTTGAAGCAAATCTACACAGTAGTCAGAAATTGAATGGATAAGGAAAGCTAAATAAATTCAACGATGTACCCCCTAAAATTTTTTTTTGGGGGGGTATGGTAAAACCAGTAGTTTGTGAGAAAATGCTCCCCTTAATTTAGTGACTAATGGGCGGAAACAACACCGCAACATTTTCCTTCTGACTTTCAGCCAAGAATTCAAGAGAGCTGAAATTTCAAGTCATCCAATTGTATGGACCTTGATAAACTTAACCCACTCCCTTTGACCCATTCCCACTCAATCCCTCCTTTTTACGCCCCTCAAGAAAAAGCTTTGGAAAACATTGTGGAAAATGAAGAAATTGCTTGTATCAAGCAATTTCTTCATTATCCACAATGTTTTCTATCCAAAAAGACGAAAAAATTTAAAATTCCATCAACTTGAAATTGTCGTCTGCAGCTCCTTTCAATTTGGACCGGTCTAGAATTTTCTTGTGTTGGAATGGGTTAGTGATGCTACTTGAATACCACAAGGAAAAAGCTTTGCAAAAAAATTAAGAAATTGCCAGTTGCGCATTTTCTTCATATTTCATAATGTTTTCTACCCTAAGAGTTATATCTTTATCCCACTACACACCAAGCCCCTTTGTCCTTGAAACCTAATGTTCTAGGTTGGATAAACCAATGTAAGTAAAATCACAATTTAAATATTATGATTGTGTACCCATGAGAAGAAAGCCTACACAGTGACTTACTTGTTTAGACCTTTACCAAACACAAGACGTGTGGACTTCATTACAGTCTCTCTGCACATCCAGTTATCCTGTCCTCGCAGTAGTTCTGTCAAAATGTCCAGTACACCATCACTCAGAGGACACTGATTGTCACTTGGAGTATCTAGAAGACAATCACAACCTTAACCCTTGCCATGCTGTATTAATTACCTTACTGAATTGCTGTAAAATCAAAGGACTGAAAGCACTGATAGAACTTGTTGTTAAAAAATCAATATTTCTTTTCAAAACCAATATCATAAACAACTGCGGCAGGAAAAATAGAAGCAGGAGGTATAGACCAAGATCAGACTGCACTCATGTGCAGGCTGATCTTGGTCTGCACCTCCTGCCAAAACCGGAATATTACGGGGTTCAGCATGACAAAGGTTAACTTATTCTAACACAATCCCAATTTTTTATGCTCCCCTCCAAAAACCTTTGAAAAGTATTAATGAAAATGAAAAGATATTGATTGTAATAAGCAAAATCTTTTTTTTTCCAATAAAGAATGCCCTTGAAAAACAAAGAAAATTTAAACTGACTTAAATTGTCATCTGCAACACCTTTGACTTTTGATCAGTCTAAAAGATTGCTGTTTGGTAAAGAGTTAATCCATGATCAGAAACAAGATTTTGGATTGAAAGAGGTTGAAAACCTATTATAATATGCGACAGACAGGATTGAAAATATTGAGACAAAAAAAAGAAAATGCTGATTGTCCATAGCTAGTTTACAATAGCATGGTAATTGATAGACCGCAGCTGTCAATCAAAAATTAACTGACCAATCAAATCTTTTGTTTAGACTGAAGGGGGTTGTTGGCATCTCTTATATATTATACTCATTCCCACATAACACGCCTTTCAATGCCCTTTCAATGCTTGGGAAAACATTATGGAAAACAAAGATATTGTAACAAGCACTTTCTTTTTTTCCAAATTGTTTCTAATCGGTAAGACAAACTCTGATGGAGGTTGGAATTTGATACAACACTGTGGTTAAAAAATGCCAAAAATTAACATAGAGATAAAAGCATAGAATGCAAGATGAGTATTTTTTATTTTTTTCTCCTCAATTAAAATCTGCAGGTCTTGTTTAGAAAAAAATACCAAGTAGAATCAATTCCTAAATGAGGGACAGAACAGGAGGGTGTCCGATTCCATGTATCTCAAACAGCCGACCACTTGCCCTCCGTTTTGTTTGTACTACGCTTCATTCGTATAAATTTTCTCGGTCCCGTGTGCTACGAACTACTGAGGCTTTACTGTATAATTAAACCCCTTCAATTGAAAATTGTCGTCTGCAAGTTCTCTGAATTTGGACCAGTCTAAAATTTTCCTGTCTGGAACTGGTTTTAATGATTCCATTTCTAGGAGACTTAACCCTCTCCAGTAAAATCCCTGACTTTTAGTCCTTGTGATAAAATACTGGAGAAAATATTGAGGAAAAAGAAGAAATTGCTTGTAACAAGTGAGACTATTCTATTAAGTCCAAACAATATAGATATAAGATTTCTATAACAATGTATATGTACATGTATTTCGGCAATTGAATTAAGCCTTCATTGTTGAAAAAACTGTGTTTTAACCCTTTCCATACAATCCAGTATTTTTTTACATTCCTGTCATATCATACTTGAAAAAAACATTGAGGTAAAAGAAGACATTGCATGTTACCAGCAACTTCTTCTTTTACTACAATATTTTCTATCATATATGATGGTTACTTTTTGATTTTACTAACTTTGTAATGTACACTGCTACCTCTTTTAATTCGGACAAGTCTAAAATTTTGTAAAACAGTAAAGGGATAAGCGATCATTCTCTCAAGTGACCACTTAACGCTCATCCCGTAAGTGGTTGGGTAAAACAAACTATACTGCTTTATGCTGACTGATGCAGTCTGATATATCAGAAGAATTGCCATGTTAACCTTTTCCTGTTTAAACCTGGGATTTTACGTTACTGTGATTCTATACTCAAGAAAACATTGCAGAAAAAGGAGAAATTGCTTGTAACAAGCAATTTCTCCTTTTCCCATAATATTTTCAACCACATAGAATAGTTTCATTTCAAATTACATCCAGTTTTCATTGATGTCTGCAACCTCTTTCAATTTGGACCAGTCTAAACTTTCAAGAAAGGGAAAGGGTTAAATGTCAGTGAGAGTAGTCAGGGATCTGTCATTTGACCAATCACCACTGTCAATCAAAGAATTAATCAACCAATTCAAATACATTTAGATAGCAATTGAATTTTGAACCACTGGCCACAAGTTCGGTGAAGCAATTTTTGTTTGTTTGATAACTTAAATGGTTGCTAAATCAAAAGTTTTAATTTTCTGTACAACTGGCCATAAAATCTAAATTTGATCAATTTTAAATTGCCATCTGCAACTCCTTTCCATTCTGACCAGTCTAAATATTGGTAATGCGTTAAATTTTTAAGCAATGTCTCCTCATAAATAAAACTGTCTTACCATATGGTTGAGATTTGCTTCCCTTTTTCTTCTGTTTTTCAGATTTTTCCAGCAAACTTGGTATACTGTCAGTAGAGGAGTAAGGACTAGATTTGTTTGCAATGTTTCTCGCAAAGTGAGTTAGTATAGGACTAGGAGAAGGGCTACGACTTGAGGTATTCTGTTTGTTCTGCCAGCTTAATACACTCACACCTGGGTAAAAATGATTACAATATGGGAACTTCGATTTCCAATAAAGGATTAAGATGATTTTTTTTTCTTACAGAAACTAAAACCCTAATCACATTGTCACCTGCTAGGTAGATTTGTACGTAAGTGTGATTAGGATTTTTGTTTCATACTACAATGAAAACATTGTAAATACTTTTCTTTATTTAAAAAAAATGATATGGTCTACCATATTGCACTAAAACTTATTTCATTTGGCTAGGATTTGTATTTACAAATTTGCAACACTTTTTTCAGGAACAACTTTGTGTCCAAGAGTACAGAGTATGCAGGTCTAACTATATTTTTCATGCAGGTATGAAAATAATTTATAGCCTGTCAGAATTCACCATTCCAAATAGATGAAACTAAATTTAGAAATTATGACACCAACCTTAAAAGAATATTAACCCTTGTCATGCTGAACCCGGAATATTCCGGTTTGGGTAGGAGGTATAGACAAAGATCAGCCTACAAATAAGTGCAGTCTGATCTTGGTCTACACCTCCTGCTTGTACTTTTCTTAATAGGGTTGTTTATGAATTGATTTTCAGAATCAGTCATTTGTATACTTTAGTCAATTTACTATTTTTTTGTCGGACATGTATTCTCGATTTATTGTAAACCCACTGAAGTCAGATTTTTTGATTTGTTGAAATAAATTTATGTAATGTACACGGTCATTTAAGAATTTTGAATTTGGGTAAGTCTATATTTCTGGAAAAAAAGGAAAGGGTTAACATAATTCCTAAAACTAAGTTTTATCCTTTTACTGAATTGCCAAATTTTAGATCTGTCCAGTAGCATTGAAGAGGACAATCTAAAGTCCATTTGATTTGATTGATTGATTAAATGGGGTTTAATTCAAATGCTAACAGTCCATTTCATTTGAAAAAACAATAATTCAGTAGGTTAGAATATATTGTGGAAAAATAAGAAACTGCTTGTGACAATATTTTCTCAAATAAAAAAACACAGTGTTGAAAAAAACAAACCATGATGGTCCTAAATCGCTCCCCTGAGTATGATTGTTCATGGCTTTATGATATATATACAAAAAAGCAAAACCCTCTGTCTATTTATTTTGGAGAGGATGTTTAAGGATTTTCTATTTAGGCATATTGATGATTCAACCATATAGTGCTAATTTCGTGAATTCTGCAATTCTTTGAAGTATTTTGTTAGAGGGTCAATAGACATCAATACATACCAAATATCAAAGCTATAGGCCTAATGCTTTAGGAGAAGAAGATTTTCAAAGTTAGTTTTCTTTATTCCTATCTAAGATTAGGGATTGCATAGAAAAGCACTAATTTTCAGATTAGGGTAATTCTTTGAAGTATTTTAGTAGAGGGTTAATAGCTGACAATATTAACCAAATATATAGGCTCTAGGCCTACTAGTTTGGGAGTAGAAGGTTTTCAAAGATTTCCTTCCTTATTCCTTTGTAAAATCAGGGATTGCACAGAAAAAGGCTAATTTTTAGAATACGGTAATTCTTTGAGGTATTTTGGTAGAGGGTCAAAGGTGATGATACATACCAAATATCAAAGCTCTAGGCCTAATCGTTTGGGAGAAGATTTTCAAAGATTTCCTTCTTTATTCATTTGTAAAATCAAGGATCGCACAGAAAAGGGCTAATTTTAGTACGATACTTTGAATTCTTTGAAGTATTTTGGTAGAGTGTCAATAGGTGATGATATGTACCAAATATCAAAGCTCTAGGCCTTATTATTTAGGAGGAGAAGATTTTTTAATAATTGTTTATGGACGGACAGATGGATGGACAGAAGGACGCCCGACAATTACCAATCACAATAGCTCAGCTTCAAGACATTGTGCTCAGGTGAGCTAAAAAAAACAGGGATTAAACAGAAAAGGTTATTGTAAACTATTTAGTAAAAAGATTTTTGATTGCAATTTAGATGATGCCATGACAATATACTCTAGGATTCTCAATGAAAGCTATCAAAGATTAACCCTTTCCTGTTCAAACCTGGGATTTTAAGTTGCTGTGATTTTATACTTGAAATAACATTACTGAAAAAGAAGAAATTCCTTGTAACAAGCAATTTATTCCTTTATCCATAATATTGTCTACCACATAGGATGGTTTAATTTCAAATTGTATCAAATTTTCACTGTCTTCTGCAACCTTTTTCAATTTTGACAAATGAAAATTTCAAAAACGGGAAAGGGTTAAATTATTACCAAGATCAAGTGATGTATTTCCTAGGGAAGAGCTGGATTCATCTGCTATTTTGTATGAGTGTCTCTCATACATAAACTTGTCAACTGCACATTCGTATATGGTCTGAAATGATTAATTAAACAAATCTTTTATGTCATAAGTGAAATTTACCTATGGTGATTCTGGTCTTTTTTTTCTAATATTTGACAAGCGGAACACTAAGAAACTCACGTTTCAAATGGCATTTCACATTATAATTTAACCCATCCCCAAAAATTTACACTTTTTTACTCTTGTGATGCTGAATTCAAATCCTATACAGAATTGATTTTAAAGCAAAGGGCAGACAACTCTGGAGGGTTTTAATGAGGGTCAATAATTCTTTTTAAAATTAATTATTTAAACAACTCTTGCTGGAAGAGGACAAGCAGGAGGTGTAGCACAAGGTCAGACTGCACTTAAGTGCAGGCTGCTCTTGGTCTATACCTACTGCCAAAACAGGAACATCCAGGTTCAGCATGACAAGGGTTAATGTCACTTCAGTAAAAGCTTCAGGAAAAGAAGAGGACCATGATGGTCCTATACAGGGCTCCGGAAATTTTGAAATTTAAATTGGTCCAAGTTAATGCCCCCCCCCCCCGGCTGGCAATAACGACCCCCCCCCCCTCCTGCCAACAAAAACGAATACCCCCTGCCTTTTTTCACCTTTCCCCGTACGTAAAAGGGTTCATCATTCATTTAGTAGATGCCTTTTTTTTTCAAATTTTCCAAAGATGATTATAATCTTCAATGAGAGAAATATAGATGAATGAAAACAACTGACAGATCCTACTTCCATTTTGTTTTTTAAAATTCAGCTATGTATAAATTGCATTTCCTGCAATGTACGGCAGTCCACAAAGTTCCAATATATTGTAAAATTAGATAGACAAATATATTACATTATTAAAATTTCCAGATTTTACAGAATATTTCCGTGACTAGTAAAGATATACTTTTTCATTTTCATAAGCTAGTTATCCAAACTTCTGTTAATTTAACACAGTCATGTCCATTTTCTCGAGCGTCTGTTGATGGAAAACACAACTGACGTCACAAAATGTTGGGACAGTCCATTCTACCCCATGGGATCACAGAGTCGTGACGTACATCAAAAAGATGGACGAGACAAACTCGAGTGGGTCGCTCACGTGTTGCGCTATTTTCCTAAAGTAGATTTGTGCACAAATCTCGGTCATTTATTTATTGTAGTTGATTTCCAATTTATTATTCGGACGTTTTCCATCCCTGAAGTAAGATTTAATTTTATTTATAGAACTAGCTATATTATTAAGCTGTCGATTTCGTTTATATTTAAATTATCTGTATTCTGCAGATTTCCAATTATTGTTTAATTCTAGAGGCTACTTTTCATACCTTGAATGAAAAACTAAAACATTTATTGACGACGTGACTTTTTTATACAAACCCAGTTTCATGCGCTTACTTGTGATAAATAAATTTCATAAAAGTGTTGTGCTGAGCTATTCCGACTTTGTCTGAACAGCAACTGAAGCCTGTTCATGTCTCGATTTACGCATCCCATTTTATAGTAAAAGAACTTTCTTTCACGAGTAATGACAATTCAAATCGACGCAGTATTAGATGTTCATTTTGATAAGACTTCGAACGTGTGTCTCTATTGCAAATAGTGTACAAAACTCGTTACCTGAAGTTCGGTCAAGCGTGAAACTGCAAATTAGGCCCACGTGGGGATGGGCATTTGACTGGCTGGCGGGTAAACTATTTATCAATTTTTGGCACTTTTGTTTATCTCTTAATCTGCAGGTAACGTGTAAAACCCTTGAATTATTTCGGTTTCAAGTGGATTTTGATGGATGGTGGGCGAGTTTATCAATATTTCAACGTTAAATTTGATGGAAATTTTCGACCGATTTTGGTGTAATTTTTGGGATTCCAATCGGTCTGGCAATTTAAAATTCGGTCAAGACAGCATTTTATCGGATTTCTGGAGCCCTGATCCTATGATGGCTCTAGGCTTTATGATACAATATACAAAATATAAAAGCCCTACACCAAATCATTTTGGAGAAGAAGATTTTGGAAAAAAAAATCACCTGTATTCCCAGTTATAGTGAAGATCCAATCATATTGAGCTAATTTTAAGAGTACGGTAATTCTTTGAAGTATTAAGTAGAGGTTCAATAGGCATTAATACATACCAAATATCAAAGCTATTGGCTTAATGGTTTAGAAGGAGGAAATTTTCTATGATATACTTCTTTTTTCCTTTCATGGATTGCACAGAAAAGGGCTTATTTTCAGAAAACAGTAATACTATCAAGTATTTCAGTACAGATTCAATAGGTATTATTACACACCAAATATCAAAGCTATAGGCCTAATACTTTAGGATAAAAAGATTTTTAAAGTTTTCCTTCTTTATTTCTATGTAAAATCTGGGATCGCGCAGAATCAGGCTTATTTTCAGAAAACAGTTATTCTTTAAAGTATTTTGCTAGAGCGTCAATAGATAATGATTAATACAAAATATCAAAGCTAGGCCTTTTAGTTAGGGGGAAGAAGATTTATAAAGTTTTCCTTCTTTATTTCTATGTTAAATCAGGGATCACACAGAAAAGGGTTAATTTTTCAGAATAAGGTAATTCTTTGAAGTATTTTGGGAGAGGGTCAATAGACAATGATTTGTACCAAATATCAAAGCTCTTGGGCTCATGGTTTGGGAGGAGAAACTTTTTTAAGTTTTTTCATTCTGTTGCCATGGCAACCAAAGTTCTTCATTGATTTCAATTCTTTGAAGTATTTTGAAAGAGCGTGACCTAAGGATCATTTCTTTGAAGTTTGGTTGAAATTCCATGTTTAGTTTAGGAGTAGAAGATTTTTTTGTAATTGTTAACGGATGGATGGACAGACGGCCAGACGGCCAGACGATGACCGATTACAATAGCTCTCCAGAGCACTAAGTGCTCTGGCGAGCTAAAATTTTGGAAAACGTAGAAAATGCTTGCAATGAGCAAATTTGCATGTTTCAGACTGATTTCTACCCAGACAAAGATATCTAATATTTTGCCAAATTAAAATTGTTGTGTCTCCGTTTCTTTGAATTTGGACCACTCTAAAATTATATATTTGAGTAAATAGGTTAAATTCTTACCTCCTCTAGATCTAAGGTTAAATCTATGTCTATATTGTCTTTATCGTCCAGCTGTTCTGGCTCATCTTTTTTATCGTCGGGAGATTCAAAGGATGGGATCATTTTAGGGATCTGTTGGGGCAGGCTAGGTAGACCCTCCACAATTTTGTCAAACACACCTGACATGGTCTTTACAAGCCTCTGTAAATCAGATAATAAACTTATTACCATATCACTGGATTTTTAATGGTGCATGAAAAGATATTGTCACAAAACTGGTGAAAATTTGTTACAACAATTTTCTAAGTTTTATACACAATGTATTCTACTTTTAAACTCTTTTTCATAATTTACACAAACCCTCTGTTTGGTTAATCTATATCTTTGATGAACATTCAAATCTAGAATTCACAATATCAGGGCTCTGCAGACTCCCAGAATTTGGGGAGAAGTCACTTCTCACTAGTCTGAGAATTGGGAGAAGTTTTTCAAAATGGGGAGAAGTGGTGAGACTTTCAGGAGAAGTGGATTGCATTAAAAATTAAGTTTTTGCGCGTATTCCTCATTTCTATCAGAAAATAAAATAGCTTTACAACCAAGTAGTTGCATTTTATATTATGTATTATGCAATAAACATAGAAAATACTGCTTATCCTTTCAGTCCTCAATAAAGATCTTATTCCTGTGAACAAATAGTTTTGTATTTTTCTTTTTTTAGGTTTGAGAATTCAAGAGTTTGATTCTGATTTTCTTTTTTTTTAATATTTCATAATAATATAATAACATTATGATGAAAAAAGTCAACTAATAAAAAAAAATGCAAATAGTGTATAGGCGGTCTGAATGAAATTAGTAGTGTTCCCATTTGAAGCAGAAAATGAGAAAAGATTTTATTGTAACAACATGACTGTATTTAATCAAACCATTACCAGAAGAAAAAATTCAGACTGGTACAAATTAAGAGAAGCTATATAAGACATTTCAAAGTGAGCTTAAATAAGAAAGAAGGTGCCAAAGAGGGTAGAAACATGTGAGGGAAAGATAAATTGCTTGCTGCAATAATTCCTCCTTTTTCCACAGTTTCCCATAAAAACATTTCAAGATGTCAAAATGGGGGATTGTGTGGTAATGAGTTAAAGCACTTTACCTGATAACATATAAATGGATGAAAATTGTCATTAATTGGTCAAAAAAGGTCCTCTGTGATTAAGTCAGTTATTGTGTGTAAAGGGTAAGGGTTACTGCTGAGTACACAAAACCAGACTGTGTACATGCAGAGGTTTAAAGTTAACACAGGATAATTTGCTCCATTTTATAGGATTACATGTTATTTAAAGGAATTATCATCAACACATGTAAGTGAAATTTAGTTTTTGGAAAGAATGTATCATAACAAGAAACTCAGGAAAAGATCGTAGAAGCCTTTAAATTGTTTGCCATAATTTTCTTCACATGTTACAATTAAAGCAGATAATTCAAATTGAAGGATTCTAATGCAAAATGAATTTACGTAGATTTTCGTCAGAATTATTTTTCATCAAGATTTCAATTTTTTTAACAAAATTTTGACTTCTGGTAAATGACATGGCGTCCGTAAACGCCGGCCATTATTCTCATTATGTAAAAGTAAGCAACAAATCTCCTAGACTGATGATAACTTAATTTACAGAAATAATTAAAACTTAAGAATGGAAAGGAATTTAAATAAAGATTTCTGGTGCCGATAGTATACAAAGCATTGCCGAGACCAATCAACGTTGGTGTGAATGAAGCAAGCATGTTGACTATTAACTGCCCTCTTTCTGATTATCTGCTGGCCTCGCGACTATCGATACACACTTGAATTACGATCAAAGGGCTTCCGACCGGCATTTGTATAATTGCACACTGTCCCCTACTTTAATAGCCACTGGGCCAGATTTGGTTATCACCTATCGTATCCAGGCGACTTCCCGAAAATTCCTGGCGACTTCGACTTCGCTTTGATCAGCAAATCAGGCGAAGTTTTATGATACCAGGCGACTTTTTCACCTGAGTGCGCACTCTGCAGAGCCCTGCAATATAGTTCTACATGCCACACAAAATTTTACACAAAAATTTCAATTAATATGGCATATTACAACTAAATTTATAATTTGTCCTGACTAAAAGAAGGTACAGTCAACATTTTTGAAAGTGTGATCCCTTCCATTTTCTTTTTTGATACTTAAGATCCCAGGACACTGTTAGCATCTATCTCTAAAAGTATGCAGATATTTAAACACCTTCTTTATCTGGGTTTCAGGAGACACTGGAAGCCACAGAAGTGGCTGTATGTTAGTTTTGGTGCTTAATCCATTACAATATCGAGGGCTTAGAGCAAAAACATAGTATGGCTCTATACAATGTATATAGCCATACTATGTTTTTGCTCTAAGCCATCGATATAATCCCACATTTTAACACATCAAAGAAATATAACTATTGAAAAAAAATGTGAGAAAAGAAGAAATTGCTTGTAACAAGTAATTTCTTCTTTTCTTGCAACTTTTTCTTTGTCATTTGAACCTTATTTTTATAATTAGAACAGTCATGTTTTGTCATCTGCAGCCTCTTTGAATTTGAACCACTCTAAAATTCTGCCGTTTAGGAATGGGTTGATAGTGACAAAAAAGAGGGCAGGGACCATAATTTGCTTAAATATAAGATAGAGTAAGGGCCTTGATCACACAAACAGGAGTCTCTAAGTAATAGTTTTAGTATTAACACTGTATATATTTATCAAATTCTGTTACAGCAGAAGTCACCTTAGTATCATTCCTGTGAAATTTGTAAAATGAATTTTATAACCCAAAATATTTCCATAGACAGATAATTTGGAAAGCAAATACCACTTTTTCTTTTTATTCTGATCTTTATACATGATGTTTTTCCTCTCCTTTCTATTTCAACCTGACCTGACCAAGAGTACCTGATCAATTCTTGGTAAGGATGTCTCTGATGGTTTTCTGACAAAGGCAATATGTCCGTCACCGCTGTAACCTAAAAACTGTTTCAGTTCCTCACTACTGCATATAACATCCTTCTTAATGAGGGCCTACAAAATAGTAATTTGTGAAAATATCCATTTATTCTTACCTTTAAACACAAATATAGTGAGTCACCCCTTATCAGCTGGCAAGATTATAGACAGGTCCAAATTAACAAAAGTTGCAGACTACAGTTTTAAGCTGGTGAAATTTAGGGAAAAAAAAGTCTTATCACATGGAAAAAATTCAGGTCAATGAATAAGAATAAATAGCTTACTATTTGTAATTTCTACATTTTCCACAATATTTTATCTTGAAGCTTGTGCAAATTCATTTTGAGTGAGAATGGATTAAGCCTTGCACTAGCAGAAAGCTCAAAAATGGATTTTTTTCCAAATATGACCCCTATGACATAAAGCCACCATCATTTGCTTTTATGCTAGTGAACAAGTCATATTTTTTATAACACTTTTTCATTGACAAGGTTCTGTAATAAGCAAATAAATAACAGAATTCAGTCTTACCATTGAGCATGTAATCTAATTCAAGTTAAAGAGATTTTTTTCATTCTTTTAATACTTTTCAGTTTTCTTGTTTGATACTATCTTAGACTCTAACAGGCACATGAGTACCTGTGTTGCTCCACAGTCCTGCATTTAATGATACAGAGAGCCATTTTGACAACATTCGCATAGAACATCATATCTGTAACCCATTCCCATAAATACCATTTTTGGCCACCTCCCCAAAGAAAACGCTTTGGAAATATTGATGAAAAAGAAGAAATTGCTTGCAATTTCTTCATTACCCACATTGTTTTCTACCCCAAAGACAAACAAAAGAAATATTCATCAACTTAAAAATGTCGTTAGCAACTTCTCTGAATTTAGACCAGTCTAAATTTTGTAATCTGATAATTGATTAATCCATAACCAGACAACAAAATTGTAACTGATCCAACTTGAAAGATGTTGCATACAATAAATTCAAGTCATGAATTTAAAACTTTTGTCTTTGGGGGTAATTCAGCAAGCAATTTCTTCATTTTCCTAAATGTCTTCCGAAGTTTTTTTTCTGGAGTGGCATAAAATAGTATAGTGAGTGAATGGGTTAAATTAGTCCTGCCCTATAAGATCAAAGATTTTAAACTAGTCAAAGCTATCTAGTCAAGTTTACCAAATAGTATTAAAGAAGAAGACTTCTAAAGTTTTCACTATATGCCATATATATTCTTTGAATTTTGCTCAGTCTAATTTTTCTTAATGCTTTGCATTGGGTTTGGATAACTTCTGTTTAATTATTGATTAATTAACCCATTACCACATAATAAAATTTTAGACCAGTCCAAATTACAAGATGTTGCAAAGGACAATTTTAAGTTGATGAAATCTTTAAAATCATTGACTTTTCAGGTGGAAAACATTGTATAATGAAGGAATTGCTTGAAACAAGCAATTTCTTCATTTTTTGCAATGTCTTCCTAATCTTTCATACGGAGGATTGTTTAAAAGCATCACTGTGTGGGAGTGTCTATAAAAGCTAGACAAAGAATTGTTTCACCTGAAGAAATCCATCCAGTAATAATTTTCGGTTTTCTAGTGTCTCCCGTCCCATATTACCGAATGGCAGGCTTGGTAAAATCTTCTTTGGTCCCTTTATATCTGAAATGTAACAACTTGTGTATAATGCTCCAGGAATTATTTCTCCTGTTTTATAGATAGCAAAGAGGGCTTAATGGATCTAGATCACTAACCTGAACTTAATTTCTCAAGCTAACCAATCAATTCAAATTTGATAACAGCAAGATATTTTTACAAAGCCTTTAGCTATAAAGGTAGCTGCGATATCCTAGCCCTCTTTCTGATAATTGGGAAGTTGTGAATAGTACAACCATAAGTTTTATGCCATAATAGACCATAATGGACCATAATAATTAATTTAACAATCTCAACAAGGTTGGATATTTCATGCATTTAAGTCTCGCTAAAATGACAGCAAATGAAAATTTAGGTCACCATATTTTGAAGACATAGTATTCTTTGAAAAAAAAACAATTTTGAAAGTTGTATGAAAGTAATTCAAAATTTTATAGAAAAAATAAAAGTATGGACGATTTAGTAACTTTGATGAAAATTTTTATCAAGCACCTGTTTTGACAGCATGATAGTGGTAAATGTGCCGTAAAAATAGATCACATGACCAACCAAATATCACGATCACCATACTTAAGAATTTTATGAATTGAAAATTACTTGTATTGAAAGATTGATACAATTTATATTCTGATTATTTTGATAGAATGTGTCAAAAATATCAACATATCTATGAAATTGATCAGTAGATAATCATTAATCACGGGAAGGTGTCGTAGCCCTCGCCAGCAAATTATAAGAAAGAGGGCTACAATATCACAGCTAGATATAAAGGCAATAGGTTGTGACTGTATGAGCAATAAAATACTTTTGCCACTAGTGCCACCATTTTCTTCATGTAAAACGGAATATAGGAATATCACTACATTTGACGGGATTCTTCTTTCAAGAAAACGCAAGCATTTACAGCAAGTTTGAAAAAATAGCGAGCCAAATTGGATCTCTAGAGTGGTAACAAGGTAATGTTCAATAAGGCCCCTTTTCCTGTCACAATATTTAAAAGGGTTCTTCCTCATATTTTCAGCAAATGAGAGATCGGTTAAGCCAAATTTGTGTCCTCTAAAGTGGAAAAAGAGGAAAACTTCAATGACACCCCATTTCCTTTGATATTAGTTAGAATGTCACTATGTTTAATTGAGTACCGATACTTCCTTATGACTAGACAAACAATATCAGCAAGTTTGAGAAAGATTTAGCCAAATGTGACTTCTAGATTGGTAACAAGAAAATTGTTGATAAGGCTCCATTTCCCTGCATATTAGCCAGATTGTCTTCATAATCAAGGGGTCTTCCTCATAACTATTAACCCTTGTCATGCTGAATAAATTACCTTACTGAAATACTGTCAAATCAAAGGGCTGAAAGCACTGATTGAACTTGTTATTCAAAATCAATATTTCTTTAAGAAATCAACTTCATAAACAACTCTGATAGGAAAAGTACAAGCAGGAGGTGTAGATTAAGATCATCCTGCATATAAGTGCAGTCTGATCTTAGTCTACACCTCCTGCATAAACCGGAATATTCCGGGTTCAGCATGACAAGGGTTAAAACTTTTTCTGCAAATTTGAGAAATATTGAGTTAAAATTGTGACCTGTGGAGTGGTAGCACTGAATTGTTGAGGATCGGCATTCAAGGATCACAAAAGCTGGCCATAAGAATGTTGTGCTCAGGTGAGATAAAACTCCTATCACAATATCTAGAGACTTTATACAAATCTATGCTATAAAGATGCAGACAACATGTCAAAGTTAATTAACCCATACCAACACAATCAAACTTCTTTATCACATTAAAGAAAAAACTTTTGGAAAACATGGTGAGAAATGAAGAATTGTTTGTGACGTGCAATTTCTTCATTCCCCATGGCAATTTCTTCCCTAAAAGACATAAACAAATTAACTATTGTCAAGCTGAACCCAGAATATTCCTGTTTGGTAGGAGGAATAGACCAAGATTAGCCTGTACATATGTGCAGTCTAATCTTAGTCTTCACCACTTGCTTGTCCCTTTAAAGCCAGAATTATTCATAAGATCACTTTCCAAACTAAATATTGGCCTTGACAACAAGACCTACAGAGCAATCAGTCCTTTGATTTTAATTAACTTCTAAACACATTTTTTTTCAGCATGACATGGCTTAAACTTCATGAGCTTGAAATTGTTTTCTTCACCTTCCTTCAATTTTTGTACCAGTCTTCAATTTTGCAGTCAGATAGTGTTTAATTTGATAATTGATATCACTTTGTGAAAGAAAAACTTAGGAAACAAAGAAAGACATTTGTTGCTACTTTCCAAATCATCGAGCTCATTTTTGAAAAATTATTGACTGTTTAGGAAAAGGTTAAAATTTTAAACCTTTCATAAGCTTTCTGAATTCTGATGATTCTTCCAGTCTTGTCTGTAGATTAACAAACTCTCTGAATCGACGTTTAACTCTTCCTGTCTTGGTGACTAATAACTTAGATTCTGTCTGGTATAAGGCATCATACTGTAATGGAAAACACAATTGACACTTTACTGGTCACGCCCACTGACTCCTTTGGGTGCGCCAATTGACTCCAACAGGAAGTTACCCTCCGATTTTTAATGGCGTTATTTTGCAAAATTTATGGGCAGTTGCATGTTACAAATAAGTAGAATGGTTGGTTGGCAACATAAACATCGCAACTACAGCTTGAATAAGCTGTACGACATTTATGTTGTCAAACCAACAAATGTGATTCACTAAAATGGCAACCAATGTCGGAGTTAGAAATGAGCTTCCAGTCTAAATGAACTATTTCATTTGATTGACAGCCGAGATAGTAAATTGATGGATTGCTTCAAGTGACCACTAACTGTGACTAAGTTTGTGACTAAGTTTGACTTAGAAATTGACCCTTTACTGATTTCCTGTACAAACACGGGATTTTACATTACTGTGATTTTATACTTGAGAAAATATTATGGGAAAAGAAGAAATTGCTTGTAACAAGCATTTTCTTCTTTTACCACAATATTTTCTTCCCTACCGAATTGTAATTTTTAAAATTGAATTCACATTACATTTTCGTTTGCAAAATCTTTGAATTTGGGCAGGTCTAAATTTTGCAAAAAAGGAAAGGGTTAAAAAAATTGACCTTGTCCTGAGCATAACTTCTTCATTTATAGATGGATTTGAAAATAACATGGCATTGATGAATGCTAGTGTTATGTGAAACGCTTGTTGTGATGCCTCCAAGGTCAAGGTCACAGTTGAAGGTCAAATTCGAGCTAGTCAGTTGACGAACTGCTGGCAGTGACCACAAACTGTGACTGAAAGTTTGACTTACAAATTGACCCTTTACTATTTTAAAACTTTTAGACTTGTCCAAATTCAAAGGGTTAGCAAATGACATTATAAAGTATGAACAGTTCAAAAGAAGCTATCCTATGTGACGGAAAATACTGTGGAATAAGAAGAAATTGCTTGTGACAAGCAATCTCATCTTTTTTCACAATGTTTTCTCAAGTATGATATCAAGGGGATGTAAAAACAAGGGATTATACAGGAAAGGGTTAATCAACCTTATTTTGCTCAAACCCGTGACCTTCAGATCACGAGTCAAGTACCTTTACCACTCTGCCATCAAGCCAGACAGAGTCACTAGTTGCTAACCCAATATGCTAAATGAATCCTTTAAGTTAAGGGACTTGTCGTGAAACGAATTAGAATATCATTTTTCTATATAAGTGAAGGTGTGCTCTGGATGAGTCCAAAAATAAGATTTTTATAAAACATTTTCCTTTTAATTTCTTTGTAAACAGGAAGACTCCACAGAGGGAATTCAAATATGACTAATAGGGCACCACATGAACATATTTTGTAAATATTCACTTGGAGATTCTACATATCAAATATTGATATTCATAAGTTTCTGGTTTTGGAGGAGAAGATTTTTAAAGATTTTCTTCTTTCTCTTCAATATAAAATAGCGTGTGCCAGGAGGGGTGTGGTTTGGAATTTTAAGATTTTCTTCTATGTTTCTATGTTAACCCTTGTCATGCTGAAATAAAATTCTATACTGAATCACTTTAAAATCAAAGGACTTGCAGCACTGGAAGATCTTAATGAGGGTCAAGATTCCTTTTGAAAATTGATTACCGTATTTAAACAACTCTGGACAAAAGGGTGCAAGCAGGAGGTGTAGACCAAGATCAGACTGCACTTATGTGCAGGCTGATCTTTGTCTGTACCATCTGCCAAAATAGGAATATTCCAGGTTCAGCATCACAAGTGTTAAAAATATGGTGTGCCCAGGTGGAGCCCAAAGCATGTCAAAAAATGAACAATTCTGTAGAGGTCCACTAGGTGATTCCAAATACTAAATAGCAATGTTCTAAGATTTCTCGTTACAGAGAAGTAGATCTTTTATGTTTTCCATATTTGCTTCACTTTGTAAGTTAAGATAAGGTCCGCCTGTGTGAGCCTAAATATGACCAATAGGGCATCACATGAAGAAACTTTGTACATGTTCACTGCGAGATTCTACATATCAAATATCATTGCTCTAGGCTTTCTGGTTTTAGAGAAGAAGATCATAAAAGTTTCCCTTTTTCAAATCTATGTTAAAATAGGATGCAAAGCCTAAATATGGCCCAATTTGCATCATATGAACAAAATTGATAGAGGACCTCTATGCGATGATGGATACTAAATATAATTGCTCTAAGATATCTGGGTTGAGAGAAAGAGATTTTCAGTTTTTGTTTAGATGTAAAATGGGGTGTGCACAGGGCGACCCAAAATTAATATGACCCAAGGGCATCATTTCATGGTTTGAACAAATTTCATTGATGCCCACTTGGGTATTCTTGTGTGTGTGTATATCCGTTTATTTATCGTCGCTACTGTAGCTCATGCCAATATAAGCGACGCCCCCAGAAGACGGTTAGTTGTTACGGGGGATAGTGCAAAGATACAGGACGAAACTGCTGAGAGCTCCGTCTGGTTCTTTAACGTGCTTGATGGATAGCATCGTCACACGGGGCCTCGGTTTAACATCTCATCCGAAAGACAATTATTTTTTTAGTTTATATGGTCAGCAAAGGGCTCGAAACCCGTGATCTTGAGGTTTAAGGTCAAGTGCTCTACAAACTGAGCTAAACGGGCTGACGTGGGTATTCTTGTTTCAGAAAATAAGATTTTTAATGATTTCTGTAATTTCACCCTTTTTGTTGACATGGCAACCATAGTTAAGGATGGACTTCAATTATTTGAGAGAGCTGCGCCCATTGAACATGCCTGACAAGCTTCAACAAAATTGGGGCAATTCTTCAGGAGGAAGATGTTGTAATAAATAGTTGAAAGACACATAACAACAACAACAACACAGGAAGCTGGACATTGGGTGTTCACAATAGGTCACTCTGAGTACTTGGTGCTCAAATAAGCTAAAATTATATATTGCTTTGATATTTGGCATTTTGTTTGATGTTTGAAATCCTTTATGAATCAAATGAAAGTAAATATAAAAGAGAGTTCTTCATTTTCCCTAGTCGCTTAAAAACTTAAACACTATTCTGTCTGATAATACAATTCACTAGAAAATTTCTGCATCATCAGGAAGGTGAGACAATCATAAGCCTGAGCAAATTTGATTTTATCTACAGATTCTAAACTGCCTGTTTGCATTTTATACAGCCTCACACTTGGTACAAGGATTCCTTTTGCTTTGGATATTTTCTATAATGGTGTCATTTAGCAAATGTTATGCCCAGTAACATGTAACAGAGAAGTAAAATAATTGGTTGACTTGAAAAAGCTGTAGTTACGACACTTAAGTTGCCAAACCAACAAAACTGCTTCGTATAAATGTCTGCCAGTGTCAGAGTTCAGTGTTTACTTCTGGTATACAGGAATCATAATTTGATTGGCTGACTGAAGTTTTGATTGACAGCCGAAATTGGTCAAGTCCAATATAAATGCATGACAATTTTAGATACATACCTCAATTTCATAGAGCGTGTATAAAGAATTCGAGCCAGGTTCTTTTGCCGATTCTGTCAATACAATCTTTATATCTTGAAATAAACATGGTGTCTGTTGGTCTGTGCTAACATTCACATTTGTCACATCTCTTGGAGAATTCGGTGTTTTCCCTGAATGTGGATGTAAAAATTGTCCTGCAGAGTTAGGTTTAATCACATCAGAATTTTCATGATCTTTGTTAGATTGTTGATCTGAAGGAGACAATTTCAAAGGACCAATGGTTATAGGCTTCTGTATGGCAGATAAAGGTTTGGGTAGGTTCAAGTTAAATTTCGGGAAAATGTTAGGAAGGGTGGGTAAGGAAAAGTTTTTTGTACCTTTCTCTTGGTCACTTGCTACCATGGTCTCAGAGGATTTAGCGCTATCATTACAGTTCACATGGAAAGAATTGAGATCATTATTTGAAGGGTTGTCTGTAAGAGCTAAAAGGCCTCCCTCCTCATTTGATGGAATGGTTTCTATGCCTGGAATGCTTAAATTAGTCAGTCTTTCTTCTGTTGGAATCTCTGAATCTGAGTCAGAAACAGTAAACTTAAGAGTTGGACTAGTTCGAGATCCTACTGAGTCACTGTCACTTAATGTTTCTTGTACTGAAAGGCGGTTGTATTTTTGAACTTCATCTTCACTCCCAACTGAACATGTGTGAGGTCTTGGTGTGATTTTATCCCTATCTTTAGAACAAAGCCTGTTACATTCACAGCAAAATGTTTTAGAAACAGGAAACATCTTGATGTCATCTTTCCACTTTACTGGTTCTGATTTCTTAACATCAGGCTCCACTGTATCACTGACTGACTTTGGAGTTGTTAATTTCCCCCCGCTGTCCTTCTTGACTAGAATAGAATGAACACTTTCCTGTTGAGTATTACTTGTATCATCACAAACTACATGAACTTCAGACTTCTTCTCTTTACAATCTAATGGATCTTCATCTGATGTTATAACAATTATTTTCTCATATAAAAATATTGGATCACTTAGTGAAGCCATTATATTTTGTAAAAGATTAACTGATAATATTTCTTTTATTGCTGTCATTAAAGTTTTTATCTGGAGTAACTCATTTGGCAACAGATGTAAGGCAAGGCAATCAACTATAGCTTTTTGGTACGCTTGTTCAAATTCGGCACTTTTCAGGGCAGGATGCAACTCTGTTTTTGTCCTGTAACATTCTTCAAAAGATTTTCTATGGTTCACCTCAAGCTTTGTGGAACTTCCAGTCTTACTTTCTTTAGGACGACTTTTTCTTCGCTTTGATTGTGCTTTAAACATGAACTCTGCCTCTTTCAAATTATAAATGTGTGTTCTGAATAAAATCATAACTGACTGAAGTATGTGTGGCACATTAGACTTTTTAAGCCTGCTTTTCAACGAATCAAAGATCATTATCAAAACAATTTCTGCTTCTGACCAAACCAACTCATCTTTAGTAAACAAATCATACCAAGAAATGAAGAAGTCTTTGTGAATGAGTTTTGTAAGTTTTTGCAACTCCACTTCTAGTTCATGGTAATTGTGGTTAGGACATTTTGAAACTTGTACTTTTGAATATGCCAACTTTTCTTGATCACAGACTTCCCTAACTTGGATATTGTCTTCTTGCTTGGTGACTTTCTGTTTCCACTTTCCTGAGCCCCTGTTTAAATTTCTGTCATCGTTTTGGCGCTTTAACATGACTGACAGTGCATTAGAGATGATCTCAATCCAGATAAAAACACGATCAGTTGGCATGAAAACGTTTCTTTCCGACAAAATGTTCAAGATTCTTATTGCACAATAGATTGACAAACAGTAATTTAGCCCGATCAAAACTCCACCCCAACTTCTCATTAATGCCATAAGGACGCCCATGATAAACGTGAAGAAAATGAATTTCTGAAATGGTGTGAAATTTCTGTGATGATTGAAAACATCCCAGAAGAAGTCAAGAACCCTCCATGCCACCCGGCTGTCCATTCTATCTGGCTGATCTTCTTTTCATGGCATTAAATACGGCATTTTCAACTACATCCTAATTTATTGTTTTCTCGATCGCCATTTTGGATTATTAGTGATCATGTGATTAAACGGTTCGAAATATTGTATTCTCCTGTGCATTTAATCCCACTGTTTTTTTAGTACGAGAAAACATGTCCAAAAGAATCTGAATCATATTTATTGTAATGCAAATGTTTGAAAATAGTATGTTAATAGTTTTTGTACCACGGTTGAATTAATGTATATCGATAATTATTATAAACTTCAATGCAGAGGAAAGAGCTGTCTAAGAGAGATAATTCAAAGAAAGCTTATGGACCCTTAAGGTAGGGTTTACTTCCCTTCAATCCGTTCTAATACCAGCTAGTAGTCAAAACTGTTAATCGCAAGCCTCATTAGCACTCGACCTTAAACGTCGAGATCGCGGTTCGATCACTTGGCTGACCAAACTAACTGTTAACAATTGTGTTCCGGATTAGACATTAAACCGAGACGCGCGAGATGTTTCTGAAACTAGGATATGCAAAAGTTGTCCATTGCAGAAAAATACGAACATTTAATACTTAAATATGAGTCGGATGTTATCTTCGCGGTAATCTGTAAAGATTAAAGAGGCTTTTGTGGTTATATAGGAAAGATTCAGCGGAATTCCATGTTATATTCAGATATCCCGGAATTCGGTTGTCGACAACGCATGACCTCATTTGCAAATGACCCTAAGTCAACGGAAGGTAACAAATTGACAAGCAAAACAACCAGCGTCCTAAATTATTGGTATTATGTCAGTGACACCAAATGGTTAGCGCAAAACAAGGGTGAGGGTTTATATTCGTCTTAACGCTTATGACAGTTTTGGTCTGATCCTTTACAGAAATGAAGACGGCTAGCGAACATAAATCCTGATGACGTAACTTGACGATGACGTTGGTTTGAGAAAACGGTAATAAGCAACACGTGAATGACCCAATAATCATAGAAACTGTCTCGGCTTAATCAAAATATAGATTAACCGCCTCCGTAGGAGTATTCTCCACCTTTGTACGGTGCGACAGCTTGTCTTTGAAAAAAAATCTATTAACATGCTTGACAACTGCAACGTTGTTTTCACACTGGATCATCATAAGCTCCATTCACGACAACAGAAACAAAAATCGTTGAACAATCATTTCAAATTGAATCACAAGTGACGTATGTCTGGAACTGTACAACTATTGGAGAGGATTTGAGATAATTGACAGACCGCAGCTGTCAATCAAAAATCCATCGTCCATTCCAATCATTCGTTTAAACAATGGAGCAAAATTTAGCTCCAACATTTAACCCATTACCAGACGACAAAATTTTAGACTGTTCCATTTTCATAGAAGTCGCAGACGGTAATTTTAAGTTGACGGAATTTTATTTTTTTCTCTTATAGGATAGAAAACATTTTGGATAATGAAGAAATTGCTTGTAACAAGCAATTTCTTCATTATCTACAATGTTTTCCAAAGCTTTTTTGTTGATGGGCGTCAGAAAGCGTCACTGTGTGGGATTGGGTTAGGTAGAGTATATCTTCCTGTTGAAGGTAAGTGGGCGAAGCCAGCGATTAGTCAATGTCACACACTATGTTCAATTTGATACTAGTACAAGGTTTGTGAAACAACATCAACATCAACAACAACAAAAAGAATCTCATTTGATAAAAGTACATAACCACATATCAAACTATGACTCTCAGAGTTTTCTGGCTGTATTCAATTATGAAACGGGCATTTAAAAAACAAATGCTTCTATTTGAAAGGGAAAGGGAAACCAGCCCGTAGCTCAGATTTTGTCATGTTTGTAGGCCACCTTAAAGCGGCCCTTGAACATATTTTCGTGAAAATTTGATATAGGGAATTTATTAGATTTTCCAACAATCATTAATATCATTTTCAATATAAATATTCTGTCTTTGTGTAAAACTTCTAAATTCACTAGAAATTTAATCCAATGCGATATATTCCTTGTGCACTACTTTGAAACCCCGGAGTTTATCGAGTGGGGTCGTTAGTCTTCGGGTATTGCCGATCACGACTGTATTGCTAGCGGAAGCAAGTGGCATCTTTGATACACCATGGAAACTCCAAAATAAGGCTATTTTCGGTGCAATCGGCAGATAACGTATTTACTTGATGAGTTCCGGCTCGATTCCGGTTATGCTTCGCTGACTATTTTCTGCGTCTCGTAACGTCAAAAAGCTCCCCCCCCCTTTTTCGCCTTTTTAAGATATGAACAGTCAGTTTCATTACAAAATCCAACTAAATTGCATCTAACAAATTTCCGAAATCATTATAGTAAGAAATTTGAAAAATGAGAGCCAAAAATTTCCTTTCAAGATCTGTGCAAGAACCGATTTCTCTCATGACCCAACCTTCTTTTAAAAGAAAATATCGTTAGAAATAAAGAACTTGCTTGTTACAAACAATTTCTTCATTTTCACAACGTTTCCACCCAGAAAGACAAAGTAAAAAATATGAATAAAAAAGGGCATCTAAATATTGTCGTCTGCGACTTTTTTTTCAATTTGGACCAGTCCAATTTTTTTTATTTGCGTGGTATTGTGTTAAATTTTCAAGGTATAGCATTGTGGCTCACCTTTTCGGGGATAGGATGTTTGAAATTTAGCTTAATAGTTATCGTACTGTTGAATTTTGCTAAGTGACAAATAGCAGCTGTCAATCAAAGAAAAATCGACAAATCAAATCATTAATTTTGACTGGGAGTGAAGTTTGAACTCAAACATTGGTCGCCATTGACATGCTATTGGCCATACATTTAGCGATTGGTCATCTATAAGACAAATTTGTCAACTTTTTTTGCCAAGAACCGGAATATGCAATTAACACTTGTCTTGATGAACCCGGAATATTCCGATTTTGGCAGGAGGTGTCGACCAAGATCTGCCTGCACATAAGTGCAGTCTGATCTTGGTCCACACCACCTGCATGTACTTTTCTTGCCAGAGGTATTCATAAAATTGATTTTCGAACAAACAGGTTCTATCAGTGCTTCCAGCCCTTTGATTTACTGCAATTCTGTAAGGTAATTTATACAGCATGACAAGGGTAAAAAGAACTCTGTTTTTTTCTAAGTCCAATGTTTGTGCGTATAGAAAGTCCATGACAATTAATCTGTTTGTATTCTGATACCAATTAACAAGACAATCGTGAAAAGAAAGCATTTCGGGGTCTTCCTTTGCGGTCCGCTCTGATCTGGAACGATGCTTTTTACTATTCCAAATTGATCAATTGCGCCTGTCAATCAAAAGACCAAACGACCAATGAAAACTATTCATTCAGGTCAGAAATGAGTTTTGTACTCCGACATTGACCACCATTAACTATTGGTTGGCAACATAAACGTCGTAACTACAGCTTAGTCAAGTCAGAGGGCGTAACCGTAGGAGTAAGTGGGCGGGGCCAGCGATGGCCCATTTTCGCGTTACGACGGTCACACTTGTTTCCCTATTGATAGATCGCTGGACCGCCTTCTGAGTTCCGAAAAGAATTCGACTTAGATATAGAATGGCGTCATTTTGTAACAAAAATGAAATGGTTGGTTTTCGACCTAGATGTTGTAACTACAGCTTGAATACAAGTAATTTGTGGTAACGACGTTGCATCAAGCAAACAAAACCATATATATGTGGGAGTTCACTTACGGTCTAGATTAATCATTTGATTGGTTAATCGGTTTTTTTTATTTACAGCGGCGATCCGTGAATTTCCATATCATCTTTTATCACATGACGGGTCAAAATGAATTTTACCCTTGATATCGATGTTCATAACTGCATTAAAATCATTGGCTTGAAAACTCTGAGATGCCCTAAATGCTTTTATTATCTTATGTTAACTAATTTTTGAACAACCAAACCCAAACTCGTTTAGAACTTGTTTAGACTAAGAAGAGACTTCACACATGTGAAGATCGATATTAATTTATACCAGCTGTTGCTCCTGTCGAAGCTGAAATATTCCGGGTTCAGCATGAAAAGGGTTAATAGAGGTGATAGAAGTCATTGCTGTTCATTCAAGTCTTAAACCTTAGTGGGATAGCATCTAAAGGCTAGGAAGGGATGTAGTGGTAGTACTGGTATGAGAAATACCAGGAATCTATTGTCAAGTGATCCAGCCGCCGCGATATGACTGAAATATTGTTAAAAGTTGCGTTAAACCCCATTCGACCGATCAACCATTCAAGTCTAGAAGTTAGCGTTAAAGCGTTCAGGAGAAAACACGATTTCTTTTTAATTGAACCCATTCCCACACAATCCCTCCTTATTACGCCCCTCTAGAAAAAAGCTTTGGAAAATATTGTGGATAATGAAGAAATTGCCTGTACCAAGCAATTTCTTCATTAACCACAATGTTTTCTATTCAAAAGGAGGAAGAAATTTGAAATTTAAAATCACCAACTTGAAATCGTCGTCTGCAGCTCCTTTCAATTTGGAACAGTATAAACATTTATTGTGTGGGAATGGGTTAAAGGTATTCTAGGTACATGTATTTTTATAGCGTTTGCGTCGAATGTGTCGTTCTGCAGACCAATGAAAATTAAAAAAAGGCAAAGATCGAGCTATGGCATTTGGTATGTAGCATGTCATAATGGACTTCTACCAAGCCCCGTCATTTGATGGCCCCGAGTTCAGATTGAAGCTCTCTCAAAGGTGAGCCCGATTAACATAGAAACAACGAAGCAAATCTGTAAAACCTCTTTTCCCGAAACTAAAATCCCTAGGGCTTTGGTATATGGTATGTTATATCTTCTACTGGACCTCCATAAAGTTTATTATTATAATAACTGTTTGTATATTATATGAACTCCACCCAGGCCCACCCTATTTTACACAGAAATAACGAAGGGCATTTTTAGAAATCTTTTCTGCTAAAGTATGAAGGCCCTGAAATTTGATATCCGTTATGTAACATCGAACACTGAATCCCAAGAAAGATAATTCTTGGGTTGTATTAGGGCTCTGCCAAGGCTATCCTCATGTAACCTCTGAAAATCTTTCTTCTCTGAAACCAAAAAAGCCCCGGAATTTAGCATCTGACATGTAGCAGCTCCACGGAACGTCTACAAAGTTTCTAAATATGATAAGCATAGGGGTCAAATTTAAGCTTTTCCTGGACTCACCCTCTTCTACATAAGGCCACGGTCATAGCGTAGTTGGTAGGGCGTCGGACTCTCAATTACGAGGTCAAGTGTTCGTTCCCCGGTCATGGCAAATATACTTTCCATTATTCGTCTCACACCATTTAGCGGATAATCGTAAACCTGAATGGGATTAGCAGCTGTAGGCTCGGAAAGGATGTGGAAGTGCTGGTGTGAGATATACCAGGAACCCATGGTTAGCTGACACAGCATATGCGATATGACTGTAATTCTGTTAAAAGTAGCATTAAACCCATTCATACAAAACCATTCTACACAAACGTTGAAGTATTTTTTTTGGAAATCTTCTCACTGAAAATGAAATGCTTTGGTGTATGATAATAATGTAACATCTCCCAGTGCACCTTCTTCAAATTCGTATATATTATACCCCTGGTGACATATTTGGTCACTGCCCAGATACACCATGTCGTAACTACGGCTTGAATAAAGCTAAAGTTACGACATTCTGCATCACCGACGACCAAATACTGAATGATGTGTTTCCTGAAATCAACAGACCCAGAGCGTTTACGAATCATGTAGTCAATCAAATAATCAAACGACCAATCAAATCATTCATTTAGACATGTAATCAACTTCGGACTTCGATTTTGACTGCCATTGTGTACATTTTTGATGTGTTGTCGACATAAACGTCGTAAACACAGCTTATCTAAGCTTGAGTTACGACGTTTAGGTAGAAAGCCAACGATTTTTTGCTACATATTAGTGTCCATTAATGTTGTAAAAAAGAGCCGCTCAATATTGAAGTGGAATTTCCTGTTGGAGTCAGTGGGCGCGGAAAGCGGAGTTTGTGGGCGGGGCCATGCCGTAAGTAGGCGGGACAAGCGATCCCTCAATACATATTTGGTATGAAAGAATACATGTATGTTTACCTATCCCTACAAGATTTGTAATTGGATTTCCCTTAAATTATTTTTTGCTCCGTGAGTGTTTTCCCATTTTACATATTAACAAAGTAGGAAATCGCAGGAAATATTTTCTGAAATTAGAAGGCTCAGAGAAGGAGAAGGAGCAACCATAATGCCTTTTCTTACTTTCTTTAAGCATCATGAAAAAAATGATCAGATTCTCACTCGATTACGCTTTTTGACGCCTCTAAGAAAACATTGTGGAGAAGGAAGAAATTGCTTGTTACAAGCAATCTCTTCATTATCCACAATGTACAACTGTTTCGCGCTTTGACTGGCGAGCCTGACCTCGACTCGAAGGGTTTTCCTGTCCCAATATCGGAGAGCAGCGCAGATGGAACAGGTTCACCAGTCTATTTCGCGCTGACCCATCGATATAGGTTATCATTTCCTCCGGTGTGAAGCGTTAATCACTTTATTACCCAATATCCATTTCACAAAATTGCTTCAAAATTTAACTTGAAGTTTAATGCATATCTAGGACGTGTTTCCATGCAAGAAAAATGATTTTTGTAATATCTTTTTTAATTAGATAGCATCATTTTATCAGAAAGAAATCGGAAAAATCCTCAGTTGTTTTTAAGATAAGGGTTATTTTACTCTTAAATTCATCTGTGTATCATTCAAATAGTGAAATGCCCCAGTGGAATTTTCATTGTGTAAAGGAGAACACGATTCCGAGTAGAAAAACGTTGATTTCATTATTTTTATTTGACGTTCGGCAGCTTTCTAGTGCGGGTACCCTAATTTCGCGCCATACGAGGTTAAAGGATTGGCGCTTATCTGTCAAAAATATATTCCACCTAACGCTTTTAGAATCACCGGGAAAAGGTAAAAAATAATTTTGTGTGAGAAAATGATATTTTAAAGGAACATTTCCTATAAAAATAGGTCTATCAGTCTAAAAAGACGTAAGACAGGTACCCAAATTGTTTCAAAGATAAGGGTAATCTGCACTTTAGAATTCATTTGAAACTATCTCAATAGAAAGATATGACCTAAGAATGTTTATTACAGGCAGACAGACACAATCACGTGAACAAACCGCAGGTTTTAATAATACTTGGCTGCGTCGACCATGTTTATCGTGCGTACATGCATATTGCATCACCCGACCAGTGTGAAGAGTTCGGGCTTATCTGTGCCGAATCTATTCGACCAAACTCATTTAATTTTTATATGTAAATTGCCAATATATACGTGTATAACTTTATACCTTATTTAAGAAATATTGTTGGAAAACAATTGTACCAGAGGCTATTAAATACCAGGAATTAGTGAAATTCTGTTAAGGATAAGGGTTATGTTTAAGAAAAATCAAAAAATAGAAATATCGATTTCCTTGTCAATATCGATATCTAATCTGTTAAGAAGAAACTGATAAACGATAATTTGTATCACAATAAATTCTAAACTGATTTCACATTGCACTTTTTGAACGCTAAAGGCGTCTCTTCTGTTTAGGAAGAATTTTATATCTCAACACATTTCTGTTATGAATTTCCGTACACTGAGTACAGGGTTGTGGCCATATCTCACTACACGTATTACATAACCGACTGAAACTTGGTCATTTTTTCCGGAATAAGTGTATTTATGCTATGATGTAATAAAATGCAATAATAAAAAATTGTTTTATTACTTTTAGGTTACAGGGAACTAATACAGTTTCCCGCCATCTGTCACATTTTGTCTAGGGATAATAAAAAATTGTTTTATTACTTTTAGGTTACAGGGAACTAATACAGTTTCCCGCCATCTGTCACATTTTGTCTAGGGATAATAAAAAATTGTTTTATTACTTTTAGGTTACAGGGAACTAATACAGTTTCCCGCCATCTGTCACATTTTGTCTAGGGATACTACGGTGATGTAAACAAAGATCAAAGTGACCTCTGATTGGTCCATATAATATCCAGACGAAATCTAACGATTTGATCCGATAAATTGATACTCTGTTAATAACTTAGGAACGAAAAGGATAACATTGTAATGTATTTCGCCTCTTGAGGGGCGGTTTCTATACCCTGGGGTATTTTTCGGAGAATGAAGTAAAACTAGCTGCGCGAAGAGGGTTATCTTAAAAATGACGTCATAAGTCATTGATAAAAGGGACCATGCCATATCATAATTCAGTTATTTTGACGGATGAGTGATTGTTCTTGAATTTGATATATGGTTTGACTCCCTTGCAATTTTTGGGGATGAGCTATGTGCAATTTTCTTATAATGGTCGCCTATGGAAAACGGAATAGTTCCCTGTAACCATATAGCATCGATCGTCCATGACGTAGGCAATATATATGAGTTGCGTAAATCGTAGTACACAAATCTCTAAAAGATAGGACAAACAATTCAACACTTCTTGTTTTGGAAATTTAGCTTGAACATTAACAAAAAAAAAAAAAAAAAAAGCGAATTGATTCCCTTTTCCATTTGGTTTTAAATAGGTTTTTGACCGGAGTTTCCATATCTATTATAATTATCATTTGGCAGGACAATCTTTGTATGTCCCGACTTTTGGAAAGAGTGGCGCGCACGCGCAAAGGTTGTTTCTAATATAAGTAACAAATGTCTTAAATACACGAAAAGGTAGTCTTAGTCTGTGCCCGCTTTCATTGTGATATAGTCTGATGTTTTGCCTGTTGAACCCATTCCCACACAACACAATTTCAGACTAGTCAAAATTGAAAGAAACTGCAGACGACAATTCCAAGTTGATGGAATTTATCTGGGTTATTTTGGTAAACCTGGATAAAAACACTGTGGATAATGAAGAAATTGATTGATACAAGCAATTTCTCCATTTTCCGCAAAGTTTTCCAATTTTTTTTCTTCTTGGGGGCGTCAAAAGGGGGGGGGGATTGTGTAGGATGGATTAAATGTTATCCTACGTTAATAGAAAAGCTGCGAACGAACGGACGTAAGATCTTAAGAGCGATCGAATGTCAAAGACTCACAATCAGGGCAACAAGAATATAGCAATTTATATTAACTTTAATTTGTCTTCTGTAAACCACATAATTGTCACGAAAAAAATAAGCTAAGCAGATACATTTATTTCTAAGTAGTTGTTATTTTTTCCCGGGGATGGGGTAGTTTTAGACTCAAGGTGTGTACCACATTTCGATAAGATCTTCAAACACACCCATATTTTCTAATCTTTCTGAAATATAGCACATACATCGAGTCTAAAATGCCGCCATAATAGCGCAGTCGGTAGCGCGTCAGACTCCTAATCTTCAATTATGAGGTGTCATGGGTTCGATCCCTGAGGCGGCACATATTCTTTCCGACATTTGTCTCTCACCAATGGGTGGATAATCCTAAATCTAATCACCAATGGTTGGATACTCTTAAACCTAAGTGGTATAGCAGCTGGAGGCTAGGAAAGGATGTAGTGGTAGTACTGGTGTGAGTTATACCAGGAACCAATTGGTAGGTGCTCAAGTCGCCGCGATGACTGAAATACTGTGAGAAGTGGCATTAAACCCCAATCAATCAATCAATCAATCGAGTCTTACATGGAATTCAAAGAACCCCAAAGCACATCCAACCCAATCTACTCTTCTAGGGAAAGGGATAAAAAAATATATAGGCAATTACACAATTTAGTCGATTTAATTCTTTAACCTCGCAACTACAGCAAGACTATTATTCCTTTATCCACCAGTAATAAGACAATTGACTGACTGCTTTCTATCTATGTTGCTCCTTTTAAAGCCTTCTAAATCTGTCATATTTAGAGCCAGAGAGTCTAAAAAAGAGATGAATAGTTTCAACCCTGATCGGATTGCGGATTCCGCATTGTCTGTCCAGGGTGAATATATCCTGCACATTTAACTCTTTACTGTCTTACAAAATTAAGACTGGTCCAAATTCAAAGGTTTTGTAGACGTAAATTTAAAATTGATTTCATTCGAAAAATAATCATTCTGTAGGGTAAAAAAACATAGTGGAAAAGTAAAAATTGATTGTTTCAAGCAATTCCTTCTTTTTTCCACAATGTTTTCCCAAGTATAAAAACACGGGGACGTAAACATAACAGTGATTGTACAGGAAAGGGTTTAAACAATTCAAATTCAGTATCAAAAAAAAAAAAAAAAAAAAAAAAGAGAGAGCTTTCTTTTCTAGTTCACAAAGGGCACCATGAATAATTTATCAGATTACTACGTATTTCTTAATGTTATTTCTCACATATGATTGAATTATATATCAAGAGCTATGTATATGATGTTTGTTATTGCATATATCATGTCTTTAAGTGCAACATCCGTTTAATGACATTCGATAATTATCATTGTCGTTGTGACGTCATTGTAAAATAAACCATCATTTTCTGCCTCTCTTATAAGAGCCGTTATGATATGTTATTTATTCGAACGAAAAAAAAAAAAAAAAAAAAAAAAAAAAAATAAATAAATAAATAAAAAAAAATGGCAAAGCTCAAGGTATAAATAAGAATCACATTTGTGTTCAGCTTTGTTACTTTTAAACTAGTGGTCAGTCGAAATGAGATTTCATACGCGATTCATATACTGAACACTCGGATAGTCTCAAAGACTTAAATGGATTTCAATCAATTAACACAAGAAGGATCCTTGGGTGATCCACTACAACATTCACTTAAAAAAAAAAAAAAAAATAAAAAAAATCGGAGGATAAACATGGCTTATATATGATTGCTCAATGCTAATTTTGAATACATTCTTCTAATAAATTGCTTGATCAAATTTAACCTTTTTGTGTTTTTTAAAATTTTAGACTGGTTCAAATTGAAAGGGGATGCAGACGACAATGAAAATCGAATACAATTTGAAATGAAATCATCCTATGCGGTAGAAAAAATTGTGGAAAAAGAAGAAATTGCTTGTCACAAGCAATTTCTTCTTTTTCCGAAATTTTTTCTTGAGTATAAAATCACAGGAACGTAAAATCTCGGGTTTGAACGGGAAAGGGTTAAAGAAAAATCGGATGATAAACATGGCTTATATATATAATTGCTCAATACTAATTTTGAATATATTCTTCTAATAAACTGCTTGATCAAATTCAACCCATTTTTGTTTTTTTTTTAAATTTTAGACTGGTCCAAATTGAAAGAGGATGCAGACTACAATGAAAATCGGATGCAATTTGAAATGAAATCATCCTATGCGGTAGAAAAAATTGTGGAAAAAGAAAAATTTGCTTGTTACAAGCAATTTCTTCTTTTTCCACAATGTTTTCTCGAGTATAAAATCACAGGAACGTAAAATCCCGGGTTTGAACGGGAAAGGGTTAAAGAAAAATCGGATGATAAACATGGTTTATATATATAATTGCTCCATGCTAATTTTGAATATATTCTTCTAATAAACTGCTTGGTCAAATTTAAAGAAAAATCGGATGATAAACATGGCTTATATATATAATTGCTTCAATGCTAATTTGAATACATTCTTCTAATAAACTGCTGGATCAAATTTAACCAAAATAAATTGACGGATCGCTGGCCACGCCCACTGAACTCCGACACTAAGTTTCACTTCTTCAGCTTTGTTTAAGCTGTAGGTACGACATTTCCCCCACCAACTGACCAATATTATGAAACAAGTACATTGTACATTTACTTTTAAGAATATAACAGATCACATCCCAGTAACAATATACCTTTTTTTCAAGCAAATAATTTCCAGATGTAACAAAAAGCGCCGAAGATCTTTGAAACTCAGTCGAAATTAATAGCCTTCATTTTTTGCCGTTTTAGCTGTAGTTATCAAAATTCATGCATTCTGACTGGCTGAAATAGTGAAACCTTCATAAAGTATTCAAGATAACAAAAGTAGTAAAAATGTTTTATGTACTCCAAAAATATGTTATTACTTCACACGCTTTATTACAGTAAATGCATAAGGAATGGTGAGAGTTATTTACTGAGATGTTTGTGGCTTCAAATAGTTTGGCTAAATCGTTTGAACTTTTTTCATTCCCTCCCTAAAAAAAGTAATATATGTATATACACACACACATATATATACACACACATATATATATATAGAAGAGATTATTTGGAATTTTCTTAATTTTCCACATTGTTTTCTACCCAGAAATATAGATCTATTTGAAATTCTGTCGGCTTAAAATGGTCGTCTGTAACTTCTTTAAACTATAGATACAGTCTAAATTTTTGTCGTCTGGTAATGGGTTAAGGTTCTTACATCCACATAAAAAATAATTCTCTTTTAATTTCTTAGAATTATATATCACCGAAACACATGCCTTGGAAAAATGTCAAAGAAAACATTTTACCACATGCTACTTTAATGGTGCTCCTTCGCACAAGAATACACAAGAATGCATTCAAGTCCCGTTTTTAACGCATCATGCTTGTTCAGAATTATATTAAAATCAAAGGACTGGTGACGCTATATTGCCAGGGTCAATATTGATCCTATGGATAATCCTGGATAATCCTGGACAAACAGCTGGTGTAGACTAAGATAAGACTGCAAACATGTGCAGGATGATCTTTGTCTATACCTCCTGCCACAGCAGGATTATTCCGGGATCGGCATGACAAGGGTTAGTATGAATTTTAAGCCAATTACAATGTACCAATTTTGATTCTGAAAAAATTATATTAAATGACTAGGTTAAACAACAGGTTTCAACATGATCTCTTCCGGATAGAAACGTTCTGGGTTTGGAATCAATTGACAGATCTCCGCTGCAAATCAAAAAGATTGACCAATAAAATTATTCATTTTTAACGGAAGTGCAGTTTTGACCTCTGATATGGTTGGCAAACATGTTCGTTGTTCGGCGATTTAACCCATTCCCACAAAATGGCAGAAAAAGAAAGATGGGTAAGAAAATATTGTTGAAAATGAAGAAATTGCTGGTTAAAAGCAATTTCTTCATTATCCACGGTGTTTTCCAACCCCAAATACAATAGTTTTCAAAAATTCAGCTCTTAATAATTGTCATCTGCAACTTCTTTGAATTTGGACTAGTCTAAAATGTTTTCGTATAGTAATGGGTTAAACGTTGAATAAGATGTAATTTCAACGTTCAGGCGTCACGCGACCGATTTGCCTGTTTATTTAGGGGATAGACTATGTATAGTTCCAAAGTAGTGTTGTTTAGAATTTCCCAAGAGCTGGCTAGTCGGTTTAAGCATCCGTCAATTCTTACTGAACAAGTTCCCCTTTAACAAATTCCCTTATGATGACGCTTTTTGACGATCGCCAAGAGAAGAAGAAGTAGAAGAAGAAGAAAAAATGAATAAAGAATTGGAAAACATTATGTATAATGAAGAAATTGCTTGTGACAAACAATTTCTTCATATTTTACATTTTTTATTCAAAAAGTTAAAAAAAGTCTAAGATTTTATAAACTATAAATGTCGTCTGCAACTTCTTTCAATTTGGACCGGTCTAAAATTTGATAGTCTTGTAATGGGTTAAAGCTCCAGTCACACATAGGTGCGATAGGTTGGGTTGTAATTGGCGGGTCGCGGTGCCAATCAAAGAATAGATCAATCGATCAATGGCAAACATGCATTTAGACTGGAAGTGAACTTTGCACCCCTATATTGGTCGACATTTATGTAAGGTATTTTCGTTGGTACAGAGATTTAAACATCGTAACTGCAGCATATCCAAGCTATTGTTGCGAGGTTTATAATAAATAAGTTTTTGAATAACCTAGTTGAGTTTCCAAGACAAACTTCCTGTCGGACCGGGCCCGTGCCCGTTAAAGAACCAGGCGGGGCTGTCAGCAGTTTCGTCCTGTATCCTTGCTCTTTCTTCGTATAAGCCAACTATTTTATGGGAGCCTCGCTCGTATGGACAAATACCACGATAGAGACGATAAATATACATACATACATACATACATACATACATACATACATACATACAAACAAACATACATACATACATACATGCATACATGCTTACATACGAACATACATACATACATACATACTTACATACATGCATACATACATGCTTACATACATACATGTACATACATACATACATACATACATACATACATACATACATACATACATACATACATACATACATACATACATACATACATACATACATACATACATACATACATACATACATACATACATACATACATACATACATACATACATACATACATACATACATACATACATACTTACATACTTACATACATACATACATACATACATACATACATACATACATACATACATACATACATACATACATACATACATACATACATACATACATACATACATACATACATACATACATACATACATACATACATACATACATACATACATACATACACGTACATACTTACATAAACACACTCATACTTGCATACATACATCAAACTAATACTGAACAATATAGAGAATAAGGCTATTTGATAATTTGGAACTAGTCAAAACAAATATTTGAGAAAAGAAAACAGTTCTAACAGGGGTCGCTCAGAAAAAACAAACAAACAAACAAACAACAAGAAGGACAAACACAAAACAAAAAACAACTCCGAAAATAAACAAATATTCGGAGAGACCTATTTCTCAAGATTCAGAAACTGTACTAAGTCAGAGCGAAAAGACTCCACCTGGCATGATTACACAGTGCGTGCAGCCCAACCAGGTCGATAATCGACGTAAAACGCTTTCAATAGAACAATCAATCGGACAATCGCTGGTCCCGCCACTGACACCTTTGGCACCACCCAATGACTCCGACAGGAAAATCTGCTTCAATTTTTAACTGCGTTATTTTGCAAGATTTATCGCAAAGAGATTGTTTCAAATAAATAGTAAGGTTGGTTGGCGACCTAAGCATCGTAACTACAGCTTGAATAAGTACTGTTTTCAAAATTATAGACCTGTCTAAATTCAAAGCTTTTACAAACGACAATTTAGACTTGTTTTTATTTGAAAAATGATTATTCAGTAGGGTAGAAAATATTATGGAAAAAGAAGAATATGTTTTCTCAAGTATTAAAACATTGGGTAGTACAAACCAGGGATTGAAAAGAAAAGGGTTAAGGAATCTGATTAAGGGTCATTTCGGTGAAATCTTGGTAAAATCCATCCACCGGTTTCTTAGAGGAGAATTTTTCAAGGTTTTCCCATATATGGAAAATAACTCCGCAATGTCTTTCACTCAATCAAAATTCTTTAAAGGAATATGATAAAAGTTCATAAAGGGTTATTTCTTTAAAATTTGATTGAATTATATTCAGTTCTTTCTTAGGGGAAGTTTACGGACGCACGGACGGACGCCAGATGGACAGAAAGCCATGACTCGCTGGATTTCAAATTATATTCATCAGCCGTTTCTTAATCTATCTGAATATATTGTTGGAGATCCACATTCATCAACTACCAGACAGCAATTCAGAGAGGTCCAAATTCAAAGAGTCTGCAGACGGCCATTCTTAGTTGTTGGTATTTAAAAACAAAAAAAAAAAAAAAAAAAAAAAAAAAAAAAAACATTTAGGGTAGAAAGCATTGTGGCAAATGAAGATATATTTTGTTACAAGCAAATCCTCAATATTTTCTAAGGCTTTTTTTCCAGGAGGGACATAAAAGCGGGATTTTGTGGGAAACAAAGAAAAATTCTGCATTATTAGAATTGAGAATATAGAAATCAAGATCGGACGTGTCATAAGAAATTTTAGAAAACATCGTCATATGCACTGGTTGCCACAATAATATTGTAATATTAACCCTTTACCAGACGACAAAATTTTAGACTGGTCCAAATTGAAAGAAGTTGCAGACAAAAATTCTAAGATTGACGAATTTAGAAATACTTTGCCTTTTTGAGTAGAAAACATTGATGGAAATACAGAAACTGCACGCAACAATGAATTTATTCATTGTTCACAACGCTTTTCCAGTCTTTTTTCACCAGCGTCAAAACGTTTTAAGTAGCAATAAAAACAAGAGCACCGCACGCGGATGCCAATGCTCGTCTGATAGTGGGTAATACTTCTAAACCAAAAAGGCACGGAAATTGATAAAGAATACATTTAGATTTACACCCCCTTGTTTTTTTATTTGCTTTTTTTGACAACCTAAATTCATTCCCAGTTTCAAGGAATTGTGTACAGTAATACCATGGCAGAATTGACCAATCGCGACTGTCAATCAAATAACGAGTCTACCAATGAAATCATTCATTTAGACCAGAAATGAGTTTTGGTCTCCAACATTGGCCGCCATTTTAGTTTACCTTTTTTGTTGGTTTGGCGTCTTAAATGTCGTAACTACAGCTTAATTAAGATGTAGTTACGACGTTTAGGCCGCCAACCAACCATCCCACTTATCTTTAACATGCTAATGTCCATAATCTTTTCAAATTAAACGCGAAGTGGCACTTCCTGTCGGAGACAAAGGGCGGGGCTAAGGAAGTAAGTGGGCGGGGCCAGCGATTGGTAAATTATTAGAAAAGGTAAACGTTTTCAGGTGACATCGCCGCTGACCCAGACGACACTAGAGCCACAGCAATATTCCGGCGCTAACAACCAAAGGGCAAGTTACTTTGTATAGCATAATCATCGTATTTGGCATTATCCAGGCAAATCTGCCTGAATCACGTTTCTTTATGTTTTGTCGATTGCCTAAACATTGCTACTTTCCCCAAGAAAAAAGAAAAGATTAATCAATTAATATGACAAATATCGTGGAAAATTAAGAAATTGCTTGTTACAAGCGCTTTCATCTCTGCAACTTCTTGAATTTGACAGCCTAAACATTTGTATTCGGGTAATGGGTTAGTTAGTGTATTAACCTAGCTGTAGTTTTATCATTTTTTAAGATTTGATATTGTCTATTTCATTTTTGTGAAATAGAAATACTTATATTGTTTATCTTTAAAAAAAAAAGAAAAAAAAAAAAGAATAATGATTATCATAATAATAATATTTATTTGTCGTTTAGGTTGATTTTCCCAGATAACGGATAACAGATCAATTATATTCTTTTCAATAGCTCGCATATGGCTCATATATTATACGGCGAATATTTATTCATTTTTAGATCTTAGAATATCGAAGACATTCCGAATGCGCCACACCGCCTCTTTACCACAAGAAATACAAATTTGTCTACTTTAATAAATCAAATATTACTATCACACATAAGTAGTGGGGACGCCTTGTGGTCACGTGGCCAAAGACACCATCGGTTTCAAAATATGACCACGTTACAAGTATTGTGAACATTAATTATGCTGCAGCACGTCCGTAAAGTACCCCGTGATTCCAATTGCGGAGAAAAGTGTAATGGCCGACATATTTGTCAAACAGCGACTCTGCGAGATGGCTCTGTAACGATCAATAAATACCGAGATATTCCAATCAATAATGTCACGTGACATGCTTTATATTTTTCCCCATCTCTAATATCGTGTTCCCGAACCATACTTGATCGTTATGGTCTTTTCTTTATGTAATGATATTAATCAGAAAGCTGGGCAAATAAAATGAATAAATTCTGGAATGTTTTACGTGAATTGTGAAGTGGAATCGCCGTGGCCATTAAAACTGTATTGTGAGGGAGAATAAATCACCAATATGGATTAAAAGCAGCTGACATTTTCAATAAGATATCGGTAAGTCGCGTAGTCGCATATTTTATTCAGACCATTACTCGATGAATAGCCATAGATCTGTCTATCTATATATACGAGAAGCTTTTCCGTCTACTGGCGCTGAATGGTGCCATTGCGTAGGCAGGCGCGTTGTTGTCTTTGCGAATGCGAATCCCAGCACGTACGTGATTTTGATTAGATCTTTTTGTGACCTCGTCATATACACAAAAAGATCGCTGGCAGGTGCTATCTATACGCAGATATTCATCACTTACTATACCAATGTGTGCCATTGCACTGAAAGGAGCTCATTTAGGAACTGCGAAGATTTAAATCTTATCAGACGCTACGGCTTCTGCAGTCTGATCAATGATGAAACTGTTCCAAAAATTACTAATCATATAAGGCAATTTTATCCCACAATACACGGTATGTCGTTTTGAAATAAAGGCTTTCAAGCCCCACTCCCACACCACTCGCTACAAACATTTTGATGATCGAAGTCAGGTTAAATAGAGCCAAAAGGTTCGAATAGAGAAGCAAGACTGTTGAAATACTAAATCACTTGCAGCCAGGATCTTCAACCCTAAAACTCTAAAACGTTGAAGTGAGGTCGCATAGCAGTTGCAGTTACATCAGAGATTAATTGCCGACGGATCGGTGCTAAGTCGGCGATTTTTCTTTTCACTGAACAGTGGAATACGTGTTGAGTTACCAGCTTTGCGCTTTTATCACTTTTAGTATGATGCACAGATCGGTCATAAACGCCATCACTCATTGATCATAATTTGTTGAAGAATGAATAAGGAATTACCGACTCATCACAGAACGATTTTAACCTATCGCCTATAAATCGCCACAGACCGGCCAACAATCACCAATTAATCGCTGAAATGGCCGACTACGTACCCATCAACGAACCGCCGATTACTCGGCTATATATCTGTTTTCCAGTTACGATCATATAGAACCTTGTCAAACAAGCGATGACCAAAACTAACTTCGATCATTTTATTGATAATCATTTTAACAGACAGTCCATTGTGTCGGGTGGGGTTATAATAAAATACATATTAAATTATGATTTGCGGAGAAGCTAAGACTAACATCTAACTTTCCGTCAATCAAAATAGCTAAATATATTTGTACTAGTAGATGGGTTCCTTAGTGGTGTTATGCTATTACCATCAATAAGGAATATTATGTTGCGATAGAGATACATCTTTTATTTGCTTTGAGCTGCGGAGGAAAAGTTTTGATATTTCACGAGACCGAAGGCCGAGTGAAATATCAAATTTTCCTCCGCAGCGAGTGGCATATAGAAGATGTTGTAATCATAACGTTATATTCCATTATATGCCAATTTTTTTTATTAAATAAATTTGATGAAATGAAAAAAACATATATTTGTACAAGTATTTTTCCTTCTACTTTACCATTCTGATTACGTTTAATTTGAATTTTGACGTCATATACAAAATGAATATGACGTCATATACAGATGAATATGACGTCATATACAGAATGAATAAGACGTCATATGCAGAATGAATATGACGTCATATGCAGAATGAATATGACGTCATCCTAGAGTACCTTATATGGAACAGTATTTGACACTGTCAGATACTTTTTTCTCAGACGTTTCCGACTTTGTCTGTGTTGAATATATGTATTTACGAGAAACATTTATCGGTATATAATAATTATCATTATTATTATGCTGCGTCGAACACGCCAACTTGAAAGATTTTGTTTTGCTTAAAAGAAACTAGGTTTGTAGCTAGGAATGTGCAAAAATTAAGCACACCAATATTTGGCTGGCGACCTAAACGCCGTAACTACAACTTGACTAAGCTGTTGTTACGACGTTTAAGTCGCCAAACAAACAAGAAAGCTTAACAAAAACGGCTGGAGTTCAAAATGTAATTCTGGTGCGCATGAACGATTTCGTTAGTCGATTTCGTTTATTTGATTGACAGCCGCGATTGTTCAATTGGAAAGCAAGCATTTTCATGGCAAAAATTCGTGATTGCCAAATACAAATGAAGGTCACCATCAACGAAACCAGTCCTGTCCAAATTATTCTAAATTAACCCTTTCCTGGACAAATTCGGGATTTTACGTCACTGTGATTATATGATTGAGAAAACATTGTGGAAAAAGGAGAAATTGCTTGTGACAAGCAATTTCTCCTTTTCCCACAATATTTTCTATCACATAGGATGGTCAGATTTCAAATTGCATGCATTTTTCACTGTCGTCTGCAACCTCTTTCAAATTGGACGAGTCTAAAATTTCATAAAGCAGTAAAGGGTAAACGGATCACAACTGTCAATCAAAAAATCATTAGACCAACAAATCTTTTATTTAGACCGGAAGTGAGCTTTGAAATCCGACAGCGGTTTGAAGATTTATACTTGGTAACTAGAGCTTGTTCAAGCTCTTGTTACGACGTTTAGTTAGGTCGCCGATAAAACATTCTACTTTTTTGTTACGTGATACTGGCTATAAATTTTGCAGAACAAGGCCGTTAAATATCGAACCGAAGCTTCCTGTCGGAGCCCAGTGGGGATGGACATCGACCCGTCGATTTGAAGGAGTCAAAGAAAAGAGTAAAAATGTTTAGAATTAAAAAATAAATCCACATAGAAAAGAAACTACCGGGAAAAAAGAAAACAAATAAATCCACGTTACAATCTTAATTAAAAACTTTCAAATATTTGTTTCACGGAGTTACGAGTCGGTCCGTATTCGCTCGACGGGTTATAACACACAAACAGATTGATAGATAAATTGATAAATCAATAAAATAAGATAACAAGATAAAAACGAATAAATATTCAATCCACTTAAAAATTGTTGTCTGCAACATTTTGAATTTGGAACAGTAAACAAAGCCTTTTCTTGGTTTTGAAAAAAAGGGTAATATGAAGAAAACTTTTTTGTCACGATTTAATTTGATTATCGAATATCATTTACTATTGCAATAAATGTCAGTTAAACGATTTAGAATTGACTGTTTGAAATGGTTAAGCGCCACTTTCAACATAATTTCAGTCATATTTTGACAGCTGGTACATCTAATTACTGCTTCCTGTCAATTCTCTCACCAATACAACTACAATGTTTAATCCGAACCATGAGCTGCTCGTCTAAATTTTCCGCATTACTAATCATACGCCCATTGGCGGTAGACAAATGACGTATGTCGCAAATACCTTTTTCAAATGTCGCAAAGAATGTTTACCGAGCCGGGGTTCGAGCTCACGGCAACAGAATTGACCAAACGCTAGCCCCGCCCATTTGACTCCGAAAGGAAGTCCCGTTTAGATTTTTTAACGCGATTATTTTGAAAAAAATTATGGCCAGTAGCATGTAATAAAATGGTAGTGTAGTTGTTTGGCGACCTAAACGTCGTAACTACAGCTTGAATAAGCGGTAGTTACGACGTTTAAGTCTTTTTATCATTTGACTTTTGAAAATAAATTGAGTTTACTTCTGAAATCTTTAGGTTTTTTGCCGGTAAATTCGAGAACACACACACATTATCAGCATTCAATAAAATGGTTTCATAGAAGCTTAATTGGGTTAGAAAACAATAAACTGTATTAACATGATTGAAGATCCTTATTTTCCAAGTTCTATTTATATATCAAGATGGTCCAATAGCTTTAGAAATCATAACTTTAAATGTTTTAGCTCGAGATTCTTTTTTAGTAACTTAAGATAAGTGAATTTTCAGGCTTTAAGAGAGCCCCCAAAAATACCAGAAGATAGAATTCAACAGAGGTCAGTCAGAGATTGGATTCTGAAGAAAAAGTTATAAGTTAAAAATAATTTTCAAGACTTCCAATGTCTATAAAGAGCGGAAACTTTCGACCCTGATAAACCTTCGCTGTACGCGCAGGCTTATCTTGGTCGATACTTTTCGCATCTCCAACAAGGTACTTTTCGATGGACGGATTACACATGACTCCAGTCATCCGAAAAGAGACTCTTCGGAAACTCCGTAAGCAAATGTTTAAATAAAAAGATTATATTAATCACAGGTAAATCTGAACTTCAAAAGCTAAAAGTAAAGTAGAATGGTTATTTTAATATTTTATTTTAAACTATCCTTGTAACGTTTTTCTTCATCTGATTCGTTTATCGACAATTTGCGGATCGCTATTATAAATCAAAGATTCAATCGACCAATCAAAACATTGATTTAGAAAGGAAGTGAAATCTAAACTCCGACATTGGTCGACATTTTAATGAGGCATTTTTGTTGGTTTGGCAAACTAATTGTCGTTACTACAGCCTATTCAAATTATGATTAAAACTTTTACATCGCCAACAAACCTTTTCACTTTTTAGCAAGCAAATCGTCAGCTTTGATAGCTTAAGTCTGTTAACAGACTAAATTTTGAGGTTGCCTCAAAGTTCAACGAGTGCAAACTGCAAATGGAGACTTAACCACTACATCTGTTAATGCCTTCGCCATAAAAAGTAGTTCTTATGTATTTCAATTTTCTGCCTACAAGGTTATTTTATTAGCTCACTTGAGCACATCGTGTTCGCAATGACTCGGATAAGAGTATTCAAAAAGTTGCAAACGACAATTTCAAATTGTTGTAAATTCTAAATTATTTATCTTTCTACGTTGAAAACAATGTTGAAAATGAGGAAATTGTTTGTAACATGAAATTTCTTCATATCCAATATTGTTTTCCACAACAATTCTTCACTATGATAATGTTTGATAAAATAGATTACCGAACATAAAAGATGCGTTGCTAGTTTACAGTACTTTCAGTACTTTGATTAATATATATTACTGGCCATAATCATTGCAAAATAACCCCATTCAACCCTTGCCATGCTGAACCCGGAATATTCCGGTTTTGACAGGAGGTGTAGACCAAGATCAGCCTGCACATAAGTGTAGTCTGATCTTAGTCTACACCCTCTGCTTGTACTTTTCCTGCCAGGGTTAATCATGAAATTGATTTCTAAAAGAAATACTGATTATTGAACAACAAGTTCTATCAGTGCTTTCAGCCCTTCGATTTTACAGCAATTCAGTAAGGTAATTTATACAACATGACAAGGGTTAATATCGAAGTTGAACTTCCTGCTGGAGGCCAGTGGGCGTTGCAGGCGATCTGTTGATTGTATGCTATCGCTATGTAATACGGCGGAGGAATGGAGAAAAGTATGTTGAAAGGTTTGTAACCCTTTCCTCTTTAAATCCTAGAGATTTTGCAATGATGTGATTTTATACTTTAGAAACAAATGTGGAAAAAGAAGAAATTGCTCGTGACAATCAGTTTCTCCTTTTCCCCAAATATTTCCATACCAGACAGGATGGTTTCATTTCAAATTACACCCAATTTTCTATATCGTCTGCTGCCTCTTTCAATTTTGACCAGTCTAAAATTTCCCAAAACGGGAGAAGGGTTAATGACTGGATCATACACGTGAGAATAAAAATAGGATCATTATATACTTCATGAATATTGACAACAACAACAACAACAAACAACAACAACAACGACTAAGGGGAGGGGGAGAGGTGTGTATCCATTAGGTACAAGTCTTGACTAATAAAGGGAGTACAAACAGAAATGTTTGAATCAGAATGGCCATCATTTATTTAAAGAATGGACTAAAACGGAAAAGTACCAACATTCACCCGGAGACATTGTCCTTTGTAGATCGAACAAGGCTCCATCCTATTTTTCGACTCATGCATCTTCCGAGTCAATAATTGGGTCATTTTTCAACATTTCTTCCAAATGAGGCAAAGGGAAGTGAATGCTACGCTTCTCTGATTCAATAATTTGTTTACATGTGAAATATGTATGAAGTAAATCCGCGGGCAAAAAGTTAATTAGCGACCATACGCCTGGAAATTCTATATCGATCTGAATTGACCGGTATTCTATTGGAACGCTGATGCGGCGCCGGGGAATCGCGACACGCAAATCCTTTGTTTGTTTTTAAAATTTGCTCGGAAAATAGAATCTGTAATTGGATCGGTCGATTCCGAATATACATGGATCGGTATGGCTTGTTTAATATGTGGAAGTATTTTTTTCTATATGTTGTAAAAGTTGACAATGATATTTCGTTAACGAACAATTCAAATGATTAATCCACTTCACACAGTACCGCCTTTTATACCCCCCCCCCCCCCAGGAAAAGGCTCTGATAAAGAAATCTGCAACAAAACTCGGAATTCACAGTCCACTTCCGGTTAAAAATAATTTCCTATTAAGGTCCAACAAACTTTTCGATTGGTATGGGCTATTCTTCAATCGACCAATCGTGGCTGTCAATCAAGGAATCGATTTTCCAATCAAATCATTCATTGAGACCGGAATTGAGCTTTGAACTCCCTCATTGGAGGCCAATTATGTGCAACATTTTTGTTGATTTGACGACTTACACGTTGTAGCTACAGCTTATTCAAGCCCTAGTTACAACGTTAAGGTCGCCATTCAACCATTTTACTTTTTGTTACATTCTACTGGCTATAAATTTTGCACCTTTCTAAATCGAAGGACTTCCTATTAGAGTCAGTGGTCGGTGCCAACGGACTAAGTAGGCGGAGTCATCGATTTGTTCATATAGAGGTTTGTTTCTGAGCTATTTATGTAACGGAATGACATAAAGACCTTGTTTTTCATCAGCACCCGAGCAGCTGGAGGCTCGGAAAGGATGTTATGGTAGTAAAAGTGAGATATACCAGGAAGCATTGTTAGGTGATCCAGCCGCCGCAATTTGACTGAATTACTGTTAAAAATGGCGTTTAACCTAATCTAATCAATTATTAGCACCCGTTTCTACTGATAATCAGGATTATACATAGAAGCCTTCGTTACTATGAGGTCAAAAGGTTGGATCACCGGCGACAATCAAATCATTCATTTAAACCGGAAGTAAAATTTGAACTTCGACATTTGTGTTAAGCAATGATGTTTGTTTGGCGACTAAAACGTCGTTACTACAGCTTATCTAACGATGAAGATACGACATTTCAGTCGTCAACCGACGATTCGCCTTTTATTGTATATACCAAATCTGTTACAAATAATGTTTTGTCTTAAACTAGTTATTTTACATCGATTTGGAAATTTTTTCCAACTTAGATAAGCACCCATCGCTTCTGCTTCCTCAAGAATACTGCATTATATAATGTCGTTTATAACCTCAAGTCGGAAATCGGTAGGCGTGGCCATCGATCAGCCAATTGCCATATCTTAGCCAAGTCATCATGAATTGGTAACAAATAAATAAAAAGAAAACAATCAAACTAAAGATAAATCAGTATTCTGACCCTTTCGATTGACACTGTCTTTTTTGGTCGGCTCTGTTGTATATAATCCATCACTTGTCGGGCTTGTGCGACCTTCTCATTTGACCAATCGCTGACCCCGCCCACTTACCTCGTTTGCTCCGCCCACCGACCCCAACAGGAAGTCCCGCTTCGATTTTAACCCTTGTCATGCTGAATAAAATCTGTTTCAAAAATTTATATTCAAAACGAAAGACTGTGAGCAATGGAAGCTCTTACACAAAACTTATATTTTTTATACATTTAATTTTACGAACAACTCCTGCTTAACAGGGACAAGCAGGTGGTGTAGACTAAGATCAGACTGCACGTATGTGCAGGCTGATCTTTGTCCTTGCCTCTTGCCAAAAAAGATTATTCCGGGTTAAGTTTAACAAGGGCTAAACGGTGTTATTTTTCAAACTTCATGGCCTGCGGTATATAACAAAAAAGTGAAAAGGATGGTTGGTGACCTAAACGTGGTAACTACAGATTGAAAAGCATAGGAGCATTTGATTTTCTGATTATAAAGCTCAAGTGACTTGAGCACAGGGTTTTCTAATTATACAGGTCAAGTGACTTGAGCATAGGATTTTTATAGTTACAAATATCAAGTGACTTGAGCGTAGGGTTTTCTAGTTATATAAGTCAAGTGGCTTGAGCATAGGGTTTTATAGTCACAAATATCAAGTGACTTGAGCATAGGATTTTCTAGTTATAAAAGTTAAGTGGCTTGAGCATAGGGTTTTATAGTTAAAAATATCAAGTGACTTGAGCGTAGGGTTTTCTAGTTATACAGGTCAACTGCCATGAGCATATGATTTTGTAGTTATACAGGTCATGTGACTTGAGCATAGGATTTTATGAATATACAGGTCAAGTGACTTGAGTATAGGATTTTATAGTTTTACAGGTCAAGTGGCTTGAGCATAGGATTTTATGGTTACTAATATCAAGTTACTTGTGCGTAGGATTTTATAGTTATACAGGTCAAGTGACGTGAGCATAGGTTTTTATAGTTATACAGGTCAAGTGGCTTGAGCATAGGATTTTTAAGTGATACAAGTCAAGTGACTTGAGCATAGGATTTTACAGTGATACAGGCCAAGTTGCTTTGGCGAAGGATTTTAGAGCTATATAGGTCAAGTAAATTGAGCATAGAATTTTGTAGTTATACAGATAAAGTGACTTGAGCATAGGCCTTTCTAGTCATACAGGTCAAGAATAATAAGTGGATAGATGAACTGGTACATAAGTAGAGATAATCGTAGACCCATGTGGGATAGCAGCTGGAGGCTAGGAAGGGATGTAATGGTAGTACTGGTGTGAGAAATACCAGGATTCCATAGTTAGGTGCTCCAGCAGCCGCGATATAACTCAAAGATTGTTGAAAGCGGCGTAAAACCCTTTCAAACAAACAAACAAACAAACAAACAAATAAACAAACATAAGTCGATATTTTCCTTTTTGCCTGTCCATAAATCACTAATCATCAAAGATTTCTAGAGCATCTTTTTAAATAATCACTACGTTTGGCTAAATTTTATGAAAGTCTACTTGTATAATAGGCTCAGTTCGAACAAACGAATCCTTGAAACTTTGCTATCTGACAATGTACATTTTATTTCAATTTCTTCTTCATTTCGCCAAATAATCAGAATTCAATAAAATTTCGAGAATTCATTCTCTGATATTAGAGTTCCACGTCGTTTTAGAAATGTTTAACTCTTTCCTATACAATCCCTTTTTATTTTTACATCTAAGCCATTTAATACTTGAGAAAACATTGTGGAAAAAGAAGAAACAAGCAGTTATTTCTTTTCCCACAATATTTCCTAACCTGTAAATTGGTTTCTTTTTCCATTTCGCCCAGTTTGAATTTTCGTCTGTAAATTCTTTGATTCAAGCACAACTATGACTCTCGTAGTCATCATATATCTTTTAATCAGTTAATTAGAATTTACATATCAATCCTTGGCATGCTGAGACTCGAATATTCTTATTTTGGTAGAAGTTATAGACAAAGATCAGTCTGCATATATGTGCAGTCTGGTCTTAGTTTACACACCCTGCTTGTCCCATTTGTTTATAAAATTCGATTTCGAAAGTAAATTTACCTACAACTAGAGCTATCGGTGCTTTCGCCCTTTTGATTTAAATGTAATTTTGAAACAAATATATAACTGCAGTCTGATCTAGGTCTACACCTCCTGCTCGTACCTTTTCTGCCAGAGTTGTCTATGAAATTGATTTATAAAAGAAATATTGATTTTTGAACAGCAATTTCTATCAGTGCTGTCAGCCCTTTGATTTTCCACCAATTCAGTAGGGTAGTTTATACGGCATGACAAGGGTAAAGCTTGTATTACAGTACAACATGCAACGCGATATCATTTACGCTGTAGCCTGCATTGGATATTCGTCCGCCCTAAACACGAAAGCTAGATGCTTTGAAAGCTAGATAAATTTACGGGTCGCGTGTTTCTAGCGATTAACCAATCAACCAATCGAATCATTCATGTAGATCGGAAGAGATCTTTGAACTCCAAACATTGGCCGACTTTTATGCGAAGCAAATTTTGTAAGTTTAGCCGCTAAATGTCGTAACTCCTGCTTTCTTAATCCAAACGACTTTTAGACCGATAACAAACATTTTACATTTTCTTGTCACAAATTTTGTAAAACACAACAACAACAACACCACACAAAAAACAAAAAAACAAACAAACAAAATAAACAAACATCACCAAAACAAACCAACCAACCAACCAACCAAACAACAACAACAACCAACAACAACAACCAAAAAATCCCCGCCGTTTAACATCGAGGTGAGACTTCCTGTCGGAGCTCAGTGGGCGTGGCCAGCGATCTGTCAATTAAGGAAGTGTCGTAGTCAACGTAGCTCTTGTATTTCAGCCCTTACTTCTTAAACCATTACCAAACGCCCTACATTTTTAACTCAAAAAAGCTTTGGAAAACATTATGAGAAAAGTAGAAATTGATTGCATCAAGCAACCTCTTCCTTGGTCACTATTTCTCCAATCTATATAAGTCTTGATTTTAATTAAAACGTACTTGAAATTATCGTCTGCAACCTCCTGCAAAATGGATCAGTCTAAAACTTTGTCGTCTAGTAATTGATTAAGCTTTGTACTGCTGAATAAAACAACGGGGCAGTTTAGGAGCCCAAGGGTTAAATTGTATAAATGATTTGAAGTTGTAAGTAAAAGATGTAATTTCGATACAGGGGACGAAGAAATCCGTTGTTCCTGCACGACATAAATTACTGAGTGGAATAGCCATTGGGCCATTGAATTAATCAAACGATCGCGGCTGTCTATTAAAACACGATCGACCGATTAAATTGTCCGTTTGACCGGGTGTGATTTTTGAACTCCAACATTGACCGACTTTAAAGTTAAGTATTTTCTGTTACTTTGGCGACTTAAACGTCGTTACTACATCTTATTTAAGATGTAGTTACGATGTTTATGTCGTCAACCAACCATTTTACTTTTATGTTACATGATGCTGGCCATAAGTTTGACAAAATAACACCGTTTAACCCATTCCTACACAAGCCCTCCTTTTTACGCCACCAAGAAATAAGCTTCGGAAAACATTGTGGAAAATGAAGAAATTGCTTGTATCAAGCAATTTCTTCATTATCCACAATGTTTTTTATCCAAAAAGACGAAAAAAATTTAATTCCATCAACTTTAAATTGTCGTCTGCAGCTTCTTTCAATTTGGACAAGTCAAAAATTCTCTTGAGTGGGAATGGGTTAATATATAAGACGAACATCTTGTCAGAGGTTTGGCCAGCGCTTTGTCGATGGTGAATATCTCTAGTTTAACCCTTTCCTGTACAAACCTGGGATTTTCATTCGCTCTGATTTTGTACTCGAGAAAACATTGAGGAAAAAGAAGAAATTGCTTGTAACAAACAGTTTCTTCTTTTCCCACAACACTTTCTATCGCATAGGGCGGTTTCATTTCAAACTGCATCCAATTTTCATTGTCGTCTGCAACCTCTTTCAATTTGGACTAGTCAAAAATTAAAAAAAAAAAAATGGGAAAGGGTGAAATCGAAATGCCACATCTTTCGGATCTTGTGAACACCCGTACTAGTAGACTCATCTAAATATTGAAAAAAAAAAAAAGCAAAAAAAAAAAAAAAATCGTAGTAAGGGTGCAAACTTTTAGTAACCAAAAGAACAGAATTGTCGAGGTTATATGACGACAACTAGTGCACATAACCACTATATACTGTCATTTCTGAAACAAACACAGACACAAGGCTAGATCTGAGGACTCTTGTCAAACAACGGAAAGAACGTTGGTCTAGTTCAGGACCTTAGTATCTGAAGCACAGGGCCTTACCGACTGACCTAACCGACATCGGTACAAAGTCGAGAGTTATCAGGAGTTTTCTGCTTGTGAAATAAAGGCATTTTATAATGGTAATGTAAGGGGTCGGTAAAAAGAAGTGGTCGCTCAAGGAAGACCGACCGTAACCCATCTAGATTTGATCCTATCGGAAATAAGGGTTATTGAAAATAGTAGTCGGAGGGAAGGTGGGGGGGGGGGACTTCGGCGGAATATTGGAAATATTGATCCGTGAATCTCACGTTGACTAGTTTGCTTGTGGAGAAACCGTGTTTAACACATTGGAGTGTGTTGTTCGAAGCTAGCGTTATTTTTCCATCAAACACACAACAATGGTCATGTTCGGAATTCTTAGATTGTGCGAGATTTAGACAAATCAGTGCCTTACGGATCTATTTTCGTTTAAACTGGACTCAGAATCTATTAGCGTAGTAACACAGATGATGGAATGGAGGTAAGTTGGTTGTGTTTTCAAGCTAAGACGGACTATTTTCTATATGAATCGGATTCGGAGAAATATATTTTCTCGGATTAATTTCTAGAACTGGCCTTGTTAGGCATTATTGCTATCGGATTTTTTGAATGGGGGTATTGAGAAAGAATTGAAGTACAAGACTTAAATCATAAATTATGCATTTCCTTGTCACCCTTCTCTAGACAATACGGTTTTAGGCTTACCAAAATTCAGACGATGTTGCACAAGATCGATATAAAATTCTAACCGTAAGATGTGTTATTGTTAATCGTACTTTATGCAAGATATTTTGTGAAAAGAAGAAATGCTGGCAACTTGCGTTTTCTACATTCTAAAAGCCTTTTTCTTTGCAAATTCATGTTTGAATCTAGGAATTTCGCTCGTACCGTAACGAAATACTTATAAGCATTTGGTTATTTTGGCAAGGTACGGCTAGTTTTCAAATTCACATTATCTGTATTCAGAACTTCCTAAATTTACAACACGATAGAAACATTTACCATAGATTATGATATGTTATGATAAAGAATTATTTGGAAATGAGGGCATTATTTCAACAAATCCTTCTTCATTTCTTGTCAATATATATAGGTTCATTTTATGATGTAATAGTTGCTATTTTTTCCACTTCTAAATTAAATTGGCAAACGATTTCCTCTAATAACTGTAGTAACATTCAGATTATTTTTATCGATATAAATGTCGATTTATTAACTCATTCCCCTTTTGATGTTCCTAAAAAAAGGATGTGGAAAACATTGTGGAAAATGAAGAAATTGCTTATAAAAATGGTGTCTACAAATTCTTTCAATTTGGACCAGTCTAATTTTTTGTCTTCTGTTAATGGGTTAACTTGAAATTTACGTTTAGGTGTGTCAACATTATCATTTTTTGTACAGTATCTAAACTACAGATCCGGGTTGATTATTTCGGACTATAGATTAAAATTATTGCCGTTAGGAAGATTTGGATATTTCACTACGTCGCTAGAATCAAATACAAAGTTTTGTATCACTACTACATCACTCTATTCAATTTATCATATACAAACGAATTTTGACTTTATATGAAAAAAAAAAAAAAAACAACAACAACAACAAAAAAAAAAAAACACAAAAAAACAACAACAAAAAAAAAAAAAAAAAAAAAAAAAAAAAAAAAAAACACATGAAGAACCCAAAGAAACTTGTCTAAAATCAACCTTTTTATAATCATAATAACATTATTCTTAGCATGACGTAATTTCATTTTAATGCGAGAAAGGCATCATCTTACCATTAGTTCAGTACATTTATGACTCTTTTTGCAGTCGAGTCCGATTTTTTCCGCTTGCAGGTATCTTTAATAAAATTCGGTGGTACATGATATAAGCTATTTTAATTTCCACGTTGTTTTCTACCAAAAAAAGGCAGAGATATTTAAAACTGTCTGCCTGAAATTGTCGTCTGCAACGTCTTTGAATTTTAAAGCTAATATTTGAAAGAGGGATGTGATAAGGAATAGATCAAGCAACATTTATATTTCTGACATAAATGTATAGTAAGGTAGAATAGCTTTTCCCATTCTTATACAATGACGCCTTTTCACGCCCCTCAGGAAAAGCCATTAAGAAAAAAATGTAAAATGAAGAAATTGCTTGAAATAAGCAATTTCTTCATTTTGCACAATGTTTTTAACCAAGAAATGTGAAAATGTCTAAAATTTCATAAACTTTGAATTGTCGTCTGAAACTCTTTTGAATTTGGACCAAAATTTTGCCGTCTGGTAATTATTTAAGAAAATTTGCTTAAAGCGAAAGTGATTTATTGTGGTTATCCAGCGCAATACGTACAATCTGACTAGGGTCTATAGCTTTAAGTACGACATTTTAGCCGGTTAACCCATTCGCATACAACCATCCTCTTTGACGTCCCCAAGAAAAAAAGAATTTTTTTTTTCGAGATTTTAATGAAAACTGACGAAAGTCTGTCAATCTTGATCGAAACTTTGGAATGAACAGATTCACACAAGTTATTTTGAATCGAAACTTGAAAGTGTTTTAGTTTCCCGTCATTTGTATTTCCAGAGGAGTTTATATCTATAATTATCCCACACCTATTAATTCTAATTCAAACTTTGCTAATTACAGGAGAACAAACATGTTAATTGGGAAAAAACATCTTTCACAGAGTAACTAAGGTTTTTTTTTCTACACTTTTCAGCGTCAATCGGAAATAATCTTCAAAGAATTTTGTAATTTCACTCCAAGAGTAGGCGAATGCAATTTAAACAGATGAAATAATTCTTGTATTAAGCGACCACTCAAGGGAATTCGATCATGGTCTCTTAGTGGATGTGGTCACTTAATACAAGTGGATGTTCGTGCAAGATTGAATGTATTGTGGCCTTCAAAAGTTTCCATATTCTCTAAGAAATACATTTTTTGTTATCCTCATAAGTCAAAATCTTGATCTTTATGTTTTTTTTTTATGGAAAAGTGCGAAAGTAATAAACATGTGTTTCTATGGAATTTTCTTGTTAGGAAAGAAAAAAATTCCTTTTATCAACAAGGAAAAATCCACTTTTATTTCGAACATTTTTTAAAGGCTACGGCCTTTTAGGATCTTTTCTTAAGAAGGAGTTGCCTTCATATTATGTGCTCTCGAAGTTTTTTTCACTCCGAATCGATGGAAATTGTACGTTTTTAGAGTCTAATGTCTGCTAATGTAGTATTTTTTCTATATAAACATTTCGGTCATTTTTCCAACATTGCATCGATAGTTTCTTCTCGTTTCCAATGGAGTAAATATTTTTCATGCGGCCACCTATATCCAGCGACTAACTCTATTTACTCTATTAATAACCGTTATTTTTTAATGATGGATATATCATCAAAATTCCCTTTGCTAATAAGGCTAGCTTCTTTTTTTTCTGGTCCAAATTAAGATAAGCTCGTTTCAAAGAAATTCTAGTGACAGATTATTTTTTCTCGCTTAAACCCACAATACCATTCTTTTGGATACTAGGAAAAAATAACGCCAAATATGAAGCGATTAGATTACGTCAATTTACCATTTCCCATATAATACCTTTTATACTTAATACTTTCAAAATTGAGAAAAAATTGTGGACAAATAAGAAATAGCTTGTTACAAGCATTTTTAAAAAAAATTCTCACTATATTTTCTATCATATAGGATAGTTTTTATATAAATTTTACCAATTTTATAATGTCGTCTCCTATCCCTTTGAATTTGAATAAGTCTAAAATTTTGAAAAAAAAAATAAATAAATGGTACAGAGTGAATCAACTTTTGTGCAAGAGAAGGCAGTTATTATATGGGTGTATAGATGTACAAGTTATGGTGAGTGATCTATGGTTAAATTGTGTCTAAACAGGTATATACAAAATTGATCTTTTATCACTTAATATAACATTTACATCTATACATTATGGAAAATGTTGAAAAAAATCTATTTGTCTAGACAAAACACACAGCCCGATCAGAGTCCACCTTCTATATTTTGTTCACTCATTCTAACACAATGACACTTTTTGACGCCACAAAGAAAGCAATTAGGAAACATTTCTTAAAAATGAAGAAATTGGATATTGCTCTAAAATCTAAAACTTCATTAACACTGAATTGTCGACTACAAACCCTTTCAATTTGGACCAGTCTAAAATTTTGCTATCTGGTAATGGATTAAATGAAGTTGCAAATTAGACTGGAGTGTGAGAATGGCACGGGTGAATGACACACGTATAGAATACAAAAGGTCTCGTGAATGATTTACACGTGAGTCGTTCGTTGACAATTGACGAATCGATATGTCTACAAAAGTATCGTTCGACCAATCAAATCATTCCTTTGAACTCTGAAGTCCATCATTTACCGACATAAATGTGAAGTGTTTTGTTAGTTTAGCTGTAGTTACTTCGTTTATGACGTCTTGCAAATATTTTACGTCTTTGTTATTTGATACTGACCATAAAATTTACAAAATGGCGCCGTTTATTAACTTAGTATAAATTCCTTTCGGAGGTTAGTAGGCGTGGTCAGCGATCCGTCAATTTAACTGGAGTGTGGGAATTCTCACTTGTGCATGACAAAGTATAGAATACAAAAGACCCCGTTAATAAATACGCGTGTAGACCGATTAGATCAGTTGGTAAAGCACCTGACTTCAAACCTCGGAATTACGGGTTCGGGCCCTAGGCTGACCATATCAACTAACAAACTAATTACCTTTCGGATGAGACGTTCAACCGAGGCCCCGTATGACGGTGATCGAGCACGTTAAAGAACACGGCGGGGCTCTCAGCAGTTTCGTCCTGTACCCTTACACTAACCCTGTAACAACTACCCGTCTTCTGGGGACGTCGCTCATTTGGGCATGTTCTACGGTAGCGATGATAAATAAACGAAAATACACACACATACACGTAAATAGTTCATTGACAAGACCTAGTGCTAACAGTGAATAAAGATTTAGTTATGGTTGTCTCTCCCGCGCTGACTGAGTAAAGTTGTTTAACTAGTGAGTTGGGGGCCGAGAGCTCGAGCTCAATCCTCCACCTGGATTGGTTCATGAGCAAATCACTTAATAGTCCGCACAATTTAGCATTTTGGTGGAAAGAAATTGGGTATACGCCTCCTCTCTAGTAAGCATGAAAATACACAGATTATATTGATACATTCCCACACAATAACTTTTTATGGCATTCCAAATTCAAACAAATTGAAGACAACAATTTTAAGCTGGTGATTTCTTTAAAATCTCTGTCTGTTTGGGGTAGAAAACCTTGTGGATAATGAAGAAATTGCTTGTAACAAGCAATTTCTTCATTTTCCACAATGTTTTCCAAAGATTCATGTAAAGGGGGGGGGGGGTTAAAGCGTCATTTTGTGGGAATTGGTTGAAACCCTCGTCGAAACAGAAATAAAGTAATTTACGAAACCCCTAATTATACTCGTACTGTCTCAAGTTTTCAACATACACTAAATTTGATCTGGCGTCACGAAAATATAAGTAAAAGATATTTGTCCTTATGTATTTAACGATAAAGGAAAGAATCGGCGACAGAGAAACATCTTTCTTAAATCTAGGAATCTATTGCGTGAATATATCAAATAAAGGTTAGATTTATGTAAATGCGGGAACATTATCGGATATATTATTGGTATACCATTATCATTGGGCTTTATTACTTCTTCACCTGCGGCGCCTAGAACTCAATATGGTGATAACCCGATGAAAAGTTTGATTAGAATATTGATTATCATCATTATATAACAATACATGTCTGAGGTCAAGAGCGAAACTGTTGACTTCGTAAATAAATATAGAGGTCCAGATGGGAGTGTTTGTTTGAATGGAGTTTAACGCCACGTTTAACGGTATTTCTGTCGTATCGCGGCGGTTGGAACTCGAAACCATGGATTCCTGGTTTTTCTCACACCAGTACATCAAACAGTCTTTCCGAGCCAACAGCTGCTCATCCCACTTAAGTTTTACGTTTATCCATCCAAGGATATTTGTCGCGACCGAGTATCGAACCCTGGACTCCGTGATTAGGAGACCTACGCGCTACCAACTGCACTATGGTCACGCATCCTCCGTTGGAGAGTGATTTTATTTCAATTGTATAATGTTTAACACTACTTAAAAAGTCTTTCAGTTATATCGCGGCGACTGGTGCACCTAACTATAGGTACACCAGTTCAAACTTAATATTCTCTCCGAGCGACCAGCTACTCAACCATCTAAGGCACGTTACATATCATTCACTCATTCGTGAGAGATAAGTGAAACACATTGCGAATATGTTTGTCATTTGTCAAAAGCCGGGGTTAAAACTTACGACCCAAGGATTGAGAGCTCAGCGATTGGAGATTGAGCTAACCGACCAGTTTTATTAGTTTAACCCATTCCAACACAGCAAAATTTTAGACTGGTCCAAATTGAAAGAAGCTGCAGACGACAATTTCAAGTTGATGGAATTTTGAATTTTTTCGTCTTTTAGGAAAGAAGAAATTGTGGATAATGAAGAAATTGCTTGATACAAGCAATTTCTTCATTTTCCACAATTTTTTCCAAAGTTTTTTTCTTGAGGGGCGTAAAAAGGAGGGATTGAGTTGGAATGGGTTAACGGGTACAATTGACAAATTGCGGCTGTCAATCAAATAATTAGTAGACCAATGGTATCATTCATTTAGACTCGAAGCTAACAATGAACTCAAAACATTGGCTTCCATTTATGTGAGGCATTATTCATGGTTTGACGCCTCAATCGTCGTAACTGCAGCTTATTTAAGAAGTAATTACGACGTCTAGGTCGCACGCCAACCATTTCATTTTTTTGTTACACGTCACTGGTCATAGATTTTGCAAAATAACGCCGTTTGAATCGAAGTGGAACTTCCTTTTGGAGTCAGTGGGTGTGGCCAGTGGAGTCAGTGGGCGGGGTACTAGTAATTGATTGGTCATTCTTTTTTATCTCTTATTCAAATGCTATATTGTGGACACTCACTAGAATCGCATGTATGAGATAGTTCTAATAACTACCCATTACAAAGGTTTTGATGGAAAAAAAAAAAAAAAAAAGATTCAATCCCCGTATCTGGAGTCTTGGAATGATTTAAACGAAATGCGCTATCTATCGACAAGAGCTCTGCAAAACGTATTGCTCAAGGGATTTGAAATTTCCAGAATAAATCTTTAATCTTTATTATATATTCACAAGAGACAGAGGTTGATCATATGCCAATTTAAGTAAAACGCAATAGGACACAGTCGACCTCTTTTATCACTTCCTGCTCATTGAAGTTAATTCAATATATTGAAATGAATATTCATTTTGCAATTACGGAATATATCTTGGGCGAGCTCGGTAACCTATCGTACATGTTAATAAGTTCTTATATTATGTTACGTTTTTCAGTATTTACTGGTGGTTGTAGGTCGCTTTAACCCATTCCTGTACAAACCCGGGATTTTACGTCACTCTTATTTTACACTTGGGGAAACATTGTGAGATTAGGAGAAATTGCTTGAGACAAGCAATTTCCCCTTATCCTACAAATAATTTCGTTCACATATGATGGTTTCATTTAATATTGCATTCAATATTCATGGTCGTCTGCAACCTCTTTTAATTTTGGACCCGTTGGAATTAAAATAAACAACAACAACAACCGCAAGACAAACAAACTAACAAACAACAAAAAACCCCAAACACACACACACACACACACAAACAAACAACAACAACACCCCCAAAAAAACAAAACAACACACACACACCGTGAAATGGTTACCACCAACAACAATACTTAGTGTTTACTAAAAAGGTGTAGCTAATTTGCCGGGTCGATGACGTGGCCGACTGAGCTCCATTAGGATCTTCACCCTTTCCTGTTTTTCAAAATTTTAGACTTGTCCGAAATCATTGGTTTTGCAGACGAAATGGAAGGTGGATTTGATTTGAAAAAAACAAAAAAAACAAAAACAAACAAACAAACAAACAAGAAGACATTCAGTAGGGTAGAAAACATTGTGGAAAAAGACGAAATTGCTTGTTACAAGCAATTTCTTCTTTTTCCACAATGTTTTCTCATTCATAAAATCACAGGGACGTAAAAACCAGGGATTGAACGGGAAAGGGAAAAACGGCATCATTTTGTAAAAACAAATACGGCCAATAACATGTAATTAATATAGACTGGTTTGTCGACGACATAAACGTTGTAACTGCAGCGTAGCCAGCGATTCGTAAATTTCGACATCTATTCGATATTTCCTACATATAACAGAAAATATATCAGGCGATTGTTTTCTTAACCCTTTCCTGTTTTTTTTTTCACAAAATTTAGAATCGTCCAAATTCAAAAAGAAGTTGCAGGCATCAACTGAAAGTGAGTGCAATTTGAAAAGTAACAAACTTACAGAGTAGAAGATATTGTTTCGAGCAATTTCTTCTTTCCAACAATGTTTTCTCAAGTTTAAAATCAAAGGGACGTAAAATCTAGGGATTGAACAGGTAAAGATAAAGCGACCACTTTCTTGCCATCCCTAAAGTGATCGCTCAATGCCAATTTTGCTCTATAGTTTATATATCAACACGTGGCTTTATCCATAAAAAAGTTTATCTATGACGCTGATTACAAAACAGTATTAAGATATATATGTCTGCATAGTTTGCAATCCTAAAATATATATCGTCGGTGGGCGACCAAAATGTCGTAAATACAGCTTTTCTCAAGCTGTATTTGCGATAATTTGGTCCACCTCCGACGATATTCTGCCCGTAATGTTGTGGAACACGATTTTGAGTCATCTGTTTGCATAAGCAAGCGAGCGAGGTCAGTGGGCGAGACCAGTTATCCATTAACCCTTGTCATGCTAAATTGGATCTTTTTCAGAATTTTCTTTAAGTTCAAAGGGCTGAAAGCACTAGTAGTACTTCTTGTTCAATTAGTATTACTTCTTCTGAAAATTAATTCCATAAACAACTTTCGTTTGAAAAGGACAGACAGGAGGTGTAGAATAAGACCAGACTGCACTTATAAGCAGGCTGATATTCGTCTATACCTCTTGCTAAAACCGGAATATTCCGGGTTCAGCATGACAAGGGTTAATTTGATTTAACCTTTTTAGTCTCGGTCTTCGATATGTTTAAATTCTTTGTTCAAATTTCAAGAAAAAAATAAAGCTATACATGTCCGTGTGAAATCTACGAATTAGTTTGGCAAATTACACACTGTTCATTATAAGTCTTAATTGCGCAAGAAGGATAAATGGTTGGAAACATGCTTAAAATTCAAAGTCGAAGTCACAATTTTGACCTAATTGACCAAACGAGACTATAAATCAAACAATAAGCCGACCAATGAAATCATTCATATATATACCAGAAATGAGTAGCTCCGACATCGGCCGCCATTTGTGTTTACCCTTTTGTTGGTTTGGCGACTTAAACGACGTTTAGGTCTCCAATAAACCATTTCACCTTTTTGTTACATACTACTTAGCCGCCGTTGGTAGCGCGTCGGACTGTCAATCTAGAGGTCCCGGGTTCGATCCTCGACGGCGGCACTCATCCTTTCCGACTACTTGTCTCTCACCAATGGGTAGATCATCGTAAACCTATGTGGGATAGCAGCTGGAGGCTAGGAAAGGATGTAATGGTAGTACTGGTGTGAGAAATACCAGGATTCCATTGTTAGGTGCTCCAGCCGCCGCGATATAACTGAAAGATTGTTGAAAGCGGCGTAAAACCCCATTCAAACAAACAAATACGTGTACATACTACTTGTAACAAATTTCGCAAAATAACGCCATTTAAGATCGAAGGGGGACTTCAAGTTAGAGTACTTTGGCGTGGCGAACGGACTAAGTAGGCGGGGCTAACGATTGCTCATTTATCTAATACAGGGGCGCTAATTTCAACTACCGGGCTAATCGTCACACTAATGTACATCTCGAAATAATTTAATTGTTAGTTTCGTCTATCAAAAACGGGCGTTCTGGTTGGTCGAAAAAAATTATTCATACCTCCATGAACAAAATTTTGAGCACGCAGCTATTTTGAATGCTTCCGCACAAAATAGTTCCATACAAAAAGGTACCAAAATTTGTGAAGTTTTTGCTTTTTAGGCTCCATGCTATTAAATTATAAGAAATGAAGAGAATATATTTTTTATGGAGGTATGAACCGAAAAATCTAATCACACTTATGTATAAATCCGCTTCGCGTATTCATACAGTGTGATTAGTTTTTTCGGTTCATACCTCCACTCCATGAAAACAAAAATATTCTTTTCATCTCTTAATTGAAAAAGAAATGTGAATGCCAAAGATCAAATTTTGCCAGATGATAGGTATGAAATTCACAGGTTTTGACTTGAAATTTTATTTACTTATTCAGTAATAGCTATAGCTTTGCAAGAAAAAATAAAGAATGTGTTACCTTAGATTTCTAGGTCACAGGTCAAGGTTTGGAAATGTTTTTGACTTCGCCAGAATAAGAAGACATGTGCGTTTGTTTGCTCAAACGACCAGTTCTATTAAGCGACTATGTCCAGTAAGAGACCATTATGAAAACTTATCTTTTTTTAAAGCAAAAGTTCCGAAGAAGAGAAGACATTTTGCTTATAAGTAAAATCAAAAAGTAATACTACAGGCATGTTGTTGGGATTCATTAGAAACGTAACCATATTACACGTATACGTTTCTAATGAGTCCCACAAAAATAGGATTTTAGCGTGAAGTCTGTAATAATTCGTGTATGCAATCGAATCAATCTTTCATATCTTTCGCAAAAAGTGTATTAACCCATTACCAGATGGCAAAATTTTAGACAGGTCCAAATTGAAAGGAGTTGCAGATGACAATTTAAAGTTGATGAAATTTTACGTTTTATAAAATTTTTGGGTAGGATGCATTGTGGGAAATGAAGAAATTGCTTGTATCAAGCAATTTCTTCATTTGCCACAATGTTTCCTCAAATTGATTTTCTTGAGGGGCGTCCAAAAGCGTCACTGTGTGGGAATGGGTTGAGCGGCTATTCTTTCAAGCGACCTTTCTTTGGTCGCACATTGAATGGGCGCTTCATACTATTCTAAAAACGATTTAATTCAGAACCTCTTCTTACTTTCGTAGTGCTTTGCTTCCGAAGCAAAACTGTTCAATATTTCGGATTTCGCGATTCAAAATATAAACCGACCAAGAAGCAAAATATACATTTAGGGACACAAATCAATAAAGGCAAACTTTTTACTGGCGACCTAAACGTCATAACTACAGCTTTAATATCCGATAACTTTTTGGTGTGAAAGGTCGCATTTACAAATATGGGTTTGATCCACCACTTTATTCGAGGCAAATTGACGGATCGCTGGCCTTTGCTACTGTTCAACTGAGATATCAACCGAAATTGATTTGCATTATTCAAGGACGGGAGAAAAAACAAAAGACAAATCGTCAGCTGACGGCTTGGTCGTAACTACATCTTGAATAAGCTAAAGTTACAACATTGAAATTGCAAAACTAGCAAAATGGTCAACAAAAATGATAGAGATCCGATCTAATTGAATGTCTTGATCATTTTTTCTTACAAGGATAACTCTTCAATTACAGAGGAACCGGTAGGGGAGATATTTAGAATTTAACTTCAATTAATTAAACAAAAATCGTACACAAACTGAACTAGCCGGGCTCAGCAAATCTTAACTAGATACAGGATTTGTAGAAAGGGTCAAAATTGAAGATATATGATTTTGAACGCAATTGAACTCTCGTCAATCTTATTTACGGACAACTGAAGAAATTCTTGCCAAAACAATCCGATTTTACACTTTTTCCCAAAAAATGTGCCAACTTCTTGTCTGCACAGATGTATATTTTTAGACCTCATTTGACTGAATGAAGATCAAACAATTTTAATCAGAACTTTTTTTCTAAAATAACTGATGACTAGGTTTAACCATTGTCATGCGGAACTGAGTTTATTCTTATTTTAGCAGGAGGCATAGACAAAGATCAGTCTGCAATATGTGTCCCTTTAGAGCCGGCGCTGTTAACAAGATAAAATTTCATAAACAGATATCAACTTAGAAATTAGTACTTTCAGTATTTTCAGCTCTTTGAATTTAATGCATTACTGAAGAGATTTTTTTGTTCAGCAGTGTTAAGGTACTTGTCGTATTTCTGGTCTCGCCAAATGAAGGCCAAGATTTACTGTATTCTATACGGTTTCTTTATGCAGGAAGGGTCATGCATTTCTGATCTGTTCGACGATTCATTAAAACGCTAAGGACATGAAACAACATGTATAAAGATATTTCTTGGCTTGGCAAATAGGAGATGGAAATTGATAAAAAAAATGGTAAAAAAAACTCCTTTGGAATTAACCAATTGATCTATGCCAATTTCACATTATGCCCTAGTTAGAAAGTAGTACAAAAAGTGTTCAGATTATCATTGGAGAGACAAACACAATTAGGTGCACATTATCTTTATCTTTAGTGGACATATAGTTACATTCGAAAATATCATAGGGGTGAGCGTGTAAACGTAATTTCATTAGTATCCAGGGAATGCTATTTTAATTGATTGATATTTTGATTGAATGGGGTTTAACGCCACTTTTAATAGTACTTCGATATTATCGCGGCGGCTGGAGCACCTAACAATGGATTCCTGGTATTTTTCACACCAGTACTACCAGTACATCCTTTCCTAGCCTTCAACTGCTATCCCACTTAGGTTTACAATTATCCACCCATTGGTTAGAGACAAAAGTCGGAAAGAATATGTGCCGCCGCCGGGGATCAAACCCATGAAACCTAATGATTGATGATAAGGAGTCTGATGCGCACTCGACTGCGCTATGACGACGGCAGGCTATTTCAAGCATTATCAAAAGTGGACACATCTGAGATACATACCCATTATTAGTATCCGCCATATAATGGCCCACACAGTTAAAGAAGACACTATAGAAGTGCGAATATATTTTCGTTTGATGTTCTTTTGCGTTGTCCATGTAATATATTACTAGAAACTAAGGAGTCTTACACCGAAACACTAAAAGGGCGTCTACAATTGATCGAAGGTAGACCCTATGTTAATCACCATAAATAACACTCGAGATATGCTTACATATAATTCTTAGCATTTAAAATGGTCCGTAACTTTTTATAAACAAAGAACAAAAAGCATGGTACGTCTTAACGTGACGGATGGATATTCGTAAACCTAAGTGGGGTAACAGCTGGAGGCTAAGAAAGGATATAACGGTATACAGGTGCAAGATATACCAGGAATCCATTGTTAGGTGCTCCAGGATATTACTACAAAATTGTTTAAGTGGCGTTAAACCCAATTCAAACAAACAAGCGAAACGTCTTTATATTAACGCTATATGTACCGCGCCCAAGCGATTGTGTATTTTTAAGCAAAGCGTTGTTGAATTCATGCTATGTGGGTCTTAATGTTTCAGAGAAGACCATTGGTAATGCTATAGCATGATCTTCGCCGTCGTCATGGTTGTCGTTACCTATATATACAAGATTTATGACATCACCGAAACCTATAGAAAGATTCTCGTCATATTCCATGTACAGGAAGCAAATTACACCGCTGGGCCACACACACTAGCTCCAACAGGAAGTGCCTAATCATATTCCTGCAAACTTGATGAGAGCAAGTGGTATATCCCAATCCAGGTTCCTTTCCTAAAGGTCAAAGTCACTCACGAAGCATCGGTCAAATCTTGATATTGTTTATTTTTCTTGATCATTTAGTTATGTTTCCATAACATATACATCTCGATGAGCACCTATCACTTGTTAGTTCAGGCTATTAAATATTTGTGTGGGTGAAATTCTGGACAACTTTGAAATTTTGGGACTTGGGAAAACACTATGCCTCTTGGTCAACCATTCGATAGAATACAATCTACATGTCTCACCCTTTCCCTGAAAATGTGTGGCTTAATGATATCTCAGACAAATTTGAAATTGGGTCACGTGAGGGGTCCAAAACTTAGGCCCATAGGTCAAATCACAGAAAGACGTTGATGGCATTATAGAGGCAACAGACTCTGCTCAAACATCCCGAAAATTAGCAAGAATAAATTATTTGTGTGTTAGAAACACTTGGGTTAGAAACTTGGTCAATTGTGGTAAACAGCTACGTCGATGGGTCAAAATTAAAGAAAATCCCTGTTGGTACAAATTCTTTGCTGAATTAATCTAAAAATGGTTGAAATGGACACCCCGATAAAATTTCGGATAAGTTGAATTACAGAACCTAGGGATCAGTATCTAGCTCAATAGGTCAAATCTTAAAAAAAAACTTTATAAACAGTGCAGCAGCTATTTTCATTTCTTAATAATGTTTGTCTTGATAGTAAATTTAGGTGAGCGGTCTAGGATCTTTACGGCCCTCTTGTGAACCAAGTATTTTTTCTAATAATTGCGTAGAGGAAAACTTTCATAGCCCTGCTGTCTTGAAACAAATCTCTTTTTTAGAGAACCTATTTTATTGAAATAGTATACAAAAGTAACCTGGATATTTTTGTAAATGGGACTGGTAACCTGTATTATAGAGGACGACAATTTCGTGCATTTTTGTACCAAACAATTTCTTCATTTTCCACATTGTTTTCCAGAACGTTTTTTTTCCAGAGGGCGCAAAAAAGTGGGATTGTGTTGGAATGGGTTATGCAGTAAGATCCCAATAAGGGTGTTCTTGTTTGGAGAGAACAGTGAGTTGAGAGCATATTATCTAGGGAATAGTATAGATGTTTTTCAAAACTGGAGTTTTGAGTATTATGAAAATATGGCCCCTTAGTCCCACATAAAATGAATTAATAATAATGATATAAAAATCAAATGAAATAAAATATGATAACTACTATAAATACTGTATAATCTGACCGAAGGGAGTTTTTCCAGGATTTTACCTGAACAAGTAAACATTGGAAAGAGGATATGAAGCTTTAATCACGTGAAATCCAAGTAGGATAATTAATCTGTAAATACAGTTATCGATCCGCAATGGGATTTTTACTCCCAAACATATCGGATGTGTAACATGATGGGTGCCAGCACTGTAGTTATACAGTATTCTCGGTAAATATCACGCGTCGTGAAACGTGACTTGGCCACGTTCCAGGGGGCGTGCCCTGAGAGTGTTGTATAACCAGTGACTGAGTATAAAAGGTGCTGTTAACCGCCGCAGCCACAGACTGGAGACTGGAGACTGGAGACTGGAGACTGCAGACTGGAGACTGGAGACTGCAGACTGGAGACTGTAGTAGAGAGAGTTAGTTAGACAGGTTACTTGGTCGGGTGTAAATATGTAAATAAAATGTAGCTGATAGTAGCTGATAATGGACGTTGTGTTGCCTCTTTAATTATTCTACCTGTACCACCTCCTTCGCTCTCGCCGTCGCTGTACTACATGACGCTTTTGTGGTGCCGTGACCAGGATCTGGGTTGAATTGAACTGAACTGTTCCTGCTGTAGTTTTGCTGTGCTGAATTGTGATTGGTGGAATTCGAGAACCGTAAGTTGTCAATTTTGCATATTCTTTTGCGTAGGCATGGCAGAATTATTAGAGATCGCAAGATCTGTTGAGGGACAGATCAAGAACTTAACAACGGCAGTGGGGGCCCAGGGGGTGGCGAAGATAGTAAATATTTTCGATGGTTCTGATCCGAAGCAATTTAAACAATGGATCAAAAGCATAGAAAAATATGCAACACTTACAGGAGTAACAGAAGACTCTGTTAAGTACATTGCATATCAGGCATGCAGTGGCCCTGTCAGTGACTTTTTAAAACGTTATTACGAGCAGAATATAGGACATAATTGGGATCAAGCAAAGACAGAATTACGACTTAGGTTTGGGGAGGTTGTTGACCAGCAACATGCATTGTTACTTTTACGACGGGTTAAGCAAAAATCGGGAGAATCAATTCAAGTTTATGCTGAGAGATTGTTAACTCTCGCTGAGGACGCATTCGATGGACCTGATCAGATGCAACGACATCTGGTGGGATATTTTATTGATGGACTAGCACAGGACTACATGAAAATGAAAGTCATGCGTGATAATCCGCCGACGTTTAATGAGGCTGTGAGAATCGCCACAGGTGAACAAAATTTGCGAAAAAGATTTACCCTTAGGTTAGGACAACAAAATGCGCAAGCTAGAGAAGAGACACCTATGGAAATAGGTCACTCACGATCTAAGTTGTTGAAATGCCATTATTGTAAGAAATTAGGGCACGTCATAAAAGACTGTCGACTGCGAAAAGCCAGTATAAATGCTACTTCCGAAAAGCCAAAATATCAAAATAATATGGAAAACGTTAAATGTTATGCGTGTGGGAAATTTGGACACATTGCTAGAAATTGTCCAGAGAAGCAAACACAAAATAACTCTTTAAACTCAAATGCTTCCCACATGTAGAAGCCGGTGTGGGAAGAAAATCAGAAGACAAACTGAAGGCAAAATTTGCGAAAAAGAATAAACATACTAAAAGGAAATGTATTCAAATTAATTCAGTTAACAAAGGACCTAATTCTCTTCTTCTCAAATTACAAAAACAAAAATATAGAGCTCTTTTGGATTCGGGCGCTGAGGTATCTTTGATTCATAGTCGTGTCTATAATGCATTAAAAATTAAACCTAGGTTACAAAAACATAAATTAGACTTAACAACTGCTGGAAATACTCCACTTCACATCGATGGTATAGCAGAAATTGAGTTTATGTTAGGAGGGCTAAAAATGACCCATAAATTTTATGTAGTACGAGACCTTAATCGAAATATTATAATAGGACTTGATTGGCTTCAATCACGAGGGGTTCGTGTGTATCATGATTTGGGATGTATCCGGGTCGATGAGTCATATGTTCCGCTTGTAGATGATATACATATATCTTCCGTTGCTAGGATGAAACATAAAACCAAGATTCCTCCACAGTCTGCCCATATTTGTCAATGTCAGGTGAGAAGGCACGTGGATCTTCCATCAGGTTATGAGTATGAGATTTTTCCCTTCGAAGTAGGTCAAATTGGCAGTGAGCCAGGCTTGTTAATGATGAATTCAATCTCTAAGCTTTCTGATAACAGGAGATTACCTGTTATGCTCGTTAACACCACTAATAAGACGTTATCTTTTAAAGCTGGAACACCTGTAGCACGTATCAGGCAAATTAAATCTACAGAAATAATGAGCATAGATAAGCAATCTTCGGGCGTGCCAATTAGTGAGAAAAGTCACGGAAACACTAATAAGAAAATTGACACTAATGAGTTAGATAAACTAGATGTTCCTCTTGAATTCAAGCCAAAAATAATCACAGTGCTGAACAAAAACTCTGACTTGTTTGCAAAAACTGATGCTGATTTGAGTCACACGGACACAGTTAAGATGAGAATAGATACTGGAACACATGAACCAATTAAACTTAGGCCTTATCGTACTCAACTGAATAATAGAAAAATTATCGATCAGGCAGTTGATGAAATGTTAGAATCTAAGATCATACAACGAAGTATATCAGCATGGTCATTTCCAGTTGTAATCGTCGATAAGAAAGATGGAACAAAAAGGTTTTGCGTTGATTTTCGACAATTGAACAAAATTACAAAGACAAATTCTTACCCTCTTCCAGTAATAGATGACATATTAGCTCTGTTAGGCAAGGCTAGGTACTTCTCCTCTCTTGATCTGAAATCAGGGTATTGGCAAGTTAAGATGTCTGACTCCGACAAAGAAAAGACAGCATTTGCTTGTCACCGAGGTCTATTTGAATTTAACGTTATGCCGTTCGGGCTTACAAATGCGCCAGCTATCTTCCAAGAACTGATGAATAGAGTTTTGGAGGGCTTAAGTGATTTTACAACCGCTTACTTAGATGATATTTTGATATATTCAAGAACTTTAGAAGAGCACTTAAAGCACATACAACAAGTGTTTCAACGTCTTCGTGAACATGGTCTTCGTCTGAAACTCAAGAAATGTAGTTTCCTGAAGAAAGAAACAAATTACTTAGGATTTGTTATCAATGCTAATGGCATTCAGCCAGAAGAGAAAAAAGTTGATGTAATTAGATCTCTTTCACCTCCAACTAATGTGCGCGAGGTTAGAAGTTTTATAGGTATGTGTAGTTACTATCGAAGATTCATACCTCAATTTTCTAGCGTAGCTGAACCTATTATTTCTCTAACTCGGAAATACGCCAAGTTCAAATGGGACTCTAGTTGCCAATTAGCTTTTGATAAATTGAAGGACAAATTGTCAGAATTGCCCTTATTATGTTTCCCCGACGTCAATTTACCATATAAATTATACACTGACGCAAGCGACAAATGCATTGGTGCATGTCTTACCCAGACTGTTATTGAACAAGGACAAGAAATTGAGCGTCCTATATACTATTTATCACACCGACTGAGTGACACCCAGACTAGATGGGCTGTCATAGAGAAAGAAGCATATGCAATCTATTACAGTTTGCAAAAACTGGATCATTACCTCCATAATGCTAAGTTTACGGTGTACTGTGACCATAAACCTTTAAGATATTTATTGGAGTCTCCGATCCAGAATAAGAAAGTTTCGCTATGGTCCTTAAGTATTGCCGGTTACGACTGTCAGATTGAGTATCTGCCAGGCACGATGAATTCAGTAGCTGACCTGCTTTCGCGTGTACCGCCAAACTCACTTAAGAACCAGACAGATGATTCGCTTCTAAATGACCCAGATGTGAGTGGTCAAATGTACCAAATTAATGTTCTGAACTCTAACGAGTTCCAGCCAAAACGTTTCGCAAGATGTCAACCGCATCTTGAAGACGAGGTTGAAAAGCCCCTTTTCTATGAGCCACTTGATATGATTGTTGAACAAGACAAAGATGAAAATCTGAAACAAATTAAACAAGGATTACAAAACGATACGTTATCCCCCTCTCTTGCTAAAAAACATCTAGTTCTCGATGGAATTTTGTATTACATTTCATTTACTGACTCCGATCCAACTCTTCGTCTTTACATTCCTCAACATCTTCAAACTGATGTTTTGTCTGAATATCATAGATCTTTAGGACATATGGGGATAGATAAAACATATGATGCAATTCGAGCAAAATACTTCTGGATTAATCTATTCAAAGACGTTGTTCAATATGTTACGTCCTGTTTAGTTTGTCAAACAAGGAGTAATAAAAAGACTAAACCAGCTGTTCAAGAAACTGACACGCCTCCTTTTGCGTGGGCAAAATGTGCTGTCGACGTAAGCGGGCCGTATCCTATTACATTGTCCGGAAACAAATACATAATCAGTTTCATTGACCTATTTTCTGGTTATCCCGAGGCGTTTGCGTGTCCTGACAAAAGTGCGCAAACGATGGCTCACCTCATTATAGATGAAATTGTACCTCGTTATTCCTGTCCTCTTGAAATATTGTCTGATAACGGTTCTGAGATCGTTAATCAGGTCATTAAAGAGACCTTGGCTGAATTAAATATACACCATGTAACAACGTCCTTTTACCATCCTCAAAGTAATGGTCTGATAGAACGATATCACAGAACACTAGTTGATGTTATGTCAAAGAAAATGCAGATTGAAAATGCTCAGTGGGATGCATTTCTACCTCACGTACTTTCAGCTATCCGGTTCGGTGTAAATGAATCAACAAAATGTTCGCCTTTCTACCTTTTGTTTAATAGAGAATGTGTATTACCAATCGACACAATTCTGAGGCCGCGTCGAAAATACCAAGGAGAAGACCCTCATAAATTTCGTTAGAACAACAACATAAAGCATTTCTCTTAGTTCATCGAAATAGGAAAAAAGCCAAACAAAAACGAAATGAGTACAAAAACCGAAAAATTGATGACGTCAAACTTCAGGTTGGTGACCCCGTTTATCTCAAAAACCACACTCGTAAAAATAAATTGGACATTAAATGGCGTCCTTATTATCGGATAATTGAACAAACATCACCTGTTACTTTTATTATCAAGCATCAATTAGATGGAAGCACGACCAAAGCTCATGCTGAACACCTGCGTTTAGCTAATTTAGAGGAATGGCACGTACCTGTAGATAAGTCAGGCCGCCAATTAAGACCAAGTAATTACGTTGTTCCGCCTTTTTCGTCTGAAAGCGATAGTTCAGATAGTGAATCATCAACTGACACGATAATTTACGATAAGAGTAAATTGGTGCGTAGGCTGAAACGTCAGCGTTCACAAAGTTCTGATGAATCAGATATACCCCTAGCCGAATTGAGGCAGAGAATAAGGTCACGAAACAAACGTGATTCAGAATCCAATTAGGATAATAATGAGAAAATGATAAGAAGTAATAGCCTTTCAGTTTGTAATCTGTAAAAGACGAGGCTTCCTTCAGTTATAGTTAAAACTGAGGCATGCGAAAAGGTACCTTCGCTTTGTTTGAACTTTGTTAAACTGTTGTTGTTTAACTTTGTTGTGCGTTAATTGTTCTTGTTTTCATTATAGGAAAGAACAATGGTTAACTTCACATTTACATTAAGCATTTTGGCAGCAATGTTATACATAAATGTCAGACAGCGTTCGTCGGCCGCGTTCGTTGCTGAAGCGATAGTCATTCGGAACAATGTTATATATTATAAGACAAATGAAGTAAGCACCACTAGGGCAAAATGGCTAGCAACAATTGTAATTGATTTTGAGAATATCCAGGATCTTCTGACAAGGTTAGCTGAAGATCTTAGACGAGTTAATCAGGCATTTAATGTCGTAGAATCAAGTCACTTGAAAGGGACAGAAAATTTCCAACGTACTTTTCAAGGGCTAAGGCAAAAAGTTAAGTACTTGCAAGAGGTTGAAAAAGAGATTAAGAGTGAATTGTTTCCTCTCATGTCACTTGCGAAAAAGACTCGAAATCGTAGGAGTCCATTACCATTTGTAGGAGATGCAATGTCATGGTTATTTGGAGTAGTCAGTGAATCTGACTTAAAGAATATTCGCAATCAGGTATCATCTCTGGAATCCAATCAAAAGCAGATAGTTCATATTGTTGAGCAAAGTCTGACAATTATAAATGAGTCAAGAACACTCATTCGCGAAAACCGAAGAACAATGTCGAAAATAATCAGAAGTCTTTACGCAATGGATATAAAAATTAATTCCATGGCTCAAGACCTTACCAAGCAAATCAATGAAAACCGTCGATTTCTTGAAATATACAGTTACCTGAATCTTCTAATTAGTGAAATAACTATTCTCACACAAAATGCAAAAACATATCTCACGCAGCTGAGAGCTGATTTAGATTATTTGGCGCTTGGAAAACTTCCTGTAACGATAATTAATCCACCGAGATTACAAAGCTTGTTAGTTGAAATTCAGAAGGCGTTGCCTGATTTAATGTCACTAATTAACGACCCCAAAACTGAGATATGGGAGTTTTATACGTACATGCGAACAGAAACAGCCTTCGTTAATGGCAAAATTATTATTATTTTATCAATCCCAGTGATAAGGCTAGATAACAGCTATGAAGTTTTTGAGGCTATCTCAATCCCAGTACCACCACCTGTTGGTGTCAAACACCGAGGGAGAACAAAACGTACTGATTTATTGGCTAATTACAGATTAGAAAGTAACGCGTTCCTGATAGATAAAGCACGAACAAGCTATCGTTTACTTTCTGACACAGAAGTTCAGACTTGTAGTCACCATCGCACGAAATTTTGTACTTTAATAAGTCCTGAATTCCCGGTAAATGTAGACCATACCTGTTTGATTAATTTATTCATGGACGCAAGGAAAACAGACTACTGCACACCGCAAGTATCTCAAGAGAGATTGCCTATAGCTAAATACTTACTTGATACCACATGGTTGATTATTTCGCGGACGAACTTAAGTTTTGCATTGGTATGTAATGGCCTACATACTGAGGTTCATACTAGGTCGCCTGTTGACGTAATTAAGATAGACAGTGGTTGTATTGCTTCCAATAAATTCTTTACTTTATCACAACCCTACGTTGTGGGTAAAACAAATATGACTCATGAACAATACACGCAGTTAAAAATTGCAAATTTTACCGTTGACGTGGTTTGGAAACCTTTTAAAGAACAATTTCCTAATGTCTCGAACATTGACATACCAGACCAACTGACGACTATAAATGACATGCCCTTGGACTTGTTACTACGTCAACTACATAATGTGCACTATGTAGACGGACATGCAAGGTTTAGTTTCTGGTATATTGCTAGTCTTGTGCTAACTCTGGTGGCTGCCTTTGCTGTTGTAGTTCGCTATTGTATTATGTCTAGAATTAGAAAATTTCTGCCAGATTGCTTATGTAAAAGGTGTGTGAAGCGACAACGACAGGCCGAGGATTCGACGGGAGTTGAACTCCAAACCATGGAGATCGATGGGAAAGAACCATCCACTGAGGCAGTGTCGAGCACCGACCAAAGGATACCTACACTGTATCCATACCTGTTGACCGCCCATGAAAGGGTTAATTAACATACAGAACTGTAGATAGATGGCTGATAAGAATGTCGTAGTAAATCGTGGTAATTATGTGGAAACAATTAAATTGGGCACAAGCAAGTTAATAAGAATAATTGGGAGAACTATAAAAAAATAATTGCCTTGATAAACTTTGATAACTTACCTATATATCCAGAAAATTAGAATATCTCTCACTTGTGCTTTAATCTTCATCCTATTTAGACGAACACCGAAAATTGGAAATTTTAAAGATGGCTTACGAAAACATGGAACACTTTCACAAAGTATCAGAAATAATTGAGCGTGTAATACGTGACAATAATTATAACCAGATGCCGGACAGATATATTGGACACTTGTCCGTGCAAGTGGCTGCCACTGTGTTAGACCACTATAAATTGAAGGATATTACCGGTGACGATGACGACGACGATTGCGTCCTCGTCAACACGGAAACAGATGAGGACGACGATGACTGCGTGGTCGTTCGTGTAGAGCAACCACATGCCAGTGACTGTGGGAGCTGTCTACATCTCGGAGACGATGATGGACACGAGACCGTGAACGACGATTGTGAGGACGAAAACGATTATCATGAGGAGGACGAGACTTATGATGAGGAGGACGAGACGGACGAACATTGTGAACATTGTAAATACACCGAAATGCAAGAATAATTAGTCGTGGACAAAGTGTAGTGTTAAAGCAATTATGTGCAATAAATAAGGACAATATTTCTATTTCAAGGTAGGGGTTGAGTTAAGTTTTACTTTGCTAGTTAAGGTTAAAAATAAATGTTCAATTGCCATTGTTAATGTTCTCTTTTTAATTAAGTTAGGTGTCAATTAATTGTTATTGTCCTTTAATAATGTTACTTCTATTGATTATCCATGTAAGGTGTTAGGCTTCTATTTAAACTTTCAAGTATGGACATCACTCCTCTGTTGATATAGTATAGTCAAGATTCTAGTTAATTTAGCAAGTGATGTGGGTTACAACAGGAATGCCATACAGCTTTGTTTATTTCTTTTTCTTGTATCATGACGTAATTTTGATTAAAAAAAATTATGTTAAATTTGTAAACCAGGTTTTACAAATTTTAAAAAGAAAAGGGCGGATGTAACATGATGGGTGCCAGCACTGTAGTTATACAGTATTCTCGGTAAATATCACGCGTCGTGAAACGTGACTTGGCCACGTTCCAGGGGGCGTGCCCTGAGAGTGTTGTATAACCAGTGACTGAGTATAAAAGGTGCTGTTAACCGCCGCAGCCACAGACTGGAGACTGGAGACTGGAGACTGGAGACTGCAGACTGGAGACTGGAGACTGCAGACTGGAGACTGTAGTAGAGAGAGTTAGTTAGACAGGTTACTTGGTCGGGTGTAAATATGTAAATAAAATGTAGCTGATAGTAGCTGATAATGGACGTTGTGTTGCCTCTTTAATTATTCTACCTGTACCACCTCCTTCGCTCTCGCCGTCGCTGTACTACAGATGTTCAGACGCTTACTGACGCTTAATGCCTGAAAAGACGTGGCGTATTGTTGGAAGAATGAGATTTACTTCTGTATATAGATAGCTGAGCCCGCTAAGCTCAGTCGTAACATTGCGTACTCTTAATCCTGCGGTCGTGGTTTCGAAACCAGACTGGGCAAATTTTCTTTCTAATAACTATTCAGTGTTTTTCTTCTGGTGTGTCTAAATAGGTGGATAATGATAATGAATTATGAATTAACCAATTCCCACACAATCAAGCTTTTTGACGCCCCAAGAAAAATGCTTTTGTCACAAGCAATTTTGTCATCCCCCAAAACACAAAGACTTTGAAGATTGCATAAACTGAAAATGCCATCTGTAACTTATTTCAATTTTTACAAGAAAAAAAGTTTTGTTGAATGGTAATGGGTTTAGATTAATCGAACGAATATTACATATTCTGTTGGAGTTGATCAAAGGGAGGCAGATCCGCCCCCGCCCCAGCCCCTACAAAAAGGGCCCCTAGGCCATTTTGAATATTCGAAATGTATCATCTCAGGTTAGGCTGCGCCGGCTTTGATTGTTTATTATGGTCAAAATGTTTCGCTTCTTCAGATCTTTTTGAATAGAAAAATGTCAGCATTAATAAACGATGGGCTACCATGGTATTTGTTTTTTGAAGGACAACCGACAATTTCATTCAATTATCAAGAACCTGGTTGGACCCGATCTTCTTTCGAATGATTTTCAAGAAACGAACGGATCTCCGCTGTCAATAAAAATCGATTAACCAATCCAGTCAATTAAATCATTCATTGAGAATTTAAACTTTGGCTACCCAACATTTATATTAAGCCTTTCACTCACCTTAGTTTATCGACTAAAACGTCCTAACTATACCCCATTCAAGTTGTTGCTACGGGGTTTATGTCACCAACCAACGATGTACTTATGCCCCTGACCACATACTTAACAAAAATTGTGTCGTTTTTCACCTCCGTCAAACTGCTATATCGGAGGTCAGTGGGCGTGGTCAGCGATCCGTCAATGACTTATCCTGGATGCAGTTTCAGGACAACGAAGCTATAGAAAAAAAAGTCCGATACAATAAGGGTACTTGAATAAAGGCAGAAGGTATTGGGATGGTAACTAGAGTCGATGGAAAATTGTAAATATGTTTGGAATTGAAAACCAATCGGCCCCGCTTCAGTTTATGATCGAGGTTTGTTAATAATTAAACGCTTTATTACGAATTGCGTCGAGGCATGAAAAGTTGTGATATTTTTAAAAAAAAAATGGTTGTGTTATCTAGCATAGTTGAAGGATATTGATTGCTTGAATGGGGTTTAACGCCACTTTTAACAATATTTCAGTTATATCGCGGAGGCTGGAGCACCTAACAATGGATTCCTGGTATTTCTCACACCAGTACTACCACTACATCCTTTCCTAGCCTCCAGCTGCTATCCCACTTAGGTTAACGATTATCCACTCATAGGCGAGAGACAAATGTCGGAAAGAAAATGTGCCTCCGATCGAAATAGTAACGAATCGAAATGTTCTGTTTAAACCCTTTCCTGTTCAATCCCTGGTTTTAACCTCCTTGAGATTAAATAATTGAGAAAACATTGTAAAAACAGAAGAAATTGCTTGTAACACGCAATTTCTTCTTTTCTGCAATTTTTTCTCTCCTACTGAATTGCTCTTTTTCAAATTAAATTCAATTTAAATTTCCCCCTGCAAAACCTTTTAATTTGGACCGGTCTAAAATTTTAGGAAACAGGAAAGGTTTAAAAAAAATCGCAGATCTTCACAAAATAACAAAATTCATAAACACCGGGAGAAAATGAAAACTAGACATGAAATCTAGATCCTCGAGATCTAGTGCGGGATCAAAGGTCAATGTTTTCTACTCTACATAAACGGATCGCGTGCCCCGTCCACTGAGTTCCGGCAGGAAGTGCCAATTAGAAATAAAACGGCGATATTTTGCAAAACATAAAGTAGTTAGCTGGCGAGCTTAACGACGTAATCATAATTCGAATAATCTGTCGTTACGACGTTGAAGTCGTCCAATGTACAGAAATACTTCACAAAAATGTTGGCCAATGTTCGAGTTCAAAGGTCACTTCCATTTTGAATAAATGATTTGATTGGTCGATTGACTCTTTGATTGATAGCTGCGATCAGTCAATTTGACATACCCAATGTCCATAGCTGGGTAGATTTAGGATAGTCGAACATTCCTTCATGCACCAAGGTTTCCAAACTAACTGAATTTCGCTACAGGCCCGCAGGACCAACGATTTGCTGATGCCTCTGACCACATCTTTTACAAAATAATATTTTGTAAATATTACTGTTGGCCCCAATTCTTATTTGTCCTCCTCTGCGATCGATTGAATGAATTGGGTTTAACGACACTTTTAACAGTATTTCAGTCATATCGCATCGGTTTGAGCACCTAACCATGGATTCCTGGTATTTCTCACACAAGTACTTCCCTACTCTCCTTGTTCGAGCCTCCAGCTGTGCATCTCACATAGGTTTACGATTATCCGCTTTTTGCTGGGAGCCTCCTCTGTGGTTGAGTGGCCTTTATGCAGTGTAAAAGTACATGTATTATGAAATTAATCGTGTTTAATGAAAGCAATTGTTGGTTAGAAAACTGCTTGCTACAAGCAATTTCTGCTTTTCCAACATTGCTTCTCCTAATCAAATACCAAAGCTTCGTAAAAAAAAACAACAAAAAAAAAACAGTGACTGAATGCATAATGTCAAAAGGATTTGGTTTGAATAAGCAGAACTATAAAGCCGACAGAGACCGAAGATTAGAAATTATTCCAGCCCTTCCTTTAATCCATTCCCACACAATTGCGCGTTTTGACGCCCTCAAGAACAAAGAGCTTTGGAAATAATTACGGGTAATGAAGAAATTGCTTGTTACAAGCAATTTCTCCATTATCCACAATGTTTCCTACCCCCCCCCCCCAAAACAACAACAACAACAACAACAACAACAAAGAATTTTATAATTCCACCAACAAAAACTTGTCGGCAACTAGTTTCAATTAGGGCCAGTCTAGAATTTTGGCGTCTAGTAATGAGTTAACGCACAGGCCTAGGGCCCAAGGAATGCCGTAAGCATCGACCCCGGAGTATGAATATTTCTCAAAAAACTTTTTAAAAGAAAAACACCATAAACATACAAAGTGAAACGCTTACTGATTTTGATTTCCCGCTTCCGGTGTAAACCGGAAGTACAGCGTTTGTATGTTCTCTGATTTCACCGCCATTATGGCTAGTCAAAGAACCGGGTCATTCTCGATCGATTTTCCCCTCCTCTTGACATTTACTTATACTTTGAAGTGAGCGACAGGCAGAACCGAAGACATGTTTTACTGGATCGATTCCCACATCTGAATGAATGGCGCGTATACAACCCTTAAATTATTGGTAACGCGCTTCTGTCTATTTGTAGCTCCGCTGAAATTTACCCTTCTCTATAGACATTGGCATTTGTTGAGAAACAACTAAAAACAAAGAACAACAACAGAGTCTGGTTGCCTTTTCCTGTTGGACCTGGGAAATTTATGTAACCCTTTACTGTTTTTCAAAATTTTGGACTTGTCCAAATTCACAGGGGTAGCAGACAACATTATAAAGTGAGTACAATTCAAAAAGTAACCACCTTATACGATAGAAAATATTGTGGTAAAAGAAAATAAATGCTTGTTACAAGCAATTTCTTCTTTCCAACAGTATTTTCTCAAGTATAATATAACAGTAACAATCGGTAATTGTACGGGAAAGGCTCATTGAAGGCCTGCTCGGATTAGTAGGTTAATATTTTTTAGGCTACCTATCATTCAATCAAAAGGGTGGTAAGGAACGTAATACTTGTTGATGAAAATGTGCCCTATGTAATCTGGACTGCATCATACCTTGGCTAAACCGTTGTAGCTATGACGATAACTTATATTGCTGGATATTTCAGTGAAACACCTTGTTTCGGAGGTCAATGGCCAGAGATTCATCAAAAATACCATTCCCACACAACCCCGCACTTTTACGCCTAACTGAAAAAGATTGAGAAAACATTTTGGAAAGTGAAGAAATTGCTTATGATAAGCAATTTCTTCTTTTCCCACAACGTTTTCCACATCGAGAAACAAAAACATCAAAAGTCCACACGTAACAAAAAAGTAAAATTGTTGACTGGTGATTTATGATTATTGTAACTATAGCATGAATAAGCTGTAGCTGTGACCTTTAGGTCGCTAAACACACAAAGATGTTTCACATAAATGTTGGTCAAGTGCACATCCCGTCTAATTAATGAATTGATTGGTGGATTGATTGTTTGAATGGCTACGCGATCCGTAAACAATTAATTAACCCGGACCAATCGGACACGCCAAATATCTAAATCGCGGAATGATCAAGAAAAAATCAGAATGAAATACATATTGGTCACTGTTAAAAAAAACTGTAAAATGATTGCTTGGCGTCAGAGGCATAATTAGAAAGGATAAATCGTTGGCTAGCGATCTAACGTCGTACCTACAACTTGAATAATCCAAAGCAACAGAATTGCACAACATAAACCGCGAATGTCACAATTTACCTTCGGTCTAAATGAATAATTTGAAAGCTCATCATTTCATTTTTTTGACAGTAACAATCCCTCAATAACTTTTCAACACATTGCATAGAGGATAATCGTTTGTTTCAGTGTAAGATCGATTTACATTTCATTGAGTGAACAACAAAAGCTACATTTTCACTCGTGGCTTCGCGAAGCCACGAGTGAAAATGTAGCTTTTGTTGTTCACTCAATGAAATGTAAATCGATCTTACTCGAAAAACAAACGATTGTTCTATTTCTTTAATGCAAAAATTAGACAAAATGCGAAAATTATATGACAAATTTTCTTAAAGCGCGTCATTTTGCTATGCAACGCTTATGAAGACGTCACTTATTTGGCTCTGCTTAGATAACGTCAGATAGGGTGAAATGAACGAAAGCGGGGCATAAGTTTTTGATAATTTCACTGGATAGGCGGTGAGTTTATCAAATGATAATCTACCGTTATTTCTCGATAATCCACCCGAAAGCATTAAAGAATGTTTGATATTTAAATTGAACTTCCTGTCGGCGAACAATAAACTTGGCCAGTCGTAAAGTAAATGCTTCTATCTAAAATGATAGTCTGTTGTTATATTTTCTTTCTAGCAACATTGTTTTCCGGTAATTATTGGTATATTGCTATGGCACTACTTCGGCGTTGATTATTTCTATTTACGTGATAAAACTTGCCAAAGGGGCATCTTATTCACATAGTTGGAGACAATTCTAGTGTTTTTTTAAATATCTTTTTTATATGAATTAATTTATGGCTCTTATTCGCTTTACACCACGAAGCAGCTGTCAATCGAGCGTCTGACATCCGTATGCGGTGCTCTTGTTCTTATATAACGCTATTTTTTGCTAGTCCGATATTGATTCAGAAATGTAAAACAATCTATATAAGTAAAGGACGAATCTTTCTTAATCCTTTCCAGTTTAACCCCTGTACGTCCTTTTGTTTTTATACTTGAGAAAACATTGTGGAAAAAGAGGAAATTGCTTGTGACAAGTAATTTCTTCTTTTTCTACAATATTTTCTACACTACTGAATGATTATTTTTCAAATTAATTCGACTTTAAATTGTGGTCTGCAAAATTTTAAATTTGGACCAATCTCAAAATTCAGAAAACGGGGAAGGGTTAATCTGAATCGCGCGATGATTACCAAATAAGATTCGGGTCAATGGAATAAAAATAACCACATAAGACAACTGAAGCGTTCACCCAGAGACTATTTTTGGCATGCTTCATTCACGATCATTGGGGAGAATGGAAAGGCAATCATGCTAACGAGATTGACTTTGTCCAATTAGTAAATGAAGGGATTATTTCTCTTCCATTTCTCCGAATTGATTTTGCCGTGTAGCACGAATTCGGAACAAATAGTCTTGTGATTTCGAAGAAAGTATGATTTCCGATGGAGCAACAAATGTGCGTGGTTTCAATTCCTAGGTGATTTTTTTCACTATTTGTCAATGGAACGATTTTCATTAAATAGTTAAATGAAATGAATAAACAAATAGATAGATAGATGAATAGATAATGAATAAATATGAAAACATCGTTTATCCAACTCTGAGTTGTAGGTACTCATTGACATTGGATTCGTTTTGTCTAGACGATTCATAAGAGTATCTACAACCTAGTTTTTTGATAAGAGATAACACATTTAAATTGTCACAAATGTTTAATATGCTGTCACCCGTTTTTGTGCAATCACTTGTTTTCACGATTATAAGAATTTATGTTAGAAGACACGTTGTTGAAAAAGAAGAAATTGCCTGTAACAAGTAATTTTCTTCTTTTTCACTATGTTTTCTGCACTGTAAGCCGGTTATTCGTAGTTTACACGCAGTGTAATTCGTCGTCTGCAACCTCATTCAATCCGGACCAGTCTAAAATTTTGCCGTCAGGTAAAGACTTAGGACCCAAACTGTTACAACGACAGAATGTGCATGTTTAACCATTTCCTGAGCAAACCCGGGATTTTACGTCCCTGTGATTCTATACTTTAGAAAACATTGTGGTAAAAAAGGAAATTGGTTGTAACAAGAAGTTTCTCCCTTCCCCACAATACTTTACAGGAAAGGATTTACAGGTGATTTAGTTATAGCATCGGCATAAAAATCTCTTTAAAAAGTACAATGATATGACTCAGAAACATTTCTCGTTTAAACATAATATTAGTAATAACTACGTTATTTTTTTTCAGAATGCCTTGATATCTGTTGTTAAGCCAAATGTACGTATTCAACCCATTCCCCTACGATTCAGCATTTTAACGCATTGAAGAGATATAGCTATGGAAAACATTGCGAGAAAAGAAGAAAATTGCTTGTTTCAAGCGATTTCTTCTTTTCACACAATGTTTTTTCCTTATTTGGCCATCAATTTTTCAATTAAAACCAACCTATTTTGTCGTCTGCAACACTTTTGATTTTAGACTAGTCTAATATTTTGTCATGTGTAATCGTTATCGAAATACAAACATAATTTGTTGGATCTCTCCTGGCGAATTCCTTCTAATTCGATTACACTATTTGTAATTTAAGCCATTACAAGGTAGAACAGGTTGAGTAATATTGCAGTGAAAAGAACATTAAAGACAAGAGGATAGTGCTTGTACAAATGTTTTGTTTGTTTGTTTGAACGGGGTTTTACGCCGCTTTCAACAATCTTTCAGTTATATCGCCGCGGCTGGAGCACCTAACAATGGAATCCTGGAATTTCTCACACCAGTACTACAATTATATCCTTTCCTAGCCTCCAGCTGCTATCCCAAATAAGTCTACGATTATCGACCCATTGGTGAGAGACAAATAGTCGGAAAGGATGAGTGCCGCCGTCGGGGATCGAACCCGGGACCTCTAGATTGACAGTCCGACGCGCTACCAACTGCGCTATGACGGCGGCTCGTTGTAAAAATGTAGCAGGGTTCGAAACTAATACCCGCCCTCGGGCCTGAGACCTCTGATTTTAGAGGGTGGTCGAGCAAAATTCCTGAGCATTGTGTCATTTGGGCCTACAGTTTTTCTTTTCTTAAACTCTTTTCAATATCAATCTCCCTTTTTTGTCCTTACTTAGTCAATCACTGGTTTTCCTGTCACATTGATATTTAGATGGAGAAAACACTCTGAGAGAAGAATATATTGATTGTAACAAGAGTTACTTTTTACTAGAGATATTCTTTCGAAATCAATTTTTTTCTAATAATCAGCGTCGAATGAGAAGGGTTAATTTGTTCTTGGATAAACAGCAAAAACAAAACGTTTTGACGGATTCTGCAAAACGATAATGTTCATTCCCATCATGTATAAAAAATGCATTTTAGATAAATTGTTTTTGATTATGAAACAACAATCATTGTATTATTCTATAAAAGTAATGACGATGGTAATAGTGATAATGATAAAGATAATAGCGATGATGATAATCAAAAATGAAATTAATAACGATCATCAGCATCAGCATTATAATTATCTTATATTATCATCATCATCTTGATAAGCATGATAGTGAAAGTAACGGTAATTGACCAATCGTGACTGTCAATCAAATAACCAATCTACCAATGAAATCATTAGTTTAGAACAGAAGTAAGTTTAGAAATCCTAAATTTGTTGCCATTTTGTGTTAAGCTTTTTTGTTGGTTTTTCGACTTAAACGTCGTAAATACTTCAAGCTTTAGTTACGACATTTAGGTCGGCACCAACCATTTTACCTTTTTATTACATGCTACCGGTATTAAATTGTGCAAAATAACGCCATCAAATATCTAAGCAGAACTTCCTGTGGAGTCAATGGACAAACGGAGTCAGGTGGTGCTTTATCATTTTTGGTACATGTAAGAACTTTTCAAAGGTTATCTATTAAAAGGGCACAATTAAAATCGACTTCCCTTTTTAATTCAAAATGCTCAAACATATCTTGGTAATGGTTTTGACCGCATACAGTTGAATGTTTATCTAAACCGATTTTACTTATTCTTCCGTCAAGCATAGAAAATGAAAATTTTGCTGTCTCTTCCATTTTTGAGAGGAAAAAACTTGTTTATTCTCTGGTAGTCTGGTCTCACCCCTTGAGAATAATGTTCCAAGTGTTCATTTACATCTATGTTTCACATCAGCCCCTATTGCTTGTTATTGTTCGGTTAATCCTCTGGGAACATGATCCGAAGCGCAGACTAGAATAGACTAATCGATTTCCTATAAAAAGCGTCTCAGTGAAAAGAACCAACTCTCTGGTTCAAACAGCCACAAATCGTAACTTGTTTATACAGTAACTTATATCCAAGATGTGATCTATGATAGTTGAAAAAAGAATCATATCCATTTATGCTAGCATGGTTACAAAGGACCATAAGTTCAGGACAGATGAGTGGGGTTTTAGCCTTCGATGCTTTAGAAAGCGATGGTAATTGGAATATTTTTTCAACCTATTACAAGAAAACACAAATTTAGACTGGTAAAGAAAAAAAGACGGCGACGACGATATTTTTAGTCTTATAAAAATTATCATATTTATGACTTTCAGGAAAGAAAGCACAGTGGTAAATGAAGAAATTGTTTCATTTCAACACGTCATTTAAAAGGAGGATTATATGGGTAGCGTCACGTTCAAAAATGCACTCTGGCCATCATGAGTCATTGCTCTCGTCACAGCTGATTCATAAATATGTGTAAGAGGCCGCGGCCAAAGCGCAGTGGTAGCGAGTTGGAATCCTAGGCATGGAGTCCCGGGTTCGATCCCCGGCCGCGGCGTATATCCTTTCCGACATTAGTCTCCCGCCATTGGGTGTATAATCGTAAACCTAAGTGGGATGAGGAGCTGGAGACTCTGAAAGTACTGGTGTAAATATTAGGAACACATATTTAGGTGTTCCAGCCGCCACAATATGACTGAAATACTGTTAAAAGTGGCGTTGTACCCCTTTATCCTGTTATGGAATGTATCTTTAAATACGCTCGAAAAAAATACCCACGATCGATCAGTGTACGGGTGTGAGGGTGGTGTCAACCATAGAAAGAACTCACGAGGTTTGCTTTCTGTAAACAGTAATCCCAAATGGTTTAATTCCTCGATCATAACTAATTCCCTCATACCAAAATTTTAGACTGGTCAAAATTCAAAGCAGCCGCACACGGCAATTACAAGTTTAGGGTTTAGGGAATTTTGATCCTTTGTCTTTGTTGATGAAAAGACATTGAGGATAATGAAATTGCTTGATGCAAGCAATTTATTCATTTTCCACAATGTTTTCCAAAGTTTTTTTCACGAGGGGAGAAAAAGGGAGGAGTTGTGTGGGCATGGGCTAAACAACGAAAACCTACCTTTATAATCAAATGAGATATAAATAGATTGAAGTTCTTGTCGTTAACTCTTTCCTGTTTAATCCCTGGTTTTTACGTCCCTTTGATTTCATAATTTAGAAAACATTGTAGAAAAAGAAGAATTTGCTTGAAACAAGCAATTTCTTCTTTTTCCACAATATTTTCTACCCTACAGAATGGTTATTTTTCAAATTAAACTCATTTTAAATTTTCGTCTTCAAAAGCTTCGAATTTGGACTGGTCTAAAATTATGCACAGCAGGAACGAGTTAATCAAGGGATCGCTGGCCCGGCCCACTGACTCCGCTGACGATACCAACAGACTCCGACAGGAAATTCCACTTTGATATCGAACGTCGTTATTTTGCAAAAATTTGCAAGTGCATTGGTCTTAATCGCTCCTTATGGTTTATATTGTCATTATGCAACAGATAAATTCCGTCCGTTATATCGGTTTCACGTTTATCAAAGTATTTATTTGTGTCCTTGCGAATCCTTGCTATACATTGTCGTTTTGCAACAAAATAAGATTATAAATATAAAACCGTTTGATTTTTTGGTCCTTGCGAATATCAACAGAAAAACATGCCTAAAATTGGCTACATTTCATGAGAAAAAAAAAACTGTAAAAAAAAAAAAAAAAATGATTTAAGAATATTGAAAATAATGAGAAGTGGATTCACCCGTACGAAGATAAAATGATCGAGATAGTAAAACACTAATTGAAAAGCTTAAAGGCTCTTTGATTTTAGTAAATCACTGAAAAGCATACTAATTGCACGCACTCGAATCGTGTGACGTCACACACGTGTGCTAATATTCCATAATTCATCACTCATCAGGGTACTTCCGCCCCACTTTTGAACTCTTTCGTACTCAATAAACTTAATTATAACTAGGCTTAAGCATGCGTCAAGGGAAAAGTTTCGGTGTATTATAGTTTTCTCCAGAGAATCTATCCCTACGGAAAATAAACGCCCATAGAATTTATATCACTAGTCTATAGATTGAAACGTAACCAAAATATTACTATTCCATGTGTATTTGATTTTTGTCCATGTTGTACACTGATTTGAACCTGGATGTAAATAAAGTTATGTTCTGTTCTGTTCTGTTCCATGTTGGGCACTTGCTTTTTACAAATATTTTTTTCATTATCTACAATGTTTTAACCCAAAAGACAAACGTTTTTACAATTTCACCAACTAAAAAATTATCGTCAGTAAATTCTTATAATTTGAACCAGTCCAAAAATGTGTCATCTGATAATTGGGTATACAAAAATCTTATTTCATAATGACCATATTTTAAAGAAAGCGAAATTACTAGTAAATCGATGGTTCAGCGCGGAACAGTTGTAACTGCCTATTTGTTTACATCATTTACAACTGTTTCGCGGTGAATCATCGAAGTATGAAACACGTCAGTCCAAAAATATCCCTGAAGTTGGCAGCCTGACAGCCTAGCAGCCTAGCAGCCTGAAGGTGGCGGCCTGGCAATCTGGAACTAAAAGTTGCTTTTAACAATGATTTTAGCCGCAGCCAGGCAGCCTGGAAATCAAATTGAATTTCAGCAGCCTAGCAGCCTGGCAGCCTGGCAGCCTGGGACTAAAAGTTGATTTTAACAATGATTTGACCAGCAGCCTAGCAGCCTGGCAGCCTGGCACTAAAAGTTGATTTAAACATAGATTTGACCAGCAGCCTAGCAGCCTGGCAGCCTGGTAACCTGAAAATCAAATTGAATTTCAGCAGCTGATTCCAGGCAACTTTAAACTCTGACATTGGTCGAAAATCATGCGATTCATTTTTTATAAATATTGACCAATCAAATCATTCACTCAGGCCGGAAGTGAATGCTTATCTCCGATATCAATGTCAAGCATTTTTCTTGGTTAAGCGACCAAAACGTCATAACTTCCACCTTAAAAATATAACAACTGTAGTAAAGACCTCTAGTTCGTTAACCAAATATTTACTTTTTGTATTACATGTAATGCCCGACCACAAATTATGCAAACTAACTTTGTTTGATATACAAGTCGATTGATTGATTGATTGATTGATTGAGGTTTTAATGCCACTTTTAACAGTATTCCAGTCATATCGCGGCAACTGGAGCACCTAACAATCGATGCTTGGTATTTCTCACACCAGTACTACCACTACATCCTTTCCTAGCCTCCAGCTGCTATCCCACTTAGGTTTACGATTATCCACCCATTGGTGAGAGACAAATGTCAGAAAGTTTATGTGCCGCCGCCGGGGAACGAACTCATGACATCCCATAATTGAAGATAAGAAGTCTGATGCGCTACCGACTGCCCTATGACGGCGGCAATATGTCGAACTTCCTTTGCGGGGGTCAGTGGGTGTAGAAAGCGAACCATTAATTTGATTCGTATCGTGAAGTAATACACAGAGGTAGAAATTACCGCTTGGAAAACACTAGCTATTAACACTAGCGAAATATCGCTTATGATACATCATTATCGTAATTGACGGATCGATGTCCCCGCCCACTAATTGACAAATCGCTGGCCCCGCCTACTTACTCCTTGGGTCCCGCCGACAGGAAGTTCCGCTTCGATTTTTAACGGCTTTATTTTGCAAAATTTATTGCTATTAGCATATGTGACAAAAAAGTAAAATGGTTGGTTAGCGATCTAAATGTCGTAACTACAGCTTCAATAAACTGTAGTTACGACGATTAAGTCGCCAAACCAAGAAAAATGTTAACAAAAATGGCTGCCAGAATTCCGGACGAGCTGAATAAATGATCTGATTGGTCGATTGATACCTTGATTGACAGGCGCGGTTGGTCAATTCCGCTGACCATGCATATTGCCTAGGACAGCAGGTTCCACTTCGATAACATAAACATCTTTTTTTTAAAAGAAATTTATGGCCAGTAACATGTAACAGAAATATAAAATGCTTTGTTCGCAGGAACCTTAGACCAGTGTAATCTGATCTTAGTCTACACCTCCTGCTTGTACCTTTCCTGCCTGTGTTATTTATGAAAATGATTTCTTAAAGAAATGTTGTTTTTTGATCAACAAGTTGAGCCCTTTGATTTTACAGCAATTCAGCAAGGTTATTTATACAGCATGACGATGGTTAAACTTCAATAAGTAACCCTCTCGGATTCAACTAATTATTCACGAAAGTTAGTGAAGTCTCAGGTCAATAATATTTTGCAATACGAAACCTATGCCATATTGTATGGCTTCGAAGCGACCCCGGCGGCGGCACTTATCATTTCCGACATTCGTCTCTCACCAATGGGTTGATAATCGTAAACCTACGTTGGATAACAACTGGAGGCTAGGAAAGGATGAAATGGTTGTAATGGTGCGAGATATACTAGGACTCATTTGTTAGGTGCACCTGTCACCGCAATATGACTGAAAACTTGTTAAAAGCGGCGTTAAACAAAATTCAAAAAGAAAAAAAAAAAAAAGCAATCCCGCGGATTGATTGAAGAATGTTAGTGAAGTCTCAGGTCAATAATATTTTGCAATACGATACCTATTTCGAAGTCACAATGGGGCTGTCCCCCTTTTCGGCATTTATCTCCCACCAATGGGTTGATAATCGTAAACCTAAGTAGGATAGCAGCTGGAGGCTAGGGAAAGGATGGAATGGATGTAATGGTGCGAAATATACTAGGATTCCATTGTAAGGTGCTACTTTCTTGGCAATATGTCTGAAAATTTGTTAAAAGCGGCGTTAAATCCGAATTAAACAAACAAACAATAAGCAACCCCGCGGATTCAACTGGGTGTTGACGAAAGTTAGTGAAGTGTCAGGTCAATTATAATTTGCATTACGATACCTATTTCAAATTGAATAATTTCGAAGTTACAACAGGGCTGCGCCGTTTTTGGCATTTATCTCCCACCAATGGATGGATAATAGTTAACCCAAATGGGATGAGCAGCTGGATGCAGTAGTATACTGTAGTTGATTGAATGGGGTTTAACGCCGCTTTTAACAGTATTTCAGTCATATCGCGGCGGCTGGAGCACCTAACAATGGATTCCTGGTATTTCTCACACCAGTACTACCACTACATCCTTTCCTAGCCTCCAGCTGCTATCTCACTTAGGTTTACGATTATCCACCCTTTGGTGAGAGACAATTGTCGGAAAGAATATTTGCCGCCGCCGGGGATCGAACCCATGACACCCATGATTGAAGATTAGGAGTCTGGCGCGCTACCGACTGCGCTATGGCGGCGGCCGTATACTGTAGTACTGGTGTGAGAATTACCAGGAATCCATGGATAGGTTTTCAAACTACCGCCCTGGGACTGAAATATTTCTAAAATGGGTTCAAACCTCATTCAATCAATCAATCGAGGTCATTATGATATCCGAGAGAGCGGTTTTACCTTAACCCATTCCCACATGGTGGCGCTTTTTGACGCCCCTCAAGAAAATCAACTTGGAAAACTTTGTGTTGGATGAAGGAATTGCTTGTAACAAGTAATTCCTTCATTTTCCACAACTTTTTTACCCCCCCCCCCCAAAAAAAAAAAAAAAAAAAAAAAATAAACGAAATCTAAAAGTTCATGAAATTTCAATTTTGACCAGTCTAAACCTTTGTCGTCTGGTAATGGGTTAATTAGAAATGAAGGGTCCGTTGAATTAACCCGCCCTGTCAGGCAAAAATATCTGATAAAAGTTACATCTAACAGCAAAGGGTTTTTAACAAGAGACCTGTATGAGCAAGGTTTCCTCTCGGGTACGGAGATAGAACATGTGTGTAAACATCAATCAGATTCTATCACGAAATTTATCGCCAAACGCCGATTATTTCAGGCTTAAACTGCTAATTGCTTGCAGAAAGAATAACCCTTTACTGCATGAGCCTGTGTATATATACCACCCATGTTAAATGATAAATTTAAACATATGTACAAAAGGGGTAAATAAGAAGACAATTTTCTCCTTTTCTGCTTGAAAGCAGTTTTTAATGCAGGTAAATGATGCTAACTAGAATTATTAAGTAATGTTGATTTTAAAATGATATCTTCTTGTTACCGAGAGCCTCTGTCCGTCCGTTTATCATGAGAAAAAGGTGAGTGCGAAAAGTGTTGAACTAGGTCAGACTGTGCGGGGTTCGAAACTCTTCGCCTTTCGATTGAACGGTAATGAAAGGTCGTTAGTATGTCGATATGAGATTATGGTGATGATATCACGAGATTATTACTAAGAAATTCTGAGATCATAATGACGATATCACGAGAATATTATGACGATATCACGACAATATGATGACACTATCACAAAGGTGTGATAATAATATCGAGAGAACAAGATAACACTATCACGAGAGTAATATGACGATATTACGAGAATATGATGACGATTTAAAGAGAGTATGATGACGATTTCAAGAGAGTATGATGGCGATATCACGAGAGGGTGATGATATCACGAGAGTATGATGACGATATCCAGAGAGTTGGATGGCGACTTCGAGAGATATTTATGTCGTTAACGACGTATGTTAACGATATAACGAGATCATGATAACACTATCACAAAGTATGATGACGATATCACGAGCTAAGATGACAGTTTCACGAGAGTATGATGACGATTTCGCGAGAATATGATGACGATATCACAAGAATATGGTGGCGATTTTAAGACAGTATGCTGACGATGTCACGAGAGTATGATAACGCTATCATGAGCGTATGATGACAATATCATGAGAGTATGGTGATAATAGCTCGAGATAAGGATGGCGATATCACGCAATTATGATGACGTAAACACGAGAGTATGATGACTACAGAGCGACTGTACCGGTTTGCACTATCGTCACATTCCGAAAGTACTATAGTGAAAAGGCAAGAGTTAGGCACTAAGATTGTGATATTACTATATTATGAAGACGAGATTTAGATACTATCACGTATTCTAGTCATCGTACCTAGGTACTCTCTTGTTCTCTTCATCGTACATCGTACACTCACGCGTTCTCTTAATCATGATGCCGTGATAAGATTATCTTACGATCGTTCTTTCATTTTATCTTCACTGTCTTTTCGATAATCAAATCAGCAAATAGTTTTGTCACAACGATATCCCGTAAAGAAGCCATGGTTAATGCAATATTTTGAATAGGGTCTTTAACAACTCTTCACTGCTGAAGGAGCCTTGAGCGTTTATACACTGACCTTTATTACCAGTTAAAAAAACCACTAAATATGAACCGTTGAAAAAAATATTCAGAACCGACATAAGTTTTTCATATGACGAAAGACGATAACAAACATGTGTGCATGGTCAGCCAATCACTAAACCGATATCTCAATCAATCGATTTGAGTAGGTCAGTCTATCATTTGAACAACCAATCAATCAGCTTTTTGTCAATATCAGACATTTAGTCACAATAACTTAACTTTATCATGAAATAAATCTTGCATTCTGGATGACTGTAAAACTATTTCAAACTTCCCCGTAAGAGTAACTTGGGATCTATTTGTAAGCATGTGCAGATTGTAGTACCATGACAAAACTGTTATTTTTCGTCGATGTTCTGACAAAACCTCATATCCAAATCCGCCACACGGCTACATACAGTATGATTGGATTCTTTAGTTTCATACCCAGAGCTTATGTATAGAGTGTAAACCAGGGTTATGATCTTCAAATATCCACAAATGACCTATTTAGATCCTTGGCAATTTGTCTATCGATGGGTCATTTTATTAACCCCTTGGGTAAGATTTCGAAGGTTCAAAACAGGGTAGCCGCCGTCATAGCGCAGTTGGTAGCGCGTCGGACTGTCAATCTCGAGGTCCCGGGTTCGATTCCCGACGGCGGCACTCATCCTTTCCGACTATTTGTCACTCACCAATGGGTTGATAATCGTAGACCTATGTGGGATAGCAGCTGGAGGCTAGGAAAGGATGTAATGGTAGTACTGGTGTGAGAAATACCAGGGTTCCATTGTTAGGTGCTCCAGCCGCCGCGATATAACTGAAAGATTGTTGAAAGCGGCGTAAAACCCCATTCAAACAAACAAACAAACAAAATCAAAACAGGGTATTATTTCTCAAGTTGTCAATGATTTATCTTGTGTACTACTGAAAAATTACACTATTCAATTGCTGTCTTAACAAGAGAAGGTCCGTTTGCACTTAAACGTTCAAATTCATGCTCACGATTCGCTCTTTTTGTTGTTTTGTACCCTTCAAAATCAGTTTTGACCCCTACAATGTCATGCTCAAGGAGTCAATGACCGCTCAATTTCAAATGCTAGCGCGGGCCCTGATACTTCAATGAAAACTAAAATACTATATTCATTTCTTAACCCATTCCCTTTTGAAAGCACTGTGGACAATGAAGAAATGGCTTGTTACAAGCAATTTCTTCATTGTCCACAATGCTTTCTACACCAAAAGACAACGATTTTAAAAGTTCCGCCAACTATAAATTGTCGTATGTAGGCCCCAACTTCTTTCAATTCAGACGAGTCTAACATTTTTTCGTCTGGTAATGGGTTGAATAAATCTATCCCACGTTGTAAGGATTTCCCGACCCTCCCGCTGTTTTACTTGCAGTTACCTGTTGAATTCGAAGTCATTATGAGAATTATCCTAGACAGAACAGCTTCGTATTTAAGGGAATTTTATAACTTTTAGATGAATTGTTTGGCAGGGATGCATGTGCGAGCTTTCTTTTATCTGTAGACGACAATATTTCGACTGTTCAAAACCTCTAGCGACGTATAAAACTTATCTGAAATGATTTAGTTTCCACATGGTTGTAACATGATTAAAGTTTATTTTTCTTTTATAGATTTAGTACGAAAGTGAAGAGCTGTATATATGTATATATAAATATATATGATTGTTGAAAATAATGAAATTACGATGACATTACGTGAAAATATTTTCTTATCCTCAAGTTGTTGGTAATAAATAACTTGTTTTCTACATTATTGTATGAACTCTGTCCTGCCGCCGTCATAGCGCAGTTGGTAGCTCGTCAGACTCCTAATCTTCAATCATGGGATGTCATGGGTTCGATCCCCGGCGGCGGCACATATTCTTCCCGACATTTGTCTCTCACCAATGGGAAGATAATCGTAAACCTAAGTGGGAAAGCAGCTGGAGGCTAGGAAAGGATGTAGTGGTAGTACTTGTGTAAGAAATACCAGGAATCCAATGTAAGGTGCTCCAGTCGCCGCGATATGACTGAAATACTATCAAAAGTGGCGTTAAGCAACAATCAATTAATCAATCAATCAATGAACTTTGTTCTGATCACCTTTCAGGTTATGTTGCGTTGGAAACTTGCCGATTTTCCAACGAAGCTGAAGACTAATTTCTAGTATATTCAACTTCATGCTACTGTATCAATCTTTATTTCCTCGCAACTGTCAATCAAAACCTCGTTTGACGTACAAATTAATAATTTGAACCGGGGTTGAACTTTAAACTCCGTCATTTTTGTTAAGGTTTCTCGTTGACCAGCAATAAACTTCGGACAACTGCGATATGTAAGACGAACTTCCTGTTGGGGGTACGTGCCGTGGCCCGCAATATATAACTTATTGTCCTACAACTATTTAAAGAAAGGCGTAAAAGTGTGTCGGCGTAATGAAATTAACCCTTGTCATGCTGAACTAAAATCTTACATAGGATCAAATTCAAAATCAAAGGACTGAGAGCACTGGAAGGTCTTAATGAGGGTCAATATTCTTTTAGAAAATATATTATTTAACAATTCTGGATGAAAGGGGACAAGCAGGAGGTGTAGACAAAGATCAGACTGCACTTATGTGCAGGCTGATCTTTGTCTATACCACCTGCCACAACAGGAATATTCCGGGTTCAGCAAGATAAGTGTTAATATGTCAAATGTCTGGTAATGTAAAATAAAAAAGAAACTTTCTACAACATAAATGATTGGTTATGAGACTCTTTCTGAAATTTCTTCAATTTACGGATCGCTGCCACGCGCACTAAGCGTTATCTTGCAAAACTTAAGGTAGTTTACCTGAAACAAAAAATAGAATACCTCAATTGATGCCTAAATTCTGTAACTACAGTTTGAATATGTTGTAGTTACAAAGTTTACGTCTCTTAACCAGCAAAAGTGTTTCACATAAATGTCGGCCAAAGACGAAGTTTCAAGTTCAATTCCGGTCTAAATAAATGATTTGAGTGGTTGATTAAGTATTTGGTAATCGCGATCTGGCAATGACTGTATACCAAAAAAAAAAAAAAAAAAGACAAAAACATAAACGGTTGTACACGGTGACGCTATGCAAGAGACCAGTATTAAATACCCGAAATGGATCATATCGAATTCGTTAGCCATGAGGTGCAAATTGACCAATAGATGGCCCCCAACAGTTACTTATTTGGCCACGCCAAATGACTCAATCAGGAAGGCCGATTTCGATTTTAAACGGCGTTATTTTGCAAAAACTATCGTTAGTAGCAATCATTGGATGGCGACCTTCACGTTGTAAATACAGCCTGATAAGCTGTAGTTACGACATTTTAGTCGCAAAATAACAAAATGTTTCACACAAACGGCGGTCACCGTCGGAGTTTGAATCTCAATATCAGGCTGAATGAATTATTTGATTGGTCGATATATTTCTTGATTGACAGCCGCAATTGGCCAATTGGGCGAGTGACCCTATCATTGACATTTATGTGTTTAGTTGCATTGATAAAAAATGACAAAAAGATGACAGAATTTGAGCGAGTACAACCTTCTTGCGATCTGCTTTTTAGCTAGCAAAGCGTCGGCTGTGATAGTTTAAGTTAACATACAAACTTTTGAGGTCATCTTAAAGTTCAATGAGTGTAAACTGCCACTCGAGGAATAACCATTAAATTCAATGAATAACTTCGCCATAAAAGTAATTTTGATATTGCATTCTCTATTCAAATTTTGGAGAACTCTTTCAAAAAACATGCTATTTAACCAAATTCCATCCGGTTCAGCCTTTTAAGTATCTCAAGAAAAAAGTTTTGGAGAACATTGTGAACAATGAAGAAATTGCTTGTAACAAGCAACTTCTTCATTATCCATGTTTTCTACACAACAAGGGAAAGATGTTCTAAATTAAACCAACTTGGAATTGTCGTCTTTATCTTCTTTGAATTCGAACCAGTCTAAGATTTTGTCACGTTGTAATGGGTTAACTCCTGGATTACTTTAACCCAGTTTATTTATCGTGATAACCTTTTGCAAAGACGATTACTTAACAAAACAATACATTGTACATTGCTAGCTTACAGTACTTTCAGTACTTTGATTGTCATGTAGATTATCAAAACTTATACTTTAAGCTGGCGAGGATCATGGCATCCTGAACTTAAGGTCAAGTCCTTCAGATTTCTCTGTGGATACAAGTGCAAGTCGACATAGTTACGTATCTTGGCGATTTCAAAGGCAAGTCTTTTAAAAAACAAGATAAACACATGATGTATCTGTAACTACATGAAATATATATCGACCGGTGTTAAAATGGGCCAGTGGGATATCCAAAAACGGACCACGTTTAATAACATTAAGGCCGATTTTCACAATTAATAATTACACGAGGCAGAATGAACACGACATATCTTAGGAATTAAAAGAAGCGAAAAATCTTTGAACCTGCTCAGTCTTAGCTTATCGCGCAGACTGAACTGGGTAGAGATTTGTGGCATTTACCAGGGGTTTCCTTTCGCCTGTCATAAAAACAATGTGTTTGAAGTTATTTACTTTACATGTTATTGGGGAACACGTTCTTTCTTTGCACTGCTCTCGATTCGGCTTCCTGGAGAATAGGCCCTTACTGACGTCAAATTTGTGGGCGGATAAAAGACTCCAAATTAATAGTCGTTCCCGGAAACGGACTCGGGACCTCTTGATCGCTAAGCCGTCGCTCTAAATCACGACCGCTTACAACACAATGGAAGTGTTCACTCTTGTCAAGCTGAACCCGGATCACTCCTGTTTTGACAGGATGTATAGACTTAGATCAGTCTGCACATATGTCCGGTCTGATCTGAGTCTACATCACTTGCTTCCCTCGTTTAAGCCAGAGTTATTCAAAAGATAAATTTTCGAAATGAATATTTACCAACATTTATGATTCCAGTGTTTTCAGCCCTTTGATCTGTAGAGTATTTTCTTCAATCTGATAAATGTTAAGAAGTAAAGGGGGTAAGCAGTAATTAGTAGGGCGAAGGGAAGCGTTTTTCCCGAATTCACTTCAAATAGCTGAATCGTGGTATGGTGTTTATACTGGAAAGCTAGGAAAACTTGGAACTAAATTCTGTGGAATTTTAACCGTGTTAACTTGGAATGTAAATAAGGACTGCTCTGTTTAGTGGTTTTGAAATAGGTTATATTGTAAACATTACATTTAGGAATCGGAGATCAGGATCAAAATTGAAAAGAAAGGTAAAAATATATTATCTATCATAAAAAATAGCAAAACCGAAACACAAAATAACAACAACAATTATAGCATAAGTCAATGATTATAAATCTTTTTCTAATCAAGAAGTAACGCAGTTGTTTCAATGAAATTCCCAAAAACGTGAAAATCACTGTATCCGTAGAAAAAGTTAACCGTCACCACATTTTTTCAGACGTTACCCTACCTCGCTTACACACTGAAGTGTGAGGGATTCAATGGAAATTTTAATTTGATACCGAATGTATGGTCTTTTAACCTATTACCACACGAAAGAAAATATAGACTGGTCTAAATTGAAAAAGTTGTAGAGGGCAATTTAAGTTTTAAGAAATTTTAGTTTTTTCAGCATTCTGGGTAAAAAAAAAAACGTTGTGGAAAATGAAGAAATTGCTTGTGACAAGCAATTTCTTCATTTTCCACAATGTTTTCCAAATGTTTTTCATGAAGGGCATCAAAAAAGTCATTAAGTAGGAATGGGTTAAAGTGTTGGTATCGTTAAAACTTGCCTTTTCAAACGGAAAACGTCACTTAACTTTTTGCCAAGCGACAAAATTTTGATACAAGCCATTTGTTTTTCATTTTCCACACAGTTCTCCAAAACTTTTTTCTTGAGTTGCGTAAAAAGAAGGGATTGTATGTGACTGGGTTAAGAAGCGTCAAAAAACATCATTGTGTTGGAATGGGTAATATCAAGCTTGGTCTGACATCCGACATGAGCAGGCTGATCAGGGTCGAAACTTGTCGATTTTGAATGATTTTCTGGATCAAGAAAGATGATCTGCCTTGCTATATGTTTATTTTTCCAGATGCAACATCTAGTCCACCTTTGCTGGATATAGTATCTTTTTCAAATGCCGCTTTATCCATAATATTTTCTGTTCCTCCGCCCCACCCCCACCCCCCACCCAAAAAAGAGAAGATTTTATTAAAATTTCATGGATTTAAAGCTTTTTGACTTCAAACTTTTTCCATTTGAAACATTCTTAAATTTTCTCATCTAGTAAAGGGTTAAAAAGGCTTTCGAAATCATTGTGGAAAGTGAAGAAATTGTTTGCCATTATCCACAATATTGTCTAACCAAAAAGACAAATTAATAAATAAAGAAAAAAAAAAAAATGAATTTAATCAACTTAAAACTGTTGGTTTTAACTTCTTTCAATTTAGTCAGTCTAAAATTTGTCGTGTGGTAATGGGTCAATCGTAACCTTTAATTCTCGTGCTTTTTCGCAAGATTGAATTCCGTTATCGAAGTTTTATTTTCTAAGAATTCTTTATCCAATCGTCGTACTGTTCTATAGGGTGCGACCATGTGTAGAATGAAGATAAGTACAATTTTCGATTCAACATTTCATTCACTTCGATTAAAATTTCCATTATTGCTTTCTTGATATGGATTTGGTAATAAGTATCGGTGAAATAACAAACCCCATTAACTTCAGCTTATTCAAACTGTAGTTACGGGATTTTTGTATTCCGCCGATGACATCGTGTTGGTGTTGTTGTTTCTTTCTTCATTGGGGGCGTTTTCTTTTTCTCGTTTATGATGTCTGCAATATATGGGCTGTGTAAAATATACCTATAGCAAAAGCTAGGACAAACAATTCAGCATATCGTCGTTGTCGTTCTAAAACGTCGTAATTACAGCTTGAATCAAGCTGAAGTTACGACGTTTTAGAACGACAATGACGATATCTTGTCTTGAAAATAACTTTAGCTTGAAAATAATGACCAATCGCTGGCCCCGCTGGTTTGCGACCTAAACGTCGTAACTACAGCTTTAAAAGCTGTAGTAACAACGTTTACTTCGCCAAACCAACAAAAAGCGTAACAAAAAATGGCGACCGAAGTCGAAGCTTAAAGCTCAATACAGGGGGAATTATTTGATTGATTTCTTGATTGACAGCCGCGATTGGTCAATTTAAAGAAATGACAAGCATGTCCATACCGTAGTTTTCGTACATAATACACATACCCGTTTTGTGTAGTCTAAGAGGTCCTGCTTGGCCCAGTGATTAGGGCAGGGGACTCGTTGTATAAGACAGGTCGAGAGTTGTGGGATCGAATAAGGACTGCACCATTGCCACTAGGGTATGTCATTGGGCAAGAGATTCAGAGCCCCAGTTTAGTATTAGTGATATACTGAAAGCACAACAATGAGTGAATGCAGTCGTCATATAACTGAAAAAATGCTGAAAATGACGTAAACCCGGTGAATATTAACAGTTTTGCCTTCGGTACCTTTGGATCTCAAATTTTCATCAGGGACCTTTCTTAATTTCGACCATTGTTAAATATTTTCATCGCGCGAGTTCAAAGTGAACCTGTGGGATGAGCGAGCGGCCTAGCGCTATTTTGGGCCTCTTGTTCCGACGTCTCGCCTCAGGGTGCTCCAATTTGATAAATAAATTTAGAATTTTGTCTGTACTATATTGCCCCAGACACAAAAGCTTTTTAACATATGTTTATAACTTCAAAGCCGATTAAACGATTTCCACAGCGTTCACCACTGGGTGTCGATAAAAGAATTCTTTATATATCCTGACATAATCGAGTGTGATCTACTGTGGATTTTCATAACTATAACGACAAATCCTTGTCATTTTTTAATTGGAACCGTTCTTATGAGACAATTTTAATGAATACCAACAACATAAGGAATTGAAGGGACAAATAACAGAAAACTCATTTTGGGACTTTGATACATATTAAATGGAGCTATATTGTTCTAAATAGCAACCGAAGACTTCGCTTTTTATCATTTTTTTCAGATTCTTTTTCTCTCATTTAGGCAGGCTTTCCTGGATAACGGATCATTTCGTCGGTGCGCGAGCACAATATCCTAACTACCGTTTTATTCAAGCAGTAGTTACGACATTTTGCTCGCGCATCGACGATTTATTACTTAAAATAGGATTTCAGAATTAATATCAGGGATATGGGATTGCCACGTCCGTCTTGTCCTACATGAACTTCAAGACTTTCAGAAAACTACATTTTTCCAGACCACTTATCCGGGCAAATCTTGGAATGGAATGATCAAAAATAACTCATTAAACATTTGGGAATTATCATGATGTTTATATTGCAGGATAGAAAACATTGTGGTTAATGAAGAAAATGCTGGGTTCCAGCATTTTCTTCATTAACAACAATGTTTTCCCGACATAAATCTCATTATAGATTAGGGGTGGGCTCATTTGAATATGGGCAAAGTTTTACTTGTCCTGGGAACAGTGGAGAAAAAATGAATTCCCACAACATTGTTATATCTATGCGTCAGCACGAAACAGATGTAACTGACTATATACATATACTAAGTAGTTACAACTGTTTCGCTGACCCATCGATATGGACTTTTTAAGTATCTTATTAATCTATTTTCTTCTCTTTCCAGATGAACACAAGGTGTGATCCACGGTTTAATGGCCCCTCTCTTGCTGTCTAGGTATGTACACACATTATTAACGAATTAAGGCGAGCTATTCGCTCGGCTCTTCGGTTATTGTACTTTTAAAAGACGCTTTCAGTAACATAGTGCAAGTAAATACTGCTTAAACGTGTTGGCGTTGAGGAAAGCCGCCGTCATAGCGCAGTTGGTAGCGCAACCGACCATTTTTGTTGGTTTGGAGACCTGAACGTCGTAACTATAGATTATTTTAGCTGTAGTTACGACGTTTAGGTAACCAACTAACTGTTCTACTTTTTTACACGCTAGTGGGCATAAATGTGGCAAAATAACGCCGTTTAAAATGGAAGAGTAACTTCCTGTAGGAGTCAATGGGCGGGGCTAAAGGAGTAAGTGGGCGGGCCAGCGATTGGTCAAATCAAATTTCAAGAGGAAATCAATCGCAATCATGACGTCGTCCAGAAAGGACGCTGACACGTTTTATCACAATTCTAAACAATCATTATAAAAATAACAAAACATGTGTGGAAAAGGTTCCGATTGGATGTAGCAAATGTCGCGGCCAATAAGTGCCATCGGTTTCAAAATTGGCGGATAGCTGGCCCCATCCAACTGAGTTCCGACGAGAAATTCCACTTCCATAGTAACCGTCGTTACTTATGGCCAGTTATATGGAACAAAAATATAGAATAGTTCTTTGGCAACCCAAACGTCGTAAAAACAGCTTGAATAAGCAGTAGTTACGATGTTTTAGTCGCTAAACCGACAAATATACATCACATCAATGTACGCCTATGTTGGAGTTGAAAGTTCAATTCCAGTATAAATGAATGTTTTGATTAGCCGGTTGATTTTCTGATTGAGAGTCCCGAATCGTCAATTATCGTAAAGTTTCGGAACAATCGAAAAATCATAAACGTTATGTGTATCGACTATTGGATATCCGTTCATTTAGGGTAATTCGCCGACTGAGACTTATTTTGATTTTCATTTATCGGTAGGGATCTAAAAGCTTTATTTCTGTCAATCAGATCTCAGAACATACCCAGAAGCTATCTTTTGAAGTAGTGTTTTATTACTAGAGATATGCAGCCTACTAGGCTTATCATGATATATGCTCTTGGAGTCAATAATCGCATTATATACGTAACTGTTGTATATGTGGTTTTAATGAATATAATCTATTATATACCTATACACATTTCTTGTAAAATATATATATTCCACGGAGAAAACAACAGCAACAACAAAATACCACGGTATCAAATATGGTTCGGAATATAAGTTGTCTGTGATGACGTCATTGTCATTCTGTAGATGACATCATCATTCGAGTACACATAATCGAAATGGTAAGGAAGAAGAGAAAAACATGTAGAAATAGAGATCCTTTTTATCTTATCATTTTTGGTTTTCTCATATTCGAAATAAAGTTATACAATAAATGCTCTAAGATGCAGAAGAAAATTTTGATATTCTGCTCGACCTGCGGAAGAGAATGCGAATATTCCACTCGTCTGGTCGAGTGAAATATCAAAATTTTCCTCCGCAGCTCAAAGCAAATACAGGATGTATGGTAGCTATCGTAACATAAATCATAACATAATTCATAACACGATTCATTTCGAGAAAAAAATAGAACCGTAGATCCACACAAAGACCCCTGAAAGCGATCGTTCTTTTATTTCGTTATATTAATACGACTTTATGTCACTCAAACGTTAAGATGAAAGTGAAATCAACAGGTAGACTACGAACCCAATTACATCTGAGAGTAAACCCATGTGCCTGTTTTAAATTAACGTTGTAGATCTGCCTGCATATTTAAACCTGTACATGTTAGAACTTTCCAGGTATTTTAATGAACTACTCTGGAGAGCGTTCAACTCCCAGCTGTAATATAATTCCTTGCCATTACTAGTTAAAGTTCGTTATATGATTCTCTTATCTGCAAAAAAGTATTTTGGACTTGACGAATTGACCAATCGCTGGCCCCACTTACTTACACAGACGGTCCCGCCAATAGACTCCTACAGGAAGGCCCTCTTCGATTTTAAACGGCGATATTTTGCAAATTTATTTCCAGTGACAAAAAAAAAAGGAGAATATGTGGCACGCGACCTTAACGTCGTAACTGCAGCTTGAATAAGCTGCAGTTATGACGTTTAAGTCGCCAAAATTAAAAAAAAAGTTTTACAAAACGACGGCCAATGTCTGGTAAAGCATTTTTCTGGGATAGCAAATAATATTACATGGTCAAGGAGTGGTCTTGGAATTAAGATTAACCCTTGACCACAGGACAAAATTTCAGACTAGTTAAGATTCAAACAAGTTAAAGGCGACAATTCAAAGTTGATGAAACATTATTTTTTTGTCTTTTTGGAAAGAAAAACATCGTGGGAAATGTAGAAATTGTTTGCCACAATCAATTCTTCATTTTTCAGTAGGAAGAATGACTACAGACATGTTTCACGAGCTTTTTTACTATTTATAGTCAAATTTAGTTGATTACTATTATGAAGTATTGATACAAGACTTTGTATCCGATTCTCGTTGTATAGGAAAATTTGGTCCAAAATTTGGTACGTGGTTCGATTTAAATACAAGGCTTTGTATCACAGCTATCACATGAAATTCCCGTTGTCGTACGTCACTTTACATCATATTATATTGGAAAATAATGATATTTTACGGAGAGGGGCTTCATATTTGTGACTTAGAATTCTAATTCGCCCAAGATGTGTTAATATGATTTATCTTGTTTATTTGAAGCGTTTCGAATGAGTAATAACATTACACTAGAATATGCCCCCCTAATTCAAATCAATTCATTTGGTATAATTACATTATCAGTTAAAACAAAGATAAATATTAGAAATGTTCATCAAGATAAGCAGATCTATAATATGTAGTAATAAAGTTGTTAACCTATTCCCGAACAATTCCGCCTTTTAACGCTTGTCAAGAAAAAACATAAGGAAAACAAGATTGAACATGAAGAAATTGCATTTTACAAGCAATTTATTCACCTCAAACCTTGTTTTTTCTACCCTAAAGGACAATGATATCAAAAATTCTTCTTAACTTGATACTGTCGTCTGCCACATCTTAGAATTTGGACCGGTCTCAAATTTTACCCTGTGGTAATGAGTTGATAGTTAGATTTGCAAATTGTCCGAGTTATTATTGTGGACACAGAAAAAACTGTGTAAAATAGTTATATTGAACAATGTAACCTGATAAGGTTTATTGTTCTCTTATTTCCAGCATTATTGAATGGTTTGTTTGAAGTGACCATAAACGGTTCTGTTTACATGTTTTTACGACAACATATGGCGGGTATGTTTCCCTTGTCGCAAAACATTGAAAAAAACTTTTCGATAAACGTAACTATTAACTCTTTAAAACCAACCAACCAAACAAACAAAAACAAAACAAAACGACAACAACAAAATAACAAAAAAACAAAAAAAACCAAAAAACCCAAAAGATATGAGTGATGAAATACATAAACAATTTAAAGAAAACATTGTGACTTTGTCTGTCTGATAATACCTATATCAATAATCCTGTGGCGTAAACGTATTCGCATTTACCTATTTGCACTTGACAATTAAAGTTTGATCATTCCATCCAAATCTTCAACTTAAATATTAGACGAGGGTTTACTTTTCTTTGAATTTCTCCAACTGTCAGTTTATATATGACGAGGAAAGTATCTTCCATGAAGTGCGAACGCTATCGAACCTTGTCAATCTGCGCAGATTGCGCAGGTTGAATATGGTCAATTCTTTTCGCTTTTGATTGATACACTGAATCCCCAATGGTCGTTTTGTCTTATCATTTATTTGATTGACCTCCACTATGTCATATCTTATTATGTAAATATTTTGTAAGGAGTTACGGTGAAGTCTATTATACCTTGACGCCGGGACGCATATGATAATGAATTAGGAAATGTCAAGTGTGCCGTTACTTCGAAGCTTCGTTAATGATAAGAATTGTAAATTTAACGTCATAAGTAAGTAATCCACGGCGCGTTGTTTTCATCTCTCTCTAACATTTACCTCAGCTCTCGTTAATATTTACCTCAGCAAGACGGTTTTGCTTCATAATTCAGTAATGTTTTTTTCTACCTATCACTTAACCCATTCCCACACAGTGACGTTTTTGACGCCCCCCACCAGAAAAACAATTTAGAAACATTTTGTAAAATTCGAGAAATTGCTTATGACAAACAATTTCTTTATTCTACACAATCTTTTCTACCCAGAAAGTTGAAAAAAAAAAAAAAAAAAAGAAAAATAAAAAAAATCTGAAATTTCATAAACTTTAAATTGTCGTCTGCAACTCCTTTCAATGTGGATCAGTCTAAGATTTTGCCGTTTGGCAATGGGTTGAAATATGTCCATACTGATGCATATGATTTTGTTATTTTTGCCTCTAACCACGATGAACCATAATTTATGTGTTCAAGTGATATTGTTGAATAAATGTTCTGTTCTGTTGGGAACTTCTGAGGGTGAAGGTCGGAGTCATAACACTAATAAATGCAAGACATATATTCTCGCCAGGGGGTAAAACAATATAATTATCGCAATTAAACCGTTCACATTACAACCAGAAAGAAACATTTCTGTGCTTTTCTACCAATAAATGTGCTACAAGAAAACACTTATCCTTTCATGACAAAATTACATGTCCCACATGGACATGAAAATAGCTTTTAATGACATGAAACCGGCTTCTAATCGCTTATTACACGTTTATCTCAAAATGTCGACATTGACCAATCGCGACTGTCAATCAAATAACCAGTCGACCAAAGAAATCATCCATTTAGATCAGAAATAAGTTTTGAACTCCGATTGGCCGGCATTTTTGTACCCTTCTTGTAGGTTTGGTGACTTATACGCCGTTTAGGTCGCCAACTAATTCTTCAACTTTTTTTAACATGTTACTGGCCACAGGTTTTTCAAAATAATGCCGTTTAAAAATCGGAGCGGGATTTCCTGTTGGGGTCAATGGGCCGTCCCAATGGAGAAAGTGGGCGGGGCTTGCATTGGTCAATTACCAGATATTTGTTGCCAGAAAATAGCGGATATTGAATGATTGACCATGAAATACCAAATTATTAAACCAAAGAGATAAAAACGAGGCTATGTCGAGTTTTTATCTATTTTAGATGACGAGTTTAACAAATTTGGTACTTTATGGGCACTTATTTTATAGTCTATTTATAAAGTGATATAATTTCTGGCGATAAAGCGATAAAATCCTGAACTTAATAGATTTTAAGAAATTCTGGGAAACGTTTAACACCATTGGCAAAATGACGTCATTACATTTAAATGTGACGCCATTTTACGGTAAAAACAAGACATAATCATTTGCTTTAGCTCATTTATAAGCAATATAAGAAATGTTCAACGGGTCATTTTAATCCTTATGCACCTGTCATGCTATAAGCAGAGTTACTAGTTTAAACAGATAAACCAGTTTGCAACGTTTCGATACAACTATTGTTTGAAAGGAGCGAAAGAACACAAGTAATAGAGAAATATGTCACTTACCTTCTTGTTTAAGTATATATACCCACCAATTTTTAGCTCGCCTTAACTCAAAGTTTTGCAGACAAAATACCAATCCAGTATCATCACCTCAAAGGTGACAGCCACCATGAGTAATGACAGTCTAAAACTCCCAATTCCACACAAAAAAATTGGACTTGTCCAAATTTAAAAAAAAAAGTTGTAGACGACAATTCAAAGTTTATAAAATTATAAATCTTTTTTCAACTTTCTAGATAGAAAAAAATAAGGAAAACGAAGAAATTTTTGCAACCAATTTCTTCATTTCACACTGTGTTTTAACCAATTATTTTTCTTCGGGCGTCAAAAAGCGTGATGTGTGGAACTGGGTTAAGTGACCACAAACTGAGCTTTTATAAAGCTGGCTGGTCAAACAGGCTTGACTGTGCATGTATAATGAAAGGTTTTCATTCATAAAATATCGTCAGTGAGCTATCAAACCATCGTACCTACAGATTGAATGAGTTTTAGTTACGATGTTGTACATCAGACCCCCGGCGGCGGTACATATCCTTTCCGACATTTGTCTCTTACCAATTGGTGGATAATCTTGAACCTAAGGGGGTTTAGCAGCTGCGGCTAGGACAGAATGTAGTGGTAGTACTAGTGTGAGAAATACCAGGAATCCATAGTTGGTTGCTCCAGCCGCCGCGATATGATTGAAATACAGTTAAAAGTGGCGTTAAACCCCAATCAATCATTGTGTACATCCGACCATAAGACCATTATTCTATTGTAATCTGTATCGTTTATGTCTAACATCACAAATATGCCGTTTTACAAAGAATGCTTGAATAGCGTCGCTTTATTGTTCAGGGGTTGGGAGAATTTTATCAGAATTATTCTCGAGGTAACACATGGTTGTAAATTAGAAATGGTTTGTAATTATTCCATATGTTGTGAATGTTTTTCCACTTGGTTAGGATCACGTTGCTGGTTGGTATGCAGTTATTAATTAACCAAATGATTTTCCTTGCTACCATTACAAGAAAATAATCTCTTGTAATGTCACGCATACTCATCCTTTGTGTTATAAATCATTGGTATAATGTTAAGAATTAAATGGAATTTCGGCAAACATTGTTTCTGTAGAATACTACTAGGTGAAACAGAGGGGGTGATTGATCAGAGTTAATATTGTAGTAAAAGTTATTTGTGTCATAATGAACAAAAAAATTACTATGACATTTCTTAGGTTTGCCGTTTCCATGAAAACATTTAAAGCTTCATAACATAAAGGTCAACTTTTGTCCGCTCCCTAAATAATACAAGTCCAACCAATTCATGATAAGGTGATGCTAGGTATTTCTGGTATAGTATAGTCTACATGGGGTTTCTCTTAAAGACAGTCATTTTCTATGTGGTAAATTGGTTTTATACCCTTACACATGCGTCTGTGATAAAAATATGCAGATTGCTGAAACAAAAGGGTGGCGGCCTAAACGTCGTAACTACAACTTGAATAAGATTTATTTTCGTCATATAACTCGCCAAACCAACTAGAATGTTTGTCATAAATGTCGGCGATTAACATGTAACACCGGTGTAGACGAATGATGAGATTGGTCAATCGACTTTTTAGCTTTGATAGTTTAAGTTAACAGACAAAATTTTGAGGCGTTCTCAGAGTTCGGCGAATGCAAACTGCCACTTGAGGCTTAACCACCTAATCCATTGAATGCTTACGCCATTAAAGTAGTTCTCATGTATTTCAGGAATACTCTGATGATTGTAGAAAAGTCCTTCGAAAGCAGGCTTTTTAACCCAATCCCACTCAATCCCACTTTTAAAGCATTTTAAAAATAAAGCTTTGGAAAACATTGTGGACAATGAAGAAATTGGTTGTGACAAGCAATTTCCTCAAAGTCCAGAATGTTTTCTACCGTACAGGGTAAAGCTTTTCTAAATTCCACCAACTTGAAATTGTCATCTGCAACTCCTTTCAATTTGAACCAGTTTAAGGTTTTGTCATGTTGTAATGGGTTAACTCCTAAGTTATTTTAAGCTCGTTTATTTATCATTTGAACTAGTCCAATGTTTTGTCATGCTGTAATGGGTTAACTCCTAAGTTACTTAAAGCTCGTTTATTTATCATGATAACTTTTGACAAAGAAGATTACTTAACAAAACAGTACTTTGCTAGCTTACAGTACTGTCAGTACTTTAATCAATTGACAGCGTCGACCATTCTTTTCGCCTACTTTGCAAATAAATAAACTTTTTGTTATATGCTATGAATGCTATTCATTATATGTAATAATTCCGAAAATACATCGTTTACATATGCTAATCCACGTAAATATCTATTTCATGCGACCGTATGCACATAACATTCTTTTTCAAGGAAAACACAGACCTCCAGGAACTGATTAATTAACCCACTCCCACTCGTTGCCTCTTTTAGATCCCAAGAAAAAAAGCTTTGGAAAACTTTTTTCGAAAATTCTTGTAACAAGCAATATTTTCTCAATATCCGCAATGTATTCTACCCCCTACCCAACCAATAAAAAAAAAAAAAAAAAAAAAAAAGAAAAAAAAAATCTAATTAGCTTTAAATTATCGTCTACAGTTCCTTTCAATCTGGACTAGTCTAAAATTCTGTCGTCTGTTAATTGTTTGATAGTAACTTTTTTTCAGAACCAGTCTATTGGTATGCACATACCAAGGCTATCACCGTGTTCCAATCTCAATTTATCTGGCAAGGAATTTCCTTTGTTTTAGTTTTACTTCCGTGTGGCTCATTAGTCATGTTGAGTATGTGTGAACATTCTTTGTCGACAGAATGATAGGGTCAACTCCACTCCGGAATTACTTCCGGGTGGTTGTACCCTAAAGTAGTCCATTAAGAAAATTTGATCTCCTCCTTTTGTCATGCTGTTTTAACGTTTAATCAACAGCAAGTTGCTTGATGTTAGGTTCTGCAGAGTGAGAGATCACTGCTGCATGTCATGCATGTGATTCAAAGCTTTAATCAGGGAACTATTTCCTTGTAGAAACTGACATTTGAAGGTGGTACCCTACAAGACTTTCCCTTCCGAGCCTAAACAATTTCATGGGTTGATGTGCAGAATGAAGATTTGCGAAAAACTTTATCCCTAATGATACCATTTTCCTGGCCTGTAATTCAAGATCAAAGACTGCTCTTTAGGACGGACTAAGATTTAAGGCCCAACGAAACTTTGGGGAGGAGCTACAGATCGTGAAAGTGGGCCCTTTTTGCTCTTTATTTAATGAGGCAAAAACGGACAGGAGTGTAACCTATATGAAGCAGGTGGGCTTATACAAAAACGGTGATATTGGCCGTATTTTTGTGAATTTTCTTTTCAAATTTTGAACATGAATAGAACAGATAGTGTAGTATTGGATTTTAATAAAATTCTTTTATGGTAAGTGAAATTTTAATTTAAATTTTTGAAAAAACATTTAAATTTCTGTTTTTACCCTATTTGCAATACTCTGATCCCCCAGAATGCATCAATTTTGGCCAATGTTGTCATAAAAGCTCGTCTGCACCTCTTGTTACCCCTAGATAGTACTTCAAATGACAACAATTCACCAGTAGACGGCCGGCCTTGGGCTAACATTGCGCTTCATCAGTATTTACTCTGTTTCAGCTAGCATCAAGCCTCATCATTGGTGTTGCTTTCCACCAGACAGAAATTGCTGTCATCTCTCATACCATCTTGTTTTCTGTTTACTAAATCTCTATCTGTTGTCCTTTTGCCTCTGGTTCACAATCTGTGCATAATAATGTATGTCATCATTGCCCATATACCCTGTATGATTTCTGTTTTTCCTAGCCTCATGGTATTGAAATTCCATGACAGCTCTTCTTCTAAGACGCTTCTTTCTGTACCAGTCAGTTTTTCTGTATTTCTTGGTCTTCATTTGGCGTACTGAAATCTGTTTAAGATGCTTTTTACCCAAACTCCAAGCCCTGTTCCTGTTATTTTCCATATTTTCTTTTTGACCGCTTTGTCGGAAGCGTCGTTTGAATGCAAATTTTGGGCCGAAAGCCTTCTTGTGAAGGTCTGAGCCGAAAGCCTTCTTGTGAAGGTCTGGCTGAAGCTTACTCTTTTGCTTAGAGTAGCAGATGCTGCGCTGTTAAATGCTTCACACTTTTGTGTGGATGCCCTGGAACTCACACTGTAAATTGAACCATCACTGAGTCTCATCTGCAAGATCACCTCTAACAATGCCTATATCATTCTCAGTCATTCAGAGATATGTTATGTTGGCAGGGCTGAGCAATTTTGAATAGGCATCCAAGCAGATGGAAGAGAATTAGTGGCACAGTTACTACAATTTACGGCGCAATATTCCACGGTTTAGGCTCTTATTAAGCGCAAGTCCTTCAACGTTTTGGATATATTACCCTGCCCCCTTCTTGCCATTTCTACAATGACAGTGTTACATTGCATTCTTATATCATATCACATCTTCCCATGTGCAGTTCGTCTAACGCTTTGTATTGAATGGAAACATTCTTTCACTGAAGTGAACGTTACATACTTTTGGTTCTTGGCAAACGGATAAATGGTTTGGGTCGGCATGTCTTGTCACGTTCCATTCTTTGAGAGGGAGTTGTAAAAGTCCCGCATTCCAAGCTGCGACTTTGTGTCGCCATACGTGTGGTCATAGGTTATAGCTATTTTCTTTCGAAACATTTTGGTCTGCAGCAAAAATGATATTGGCCCTTTCATCCGTTTCTTATGAAAGTCCTGGGTGCTTCCTTCTTTACAGTAGCTGAAATGTATTCCCTTTTTTGTAAAAGAAGTTTGCTGAAACTCTTCTAAGTCTTTCCAATTTAACCAGGGTGAATTCAATATTTTCTTGTAATGTGCAGATAATGAATGAGTAACTAATTTTGGTCAAGAGAGGCATTTTCATCCTCTTTTATACCTACCCTGCCAATGTCACCCTCTCAGTCACATGACCAGAAAGGCATTGATTGGATTGGCTGCCAGCCTATGACACTCTTGAAATTAAGTTGATAAGCTTCTAAACCCTAACCCTAATTTGGGTATACCCTGTAAAGAGCCCCTTTTCATTGTTTCATCATTAATGGTCCAGTGTTGGATTCAGCAACTTCTTAACTTAAATCATCACAACAACAACAACAAGCAAAAGAGTGAACATTTCAGAAAATCTAATGTCTTTAACCCATTCCTGCACAATGACGCTTTCGGATGCCCCGAAGAAAAACAATTAGGAAAACATACACGTAGTTGAAAGTGAAGAAATTGCTTGTAACAAGCAATTTCTTTATTTTCCACAATGTTTTCTTGACCTAGAAGGTTGAAATAATATAATATTTCATGAGCTTTAGATTTATGAATTTAAAAACATTGTTGAAAATGAAGAAATTGCTTGTTACAAGCAATTTCTTCACTTTCCACAATGTTTTCTAACCAGAGACTTACTTTTTTAAAAAATTTCATACGCTTTAAATTGTCGTCTGTAAGTCCCTTCAATTTGGACCAGTTTAAAGTTTTGCCATCTGGTAATGGGTTAACAAAAATACACTGCAGCTATATTAATTTGAAGGTGCCAAGGCCATTTCTGATATTTTAGTGTATGGGGTACCCTTTTTGAACACTGCCCTGTTAAGCCTATTTACCTTTTTCTGTGTGTTTTTTTACTTAGACTTATTGTAAACATACCAAATTTGTTACAAACACCAATTTTAAAGATTTTGTGTGTATTTTTGATGATTTTTTTAAAGATGATTTAACTTGGTTTAAAATTTTAATTGCATTTTTTTGGTCAATTTTGTACATTTCAAAAGCAATTTTTGACAAAGTCATCTTGTAAAGGGTTAGATTTGAAGAGAGTGTCATTTTTCTATAGGCCACTTTTTATTTCATGAAAATTCATCCGTTATTACAAAAGTTATGACCATTTCTGTTGACCATATGAAGAAGACCAAAACTGTCCCATTTTTGGGATAATTTAAGCAAAAGGGGCCTTGTACTAATTCTTCTGTCATTTCAGTCCTAAGCCATATATTTGAAAAAAATAGAAATAGGGATTGTTGCAATTAGCATATGCATAGACTAATTGCAGTTTTGTCAAAATCAAAAGAAAAAAATGTCTTATATAGGGTCAACTCCACTCCGGAATTACTTCCGGGTGGTTGTACCCTAAAGTAGTCCATTAAGAAAATTTGATCTCCTCCTTTTGTCATGCTGTTTTAACGTTTAATCAACAGCAAGTTGCTTGATGTTAGGTTCTGCAGAGTGAGAGATCACTGCTGCATGTCATGCATGTGATTCAAAGCTTTAATCAGGGAATTATTTCCTTGTAGAAACTGACATTTGAAGGTGGTACCCTACAAGACTTTCCCTTCCGAGCCTAAACAATTTCATGGGTTGATGTGCAGAATGAAGATTTGCGAAAAACTTTATCCCTAATGATACCATTTTCCTGGCCTGTAATTCAAGATCAAAGACTGCTCTTTAGGACGGACTAAGATTTAAGGCCCAACGAAACTTTGGGGAGGAGCTACAGATCGTGAAAGTGGGCCCTTTTTGCTCTTTATTTAATGAGGCAAAAACGGACAGGAGTGTAACCGATAGAATCTGGACGATAAATGTCGGCTATTTTTTTACCGAAAATAATTTAGTAGGACGATAGAGTGCGTGTAGAACCTACGTTCAAGCAGATCTTTAGTACACCACGACGTGTGAAGTACAATTACTGGAATGAATAAATAGATAATTAATGAAAAATAACTAAAGATTGGTGATAATTTCCAAAGAAGTATATCTAAGTACATTGGTCAAAAGCAAAAGGCATTTTAAGCTCGGCTGTTATCGGAGAAAACCCGGGGTATTGTGATCACCTTGGCGTCGTTCGCGTCGGCGTTGGTGTTGGCGTAACAAACTTTAACCTTGGTCATATCTCTGTTGTTATTGAAGACTTGGCATGTGTATTGACCATCACAAGAGCTATCTAGACTATCAAGGGGGATAACTCTAAAAGTTTTTGTAAGAGTTATGCCCCTTTTTCGACTTAGAATTTTTGCATTATCCAGCACCAGCAGCCGAGCGTTGGCACCCGTGGGCGGTGCTCTTGTTTAAAGTTACGAATCTCCGTTTCCTTAACCAGCTTATCTTTTCTTTATTTCATTGTGCAATCAGAGGCGTGGACAAAAGCGGGATTGTGCGAAAAATTATTTAAAGTATCGGTATCCCGGATTATTGTCTATGAATAGTCATACCATAGTTTATTCAACAGTCGATAAATTAACCAATTACCAGACGACAAAATTTTAGACTCGTCCAAATTGAAAGGAGTTGCAGACGACAATTTGAAGTTGATGAAATTTTAGATTTTGCAACTTTCTATGTAGAAAATATTGTGTAAAATGAAGAAATTGCTTGTTACAAGCAATTTCTTCATTTACACAATGTTTTCCCAATTATTTTCTCAAGTTAAGGCGTCACTGTGTGGGAATGGGTTCAGGAGCACATGACGTTGAAAATGCGCTAATGGGCTTATCAGCACCACATCGATGTTATTGGGCTAATAACGTCTATCTAGTTTATAGAAAATACGTATAATGTATTTTACTTTATCAAATCTCATATAAAATTGGGTATCTTTATCACAATACAAGACGGAATAATTCTAGACTGGTCAAAGCAGGAGACAATATAAAATATTTTAGATTTTTTCAATTTTCCTGGAGAAAAAAATGTGTTAAATGAAGAAATTGCTTGTGAGAAGCGATTTCGTCTTTAAAAATAAAAGTTTCCCAATCGTTTTACTTGGGGGGCGTCCAAAAGCTTCATTGTCTTGGAACGGGTTAAAATCTAAGTTAATTCCTCTAGGAAATGTTATTGAAAACATGTTTATTAAGTGATTGTTCTTGTCATTCGGTTGGGATCAGGGGTGATAATTGGATTATGTTTGTTTTCATGGAGGTATGAAAACAACAACAACAACAAAAACAACAACAACAACAAAACCACCATGTTTAATTTAATGTAACCAACTCATACATATTTAAAACCGACAATTGATTGAATGAATGGGGTTTAACGCCGCTTTTTAACAGTATTTCAGTCACGGCTGCTGGAGCACCTAACAATGGATTCCTGGTATTTCTCACGCCAGTATTACCACTACATCTTTTCCTAGCCTCCAGCTGCTATCCCACTTAGGTTAACGATTATCCACCCATTGGTAAGAGACAAACGTTGGAAAGAATATGTGCCGCCGCCGGGGATCGAACCCATGACCTCCCAGTATTGAAGATTAGAAGTGTGAAACCGACAAAGACTGTACATGTTTGAAACAGGTTCTACGGCACTAACAAACGCATACACAATAATTTCGTACTCTATTTTTTTCATCAAGTAAGAAGCATTTTTTCCAGATACCAAATTATAACTAAGTATCACTTCTTCAGATTTTCTTTAAACTATTAGATAGATTGAAACGGAAAACATTGTCGAAAAACAGTGATAATAACAAGCACAACTTGTTATTTTTTCCAAAAGTGTTTTGCTTAGTTTACGTCCATTGACGAGTCGCCAGCGACGCCATCTGATCTCAAACAGGAAGTCCGACTTAGATATCAACCCTTTCCTGATTTGCAAAATTTTAGACCCGTCCAAATTCAAAGATTTTCTGACGAAAAAATTTAAAGTTGATTTTATTGGAAACCAACCATTTACTAGGGTATAAAATATAGAATATATATGTTTTTTCAATTATAAAATCACAGGGAAGTAAAGACCAGGGATTAAGCAGGAAAGGGTTATTACATTCCCACACAAGCCCGCTTTTTGACGCCCCCGGAAAAAAAACTATTCGGGAAAACATTTTGTAAAATGAAGAAATTGCTTGGAACAAGCAGTTTCTTCATTTTACACAATATTTTCTCTCTTGAAAGTTGAAACAATTCCTAATTCCACAAACCATAAATTGTCGTCTGCAACTCCTTTTAATTTGGACTAGTAAAGAATTTTACCGGCTGGGAATTGGTTAAACGGCTTTATTTTGGAAAAAAATATGATCAGCAACATATAACAAGAAAGTAAAATGATTGGTAGGATGACCTAAACGTCGTAACTACAGCTTGAATAAGCCAGTCGCAAAACCAACAAAAACTTATAACATAAAAGTCGACCCCAGTTGGAGGTTGATGTTCATTTATGGTCTAATCAAATTATTTGATTTTTAGCTAGCAAAGCGTCAGCTTTGATAGCTTAAGTAAACAGACAAAATTTTGAGGTCGTCTCAAAGTTCAACGAGTGCAAACCGTCACTGGAGGCTTAACCACTAAATCCGTTAAATGCCTACGCCATAAAAAGTAGTTCTGGTGTATTTTAGGAATATTGAAATCTCTATTCAAATTGTAGAGTGTAGAGAACTATGTCAAAAGTATGCTATTTAACCCATTCCCACTCGATTCCGCTTTTTAAGCAAATCAAAAAAAAAAAAAAAAAAAAAGCTTTGGAAAACATTTTGGACAGTGAAGAAATTGCTTGTGACAAGCAATTTCTTCAATGTCCACAATGTTTTCTACCCAACAAAGGAACAATTTTCTAAATTCAACCATGCTTTGCTAGCTTACAGTTCTTTCAGTACTTTGATTTTGATTAACAGCCGCGATCTTTCAGTGTGTGTCTTGTCATCTTAATTAATGTCATGCCCCACACTAGAATACTATTGACCAAACGTGGCTGTCAGTCAAAAAAAAACAAAAAAAAAACAAAAAAAAACAATCGACCTATCAAATCGTTCACTTAGACAGGAAGTGAATTTTGAATAACAACATTGGCCGACCTTTACATGAAACATTTTCCTTTGGTTTGGCGACTTTAACGTCATAACTACAGCTTATTCATACTAAAGTAACAACATTAAAAGCGCCAATCAAACTTTTTACTTTTTTTATATGTTACTGGTCCCAATTTTTGTTCAAATTAACGCAGTGAAATATCCAAGTTAAACTTCCTGTCGAAGTCAGTTGGCAGGACCAGCGGAGTCAGTGGGCGGGACCAGCGGAGTCAGTGGGCGGGTCAAGCGATCCGTCATTTACTGGAATGACCTATGAAAACTTCACCAAAGAATTGTCGGGTGTCTTTTGTTATTTTGACGGACTAATATGCGTGTATGATGACCATTGTTTTTCTAACCACATAACATTTAAGTAAAACTTAGAACCAGGAATTGATCAAATGATTGTATATGATGTAACATTATATCAGTCAAACAGCGGGGGCTGGAACACATAACCATTGATTCCCTGGTATTTCTCACACAAGTACTACCACTACAACCTTTTCGAGCCTCAAGGAGTTTCAGAGTTATCAACCCATTGGTGGGAAGCAAATGTCGGAATGGATATTCGCCGCGGCCGGGGATCGAACCCGGGACCCCATGATTAGGAGTCCTACGCGCTACCACTGCATGTGCTCTGGCCGCGGACCTTAGATTCGGGAATAGGAAAAAATGTGAATATTTTAAAATACACAATACCAGCTATTTTAACACCATGTTTATCATGTAGAAACGTCAATCATCAAGGCTTATCAGCAAACAAGTACATGTAATTAACGTCTCGCCGCCAGTCAAAACATGGGTTCCAATGGCCTCTTAGACAGGTTACCTTTTTTTCTTTAACCCCTTCCCGCATGATAAAATTCTAGACAAGTTTAAGTTCTTAGAATTTACAGACTAGAATTTTAAGTTTATATAAGCTTTTAAATCTTTGTGTTTTGGGGTAGAAACCATTATATTGAGGGACGTTTAAAAGAGTCATTGTGTGGAAATGGATTAAAGCTTTATGGATGATCATCGAAATTTCTCGGTAGATCATGACTCAAAAATTTCACACTCTCTATTAAAGTATATATCAGTCGCATCAGGTTGCTATGTGGTTCACGTGCGAAATGGCTGACTCTTGGAAAGTTTCTCCAAAAACTCTATTTGCATAAAAGAAATATATTACCGTTTGTTTTCGTGAACAAATAAGGAGTGTTTTTTCACTATGGCTTCGCTACTCCCGAAAATCTAACCTTTGCTGTTCACTCAATGTAAGATAAACCGATCTTGCACTGCAACAAACAACTGACCAATTTCGACTGTCAATCAAGTAATCAAGCGACCAATCAAATCATTTATTCATCCTGGACCTGGGCTTTCAACTCCAACTTTGACCGCCATTTTTGTAAACCGTATTTCGTTAGTTAATTAAAGCTGTAGTTACGACGTTTAGGTCACCAACCAACTATTATACTTTTTATAAGCTGCTGCCCATTATATTTTCAAAATAACGGCATTAAAAACCGAAATGGGACTTCCTGTCGGAGTCGATGGGCGTGGCCAATGAAGTAATTGGGCGGGGCAATCGATTGGTCAATTAACCTCTATTTCTTAATCAAGCTTGATCAAATTATTCTTACTCCCAGCTCGATGAATTAGCACCCCCATGTTTCTCCTCCCTCTTTTTTTTTCTAGTGGATAAACATATTCGGTTAAGAACACTGTCAGATAGTTATTTTGACAGAATGGAGGCCAAGGTTCGCATCAGTCAAAAATAGACTGTATACACATGGCAGATTGTTTGCTGATGAATATTAATCATATACCTAGCCAGATTGGCTTATCAGCATTATCTTAGAGCCTTTCAGCCATCGATAATTGCATCATTAGTGTTATCATTAATCTTCTTTAAATCTTCCTTAAGCGTAAATCAAAATATTATGTATTAGTTTATAAACCTATTTCTTATATATGAACTGGGAAAAACCGTGAAATATAACATGAAAATACATTGACTAGAATCGATGGGTTTCTGTCTCATCCCACCGACACTGACATGGCAGTTCGACTGGGGTATCAAACATTAATTTTGTAAATCATGTGACCAAGGACAAAATATAAAAGACAAACTATAATTAACATACTCTCTCGTATTATTTTCTCTTGTCTTTTATGTTTGCTAGTTTTGGTGTTTTCCCAAATTCGGAGGTAGCATAGACAAAAGTATGCGTGCATATAATACAGTCTGATCTTTGTCCGCTGTCAGATCGTAATTTATTATCCAGCAAAATTCGTTGTCAAGGACAAAAGTTTGAATCCCAAAATGATTGAAAAAACATCTCACACAAACATAAATTTTGTAGACAAAATCTGAATTTAAGCATATTCTGATTACATCAGAGAGGTGTATATAAAGAAGCCTATAGATCAATGTCTTATCAAGTGGATTTTCATTATCAATTTCATCGCTTGTAAACATGGCAGCTAGTCTATACTCTAATCGAGGGCTTCTCTCCTTTTGATATATGATATCCATCAAGTGAAGGCTTAAATCTATCTGTAACCCGGCATTAGGAGGGTCTACGACTGGGGCTATAGATAGTCGATAATTCTGAATTATAATTTTATATAAGAAAGTTCTTTTAAAACCCCTATTTTGCTGATGGTCTCACATGGATACCGTTGAAAAGGGAGGAAAAAGATGATAGATGGATCTTTGTATGGATGTAAATGTAATTTTAATCAAGATGAGCCAACAGTTTTCCTGTAAGGGTAAATTTGAACGATGAGAAATAATCGAAATTTGGACAATGTTTATCCAAATCAGATAGACTATTTTATTTCAGACCGGGCATGAAATTTCCACCAATTAAAAAGTATACGCCAGGAAGAGACACTGAGCGATCATATTAACAATTATTCGCAATAAGAATAATCGCTGATCGGCTAAAGAGACCGTCTCGTTGGTAGGGCGATCCGAACCTTGTAACTGCACCTTGAATAAACTGTAGTTACGAAGTTTTGGTTGCCAAACGACGCCTTTAGCCAAGTACATGTATTAGCCACATACACGGATCACATAATTGAGACACTGATCAGACTTTGCAGGTAAAAGGGCTGATCCGAGTCTACTTGGCTCACACGTGATATTGTGTGTTTCCAAATTATACTCACTAGGCATATACGCGTTATTGTGTATTACAAAATTGTCTTTTTTTCTTTTATATTTTGTATGAATGGATTGTAAATAACTAGACATTTTCGATGGGGCTTATAACTAAGAATTACTGATAAAAAGTCAACGTAAAATCAGAGAAAAATAACCACCTCTGTTCTTCATAGGAACTATTAAACGATTTTGAAGTAGCCAGGCTGAACTTTCGCCGAACCTTTTCTCTGAAGTTCTGTTAATAATTAGTGAGTGGATGTAAATTAGGTGTGAAAATGATGGATTCTTCTTCTCGACGCCATTTTCTAACAAAATCAAAGCACTCCGAGTTCCATGTTTTCAATCAATCTTGACGTCAATTCCGAATTATCTACTGCTAAGCAATTTTTCATTCTAGACACCCCCACAATCCCTTTCCTAAAAAATCAAGTTTTCGATATTATACTGATATGTTTTTTCCGTCAAGCGAAAAGGGGGGTAATTTGAAGCCCGAATGAGTAAATGAAAAAGAGATACGATCAAGCAGAGGTCAATAAGAAGTCACATTCCGAAAATACATATGAGCCTGTGCGTGACTTTTCCAACAATTTCGCAGGTGCATGACTCGCACGCATTGAGCTCCCTGGACAGCATTTCGAGGCATTCAGAATATTCGCTGATTGCTTAAAGAAGCTTTGGGTCAGTATCTATCTACAGAGCGCAGAGTGAAGACTCTGATCAGACTGTGCGGATGCACAGGCTGATCTAAGTCTGTACTTGGCGCACATGTGCAATAGTTGGAAATGTCACGCACACGGTCATATAATGCATATAAAATCGAATGTTCATTATAGATACAGATATTTTACTGAAGTCGAAATATTTCAATGCTGATTAGCCTGTGCAATCTAACCTGGCTCTATACTTTTCTCACTTTACAGGAGGTCCATATTCGCATAACAGTTCAAATAAACATGCATGCAAAAACCGTCTTGTGTACTGACGGATCACCGATGGCAATCGAAATATCGAAAGACATTTTGTAAATCAATCATTCTAGAAATAAAAGGTTTCCTCTGACCTGTAATACATTTTTGGTTGGTTTAGGGCTAAATTGTTGTAACTGCAGCCTATTTAAGTAGGAGTTACGACGTTTAGGTCAAAATCCAACGATTTGATTCTTTTTGTGTGCTCTCGACCAAATCCGTGTTTTTTCCCCGGAATTAATGTTCTTAGATACACCAGACAAACTGCCTTGTCAGTGGCCAGTGGGAGTACCTAGAAATTAAGACCATCTAGAAATGCGAACACTGTTCGCACTGGTAAGACGTTATCTATCAACGAGTTCGTCATTGTTTCTTCGTAATTGATTGCTACGTTTTGGGACATTATAAGTTTACTCATGCCTCGTCGTAAGTATTTAAAAATAAGTTAAATGATTCACTTAATCAATCGTGGCTTTTCTAGAGCCGTCTGATATCATGTCAGGATATCACTACATGTATTTGATAAATAAATGATAAATCACCACTAACTTGCAAAAATCTCAAAGAAATGATCCCTTCTGATATTAAGATCTAACCGATTCAAGATGTAGGGAAAACTGCAGATATAGCTCTCTATATAAATATTTATCGGCCAATTAAGAGAGCGAATAAACACGTGTCAGCGATTGATAATCCTTGGAACTACTTTTTTTCCTGCAGTTTCCTCCCAAGGCACTTAGATTTAGGAATATTTAACAACATACAAAAATTATGTTGAAGAATGAAATGTACAATACAGTCGCCATGTTGTAAGTTACCGGATGTTTTGTAAAGTTTCTTGGTTTCTTAATGTTCTTTGACGGGAACCAGTGTCAGTATACAAATATCCGTTGGCTTAAAGAAGGCAGCTATATAATCTGGAATACTTTATCATGTAAAATTACGCTGATTGTTTGTTCTTTTTTTAACTTATTGAAAATCCCAGAACCCAGGTTAGTGCCTGTGGTATCCCTAATGCGGTTTCCAAAGAAGAAGAAACAACAACAACAACAACAACAAAAAAAAAAAAAAAAAAAAAAAAAAAAAGAAAAACTGTACCAAATTGTGTTGTAGGACAGAAATGTATGTACATAGAGCAGATGTATAACTTACCGTTACTTTGTAGAGATATACACATCTTATAATCAGTCCGGAACGTTTTCCTTCTTATGTAAAGCTCTAGTATATCTTGCATTGACCTTTTACTACACAACAAAATTTTAGACCGGTCCAAATTCAAAGAAGTTGCGGACGACAATATTAGGTTGGTGAAAGCTTTAAAGGCTTTGTCTTTTTAGATGAAAAGCATTGTGGGAAATGAAGAAATTGCTTGAAGAAGCAATTTCTTCATTTTCCACAATGTTTTCCAAAGCTTTATATCATCAATGTGTGGGAGTGGGTTAAAGCGACCTCTCAATCACAGGTGGCCAAAATGTTTTCTCTGAAAAAAATCGGCAAAAAAGGTCCTTATTTCGTGATATATTCAGAGGTTTGATGCTGTTTGCGATAGTAATGACCAGATATTAGTAACTACAGGCTGGTGCTCATTAGAAACGTTTTGTTTTGTCTCTCACCAATGGGTCGATAATCGTAGACCTATGTGGGATAGCAGCTGGAGGCTAGGAAAGGATGTAATGGTAGTACTGGTGTGAGAAATGCCAGGATTCCAATTGTAGGTACTCCAGCCGCCGCGATATAACTGAAAGATTCTTGAAAGCGGCATAAAACCCCAATCAAACAAACAAATCATTAGAAACGTCTTATTGAGACGATTTCAATGAGAAATAACAGCATAGGTTTCGTTGATAATGAACAGATTTTTAGAGCTAACTAGCTTCGTTTCTGCCTTCAACGTCTTGAAACTTTGGTGTTTTTATTTCCAGGCTGAGATTTTGATACCGGGCCGATTTGAGCGCAAAACTATGTCACTTGCAATTTTCATCTTGTTTAGTCTTTTGACTCAGGTGAGCGCTCTAGGATAAATTGCACTCTGCAAATAACTGTAGTCACGGGTTAGATGCCCACATTGCAAGCATTCTTGATGCAGTCGTTTAGCTCTCACCTATGAGTAGATAATAATTTAACTATTTCCTGTGTTGCAAAATTTTAGACCTGTCCAAATTCAAAGGTTTTGCAGACGATAATTACAAGAAGATTGAATTTGGAAAGCAGCCATTCAATAGGGTAGAAAATATTGTGGAAAAAGAATAAATTGCTTGCTACAAGCAATTTCTTCTTTTTCTACAATCTTTTCTCAGTTATAAAATCACAGGGACGTAAAAACCAGGGATTAAATAGGAAAGGGTTAAGTTTGATGAGCAACTAGGGTCTAGGATAGGATGTTATGGTACTACTACTGGTTCATAAAAATCAGGAACCCATGGTTAGGTACTACACCCGCTGAGACTGAAACGAATTTGCAATTAATTTTAAACATTGTGTAATTAATCTAGAATTATTATGCATGCGTCTACGCGTCTATTTTATTAAAGATAGTACTTTTTATTTGATATTAAAATTCATCGGAACTATCTTATTCTATAGCCATTTCCCTCTATTTTCGAAAAGTTTTTAGAAGTCATATATAACCAAACCTCCATCAACCATCAAATCCCGTATTTAGACTGATATAGAAAACTACTTGTGAAAAATATTGAGATAACAGGAGAAACTGCTCATCACATGACGTTTCTCCTTTCTCCTTTTCTCACAACGTTGTCTATTCTATTTGATACATTATTTTCAATGTGAAAGCAATCCAAAAAATCAGAAGAGTTAAAACGGCTGTCCCATATAGCTTATCTGGTAACTCGAATTAACCTATTAGAAAGAAACCGCATGCATGAAAATTACTATCGACGTTGATTGCGGAAACACTTGCCAAGTTCTCGTCATGCGCAGTGTAGATTTCCTTTCCAAATTGACGCTAATTGCCGAATGATTGGATCAAACATTACTCATATTGGAGCAATCATTTACGTATTTTTCAGAAGATAACAATGTTTTTACATTGTCTAGAAAATTGATGGATCGCGACTGTCAATCAAATAACAAATCCACCAATCGAATCATTTATTTAGAACGGATGTGAACTTTGAACTTCAACGTTGCTCGGCATCATAAAAAACATTTTTGATGATTTGGCGACTTAAACGTCGTAACTACAGCTTATTCAAGCAACCATATTCCTTACTTGTGATATATAACTGTTCTCGAATTCTGCAAAATAACGCTTTTCAATAGCGAATTTGAGCTTCCGGAGATCAGTGCCCAGAGCCAGCGATCCGTCAGTTGTGGTAGGTTTATCGATTTCAAATAAAAAGTGACAGAATAGGCAATATATGGTCTTCCGTGCTATACATTAGATGCAGTCACGACGTTTATATAAAGAAAGCAACGTAAAATCCTTAACTCATTCCAACTCGAGCCCTCCTTTTTACGTCCCCCAATTAAAGAGCTTTGGAAAACATTGTGGAAAATGAAGAAATTGCTTGTATCAAGCAATTTCTTCATTGTCCACAATGTTTTCTACCCCAAAAGACGAAAAAAAATAAAATTCCATCAACTTTTGATTGTCGTCTGCAACTTCTTTCAAGTTGGACCAGTCTAAAATTTTGTTGTGTGGGAATGGGTTAATAGAAACATTATCGGAGTTCAAAGTTCACTTCTGGTCTCAACCAATGAATTAATTAATCAAATTACACTTTGATTGACACTCAGCGATCCGCCAACTACGAATCGATATGGTGCCTTTTAACCTTCAAAGATGTAAACCAAACAAAATAAAGGCTTAGTTGTTATTGTAGAAAATTATAACGAAATTTGAAAAATCATTTGTGACAATTGCATTTAAATTGACCGGTAATAAATCTTTTCATAACTGTACTTTACATAGAATATGAACACCTGTGGATGGGGTCAATTTCGCTGTAAACAATCTGACCCAACCCCACCTTTCACGCCCCTGTCTTTAGAAAAACATCGTGGAAACGGAACAAATTTCTCGTTCAAAGAAATTTCTTCTTTGTTCCCATGTTTTCTAACCTGAACTACAAAGATTTAAAGAAAACACTGACTTAAAACTTTTTTCAATTTAGTCCCGTCAGAAATTTGGTCGTCCGATGGGCTTATTAAAGAATTTGAAAGTAAAATAAAACTTAAGTCAACTTCCAAGTTTTAAAAAACTACCACAGTAAATTGAAAGGTTAGACCCATAAAAATTCTTTGAATTTTGACGGGTCTAGAATTTACAATACAGTAAATGGTTAAACCAAAGATACCGTGTTCCGACATACCAAGCATTGGTTTTTGCCTTTTCGTTGAGGCATTTTCTTTGTAATCGCGTGATATTTATAATTCGAATACATGAAATTTAGGTTTCCGTTTTTATATGCCACCAAAGGTGGTCGTATTTTGGTATCATCCGTCTGTTCATCCGTCCGTCCCGGCGTCCGTCGGTACGTATGAATTCAAGTTGTTAACACACCTCCTAAATTTATGGACGGATTCGCACGAATGTTTCTCGTCACCTAGCTTTGTCGGGGTTTTGCCAGTCTAGGCTTCGTGATAGGAAGAGGAGCTTAATGCAATTTTGTGTTAACACAGCTCCTACATGCATGGACTAATTTTAATGAAATTTTCACAGAATGTTCCTAGACATTTGACCTTGCACATATTATCGATCTGTCCAAAAGCGCGTCATTTCGCAAGTGAATTACCTGACAACCTGATGACGTCATCACAAATTTGGTCCCGCGAAGATGGCGGTCAGTAGTGCGACAAGAACAAAAACAGGGCGTAATCTACCAAAACAGTTAGTTTATCATTTTGATTATTTTCACTTTTTTCTTGTTGAAATTTCAAGTGATAATTCACCGAGAAATCTCAAAAATCCACAGAATAGTATCAAATGATATAATTCTAATCTTGTTTGTAATATAAACGGAATCTCGGTTTCACTCCATTACCTCATTGTCCTTCTTTTTGATTCTTTGAAGAAATAAAACATTCTAAATATTGTCAGAAAAATAGAAACACATTGCGAGAAGCAATTTCCCCTTTTCACACAATATTTTATATTTTGTACGAAATATAGCCCTTATTTTTCGATTTCCATCAATTTTCAAGTGTCGTCCGCGACCTCTATCAATTTTGACCAGTCTAAAATTTTGTTTGCTAGTTATGGATTTATATTTTCTAATAGCAGAAAGTGTTGTAGCTCCATATCGACTGTATGCGTGCAAAATGTCGTAACTACAGCTTGAACAATGGAGTAGTTGCGATATTTTTGCACGCATTACGACGATATAATTATGTTTACACAGTTGTTTCCAATAATGTCTAATTACAGGTTTCTTCAATTAATAAGAGTCGTTGACACTTGTTTGGCCGGAGAAGACGTAAACACGTTTATTCTCTGTCATACGGTAAAGGTCCTCGGGTTTTCCCGCTAAATCCGCATGTAGACGTCAACCTTTCAAATTAGTTAACCGGTCCTCCATTCTTGGCGATACACCTAGAGGCAATGTTCCAGTCTAAATACTTTGTATAAGTCCAATTTCGTATTCAACAACATCGAAATTTTCAATTCTATTAAAAATTTCTAAAGGGATCAGCTTAGACGAGACGAATGTCTCGTAAAATCAGAAGCCTCGTAATGGAATTTGAAAGACAAAATGTCGATTAAGTCGGGCAGATGATTTCGAGCCAAAGTATTTCTTGGCCAGCCCGGTCAACCTTAGACTGGTATCGCTGTTCACTTATAAGGCTTGTTAAAATCGACGATGGTACCGTTCTAGGTCAACCTCACTCTGGGATTAGACTGGAACAACCTCAAAATGATTTCCATCCACACCATATTTGGAGTAATCTGCTATAGATTATCATCCTAGGTTTCAACGTACGAAATTTTTGGCATAACTTGGATAATATTTGGTAGAGATATTTAAATGTTGGGGGGGGGGGGTCGTTTTTTGAAAAATGTCAGTGAATGGAAACTGCTAATGCGTTTGGTAATCGTAAATTGACATGACAAGGTATATCCTCGATGGATAACCAAATCATTGTAACTACAGCGTGGATGAGCAGGAATTACGATAGAAATAACGAGGAATTTGTGGCCCAACAACGAAATATTCAACAAACAGTCCCAACTATACTGCAAGATTTGTACTCGTGACCTGTAGACTGACGGATCACGACTGCCAATAAAAAATCTTTAGAGCAACCAATCCATACAGTTACACCAGAAGAAAACTTTGACCACCGACAGTGGGTGACATTTTTGTGAAGTATTTTATTGGCGACTTAAACTCCATAACTACAGCTCATTCAAACTTAAGTTTGGTCGTTTAGGCCGTAAACCAACCTTTTCGTCCTTTGTCACATGTTAATGACCGTAATATTTAAAAAATAACGTCGATTGCCATCTAAGTCGAACTTCTTATCAAAGTTCATTGTGGACGTGACCGACGCTCCGTTAATTGACCAACCGTTGACCCCGCCCACTTACTCTGTTGGTCTCTGGTCATTGTCAGGTGAAACATATAACCATTTATAATCGACCAATCGCGGCTGTCAGGCAAATAACCAGTTGACCAATGAAATCATTGATTGAGACAAGAAATGAGTGTTGATCTCCAAATATTTGCCGTCGTTTTTGTTAACCTTTTTTGTTGGTTTGGCTACTTCAACGTCGTAACTACAACTTTTTTCAAGCTGACGGTTAGGTCACCAAGCCAACCAGCTTTTTTCTCACATGCTACTTGCAATAAATTTTGCAAAAAATTACCGTTTAAAAACCGTATAGGGACTTCCTGTTGGAGTTGATGGGCGTAACAAATGGGATAAAATTAGGGGGCCACCGATTGGTCAATTATTAAATATGCGCACATGTGGAACACTATTTAACATTAAACACGTACAAAGAGACCTCTTTGCCAATGTAAAAGGTGTCACGAAACATGTTAGAATATTAAATTCCTTACAGAGAAACATTCTTGTATGGGCCGTCATTCACTTGACAGTAATAAAAACGAAACTCATATACCAGTCTTATGTGGAAACGGTGCAATTTCATATAATATGATTTGGAGATGGAATTCTCGCGCGACTGTCATCTCGCGTGACGTCAATCGGATATATTCCACAGTCTGCCTCGATTTATGTTTCACAGCGAGGATGATTGAGTGAAAGCCCGGTCTATTAATAGTAACAATATATGTGAAGTCAATTCATTAGAACTTTCATAGGTTTCACTCGTCTTATTTCCTAGTATTTTATTGACTTTCGATGGTATATGTTTCCGCTATTTTTTTCTTTATCATCTGTAACACACAAACGCAAAAGATTATATGATTATATTTTTATTTCAATGAATATAAATGCAGCTACTAATATGATGTCATGGATTTGATACCCGGCGGTGGCACATATCCTTTCCGAAATTTGTCTCTTACTAATGGTTGGATAATCGTAAACATACTGTGTGGCTTTAAGATCTTTGCTTTTCTGTCCTGTCTTTGTGAAAAAAATATAAAGAGAAATTTGGAAAGAAAAAGATCTTTCAGTTTATTCATGCACCTTTTCTGGGGGCGTTCGTGGCTACCCGTCAATAAAACAGTGGTCTTCCATTTTTCTTAGAACTGACGGATTGCCGTTTTTAATCAAATTCGACCTTATAATTCATTTATTAAACGGAACTGAACCATTTTTGTCAAGCATTTTTGTTGGTTTGGTGACTGAAACGCAATAAACAAATCTGATCCCTGCTGCAGTTACGAGATAGCTGCTTGCTGTCTGACAACTTAGTTTACAAAATTGTGTGGTTAATTCCTTTAGTCGAACTTCCATAGCAGAGGTCAGGTATTCGATATGTAGAAACAATAGAAGATAAATTACTTCATACGTCGATTTTTTGATAAAATTATAGATTAATGAATAGATTAGCTAAAGTGATAGATTAATAATTTAATTGTTAGTTTCGTCTATCAAAAACGAGCGATCTGATTGGTCGAAAAATTTAATTCATACCTCCATGAACAAAAATTTGAGCACACAGCCATTTTGTATGCTTCTGCACAAAATAGTTCCATACAGAAAGGTATCAAAATTAGTAAAGTTGTTGTATGTTTCGCTCGATGCTATTAAATTATAAGAAATGAAGAGAATAATTTTTCTTTTCATGGATGTATGAACCGAAAAACCTAATCACACTTATGTATGAATCCGCTTCGCGTATTAATACAGTGTGATTAGTTTTTTCGGTTCATACCTCCATGAAAACAAAAAAATATTCTCTTCATCTCATAAATAAATGAATTATTATAGTTATTATAGATAGACGATGGTAATTACTTTAAAAGCTATTTTCGTTAAATTTCTATTCTTTTGTTAAGAGGTAAGAGGTCCAGATTGTGGGGGAACTGACGGATCGGTGTCAATCAAAAAATGAATTGACCAATCAAATTATTTATTTGGACCGGAAGTGAACTGTGAGCTCTAACATTGACCGACATTTTCGCGAAGCATGTTTGTCGGCCCTGAGACTAAAACGTCGTAAGTACTGCTGTATAAGTTCATGTCGCCAACCAATGATTTCGGGTTTTTTTGGTAGCATATTACTTGAAATAAACTTTGCAAAATAACGCCGTTTGATATCGAAATTGAGCTTTCTGTTGGAGCCCAGTGGACGTTGCCAGCGATCCGTCAATATTGTTTTAAAGTAAAGAGTATTCCTCAAATGGGGTAGCATAAAAAGTAAAAGATCTTTACCCATTACCACTCAAAACGCCTTTAGACGACTTCGTAAAGTAATGTTACAGTAAACATTGTGGGAAAAGGAGAAATCGCTTATGACAATCTGTTTCTCCATTTCCCCGACAATGTTTTGTACCATATACAGTCATATTTTATTAAGATTAACACACACTTAGAGATGTCGTATGGAACTTCTTTCAATTTAGACCAGTCCAAAATTTTATTATTTGGGAACGGATGAAAACATCTGAGTCACCAAAAATGTGAATTAAACGGCATTCCAACCATTTTATGTCAGTCTAACCCAATACACAAATTATTTACATCGTATTGTTTTAGACCTTTCGAGCGGAGGTGTATTTGCACCCACCACGTTTCGTAACAGGCGTTCCCGCAATAAAAGACCTGAAAAACAATTTTCTTTTCTCAGCAATACTCATAAAATTACCATTTGCTTAAGAGCTTTCCGTAAGGAAAACGATTATTTACAAATAGAATATTGAGTCATGCTTGCACCAATAAGGTTAACAGGATGCGTCTCACGAATGGAAACAGCGTCCTCAATGGTCGACCTAAACCTAGTAACTACAGCTTATACAAGTATCAAAGTCATTTGTTGAAGGACATTCAGCGGGAGAAAAGAATTAATGGACGCGAATACCAATAAAAGAATCACATAAAAATAAAATTGTTCATTTAGACCGGAAGTGAACTTTGAACTTCACTTTTGTCGATATTTATTTAAAGCATTTTTGTTTGTATTGCGACATAAACGTCGTAACTACAGCTCATAAAAGCTGTAGTTACCACGTTTAGGTCGCCAACCAACCATTTCGCTTTTTTCTTATATGTTATTGGCAATATTTTGAAATATAACGCTTTTTAATACCGAAGTGAAACTTCAAGTCTGAGTCAGTGGGCGTAACCAGCGGAGCCGGTCGGGACTGGCGATAGGCCAATGGACAAGCTGTAGTTAATATGTTTAAATCCCCAAACAATTATTTTACTTTTAGTTACATCTTACTAGACACAAATGTTGAAAAATTAATCCTATTTAATATCTAGTAAGCTGAACTTCCTGTCGAGGCCCAGTTAACGTAGCAAGCGTTAGGTTAATTGACCAATCGCTGGCCCCGCCCACTTCCTCCTTTGGCAACGCCCACTGACTCTTACTCCAACAGGAAGCTCCGCCTCGATTTTAAATGGCGTTATTCTGCTAAATTTATAGCCAGGAGCATGTAACAAAAGAGTAGGATGGTTGGTTGGTGACCTAAACATCGTAACTACAGTTTGAATGAGCTTTAGTTACGACGCTTAAGTCGCCAAACCTACAAAAATGTTTCACCCAAATGGCGGCCCATGTTGGAGTTCATATCTTGATTCCGGGTAGAATGAATGATTTGATTGATCGATATATTCATTTATTTACAGACGTCAATTACAGGTTACCTGTTATACGATTCAAAGTGCTAGTTTAAAGTTGGTTTTCATTCATTTCGAACAAGGGTAAGAAATCCAGGTGCATAAAAAGACCAAGCGCCAGGCTAGTTAAAGGAAATTAATTTTGACGATTCTCCTTCCAAATGACGTCATTGGGGGCTAAAGTGTTGATTTATCTTGGTGTGGATTCTAAAGATAATGAAAAATAATATCTAGGCATGAGAGAATGTGAGGGTCTTTGAATGAGAGTAAAATTGGTTAAACTAAAAACCAACAACGTATATTTATGCTATATTTATGATATAGTTCTGAATAATATTAAGTTCGGCTCGATTTTGCATACCAGTCCTAACTTAAAGATGTTGTCTTTAGCCTTAATGTTGCATCTTTTGGGGTTTTATTTTTAGCTTAGTGTTCTTAATGGCTGACTTGTTTTCACAGCACCTGTATGGGGCCGCTGAAAGCAAAAAAAACGTATCGTAAAAAAAATGGTTCATCTAAGGTCAGTGAGGCTCCTTTGGGGGTAAACAAAGACCTTCTTAAAAGCGATATGCAAAAGGCGGGTATGAGTGATATTCAGCAGAGAGAATAACGTTAGTTTGGGTTTTTCTTGTCGATTTCAACTTGTGTTTGTCGATATTTTGAAATCGAGACGAGTGCACCCGATTCTTCACCGGAAATCTTCGCTTATCTCCGGCATAGATTGTTGGGTACAATTTAAAATACAGAAACTCCTTTCGTGAATTATTGAGTTACTAAGTAGAATTATGTTGATCTGATAATTTCAATCGTTATATTTACTTATGCTTTTGAGCCTTGAGTATGCCTTTCTTATAGATTTTAACTGTCAATGATAGTTTCGTTAAAACGTTTTTTTTGCTATCTTGCATGTCAAATATTTCTTAACCCATCACCAGACAACAGTATGTAAGGCTGGAGTTGCAAACGAAATTTTAAAACCTTTGATTTTGAGGTAGAAAACATTGCGGATAATGAAGAAATTGCTTTTAACACATTCGCAGGCTGATCTTAGTCAACACCTCCTGCCAAAACCAGAATATTCCGGGTTCAGCATGACAAGGATTCAGTTTGTAGAACTTTGAACAATCACTTTCGATGATGAAACGTAGTTGCTGGGCAGCCTAAGATTTGTTACTAAAAGTTAAATATTTAGTCTAGTATACATTATGTAGTTGGTTCCTTTTTATATATTTTATTACAATATGATTTAATCTTTAGTTTCGTCTTTCACAAACGAGCGTTCTGATTGGTCGAGAAAATTATTCATAACTCCATGAACAAAACTTTGAGCACGCATTCATTTTGTATGCTTCCGCACAAGAAGCAATAAAAAAGGTATCAAAATTTGTACAGTTGTTGCCTTTTTCGTTCAGTGCTATTAAATTAATAGAAACGAAGAGAATATTTTTCGTTTTCATGGAGGTATGAACCGAAAAACCTAATCACACGTATGTATGAATCCGCTTCGCGTATTCATACAGTGTGATTAGATTTTACGGTTCATACCTACACGAAAACAAAAAAAAATATTCTCTTCATCTCTTAAATAATGAAAGATTCGCGACGAATTAGTTCATTTCTTTGAGATGGACAGTCTAGTTTAAAAGCTCTTACAAAAATTATATCATTTTATATTCAAAATGACAATTCGTTGGCCACGCCCATTGACTTCTTTTGTCCCGCCCATTGACCCCGACAGAAAACTACGCTTCGATTTTTAACAGCGTTATTTTGCACAATTTATGGCCAGTGGCATGTTAAAATTATTTAGAACGGTTGGTTGGCGACCCAAATGTCGACAGGAAGTTCCGCTTCCATTTTTTAACGGCGTTATTTTGCTAAATTTATGGCAAGTAGCATGTAACAAAAAAATGAAATAGTTGATTTGTGACCTAAAAGTCGTAACTACAGATTGAATAAACTGTAGTTACGACGTTTAAGTCGACAAACTAACAACAAAGGTTCATCAAAATGGAGGCCTCCGACTGAGTTCAAAACTGAATTCCAGTCTAAATGAATGGTTTTATTGGTCGACTGTTTATTTGGTTAACAGCCGCGATTGGTCAATTGACAGATCGCGAAGGCAATCAAATAATCGGTCGACCAATGATATCATTCATTTATACCGGAGTTTCAGTTTGAATTCTTACATCGGCCGCTATTTATGAGAAGTATTTATGTTGATTGGCGACATAGCTGTCGTAACTACAGCTTGAATAAGCTGCATTTACGACGTTTATGTCGCCACTAAACATTCTATTTTATGTTACATGCTACTGGCCATCAGTTTTCCGAAATAACGACGTTTTAAATCGAAGTGGAACTTCCTATCGGAGTCAAAAGGCGGGATCAACGGAGTAAGTGGGCGAAGCAAAGGGCAAGCAATTGGTCATACATCCCATAAAATGCGTTTTGTCTTCTTCCCGGACCTGTATCTTAATGATACGGTGCATCCAATTTAACACTAAACTGTTTTTCAAAATTTTAGACCTGTCCAAATTGAAAAGTTTTGTAGACGACAATTTAAAGTTGATTTAATTTGAAAATAAACCATCTAGGAGAATAGAAAATATTGCGGAAAAAGAAGAAATTGCTTGTTACAAGCAATTTCTTCTTTTTCCACAATGTTTTCTCAATAATAAAATCACAGGGACGTAAAAACCAGTGATTAACAAGGAAAGGGTTAAACGATATAGAGTTTTAATCGTATAATCTCTAGATATTCAAGCTGCCAAAGTCATAAAATCTATATTACTGAAATTTATCAGGGTAATCGAACCTTCAGGGTGTTTTCTCATTTTAATACGGCGTTTAAATATTAATCTGGTCTAGCTACTCAATTTGCATGATCAACAGAAATTTTCCAATTTTCTATCATATACTGTTATGGGATTTATTTTTTAAACAAAACAGTTTTAGTCCGTATCTTTAAAAATCACTGCACGCATGTTGTAATTAAACAATCGCAGTCGTCAATCAAGAAATCAACCGACCAATCAAATCATTTTTTATCCCGGTCCTCAGCTTACCAACTCCAACATTGACCGCCATTTTGTTTAGAGATATTTTTGGTTTGGCGACTTAAACGTCGTAACTACAGCTTATTCAAGCTGTAGTAACGACGTTTAGGTCACAAACCAACTATTTCACTTTTTTGTTACATGCTACTGGCCATAAATTTTGCAAAATAACGCCGTTTAAAATGGAAGCGGAACTTCCTGTTGGAGCTAATGGGCGGAGCACAGGGAGTCAGTGGGCGGGGCCAGCGATTGGTCAATTATTACAATAATATAAATATAATAAAACAATGTTTGATTGCTTGAAAAAATACTCAACTCCAAAAGAAACGTATACAAAGTTTTGATTCAACCATTTTTTCCGATTTCGTTTCCAGAACTAGCTGTTTCAAACCACTATATTGATTGTTTCAATTACGTAAATGTACACATTATACCAATTAACCAATCATGTGTGTCAATCAAGGAAGCGATCGATCACCCAAATCATTCAATCAGCCCGTTATTGAGGTTTGAACTCCGACCTTGGTAAAATTTTAGACCAGTCCAAATTCAAAAGAGTTGCAGATGGCAATTTAAAGTTGATGAAATCTGTCAAATCGTTGTCTATTGGGGTAGAAAACATTGTGGATAATGAAGAAATTGCTTGAAACAAGCAATTTCTTCACTTTCCAAAATGTTTTCCAAAGCTTACGAATAGAGGGGCGTTTAAGTGCGTCACTCTGTGGAAATGGGTTAATGTTAGGTTATATCAAAATAATAATAATAATAATAATAATAATAATAAAAAAAAATCTCGCAGTATTGACATCCGAATGTTGTGAAATCTGAAAATAATGTATGGTAGCACTAAACCATGAACACAAAAAGCCGGTTCTGCTGACAAAATTACTACGAAGCCATTTATGATGCCCGTTTGGTGTTATTTTAAAGTAATTTGGAAAAATTCTCTTTCTTAATTTTGGGAATGTCATACATCTGCTGGTCATGTATCATTCGTACAATAACGAGGAACAAGTTTACGTGCCACAAAGACTGTCGTTTACTTGCAAAAGTTGTGTTTTTGGAGACCTACTTTGAACACTATATTCAGTTCGAAGGCATATTGTGTTACAGTCTGATTAAACTTGTCATGTCGATCAAATATACGGATTGCTTGCCTGTTCATGTCAACTTAAGACAAAGTAAACATAATTAATCAGAAGAAGACTCATCCAACCATCCAAGACTTTGCCATGTCAATGGAAGAGCACGTCGATCTTTCTTTGCAAATGCAATGCAGTCCAGAATTATTGGGCGTCCTTTAAGTTTATTTTTCTTAATTGGTGCTTCGATTGGCCTATTGCGGCTGTCAGTAAAAGAATCAATCAACAAATCAAATAATTCATTTAGACGGAAGTGAAATTTGAACTCCGAAATTTGCAGACATTTGTGTGAGTCATTTTTGTTGTTTTGTCGACTTAAACCTCGTAACTACGACGTTTAGGTCGCCATACAATCATTTTCATTTTTTTTTCATATCACTGACTATAAAATTCGCAAAATAACTTTGTCTTATATCGAAGTCGAGGTTTTTGTAGGAGTCAATATGCAGGGCCGCGGAGGCAGTAGGCGGGACCATCTATCCGTCAATTTACCATACAGTATCAATTTTGAACCAGCGATCTTTGATTTTGATGGTGTTGTCGCATTAAAGTAACTATATAAGAGACAACAATTGTGACCAACCTCTCTTTTCTCATTACCTGCAGGTTAAATCGAAAGGACTAAAACCAACCGAATAACTATAAAAAAGGTTACATATTTTCATTAGTATATCCGTATATTGTTGACTTTTCTTTTGATGTTGAGTATACTCATTTTATACTTATCTCTAAACAACAACTAAAGTTGGAGTATTCTAGATCCGTGTTTAACCCAGAACCAAACGACACCACTTTAGACTGTCAAAGTCAAAGACTTTACAGACCACGATTTCGAGATTATACAATATCAACATTTCTCTAATCTTCGGGGTGGAAAAAAAAGGAAAAATTTCATCCACGTTGGAGGACGTTTAGAAAACAGGCTGTTCGGAATATGAAAGCTGAAATATTAAATAGTTACATTTTCGATTTGCATCGGTCCCTTCACCTATAAACAACAACGACGACGACAACAACAACAACAACAACAAATCAATCAACCAACCAACTAACTTCAAAAACAACTTTATTTCGAAAACACTGATAAATTGAGCACCACACCATTTCAATTTTTTAAGGACAAGTAGACATAAAGGCATCGGGTTCACCGCAATTCCTGCGAGATTTTCTCATGTTTAATAACATACAACATTAATTGCATAAAAGTGCAGTCAGCAAAATGACTAGTATTGTATAACACAGTTCCAATTAATTAAGCGAAAGGTCAAACAGCCAAAGTAATGGAATTGCATTGCTTACCCTTTTGATCGACTAAAACCATCAGTCTGATGTGCCGACCACGTCAAACTCTATTCTAATAAATTCGAATAAGACTGTCGTTGGGCTACCAAAATGTCGTAACTACAGCCTGTATAAATTAGTAGCTACGACATTTTGGTCGCCCAACGTCAAAGTGAAGCTCATTTCTTAGGTCGGCGATCAAAGGTTCGTAGCTATTTCGCAATCATTTGTTTTTTAATACGGTATATGATCCACCAATAGTTTGCATTTTAAAGGATTGTTTGAATATCTAATTTATTTCCTACTTGTATATCTATTTTTCATATTATAATTTTACAAGACTATATATATAGTTTTCATTTATAAGCGTATCTTTTTACAATACAAAGTACTTTTGCTAAATAGGATCGGAAAGCAGGAAACATGATCTTACCCTATTCCAAAATGATGAATATCTACAGCGTCACTTTATTTCTTAAACTTTGTTGCTATAGTCTGGTTCAGGTTGCAATGATTTAGAAGCAAATTAACGATATAGAATAAAAAAAACAACCAACAACAACAACAACAACAACACACACACACACACACAAAGAAAGAAAAACGAAGCGAAGCGAACAAAAACACACAAATTCTTAGCAATCTCTTACATTGTAGCTAGCGCAAAGTGACCAGTCCTTGTCAAAACCTTGAAGCAAACCATCATGGATCATGTTTGTCTACATTTTTAAAGACATTTTCTCTACTTAATCTCGATAAAATAGTTTGTGGACTTTTCCTAGTTATCACATACTATATGGTGATTTAGCAATCTTCTACGCCCAAACAAATGATTTGAATTTTTTATGTGTATAGTTGGTTTGGCTTGAGCGACCAACTCTGTTTTGCGACAAATTTAACTAAGTTTTAATTTTTCCCTATCGAAACCAAAAGTTTCTTAAAATTGATTTGTTTGTTTGAATGGGGTTTTACGCCGCTTTCAACAATCTTTCAGTCATATCGCGGCGGCTGGAGCACCTAACAATGGAATCCTGGTATTTCTCACACCAGTACTACCATTACATCCTTTCCAAGCCTCCAGCTGCTATCCCACATAGGTCTACGATTATCGACCCATTGGTGAGAGACAAATTTCTTAAAATTGACGTGTTCTATCTTTACTTCATCGTAATATCATTATTACATCCTATGTCATTTGAAATCATTCGAATCGTCTTAATGAGACGATTAGAATGATTTCAAATAACATAGAATTAGTTTTTTTATTTAAAAAAAATGTACTAAAGGATCATTTTCTGTAAGGGACCATTTAGCTCGACCAATGGTAAAAGGCCATTGGTCTCTCAGAGTTTTTTGTTTGAAAAAAATATTTAAAGAATAACAATTGAATTTACTCACTGGAGGAATACTCATGAAAATATCTGCAAAATAATCCCTTTGTTAACCTTTAAGGCCCAGAATTTCATACAAGTATGTAACATGAGCTGCAGGGTCTCTGGTTTGGTCCTATTTTATACCGATTTATTCTATTTGGATTGGGACGAAAGCTTAAAGTTCAAAGAGCCGCACTCAAACGATCACAACCCAGATGTTTTCACATCCTGAAAGAGACGCAATGACCTAAAGCCACTGCTACCGACTTTTTCAGCAGGGTAGACATGGGATGGTTTCAAAGTGTTTTGCGTTGAACACACCGCGGTGACGATTTGGCTCGAGCTTGTGACCTTCAGATTACTAGTCAAACACATTTACCACTAGCTAATCGAGGCAGTCCTTCGCCTTCATTTAAGCACCTGTGTAAGAGTTTGTGTGTGTGTGTGTGTGTGTGTGTGTCTAATTTCATTTTTGCTATCGTCTCCACCGTACCACATACCAATACGAGTGACAAAGGCGGTTAGTTGTTATGTGGGGGTGCAATGTTAAGCATCGGTATCTTTTCAGCTGTCATTTATCAAAAGGATGTCTCTATCCGAGGTTAAGGGGAACCATGTCAAAAACCCCATTTGTTTGAATACTGTTAAATCATTTAATTGTTTGTTTCGTCTTTCAAATACGAGCGTTCTGATTGGTCGAAAAATTTAATTCATAACTCCATGAACACAATTTTCAGCACGCAGCCATTTAGTATGCTTCCGCACAAAAAAGTTCTATAAAAATGGTATCAAAATTTGTAAAGTTTTGCTTTTTTTCCTCGATGCTATTAAATTATAAGAAATGAAGGGAATATTTTTTGTTTTCATGGAGGTATGAACCGAAAAACCTAATCACACTTATGTATGAATCCGCTTCGCGTTTTCATACAGTGTGATTAGGTTTTTCGGTTCATACCTCCATGAAAACAAAAAATATTCTCTTCATCTCTTAACACAATGTGGCTGTTATTGAAAGTGGGATGTCGTCCGTGATGCACCCTCCGCAATTGACCAATCGCGATTTTCAATCAAGGAATAAACCGACCAATGAAATAATTCACCCAGCCTAATTTCAGCTATAGTAACGACTTTTAGGTCGCCAAACAACCATACCATTAGTTTGTTGTTTGCTACTGGCTATGACTTTTGCATAATAACGCCGTGAAAAATCAAAGAAGAACTTCCTGTTGGAGTCATTGGAGTAAGTGGGCGATTTGGGTATTTTATCATATCATTATTCTTATAGACACGCAAGAGGATACAATCTTTGCTTGATCGACGTAAAAAATGTCGAAATGCTTGTCTTAATAAAGTCTCTTGTAAACTTTGAACTCGGCTACCTAGTGACCAATTAGATTAGATAAATAGGAAAACTCTTTGAAGGAATGAGGCAAGAAAATACACTCTAGTGGCCAGATGTTTGCTCAACTAACCTAAACATTAGTTAACATGTTTACTTTGAAAAATTAAATCGAGTCACTTAGGTCATTCTGCCATTTTTTATTTTTTTTTATTTTTAACTAGCAAAGAGTTAACTTTAGTTAACAGCCAAATTTTGCGGTATTCTCAGAGTTCAAAGAGTGCAAACCACCACTTGAGGCTTAACCACTAAATCTATTGAATGCCTACGCAAATAAAAGTAGACCTTCACTTTGCGCACTGCTTTGTCTGGCCACATGAATTGACTTTTTCACGTTGCAGAGAACGCCTTCAGAAGCATGCAATTTAACCCATTCACACTCAGTCCCGCTTTTATACACATTTCAAAGAATGTTTTCTACCCTACACAGCAAATATTTTCTAAAGTCCACCAACTTAAAATAATCGTCTGTAACTTCTTCCAAATTGAACCATTTCAAGAATCGATTGTGTCTAAATGGCTTAACCCTTTCCTGTACAAACCCGGGATTTTACGTCACTTTGACAATTTCTCCTTTTTCCACAATATTTTCTACCACATAGGGTGGTTTCAATTAAAATTGCATCAGATTTTCATTGTCATCTGCAACCTCTCTCAATTTGGACCCGTCTAAAATTTAAAAAAAAAACGGGAAAGGGTTAACTCCTCGATTACTGTAACCTTGTTTATTTAGGGAGAGAACCGTTGACTCTGAAGAATACTTACAAAATCATGCTTTGCTAACTCACAGTACTTTCAGCACTTTGACAGATCAGGGTACTAAATAAGGACAACCATGACCTTCTTGTTATAATTTTTTTTAACTAATCCGACCATTTCTGCTTGGTAGTCAACATAAATCCCGAAAATTGCTGCTTTCGAGAAGTGACTTTTCACGCGAGATCATCTTAGGCATGCATGCTCTTATTTTCCCAAGTTCTTCAATTTCATTGCTTGCACTGAAAAAAAAGTGCTTATGTAAAAAAAAAAAAAAAAAAAAAAAAATCAAAGCTTTTCAAAAAGAAGAAAGCTTTTGAAACGAGTTGGAGATAATATGAATAGTATTCGAATTAATCACATTCATGTACCCTAACTCCTGATTCGCTGAATAAATTCCCTGTTTAGTTTGTTTGTTTGTTTGTTTGAATGGGGTTTTACGCCGCTTTCAACAATCTTTCAGTTATATCGCGGCGGCTGGAGCACCTAACAATGGATTCCTGGTATTTCTCACACCAGTACCACCATCACATCCTTTCCTAGCCTCCAGCTGCTATCCAACATAGGTCTACGATTGTCGACCCATTGGTGGGAGACAAATAGTCGGAAGGATGAGTGCCGCCGTCGGGAATCGAACCCGGGACCTCTAGAATGACAGTCCGACGCGCTACCAACTGCGCTATGACGGTTTAGAATTGTATTAAGATCAAAGGGCTAAAAGTACTGAAAACATTGACTGTAGGTATTGTTTAAACAAAAAATCATAAACAAGAAATGGCTTTAAAAGGATAAGCTGGTGGTATAGACCAAGATCAGACTACACGAATGTTCGGTCTGATCTTTGTCTATACTTACTGCAAATAGTGGAATATTCCGAATTCAGCAAAGGTTAAAATTTACAACTGGAAAAAGAACAAAACCCTCCTCTACTCGATCTGTATTAAATTCCGGGAGTGCTCTATGTACGTTCAATACCATTTCCCGTCTCTAGAGTATTGACACAATAAGAATGGATCACGTTCAGCCGAGTCAGGCCCCTATACATTATTAATCACCAACAATAACCAAGTTATGATATCTCCAGAATATCAGGGTACAGATCATATCTCACACAGTTTTGTTTTTTCTCCCAGTTTTTTCTCTCCACGATGTCATATTTTTCAACATACCGCACGATTGTCTGTCGGTTCTAGAAGAGCAGCAATCAATCTACATGGTCGCTCACATCGACTTAACGTAGGAGAAAAATTACCTATGACGGCCGATGTCTATAATACAACAAGAAACATTTATTTAAACTCTGTTCGCAGTATGGTCGATAAACGCGCTCTGTGTAGGGAATAAGTGTCCTCCATGATGTGTTGACTGCTTGATGTATTTTTACTTTCTTCCAAAATTCTTTACTGAATGTTTTTGCCACCCAAGTAACATTGCTTTCAATAGAATTGACCTTCCCCGACCTTCCTCGCTTCGCTGTTTGAAGAAGACATCACGAAATTGACGAAATGCCGCTGTCTATCAAAAAATCGATTAACCAATAAAATGATTCATTTAGACCCAAGGTGAAATTTTATATCCAACATTTATGTAAATCAATTTTTGTTTGTTTTGCGACTTTAACGTAGTAACTACAACTTATTCAAGCTGTAGTTACGACGTTTTTGTCGACTCGAATTTCATTGTATGTCCGTTGTCACATATTTTACAACGCAGTTTGGTTTTATTACATCAATCGAAATGACATGTCAGAGGTCGGTGGGCGTGGCCGTTAATCCACCAATTAGCCTAAAGCGTTGTTTGTTGGTGTGGACGCCCTTAAAGCCGGTGCTAACCTATTCCTATACGATTCCGGCTTTTTATGCCTTCATGAAAATAGTTCTTTGAAACAATTTGGAAAATGCAGAAATTGCTTGTTACAAGCAATTTCTGAATTTTCCACATTTTTTCCACTCAGAATGAAAGAGATATTTTAATTTCTACTAGCTTGAAATTGTCGTCTGTAACTTCGTTGAATTTTACCAGTCTAATTGTTTGTTCTGTGGTAATGGGTTAATCTAAAGGAAAACCAGGATAGAATAATAGGAAGGTGGTTTCCGATTAGCCCGCTTTTTTCAAAATATAATTGAATTACTAATTTGAACATGTTTATGAAGCAGACAGCAAAATTTATTTACATACATTTTTTTCGCATACGTAAAAGGAAATAGCACTTTGTGCGTAACAAGAAACTTATAAAAGATAAATTAAAAAGCCAGCATTATTTTCCGACGATATGTAAATAGTTTATCCCATTACCACATACTATAACAATATAACTTTAGACTAATCCAAATTGGAAGAGGTTGCGGATGACGATTCCAAGATGATGTAATTGTGAAATATTTGTCTTCCTGGTTAGAAAACATTGTTGATTATGAAGACCTTGCTTTTTACAAGCAATTTTATCATTTTCGACAATGTTTTCCCAAGTTTTGTTGTGACGTATAAAAAGGCGGGATTACGTGGGAATTGGCTAAGACTTACCTTTAACACCGACAATACATTTTAAAGACCTGAAAAGTTTCAAATTCGTAATATCAATGCTTACAACACTTTATAGATGATCTATTTAGTATTAAAACCATATTCAATTTCTATTTTCAGGGCATTATGATGTAAAAATGGAATGTGACGTCAGATTCTGGTAGATCAACTTAGATTAGTGCCAGTCCGAATGGAAGGCGATTTCTGGTAAAATCTGTGAAACATAATTATTGAATAAGGCGGGAAAAGACCTCGTGGGGAAGTTCGAAATGTATCGACCCTGTTCAAACAGTACAATCTGCAAGGGCTGCCAAAAGATTATAATCATTTCGCTCTTTGACGATTTTCGGAATATTGGGTGACCATTCCAACTCTTGGTGACCTCTGCTATGTCTGATCGCTTTTTTAAATAATTGTTTTATGGAACACACAGGATATGCTCTGTTAGTCTAACGGGTCTTGTTTGACATATATTAATAGGACGTTTGATGTGACCTCTCGGTTGTAGCTCAGCTGCCCGACACTGGAGCTTTTGTCATTGCGTTATGTCCTCCGTTTGTGTGCCATTCCGTCTGTCCATTCGGAAACCTTTCCATTAAACTGGTCCTTTGATGACTCCAGATTAGATTCATTAAAAACATGATCGGATGATAAATATAACTTTTATGGGCGGGGCTAATTTTCATATATGATGTGTAGGGAACTTCTGAAATCTTCTCAGACACCAATGGCTAGATATTTACCGAATATGGTAGAACGTTTCTGAGACCGACCGTTTGTCAGATGCATGGATCTTTTTTTGGTCGAAAGAACAACATGGCGTATATAGGTTGGACTAATTCCCAAAATGTTCTATTGGGATTTTTTTTTTGAAAATCTTACCTGGTGGATTTCAGCCAATTTTTTTCAGAAATCACCAATTCATTAGAAATAACTTGGTTGATTGAAATATATTGTTTTTGGGCGAGCAAACTGTCGTAAATACAACTCTATTGAATCTGTATTTACGACATTTTGCTTAGCCCATCGACGAAATACTTAATCAAAGGATGTAAATGTTGACGAAACATGTGTAAAATTCTGTCAGAATTGTCTCCCTTTTAACCCATATATTGCCTGTCTCCGTTATTTCATGTTCGATCCCCGGCGGCGGCACATATTCTTTCCGACAATTGTCTCTCATCAAAGGATGGATAATCGCAAACCTAAGTGAGATAGCAGCTGGGGGCTAGGAAAGGATGTAGTTGTAGTACTGGTGTGAGAAATACCAGGAATCCATTGTTAGGTCTTCTAGCCGCCGCGATATGACTGAAATACTCTTAAAAGCGGCGTTAAACCCCATTCAATCAATCAATCAATCAATCAATCAATTATTTCATATCGTGCACCTGAAGACCGTGTTAAAAGCACTACAAGCTCTGTAGAACCGTATTATTTATTTCTTATACATTTACATCTGACTTAGTAAAATGGATTTTACATGGCTTGACTTGATTCTTTACAAAGAAACGTTTCTCTTGAACTATTTCAACTATTTTCCGTGGCTAGATTTATTTGTTGATTTGGCAAGGATAGTTCAAAAGATATTTGATTTCCGAACACATTATTCTCTAAATCGGTACATTCAGGCCCGTAGACCGTTACAAGCACCTAGAGTTTTCAAGCCCGAGACAAGTAGCAAGCAATCGCCAATGTTTGTAATCCTTAACCCTTTCCTGTTCAATCCCTGGTTTTTACGTTCCTGTGATTTTATACTTGAGAAAACATTGTTGGAAAAAAAAAAGAAATTGCTTGTAATAAGCAATTTCTTTTCCCCCCACAATATGTTCTACGCTTTAGGTTGGTTACTTTTCAAATTGCACTCACTTATAGTTGTAGTCTGTATCTTCTTTCAGATTGGGCTAGTCTTAAATTTTAAAAACAGGAATGGGTTATGGTAGCCCAGCCCTTCTTTCAGGATCATAAAACAGTCTCGTTTTTTAGAATGCACACCCTTTTGCGCGTTCACTTTTGTGAAAAATTGTCTAAATTGATGAAATATTAGAAATCTTTGTCTTCCTCGGTAGAAAACATTGTTGTAAAATGAAGAAATTGTTATTTACATAATTGCACTCTTAAAAAGCATGCACACCCTTTTGGGCGTGTACTTTTGAGAAAAGCGTATTTCAAGACGGAAACGGTATCTAATGTTCGGTCGTCCTGAACGCAGGCTATGGTGATAAAACTCTCGTTGACCTTTAACCCGTTTCCACACAGTGACGCCTTTTTTGAAAAAAAAAAAGTATAGAAAAAATAGTGAAACATGGAAAAATTGCTTACATCAAGCAATTTCTTCATTTTCCACTATATTTTTTCCCAGAAAGTTGAAAAGATCTAAAATTTCACAAACGTTTAATTGTCGTCTGCGGCTCCTTTCAATTTGGACAAATCGAAAATTATGCTATTTGGTAATGGGTTAAAAATGCTTGAATAAAGCTGTATGTACGAAACTATGTTTTGCTGTCGACGACGCGTAAATCTCGTGCAACAATGGATGCGACATCGGAATTGTTCACATGGAATGTATATAGATTAGGTTGTAGAAGCATTGTTTCAACGTAGAATTACTCCACATGTGTTAATCGAATGTAGACACAACATTCCATAAAAAAGGGAAAAATTGACAGATCGCGAGAGTCGATAAAAAAACCTAACAAAAAACAAAACAACAAAACAACAACAAGCAAACAAACAAACAAACAACCCCCCCCAAAAAAACAACAACAAAAACAAAACAAAACAACAACAACAACAACAAAAAAAAAAAAAAAAAAAAAAAAAAAAAAAAAAAAAAAACAAAAAAAAAAAAAAAAAAAAAAAAAAAAAAACAAAAAAAAAAAAAAAAAACACACACAAAAAAAACACAAAAAACAATTAAACAAACAAACAAACAAACAAACAAAAAACAAAAAAAAAACCCCAACCAAACAACAACAACAACAACAAAAAACCAGTATAAAGTCAGATCATACATTTAGACCGTAAGAGAGCTTTGACCTCCATCATTGGTCGACATTTATGTGTGGCATTTTGTTGGTTTGGCGACTTAGACATCGTAACCACAGCTTCTCTAAGCTGAAATAACGTTATTTAGATCGCCAACCAATTATTTTACTTTTTTGTTACATGCTAGTGGCCATAAAAGTTGCAAAATAAAGCCGTTAAAAATCGAAGGGAACTTCATATCGGAGGCAATGGGCGGGGCCTAGAGAGTAATTTGGCGGGGCCTAGTGAGTAAATGGGCGGGGCCTAGTGAAAAATGGGCGGGGCTTAGTGAGTATATGGGCGGGGCCTAGTGAGTAAATGGGCGGGGCTCAGTTAGTAAATAGGCGGGGCCTAGTGAGTAAATCGGCGGGGCCTAGTGAGTAAATGGGCGGAGCTTAGTGAGTAAATGGGCGGGGTCTAGTGAGTAAATGGGCGGGGCCTAGTGAGTAAATAGGCGGGGACAGAGATTGGTCAATTACCTGGAACGAAAAGAGAAATCAGCAAGGGGAGGAGTTTTTTTTTGAAAATATTTTCTTTCCCCAAATTTCAATTATAAATATTCTTATTTCCATTGAGTCTAGCAAAATTCCTGTTTTCTGATATGCCGAAAAAGGCATACAATGACTACCGAACTTTTTTTGTTTGACTGCGTACAAAGCAGTTCAATATAATTTGCCCTTTACATATTTGATATATTTCATTCTTTACCAGACGGCGAAAGTTTAAACTGGTCCAAATTGATGAGAATTGCAGAAGTTTTTTCTCAACTCTCTGGATAGAAAACATTGTGTGAAATGAAGAAATTGATAGCAACAAGCAATTTCTTCCCTTTGTTTTCCAAATTGTTTTCTTTAGGGGCGTCAAAAAAGCGTAATTGGGTGGGGATAGGTTTATATTAAATTCGTTGACTCATGCAGAAGTGTGATAAGGTTTTTAATTTCATACCCCAGTTAAAGCAAATCGCAATCTAATCATCTCTTGAACATTTCTCAAAGTCATCTTTTTTAACTATGTAAGCATAAAAAATGCCGAAATCTTCTTTTTTTTTCACATTTGTAATAAAGACTGCTGTACTAGACAGTCAATAGAAAACAGACAGAGACTTAAAGATTTTATCAAATATAATGTTTTAAAATTGTAACGCTAGTCGGAGAAATCGATTTGAAGAAATAATGCTCTACAATATGTGACGCCATATTGATTTTGAGGATAATGCGCGGCTTTGCTATTTTTTCCTGTCCTCTGGGAGATTTCCCTCGCTATAGAGAAGCAATATTCTTAACTCTTACACGACTGTAGAAAACTGTCTATTATGTAGGGGACTTTATCCTGTCTTATTCAAAAGTCTATATGACGAATTTGTGACCCTTGTGGGTCGTTGGTTCTTTTGTTGAAACTGTCAGATCGCAGCTGTCAATCAAAAATCGACATACCGATTAGATAATACATCTAGACCGGAAGTAAGCTTTTAACTATAATATTGGTCGACATTTATGAGAAGCTTTTTTGTTGGTTTAGCGACTTAAACGTCGTAACTACAGCTTATTCAAGCTGTAGTTACGACGTTTAGGTCGCTAACCAACCTTTTCTTTTTTACTGCACGCTCCTAGCCATAATTTTACAAAATAACGTCATTTGCTTTCTTCTAGACCTTGAGGTGGGTGGGAGGATATCAGTACACCATCGTTTTCTTCAAATTAGCTTGTTAACGATTTCGGTCTATTTAAAAAAATGATATAGAAAAGTTGTAGTAACGATGGTTAAGTCACAAAAACTAAGAAAAATGCTTTTAATCCATTTCCAGACGGCAAAATTGTTAGATTGGTCGAAATTAAAAGGAGTTGCAGACGACAATTCCAAGCTTATGAAATTTTGGAATTATTTTACCTTTCAAGGGGAAAGCATTGTGGATAATGAAGAAATTGCTTGTCACAAGCAATTTCTTTATTTTCCACAATATTTTCTGAGGGTTTTATTCCTTGGGCGTCAAAAGGCATCATTGAATGGGAATGGGTTAACAAATGTCGTAGTTCAAAGGTCACCCCCTCCCGATCTTGATGAATGATTTGAATGGCCTATTTTGACGGACCGCGAAGATCCGTCTATTATTTTTTTCTACTCCAGGTTAACATTCCCAGCACCACAGATCTTTCCAGTGGACCATCAACTCGACCGTGACGAATTATAGATAGCTATATGTAAAGATTACCGTATGAAGGGATGTAAAGTACGTTGAATTTTTATGTGATATTTGTAACTCACTGTGACTATTATAGTTAATCAAAAAGTGTTGTTGAAATGGCATTTATGACGATTCACTCTCTATTTGGCATTGGAATTAAGCAAACATAACAGAATAGTTTTTCGAATATCAGAAAAATTCTGTTCGATGCGTTGATTTAATGATTCAAAGGAGGGAAACAAATTTCTGTGATAGGAAGGTGATTCTTGGCAATAAGATAACAGAAAGATAAGCCATTGAAATCGCTGCGTTTTAACAGCGGGGAAAGTGCGAATATTTATTTCATAAGTGAAGCAGTTACAGGAGTAATATTCTAACTGTCGTGTTTTAAGCTCGGAATACAACGTTATCGAGGTTCTGATTAGACTGGAAATACGAAGTAATTTTGTGATAAAAGCCGCGTGTCTGATGTGACGATATCGCGTTACCAGAAATATATATATATATATAAATATAAATACTGGTTCCCTTAACTTGACTCGGAACGAGTTAAAACGAAACGGGAACCATGAATATCAATCAACAAGACGCGGATAACCGCGTCATTATTAACGTAGGCGGAATACGTCACGAAACGTACAAAGCGACGTTAAAGAAAATTCCGGCCACAAGACTGTCACGTTTGACGGAAGCTCTTGCAAATTATGACCCAGTGCTCAACGAATATTTCTTTGATAGACACCCGGGCGTTTTCGCCCAGATTCTGAACTATTACCGCTCGGGAAAGCTCCATTACCCCACCGACGTATGTGGGCCCTTATTCGAAGAGGAGCTAGAGTTTTGGGGTCTTGATTCCAACCAGGTGGAGCCGTGTTGTTGGATGACGTACACGTCACACAGAGATACACAGGACGTCCTGGGTATTTTAGATCGGCTGGACCTGGACACGGACAAACCCACAGAGGATGATATTATGAAAAAGTTCGGCTGGGAAGAAGAATATAAAGCAGGCCAGTTAAATTGCTGGCAGAGAATACAACCGAAAATATGGGCTTTATTTGACGAGCCGTACTCATCGACGTCAGCAAAGGTAGGTCACTCTTTGTTTAACTGTGAATATCTTATTTAACATTAAGGGCCTTTATTATCAAACCAATTGAATAAAGTATTTTTCGCATTGATTTCTTTTCATATATGCAACTCATAAGTGGATTATATAGAGGGTTGGTTGTAACAACTTCGTAAGTTGCTATTTTTATTTCAGCACTTACGACAGTTTTCCGCCAACCTATCGATATGTCTGACAGTTGTGAAACTGACTCAGTACAAAAGTGGAATTCATGTAACTAAATACTATCCAAAACTTTTTGCTTTTGATATTTTAGCATAATTTTATATATGTGTATAGGAGCTGCATTTTTCAAAAAAAAAACCTTAACTTAATGATTACGGAGAAGTTCTTCATTATAATGCATTGCCAGACAAACTCGCGATTAGAAACTTAAACCTCTACACTATCGACATGCATATTTTCATAAGACAATGAAATAATAAAAACAACTCTGTTGGCAACTGCGCATTCTTCAATTAGTCATTTTTACAAGTTACGTGTTAACCCTTTCCCGTTTCTCCAAATGTTGGACTTGTCTAGTTTCAATGAATTTACAGAGGACAATTAAAAATGAGTAAAATTTGAAAAATAACCAATTTAGAGTATAGAAAATATTGTGGGAAAAGAAGAATTTGCTTATTACAAGCAATTTCTTCTTTTCCCACAATGTTTCTCAAATCTAAAATGGCTTGGACGTTAAAAACCAGGGATTATACAGGAAAGGGTTAATACACGAAAGTCGATCTGGGGATTGATTACTAGAATACAAATCGCTTCGATCTGTCCATACATTAGACAAGTAGCCAAACGTCTTTTCCTTTCAATGTTTTCAGACCAAAGCTCAATACAGTGTCTTTCACAGTTGTGTTTATATTAGGTGTTACTTGTCAATTAGAAATAATTCAAGGATACCACAGAAAAAATAAAGATGCTTGTTTTTTGATGAACATGTAGTTAATATTTTTTGTGGAAAAAAAATCGATCCCCATGGTCACACTCGATGTTTTTGTTAGAATATGGTTTGCGTTTGCACACTAATTTAATTGCTAATCCTTCAAAACTGGTTCTAGTCGATTGGTATTTTAAATAGTTTTCCTTCTCTATATACTTTCTATAAGCATCTTCGCTAGCCAAGGATGCGCCCAAATTTCGTAACCCATTTCAATGGGCTGTAGTTACAAAATTTTAGTCACTGCTGGCTAGAATACCATTACCACACGATTAAAATGTAGAATGGTTCTTATAAAAATAAATTGAAGATGTCAACTTTAAATTGGTAAAATCTTAAAAGATATCCCTCTTTAAGCATAGAAATAATCATGGGAACTCAAGAAATAATCGCTTGTTTCAAGCATTCTTTATTCTCCACACTGATTCCAAAGCTATTTTTCAGGGCGCAAAAGTGGAATTATGTAGGATTTGGTTAACATTATTACTCTCCTAGAACTGAGAGGGTATGAACCAAGGCATGGTACTATTGTTCGACAGATTTTCATAATCCCCTGAAAAACTATCGGTTGTACACTGTTTCTAGCGCTTTCGATAACCCCACACGGCCAACATGGTTCTTTTGAAACATTTGATAAAGTCATTTGTCTTTCACCAAGGGGCGAGTAATCACTGGTCTAAATGAATGTTGATTGGATGATCAGGACGTTGTGGTAGTAATGGTGTGGTAGTACCAAGGAACCCATGGATATGTGCTACAGCTGTCGCGATCTAACTCATATAATGTTGAAAATGCCGTTAAACCCCCATTAAGAGAGATTGAACCCGATCCAACACAATAGCGCTTTTTGACACCTCTAACACCTTGCGCAAGTAATTTCTTCATTTTATACAGCATTTTTTACACAAAGTGTTGAAAAAATATGGAATTTCATAAACTGTAAATTGTCGCCTGCAACCCCTTTCAATTTGAACAATTCTAAAATTATGCCGTCTGGTAAAACATTTTTATTAGCGTACAATCAGCATCAATGATTTTGAACTAAATGCAAAATGTCCATCTCAACACAGTACAAAACGAACAAACAAAAACATAGACTAGAACCAGTTGAAAATTATTTTGTTTGCGGATTAACTAATCATTGCTTTATTAATTAATCCTTGTCATGCTGAGCCTGGAATATTCTTCTTTTGGCAGGAGATATAGTCTAAGATCAGCCAGCACTTACGTGCAGTCTGATCTTAGTCTTCACCACCTGCTTGTCCCTCTTAAGCTAGAATTATTTATAAAATAAATTTTCGAAATTAAATACTGACAAATATAAAAAGGCTTTCCAGTACTTTCATCCCTTTGATTTCAATGCAATTCTTAAAGGAAAGATTTTTATCCAGCATGGCAAGGGTTAAGCTTCTCGATCCGCTGGCTACAAGCTCTATTTTAGCATGCTAACATATTGTATACTGTACGGAATAACTTATTGTGCAACCGAAATACATGTATAGTGCATAATCAAATAGGTATTGTTATATTACGTTTGCAATTATTAACAAGAATGATATGTCCTGAGATCTCACTGTCAACCAAAAAACGATATTCTTAGTTCAGGGTTAAATGTCAAATTATGTTTTGTTCTCAAAATGATACAGGCTTGAAAACAACTACTTCTACCAATAATATAGTTAGAATATGATTCGAAATTTCTGAAAACCTGACTGATTTTTATTCCAATTCCAGCATCAGCCATCACGTTACCAGACAATCCCGACATTTGACGTGCTTTAGAGAATATTTTATTTATGTGAAAAATCCCCAATTATGACAAAAGAAAAGCTTGTGAAAAGCAATTTTCCATTTTCTTAAAGTTTTTTCCTATATTTGGCACTTACTTTTTAATTACGATTTATTTTATATTGTCGTCTGTAGTTTTCTATCTTTTTGGACCTGTTTAAAATTTTGTCGACTGGAAAAAGGTTTACCTACTTATATCGTTTGCCAACTTGTGTTTACTCTGCCCATACTCCCACATTTAGTTGGGTTAGTTATTATATATCTTATATCAACAATTAATTGAGGAACATGTGTCCATTTTCTAACTATATTCTATACAATGTATTATCCCGTTTGCAATTGACTGATCGCGAGGCCAATCAAAGAACATATTGACCAATCAAATAACTCATTTAGACCGGAAGTGAACTTTGAACTTTGATACTGGCCGACATTAATGTTCAGCGGTAATGTTGATTTGGCCACTTAAACGCCTTAACTACAGCTTATTCAAGCTGCAGTTACAACGTTTAGGTTGACAATCAACCATTTTAATTGTTGTTACATGTTATTGGTAAAAAAAGTTTAATATCAGAGTGGAAATTTCTGTCGGAGTCAGTGGGCGGGGCCAGCGAACCGTCGATTGTAAGTATTTTAGCATTTCTCTACTGGAGTTTCATAACAAGGCCATATTAAATGCAGTACTAAACTTTTCGTATTAAATCATATTGACCATTATTTACATATTTTCATGGTATAGTGAAACAAGCGCACATTTTTTTCAGCTACACATTTCACCATACAGTATGTCTTGTCATGTTTTGTTTTCATCCTATACACTTAAATCAATTAGTTGACGTTCGAAGCACAGAAATAGTTTTTCACGGTGGTGTAGATCGTACAATTTCACCGTTCTCTAATTCTATCTACTTCCATTTTCAGTCTTTTCGAATTGGCCAAAAGGTAAATAGGTTACAACAGGCAACAAAATGCATGTATTTTAGGACCCACGTTGGCAAAAATACCGGGTTTCAATCGATTAACATTAAAACATGAAATATACAAACAAATTGACGTACATATACAAGGTTTTATGTTCGAGCGAATAACAATTACAATATATTCCAAGTCAAAAGATATTATTTAACTAAAAGTTTATTTGTTATAATGTTATTAAGAAGATAAGAAAACAAAACATCAAAAGGCATTTTTGGCATGATGTTTGTCGTCCATTAACTTTGCAGGCTCATAAGTTTGCATGGGAATCCATTTTGCAAGAGACAAGACTTTGAAGATCTTATTTGCTTAAGTATTTCAAAATTAAATGTTCAGGTGTCCAAGATATTTTTTTTATCGCTTTCATAAAAGTCAAGATTCACAAAGCATCCAACAAGATCGGGATATCTAAACCAACTTATTCTGAAATGAAAGAGTAGCTCACAAAGAAGAGACGTACGCTTTCCGAGAAGAAATATTTAGAATAACAAACGAAATTGAAATCAGAAAATGTATATCTAACCCATACCCATGACGCCTGTTGACACCCCAAGGAAAAAAGTTTTGGAAAACATTGTAGAAAAGGAATTGCTTCATACACGGACATGGGAAAATACCCCCCCCCCCCAAAAAAAGAGAAAAAATCAAAACCTGTTAACTACGGATGCTTTGTGAATTTTTGTCCATTAACTTCATCCTCTATTCATCAAATCATTGTAAATAATGCCAAAAGTGGGTGTTAAAATGTTCAACATCAGGTGTTGATAGATGATAAAATAGTGTGTTTGTACTGAAACTTTACAGAGCAGTATACGGTTTAACAAAACTCAAATAAATCATCGTTGATCGACCAATACGTCGTAACTACACCTATAATAAAGGCGTAGTTCCGTCTTAAGTCGTGGGTCAAAGATATATCGTTGTTCAAGGAAAACGATATATGGCGTTTACGACCGTTCAAAATTTATAACTATTTTAATGAACTAGTCAGCAAAACATAAAATTTAAAGAATATATGAAGAAATATGTTGCCCCTTTACAGCTTATTTAATCCATTCCTACACAATGACGCTTTTAGACGCCCCAAAAGAAAAAATTGGAAAACATTGTAGAAAATGAAGAAATTGCTTAATTCTTTACTATCGACAATGTTTTCTACCCTGAATGTAAAACGATCCGCATGATTTTGTCGTCTGCAATTCATTTAAGTTTCGACCGGTCTAAAATTTTGCTGCCTGGTTATGGGTTAATAGAACAGTACAGTAATTATTCTATTAATAATCTATTCTGTAATACAATTCTCATAACTAACATTTTTTTTTCGACAATTAAAATTCGTGACGAATAATATCTGTTATATAAAGATGTGACGACTCGCCCGTTAAATGACGCCAGCATGACGTAACATTAGCGAACGATATCTGTTTTTTGTAAGACCTGTGTTTAAAAACAAAAGACCTTTATGTTAATTTGATTTGACGCCTAAAACATCGTAACTACAACTTTTTCAAGCTGCATATACGACGTATACGCCGCACATTAACATGTTTACGTTTGTATTACATGATACATGACACCATAAATTTTGAAATATAAGACCGGTTGATATCTTAGTAGAATTTCCAGTAGAAGATCGTTTGGCGGGACAAGAGCTACGCCAATTGACGAAATTACTGACAAAATGACAAACATTGAGAAAAAAGGAAATATAAGTACTAGAAGAATTTAACTCTTTTCCGTTTTTTTTTTTTTTTTAAATTTTAGACTTGTCCAATTTGAATGAGGTTTTATACGAAAATGAAAATTGGATGCAATTTGAAATGAAACCATCCTGCACGGTATAAAATATTGTACGAATAGGAGAAATTGCTTGTTACAAGCAATTTCTTCTTTCTTCGCAATGATCTCTCAACCTTAAAACACAATGAGGTAAAATCACGGGTTTGTACAAGAACGATTAATGTATCAGCGTACAATCGCCTTCTTATGGCACTTCGTGGCCTCATACGGTACCTTAAAGATTTATTTCTAAAAGTACCATGATATTTTTACAAGGTTCTTGTTGCACAAACTTTACTGCTCCAAAAGGTTTCAGTACTGTACTTGTCTTGTCCGTGGTGCCGTCTTAGTGGACAAACTAGATCGTCGATAGTTTTATTTTTTCTATTCGTCCACCGTATAAATGTTCATTAAATGCAATCTTTCGCCACTCAAAGACATCCTGTTTTCAAATGTTATTGTGCTTAACCCTTTCCTGTTTTGCAAAATTTAGACCCATCCAAATTAAAAACGTTTTGCAGACGAAAATTTAAAGTTGATTTTGTTTGAAAAATAACCATTAAGTGGGGTAGAAAATATTGTGGAAAAAGAAGAAATTGCTTGGGGCAAGCAATTTCTTCTTTTTCCACAATGTTTTCTCCATTATAAAATCACAGGGACGTAAAAACCAGGGATTAATCAGGAAAGGGTTAAGTGAATATCTTCCAATTGATTCTACAGCCAATCTTACGCAAGCGATCACCTCTATTAACCGGCAACTTTCATTAAGCGACCAGTATTAACAGTCCCTTTTCTAAAAACAAAGGACCTTCATTATTGGACGATATGAAATCATCAAAACTAAATCCTTTATTGAAGGATCTCATTAGGTGTCTCAATGAGACTATTATAATGAGTTCAATCAACATAGGATTAACAATCCTGTAATAATTTATGTTTGCAGTCGTACGGATCCCTCATATATGTCAAAAAAAGTGTATTAAGCGACCATTTCCTTAAACGGCGATATCTAAATCGTTCCTTGAGTGGTCACTCAGTACAAGTTTATTTCTAGATAAAAAAAAGAGAGAGAGAGAGAAAAAAAAAGAAACTTGATTTCAAGAATAATGTTAGGGTGGCCATTATCGGTGTTAACCTTCTTGGTATTATCGTTTATCGAAAACTGAAATTGACGATAATTTAGCAGTCAGCCATTCCGTTCGTCTATTAAACTGTCTTTGCCATTTCCGAAAGCATCACATAACGGTATCGTTTGGTGAATAATGAACTAATCGTTTGTTTATTATTTTCCGAATGAAAAAGATTCACCTTGGTCTAAATACAAATAATATTTTCTCAACATCAGGTATCATAAAATATCATGGTCTTACATGTGTACAACACTTTCTAAATGACGTAATATGGTTGCATTATTTTTCGCTTTAAAAACGTGTTCCCTGAGTTCAAAAGAGTCGTATCGCAAGCTTTTTATGCGGGAAAAAATATTTGTCACTCGATATTCGTTGAGAAAAGATAATCTTGATAATATCGTATAGGATAGTAAAGTTTTAAACCCTTGTCATGCTGAATAAAGATCTTTCTTAGAATTGCACAAAGTCAAAGGACTGAAAGTACTGAGAATTATTAGTGATGGGTCAATATCTATTTGAAAATTGATTACACGAACAACTCAGGCTTGAATTGGATAGGCAGATGGTGAAGACTAAGATCAGACTGCACGTATGAGCAGACAGATCTTAGCCTATTCCACCTACCAAAATTAAAAAAAAAAAAAAAAAAAAAAAAATACGTGATCAGCACGATAGGGGTTAAGCTTGCCTAGACTCACTTACTATTGTTAAGGTCAGACGATCTTAAAGAAAATCTGTTGACAAATCCTTCATGATTTTATCAATATTTAGAGAGTGGCGAAGGGTAAATTTATGATGAATTTTGACATTATATTTTTAGATGTGATAATTTTACACATTATAGTTTCTCTCATGCGCGGATCTAGACGTTCGTTCTCAGAGGAGTCCAAACGTCGTAACTACACATTAAACAAAGCTGTAGTTACGACATTTTGGATACTCACTGACAATATGCTAATTCGATTTCTAGATTACCAAATCTCTTTACCACATCGTCGTTGGCGTACTTAAACCTCGTAACTACAGCTTGATTCAAGCTGTAGTAACAAGGCTTTAGAACGCAAACGACGATATTTTTGCCATAATTCTAGGGATGGGGGTCTTGACACCTTGATCCCACAACCACCATCACCCTGGATCCGCGCATGTCTTTGTTCGCTATTTCCATTAGTATATGTATCATTATGCCCTATCACAATCAGCTTTCATCGTACTTTTTTCTGTTTCATTTTCTAGATGAGAAGTGCTTCCACGCGTTATCGTATTTGTCCGCCTGTTTCATTCAACCCATTTCCACATATATACGCCTTTTCACACCCCTCAAGCAAAATGCTTTGGAAAAACATTCTGGACAATGAAGAAATTGCTTGTAACAAGCAATTTCTTCATTACCCACAAATGTTTTTTAACCCGAAATATATTTTTTTTCTAAATTGTCATTAACTTTAAATTGTTGTCTGCGACTTTTTTTCAATTTGGACAAGTCTAAATTTTTGTTATGTGTTGATGGGTTAAAACGTATTATTGTCATCCATGTACTGTCATTTTTGTCAAGAAACGTGAGAGTTATTTTTTCCGTTTTTACTGTACAACAATTTCAACATCGAAGTATATGAGAAATGTTTTACTTTTTATTCCAGTGAACTAATCCAATGCTTATATACTGATTTAAACCTATGTGTAGGAAGAGCCTGGGTCGTCCAAAAAGCATCGACCCAGGTGCGACAGCGGTCTGAAATCCTTCTGTATTTGACCTTTTCCCGAATCTAGAATCCCGCTTACCACATAAACCTTATCCGAATACGACACCCTGACCTCTGTTGACCTCTGTTGGATTCAATCTCTTTTTCAAGGAATAAGTTTGTTCATACATCGAAGAATTTCCTTCTCGACAGGTCATATTTTCGTTTAACCGATTTCCATATAATTTCTCTTTTTGATGCCTTTCAAGAAACCGTTAAAGAAAACATTGTAGAAAATTAAGAAACTGCTTGTTACCAGTAATCTCTTCATTATCTACAATATGTTCTACCCCAAAAGATTTTTAAACGTTTCATCAACTATAAATAGTCGTCTGCATCGTCTTTGAATTTGGGCGAGTCTTAAGTTTTTTCGTGTGGGGATGGGTTAATTATGCCTGTCTTTAGAAGTCAAAACTAAAAGGAATGACATTGACATGGAACGACGAAGAAAGTTTCCTGCCGTAAAGAAGGAAAAGTAGGGCTAATAACCCTCGTGCCAGGAGTATTCCTGATTTAGCAGGAGGTTGAGACAAGATCAGCATGCATATATGTGAAGTTTGATCTCATACTACACCACCTAACGAAGCCAGAGTTGTTTAAACCTTTCCTGTACAATCCCTGTTTTTACGTCCCTGTGATTTTATTACTGAGAAAACATTGTGGGAAAAGAAGAAATTGCTTGTAACAAGCAATTTCTTCTTTTCCTACAATATTTTCTACCCTGTAGGTTGGTTACTTTTCATATTGCAGCCTATTTTAGTTGTCGTCTTCAACTTCTTTCAATTGGACAAATCTAAAATTTTGAAATACAGGAAAGGGTAGATAATAATAATATATATCTTCCAAATGAATATCAACCCTCAATTGATACTCTCAGGACTTTGAGTCCTTTTATTTTGATGCGATTCTTTAGGGGTATTCAAGTACAAGAAAGTGTGCAGAAACACATTAGAAGAAAATGCCTATGGTAAAAGTTTACAAGCATACACTTTTTGTAAGACTCTAAATACCTGCTTCCCTTAACTAAAGAACAACTTATACCTTTCTGAAAGACTGACGAAGACTTCGGGACTTTCTTTACACATTCCCACACAATCTCGCATTTCCTTTTCGCGCTCAAGTAGAGTAACTGTTGAAAACATTGTGGAAAATGAGAAAATGACAATTTTTCCTATTCTCACAGTGTTTTATATCTATTTCAGAAGTTCGACACACTTTCAATTGTCGCCTGCAATTTTGTGGTTTGATACTAGATTATTCATTTTTCGTATCATATAAACCAGTTACATTAAGCTCTCGAGGATTTCTATTTCATTGACCGTTTCCTGTTCAATTACTGGTTTTTACGTCCATGTGTTTTTAAACGAGAGAATACATTGTGGAAAAAGTAGATATTGCTTGTATCAAAGCAATTTCTACTTTTTCCATAATGTTTTCCGCCCTACTGAATGATTATTTTTAAGTAAAATCAACTGAAATTTGTCGTCTGCAAAGCCTTGAAATTCAGACCAGTCTGAGATTTTGTAAAACAGAAAAGGTTTAATCAACTAAAATTACTCATCTAAAACATCTAATCGAGATAAAGACAAACTCGGTTTCCTTCATGAGGTATGATTATATCATGTGTACCATTGGAATTTTTCGAAAGCTGAGGGTCTAGGTCAAATGTTCATTTAATTTGTCCTGAGCATAACTGCCACACTTATGAATGAATTTCAAAATGTATGCAACAATTGCTATGCGCTGTGAGTAGGTGTACAATAAAAAATGGTTCGAATTGAAATTCTAGATGAAGTTCACATACATTGGGCTTGTGTAGAGCACAACTCCTACATTTAAATATTTTTTTCAAAATACTTATTCACAATTGATGTCCAACATTACAAGATAGACCACTTTAAACAAATAAGATCACGAGTGTATAAACGGCTACATTGCGTAGGTAACGCCCGTCAGCCCGTTTAGCTCAGTTGGTAGAGCACTTGACTTCAAACCTCAAGATCACGGGTTCGAGCCCTGGGCTGACCATATCAACTAAGTAACTAATTGTCTTTCGGATGAGACGTTAAATCGAGGCCCCGTGTGACGGTACTATCCATTAAGCACGTTAAAGAACCAGGCGGAGCTCTCAGTAGTTTCGTCCTGTATCCTTGCACTATTCCCCCGTAACAACTAACCGTCTTCTGGGGGCGTCGGTCATATGGGCATGTGCTACGGTAGCGACGATAAATAAACGGAAATACAAACATAACGCCCCCCCCCCCCTCGTCGACGAGAGCTATTCAGTAAACGTATAGCTGGTCACTCCATGTGAGTCACACCGGAAAGCTCCATTTCGATGTTAAACTGTGTCATTTTGCAAAATTTATGGCCAATAATCGTGTTACAAAAAGTGAAAGATGGCGACTTAACTGTCGTTACTATAGTTCAAAAAGCTTTAGGTACGACCGTTAACTACAAAAACATCAAAACTTATTTACATAAATGTCGGACAATTTTCACTGTGCTTGGTTCGTTTATTGACAGTCGAAATTCGTCATTTTGGATAAAGTAAGTTGTTTATACGAAACTAAATATAATCATTATAAAATACACTTTGTTTCATAAGAATATATTTGATTTAATCAAAGAACTAACGTAGTTATGGCGGTGTAAATATGAACAACTAGAAAAAAAGTTAAACGTGAAAAAAACAAACAAACAAACAAAAAAAAAAAAAAAAAAACAAACAAAAAACGTATTGAGCAACCGTAATAATTTTTCGGATTTTTTTTTTGTGACTCATGTTTTAGGAGTTTGATGATTGGAAATGGTTTAGTGGTGGTACTGGTGTGAGAAATACTAGGAATCCATGGTTAGGAGCTCCATCCTCCGTGTTATGATTGAAATATTCATTAAAGTGGTGTTAAACCCAACTCATTTATCTAATGTATACTATATGACAATTCATGACCGAAGACTTAGAATATACCGTTATTAACCCTTGTAATGCAGAGCCTAGAACATTCCTGTTTTTGCAGAAGGTATAGACTAAGATCAGCCTGCACATAAGTGTGGTCTGATCTTAGTCTACATCTGCTGTTTGTCTCCTTCAACACGGAGTTTTTTTTATAAAATCAATTTTTAAAATAAAATTTCACCCTTAAACTAATGCTCCTAGTGCTTTCAGGTATTTTGTTTTTGCTGCAAATTCAGAAAAGGATTTTATTCAGCATAACAAGGGTTAATAACCGTTCTGAAAACACCCACTTAATGAACGGGTTCGAGAATGATTCATTTGAGAGATAATTTTCTAAAACCCATTTTGAATTCAATTTTCATCTAACATTTGAAGTTATTCCAAGTAGATTAAAACGCGTGTTTTAATTTTATTTGAAGATTAGCGTCTACCCCTCCCAAATAATACTGCCAAAGTTACCCTTTCCCTTTAAGCAAAGAGACGAATCATATCGCTGCCATTTAGACATCGCGCGTGTAATATAAGATATATCAAACCCCCTTTTTTACTCCCGCGCCATGGGACATTTCATGAAAATTAAAGGTACAAGGAAAACGAAAATTATATAGAAAACTAACTCCTCTTGAACGGACTCTTAAACCCTGTTTATGAGTTTCTCTTTTGTAAGAAAATGTATGTCAGGTCCTGATTTAGCTATGATATGTAGGATTGATACAAATCTATGAAATTGCTGATTGGTTTTCCGCGATTTTTTAAAAATGATTTTCGGTACCACCGCGTACAACAAATCAAAGAACTGAAAGTACTGTAAGTTAGCAAAGCATAATTTTGTTAAGTAATATTCTTTGCTAAAGGTTATCATTATAAATAAACGAAATTAAAGTAACCCAGGAGTTAACTCATTATAACATGACAAAATTTTTAACTGGAGTTGCAGATGACAATTTTAAGTTGGTTGAATGTAGAAAATCTTTCATTTGTTGGGTAGAAAACACCGTGGACGTCGAAGAAATTGCTTATAACAAGCAATTTCTTCATTGTCCACAATGTTTTCGAAAGCTTTTTCTTGGGATGATTAAAAAGTAGAATTGAGTTAAAAATGGGTTAAAAATATTCTTTTGAAAAGTTCTCTACCATTTGAAAAGAGTTTGCAATATTCCTGAAATACGTAAGAACTACTTTTTTATGGCGTAGGCATTCAATGGATTTAGTGGTTAAGCCTCCAGTGGCAGTTAGAACTCTTAGAAGACCTCCACATTTTGTCTGTTAACTCAAGCTATCGAAGCTGACGCAATGCTAGCTTAAAAGTATTTATTATGCATGCCAAGATTAAGTATCATATCTTAAATCATCCATTTTAAAAGAAATCAAGCTGTTGACAAAAGTGATTCACGTTTTATGTCAAAGAACTCGGTTAAATGCACTCGTTAAGAGGTGTTTATTGTTTTCGGAATGACTTCCAAAAATAATATCAGCATCAATCTCTGATTGTATCCATAGTACTTATAGTGTATGTTTTACGCATAAACACATGAAAAGAAATACACTATTAACCCTTTCCCGTTCAAATACGGGATTTTACGTTCCTGTGATTTTCTTCTTGAGCACATATTGTGGAAAAAGAAGAAATTGCTTGTAAAAAGCAATTTCCCCTTTTTCCACAATATTTTCTACCACATTCAATGGTCAGATTTTAAACTGCATGCATTTTTCATTGTCGTCTGCAACCTCTTTCAATTTGGACTAGTCTAAAATTTCCAAAGACGGGAAAGGGTTAAAAACTACAGATAGGGGGCGTAATTAGTATTTTATATTCAAATATTTCACCAATATTGCAATAAACCCTATTTAGGAGTTAATCATTTGAATTGTCCCGACGAGACTATTTAAATGAGTACCCACAACATAGGGTTTCGTTGAGAAATAAGGATTTTAGAATGCTGTCATCCCCTCATATCTGGACCTCTGGTACCGTCTCTTATAGTGAGATTTGGTATTTCCACCTACAACTACCAAAGTAAAATATATCAACTCGATTCGAAGTTGAAAAACCGTCTAAATTGTAAAATCCAAAAATCATGAAGCAAGAACAGCATTAAGAGATACCATGATTTCAGAAATGAAATTAAATACAAGCTCAAATAATTGTTATTCACTTTCCATTAAGTGAACTTATGTTTTAATAAAACATCAATACAGGTCTTTGTTAGTTTAGTAGAAAATGTGCTTATATTGTTGTAGATATGTAAACTCTTAGCTTCGGTGACCACGTATGCTTAGCTTACAAATTATTTATTTCAACAGCACGCCTATATGCCGTTATGATTTGAATTTAATGTTAGATTCTAGATAGTTAATTGAAAATATGTATGAACAGACGAGAAAATAATGACTAAACAACAACAACTAAGGAGGAGACGGACTTTTAGCCACACAGTCTGAAGTAATCGATGCTTTTTCATCTCCAAGAAGTATTCGTCATTCATTTTTGTATTCGAAATACAATTTTATGTTTGTGTGTTTTTCCCTAAAAATAACCCTGTCGGCTACTTGAAAGCACTGACAATTTGGAATAGGCTTTACCTACTTTTTGTTTTCAAATCTTAAACTATTTCTTCAGATATGTCTAAAATAATTCTATTAGCTTAGCTAGATAATGAAGGTATTTTTCTTACTAAACTATTCCCACTAAGTTCCCCGTAAGGTTTTTTACCCTTAGGGGCACCAGAAATGGTTATTATACTGACTGGGGTAAGACGCAATTGAGAATTACCAGGGTTATTAACGTGCTTCAGTTGTATAATTCTATTTTATCTACGCTTTACGTGATACTTAAAATAAATCATTGACAATTTCGTTGAGGAATCATTACAAAATCTGATTTCAGTATTTGAATAATTGAATTGAAAAAATATAACAAAGGTTTCCATATAATGAAATACGGCATGTACCTATTTTTAACTCCATAAACTACTCTACTTGTACCGATTTTCAGGTGTACATATGCAAGAATGATTATCTCACGTTGATCTATATCATTACACCGTTTTCAAACATTCTTTTTATATGGCTTTTACTGATAATCTTTCAGATCGTGTTATCAACATTTCTCTTCATCACAAATAATCTTATTAAAAAAGAAAAAAGAAGGAAATGGACAATCTTTTCACTTTCAACACAAATTCGGCTTAGCCTTTTCATAAAATCCTTTATAAGTTTAAAGAATAATTTTGAATTAAGATATTTACAAAATTCGTATTCTTTTCTATTTCAGATAATTGCCGTGGTATCTGTGTTTTTTATCGTCGTTTCAATTCTGTCGTTTTGTTTAAAAACTCACCCAGAGATGCGTGTACCTGTGTTAAGGAATTCCACTTCAAATAGCTCCGATGGGAACTTCACGTGGCGGTTGGACAAACAGCGCACGGATCCCCATGAAATCTTCTTCTATATAGAATGTGCGAGTAACGCGTGGTTTACATTTGAAATTATAATTAGGTTTGTGGTAGCACCTTTAAAACTAGACTTTCTAAAAGCGCCTGTAAATATAATAGACATCATTGCTACCCTGTCCTTTTATCTGGACTTCCTTTTAACCAAATTGAAACAGGAGAGCGACATTTTAGAATTTTTCAGCATAATTCGTATAATGAGACTCTACAAGCTCACACGGCATTCCGCCGGACTGAAGATTCTTATTCATACGTTCAAAGCAAGTGCTAAGGAACTTATACTTCTAATATTTTTCCTAGTGCTTGGTATCGTGGTATTTGCGGCCCTGATCTACTACGCAGAGAAGATTCAATACAACCCAACAAACGATTTTACCAGTATTCCCGTGGGTCTCTGGTGGGCTATCGTTACCATGACTACAGTCGGATATGGGGATATGGCCCCTAAAACCTATGTTGGCATGTTTGTTGGGGCACTCTGTGCTCTTGCTGGCGTGTTGACCATCGCACTCCCCGTGCCTGTAATTGTAAGCAACTTTGCCCTTTTCTATTCCCACACCCAAGCAAGATCCAAATTACCCAAAAAGCGTAGAAGAGTTTTGCCAGTTGAGGCCCCTAGAGGGCCCAAAGGTCCCAAAGCAGTAGGTGCACCCGGAGGGGGCGTTCCTCAGAATAGACGAATGAACGCTGTGAAGCATCCCCACCCAGGAGCGTTAGATGTCAAAATGGGAAGAACAGGTAACGTCTAACAATATTAATAAGATCTAGTAAAAGTCTTGAAGAGTTTTTAGATAGGTTCAGTGTTAGAATGAAATTGTAAAGTCTTTCCTTAAATAACGATTTTAAATACAGTCTCTGGTTGACTTCTTTCTTTGAAGAAATGAGAAATAAGTACTTTCTTTGAAAACTTTCACAAATGACAGCGATTTTAAAGGGAAATGCTTGTGAATCAATTAATTTTCATTAAAGAAAGAAAAATATATATTTATACATATAATTATTTTTGCTTTCTACTTTACCTCAAGTCTAATTCATTGTAAACCTGTTATTCTATTTCTAAATATAAACCATTGATAAAGATGGTTACATAGAATTTTGATTGAAAAAAAGTATTGAATTTATTGAGTTAAAAAGGATAAAAGAAAAAATCGTATAGACAAGTGTATTAAATGTCAATTCTAATTGAATGCTACTCGGTTGGAATTTTACATTTTTTTTCTCTCAAGATTTTCTGTCAGATAAACAAAGATCCATGAAAAACTAACATGACGATGTTATCTGTTTAGAAGCCTATAAGCGATTAACTTTGAAGTAACAGAATCTATATGAAGAAACGAGACACACGAAGAAAAAATATTGCGGGATATATTTTCACACCTTTCTACAAATTCATCTCAGTGTAAAATTCGAATATAACCATAGCTTTGAGTTTTTGCATCGAACACGACAGCAATATTTATCGATAGATACTGCAAAGATTTACGGAAATATGCTTCAAATAAAGATATTGTTTGTTTCAATGATATACCTTTTCAGCCTAAGTCGGACAATTATATGGAGAAATACTCTGAACAAACTTATAAACAAATACTTCACTTTTGTTTATCGTAAGATGCTCGACAAAATTTCACTAGAATTTACAGTGAAAACCCTATTCGGGCAAACTTACTTTCAAAATTTCTTTTTAAGTTCTACAGAGAAATACACTTTTTACAAACTCCCGATGTTAAATTCTAACATAACTTTTTATCTCAACTGAGCACGAAGTGAGCTATTGTGATCACCTTTTGTCCGGCGTCCGTCCGGCGTCCGTCAACAGTTTCTTTTACTTACATCTCCACCCAAACTACTGGGTCAATTTGAAACAAATTTGGCAGAAATGTTCCTTAGGTGGACCCCTCTAAAATAGCTAAAAGAATTGAAATTCGTTAAAAACTTTGGTTGCCATGGCAACAAAAGAGAAATTTTGAAATAATCTTTAAAAATCTTCTCATCCTGACCAAGAAGGCTTAGAGCCTTGATGTTTTGCATGAAGCATCAGTTTATTGACCTCTTTCAAAATAGCTAAAATCATGATCCTCGGGCCTCCAGGGGAGGAGCCCCAGGGGGTTGGGGTGGATTATATAGAAATAAAAAACGTTTTTTAAACGACATCTTTCCAAAACCACAGGGTCAATTTGAACCAAATTTGGCGGAAAATTTTCCTTAGGTGGTCCCCGAGGGGAGGAGCCCTAGGGGATGGGGTTTATATCGAAATAAAGAACGGTTTTTAAACTACATCTCCTCGCAAACCACTGGGCCATATTGAACCAAATTTGGCAGAAATTTTTCTTATGTGGTCCCCATTGAAAATAGCCAAAATAATTGAAATCCGTTAAAAACGATGGTTGCCGTAGCAAAAACGTGAAATTTTAAAATAATCTTTAAAAAGCTTCACTTCCTGACCCAGAAGGCTTCGAGCCTTGATATTTGAATGAAGCATCAGTATATTGACCTCTTTCAAAATAGCTAAAATCATGATCCTCAGGTCCCAAGGGGCGGAGCCCCAGGGGGATGGGGGTATTAATAGAAATATAGAATGATTTTTAAACGACAATCACTGGGCAAATTTGAACCAATTTGTCAGAATTCTTTTTTGGTGGTTCCCTTTGAAAATAGCTAAATGAATTGAAATCCGTTAAAAACTCTTGTTGCCATGGCAACAAAAGTGAAATATATGTAAGTATGGCCCATTTTTATTATAAGCCTTACCTTAAGATGAAATACGATTGTTGAAATAAAACGAGACATTATCTCTGGTGAGCGCCCCCAGGGCCAACGGCCCTCTTGTTTTAGTGAGGATGTTCCATCGAATCGTTGTTTATGAACAGCATAAATGCAATAAGTTTTTTATGTCATTTATTCTGAAATCTTACCAGAAAACAATTTAAACCTCAGATTAAATCTAAATTCTTGATTTCGTCTCATTCTCGCATTTTCAAAAGTACCAAAGGATTTCAGGGCTTTTGGAGGAAAATTGTTTTTTTCAGTAGTAAGATCAGTTCTCCTTGCATTGAGTGAACTACTTAAGCTATATGTTCAAGTGTAGCAGATCAAGGACTGAAAATATACGAAAAACAAAGGATTGTTCAATTTCTTTAATCAGACGAAAAATTGACTGGTCCAAAGAAGTTGCAGTTGATAGAATTTTGAAAATCAGAGTCTTTGTTGGTAAAAAACAGTATGGAAATGAAGAAATTGCTTAATACAAGCATTTACCCGTTTTCAAATATGTTTGTCGAAGCTTCTGTACTTGAGGTGCGTCAAAAAGCGAGATTGTTTGGGACGGTTAAAGGCAAACATCTCTTATAACACCATATTGCAGGCAAATTTTATGAAAATTTGAAAACGTCATCAATGTCTTTGGCTTAATTGACATGACGTTCAGTTTTACAAATGACCAAAAGCAAGAAACAAATCTGCCAAAATAGTGAAATTATTATTGTTATAGATAGACCGTGAAAATCATAAGATAATTCATCTAGATGTCTCTACAATTCTTTTCATAGCATTGCAGGTAGATTAACACTTTTCTAATTTCTCAAAACGTCCTATAGAAAAAATACCAAGAGCTCCTTCGAAAACAATAATTCATTTATCATATTGCTATAGAAACGCCAATTATCTTAAATATAAGTTTTGCCTGATGTATTGTATTTCTTTAAGAATTCATCTACAAATTTAGAGAAGAAATATCTTAAACTTAGTCCGTGTGCTTAGTCGGTCGCCTTGTAGTATAAAAATGATTGATTATGATTCTGCACATACAAAAATGTTTCGATTTCAACACATAAAGTGAATAGTTATCACATAACCATAATAATGTTGAAACTATGTCTTGGCACGATGTTCTTTTCCACCATTATGCCTTACTCGTTTTTTGTTCATGAACATATATCTATACATACTGCTTATACCATTTACATGTAAATCATATCCAAGGATAAGCACAGACAATGAACAAATGTTATAATATCACAAGGTAATATATCGACCTTGATACATATTTCACAATTTCTATAAATAGCAATGGGTGGAGCAATACAGGAAATGTTACCATTTTGTAGTAAGTTCAATTTAAATATTACAATGAAACATAGTTTCGTCATTTAATCTTTGAATTAGTCATACTATTGACATGATCTCTTACAAATGATAACTTGGTGTTTAGACCTTTGGTCCCGTCATATAACACGAGAAACAGCTGTTTAGAAAGTAAAAATATATTAAATGACGTTTCACTAGTGTTTTATTGTGATAACCTTCGCATGTAGTTGATGACAGCAAATTAAAGCGTTATACAACCTTAAATATGCGCGCTATTAGTGTTGTTAGCTTTCTGCAGGGCTTCTTATCAATATATATATTTATATATAGAGTAAAGTTTGTCCACGTGTAATCGAAATTCCCTGTAGAAAGTATTAATTATTATTATCTTAACCGTATCTAAAGTACTATACTAGATGATTGTCAATATATCTCTAAGTAGATTATTATTTTTGAATTAGATCATTGCGTAGAATATCAAATAGAAAGCCTTCTTCAAAGAAATATAAATAAAATGTATGGATGTCAACTTCTATGCATAGAAGATACAATAAACATGCCATTTTCGAGTAGGGATAAATTAGCCTGTGCGGGACACTTCTAGTACGCCGGGTCAAGGCTCATATCTATCGGCATAGTTTGAGCAGAATCCTCACTTGGTGCTCTATAGATGGCTTATTATTGACCAATTGCGGCTGTCAATCAAAGAAAAATGCCGGCCAATCAAATCATTCATTTTTACCGGAAATGAAATTTTATCTCTGTTTATGTTGTTTTGGTGACTAAAACTTCGTACCTACAGGTTATTGAACCATTTCACTATTTTGTTTCATACTAATGGCCATAAATCTTGCAATATAACGCAGTTAAATATCGAAGCGGATCTTTTTGACGGAGTCAGTAGGTGTGGCCAGCGTAGTCAGTCGACGGGGCTAGCGATTGGTCAATCGTATACTTAGATAATCAGTTAAAATCCTTTATACACTGTTTAGCTGTCACTACTGCGCTTCACGCAGATGTGAACGCACAAATGTCACGCATAGGCTGAAATGGTCCTTACACGATGAATTATGGGTTTATAGGTTTCACACCTGTCATATATAACCCATTCCCACACAACGATTCACTTAAAGCCTCTTAGAAAAAAAGAGATTTGGAAAGCATTGTGGAAAATTACGAAATTGCTTGCACGAGTAATTTCTTCATTCATCGCAATGTTTTTTACACAAAAAGGAAAAAAATCTAAGATTTCATGAGCTAAAATTTGTCGACTGCAATACTTTTGAATTTGGATCATTCTAAAATTTTCTCGTGTGGTAATGTGATAAACAGCTTGCTTTTGCGACATGAAAAAAATATATTCATTTCGTTATTTTTTAATTGAACATTTTTCTCGTTCATGAAATGCTTATTTAGGGTTGTAAACGATACAATGAAAAAGAAAAAAAACAAAAAAACGGAATGTAGTCGGAAGGCTGTCGTTTCTGAGAATGATACGAATGCATCATGGAATAATTTCATAAACTGCATTTGTTTGAAGTGTACATTGTAATATATCGACTTTTGTAAATCGTACGATAGATAATATAAGGAAGTTATTACTTACGAGAAATCGGCGACTTAAATGACTTTGAAAAAAAGCCTCACATAAGCGTCTTAAAAACAGACGCAGACAGCATTTCCTTTCATTATCAGTCTATTTATGATTGTATATGATCGGCGTAGCCTGTAAATATTGGAATTCCACATTGAAAAACTTTTTTTGTAACCGATTTCTCAAAAGTGATTTTTATATATTTCTGAAGAAAGAATGGATAGTTTAAATTTAGATTCCGTTTAATCACTTTTAACAATCGATAACAATGAATTTATACATACGTTTGTAGATACATAACTGTTATAGCCGATTGTATTAAGCATGACAATGGTCGACATCAGAATTGAACTGGTAACAATACAAACGTTTTCTTGCCAATAAGGGACATATCTCTTTTTTGTCATAAAGATAGGAAAAATCTTTACGGAATTCAATAGACCACTTCTTTTATGCGAAATCATTAGGAGAAATGATAACAAACATATCAAACGATTTCAAATCACAATTCTGGTGTCGAGCATCCTGTTTACTCATAATAAGTTACAAATATTCACACTTAAAGTAATTGGTGATGGGAGGACTTTATCTTTGTTCAAAGTTTCTAATGGTACACTTAATCTGTAACCTTATCAAATGAAAACAATGCAATGTATCTCCTCGCTCTTCTTTGGAGTTTGCTGTTTATATCCCCTGAAATCAATATGGAAGCATAAAAAATATTAATATTTGCGGTTCCTTACAAATTCAAGGAGATGCTTACTACGAAGATCGGAATTTAAATATTCTTTGCATATAAAAACAACAGACATTTCTTGACGGTGAATTGTCAAAACTGATTGAGAGATAAATAAATGTTACAACAATATCTAGCAAGGTACATGTAGAAAATTACACCGGGGTAAAGTCCTTCCACGTATTTTTGTGTCAGTATCAACCATATCTGTATTTGCAGTGGATTTTAAATGCATAATCAGACTTTGTTTTATTGTTTTCATTACATATTTACGTTTTATCAGCTGGAAAAATGTAAGAATAATGTAAAGTAACGTAAACTCCTTTTAATACGTTAATGAAAATATATATATTATTGCAGAACGCAGACGTACTTGCTCTATTCTTTTTAAAATAAAAAAAAAAAAAAAAAAAACAAAAGACAAACAAAATATATTATCGTACAATTGAAATTGAAGCTCACAATTGTTGTAACTGTTTAGAAAGAATAACAAATATAATTTTCCAGTCAGTCATTCAAATGTTTTTTATTGATTTATTCTTCTAAGATTTAATGGCTAAATGCTTTTGTTAGGAGTAAACCGAGACACATAATTGTTAAAAGCGGCTCTTGAACATAGTTTCATGAAATTTTCATAGTGTAAACTTTTTTGGTTTTCCATTAGTTATAAATGTCCTTTTCACGATAAATGCTCTTTCTTCGTGTTAGGTCTACTGAATCACTATAAATGCATTTTATTCTAATACATTTACTATGTCTTATTTTGAATATATATATATATATATTTATCAGGGATATCGTTTCTCTTTATGTCGATTACGACTGATATCCTAGCTGTTACAATTACGTAACTGATACGTCATGGAAAACTCAAATAAGACAATTTTCTGTGTAATAGACAGACAACGTATTAATCCGATGTATTCCGATTTTATACGTCATATGACACGATTATTTTGCTTCTTTTTGTAAATTTATCAAGAGTAATGTCCGTTACAAAATCGGTTTAATCAACATCTTCCAAATGTCTGAAAGCATTATAGTTAGAAACTTGAAAACCTAGAGCCAAAAATGTTATTCCATAATCTGTTCAAGAGATGCCTTAAAATCTTTCTGGCGAAAACGTTTTAAAATTTTCTCTTGTGGTAGGCTCCTTTCTGTCAAGTAATGACAATAACAAAACTTAAATGCAGAATTTCATTTAAGAAAAAGAAATTAGCCCAACCGCATGCCATGGGCTAAAGGGAGCATGAGAAGAGAGTAAGAACGCTTTGTTGATTTATTTGTACTACTTTCCTGTTTAAAAAAATTGCTAACGGCATTTGCACTACTGAAATGGCATATCATATACGTTTCGTAATTAGTCCTATACTAGCTATCTCGACAGGGCTCTTAGTATGCCCCAATACTTACTGTCAGTCTTCAAGTCTGTTACACCTTATTTCTATGGACTCTATCTCAAATACTTTTTATATGATTTTAATAAGAAACTTGGAGTAACTTGTCCTTGATAATATTATTTCCTTTAAGCAAAGTTTTTTTTCCGGACCTTATCTATACCGTTAGAGTATATGTCTACAATAACCTGCTTCAGCCTGAGACGGAGTTTCGACCTGGTTGGTGGATGTATGTCCGGGCATTTACCAATCTGATTATTGTGTTCATGGAAACAAACAATTCATGTTTGTGTTTCGTTCTGGATCAATGAAATTTGACAGAGTTATGGCCCTAAGTGAAATGTTTCTTAGACTTTTTCTTTTTTATAAGAAATATAACTAATTTTAGAATGAATGGATACATCAGACTATTAATATCACAGTCGCGTTTCGCAATACGGTGCTGTGACTTTTTTCCAAGTCCTCCTTGGTACATAAATGCTTCCCATATCGTCTATATCATTACAGATTTTCAGCAATTGACTAGTATGACTACAGTGAAAGTTGTAAGTTTCAATGTCTTCTGGTTCAACAATTTTATCAAGCTAAGAACCTTTTAGCTGAAAGATTCAAAGAATTAGTAGTTAATTATGATTTTCCAAGTTTTTTTGCAGCTTCATGCTGGTATTGAGTTCAAATACTATGTGTGCCAATTTGGTGAGTCGCATACCAAAAATGAAGCTTACTTCAGATTCACTGATTTTGAGAGGGTTAATGTTTTTTGGATCCTAGGCAACAACTATTGTTTCCATATTACATATATTTTCTTAGGTACATGTGGATCCCATTAAGAAGTTATATTTTACAATGTAGCATTTCTATCCTGGATGTTAAATGAATTTACCGGTAGGGGAAATGTTATGTGTGCATTTTTTCAAAATATTTATCATCATACGTACTTGACTATTCTATAATAAGTAAAATCAGCAATTGAATGAGCGTTACGGAAACCAACCTTTTGTTTAAGGTGTTTTTGTTCTATAAGTTAGTAAATTGTCCATGAATGAGAAATAATATGCGGTTTAAGAGGTACTGACTATTGATAATATGGTAAAAATTCTTTTTCAAGATTTAAACATTTTGAAATTCTTGTGACAAATAATAGAAAGCCCATTTTTGGAACTACAAAGTTACAGATTTAACAGATAGTTTTTTTTCAACTTTAATTCAAAATGTCAGAGAAAGATGTTTTAAGACTTCAGTATCATAAAAAAGAAAGCCATCACAGTTCCATAAATAGAAGTGTAATTTTATCTTTTTGCGTATTTAGTTAATATTTCATCCACCTAATATTTTTTCTATTTTTTTGCCTGCATACATTTAAGATTAACTTGGAAAAGTCTTCTTAATGCGAGTATTTGTTACTCACGTAAATGTCTCCTTCTCATACACAAGTTTAAATGAATGCAGTATCGACAAGGTAAAAAATTCCATAAATAATAAACAGTAGTTTTTTATATTTCAGTGTTTCCGTCGAGCTATATGAAATGATAATTAGCTTTCTCGGCAAATACGCATGATTAAAATCATGTTAACAGAATTACTTTTCTTACATTTAGGACCATACCATTATGGAACTTCAGCCGGTATGTCTCATTAACGCCACGGTTAGGTATAAAATAGATTTAATGCATCGTCCATATTTCAATGCTTCTTCGAAAGAAAAAGACACAGAAATTTGACAAAATTATGTGAATTTGGAAAACCTTTACGTAATGCAACCTTACCACAACCACAACATATTCTTATTTCACCGATTTTGACTGAATATCTGAACTAACTGAAATATTCGAAGGACACTTCAACTGCAATCCATTATATAAATAGAATTTTTGCTTTCTTTGAGAACCAAACACTTCGTATGAAGCCACGAAAAAGCAAAATACTACTCGTGATTTCTGATATATAAGCACTAAAAGTAAAAGGTGAACCAGTATAATTAGTTTTAAATTGAACTTCTTTGTAAGCAAGAATACAACCTAGTTCCTTAATCAATAATTGTATATGTGATACATGTATTTTGCCAATCTGAATTCAGAAACCTTAGAACATAAAATTTAGATTAAATTACTATAACTAACTCTTAGATTTTTAAAAAAATTCTTTCGCGCATACTCGTTACATGCCTATTTTATTTCATAACACGATATTTTGAAGTTGGAATCACAAGCATAACGTACCCGCCCTTCAACATATTCATTAACTTGTGTCAAAACGTCGCAAATAATATTCACAGGAAGATGCATTAAATCTATTTTTATCGAACCATACAAATGCCTTGCTCTATGATAACATGGATATCACATAGTACGTCCATTTGGAACCATTCAACATTCAAAAGAATATATCAAGCCAGCCTAAGCAATAAAATCGAGGCATTCTGTTGACAGTCATCAACATTATCCAGTTTGGAAGTATCTTTTTTTAATAGGTTCAACTGTTTACGCAGTATTTAAATTTCAAGATATTTCAGGGCTGTTGGTTTTAGATTATTGTATCTCAAAAGGCATTGGAACGAAAGTACTTGCAATAGTTGTGATTCTGAATCTTTAAAAAGGCGTTTCCCCTTTTCAGATACATTGCTTTTACCGAATAATGCATTTGAAATAGAACTAATTCGAGAGTGAAAAACAATGTTACAATAAAAAGTATAAAATCTAGTTCATAGAGTATGGCTAAACATAAGGAATTGATAACGTAATGCAAGAAAGATCCCAAAAACCAAAACGAAAAAAGGCAATTTGTTTTAAGTGATAGTATGATAATATTTCAAGAAGTTTGAAAACTGAAAATGTAACATTTATGATGAAGAAGAAAATATGAAGAAAGAAAGCTCTTCGTTTTAAAGGTTGAAACGTATCAAATACAAGAGTTTATATATGAAAGATAGATGAACTGTGATATAGAAATGTATCCTTCACAGGAACCTTTCTGCTTACGTTGTCGTAATATTTCATGTCTTTCGCTTTCACTTGGACTGGGCTATAACCTGCTTTAAGGTCTTTTGTCACTATGGTTATTCCTTTACAACTTTACTATTAAATTTCAACAAACAATCAAAATTGGGTGCTAAAATTGGTATATTACCTCATGACGTAGAACTCAATTTCGATACCAATTTCAAATGACGGTTTAAAATTTAACCGTTATACGTATCATTAAATCGACTAAAAGATTATGCTATGCAGCCATTTTAACCATCACATAGTAATTAATACCCTGAGCTTACAGCTGAAATTGTTTTTGACTGTTTCAAAACATAAGAAAGAACACTATTCGAACATTGTTGATAAGTAAGTATTCTTCATTTATAGATTTTTCTAATGATTTTGATCATACCTAAAAAAATTGGTTTATTAAAATGGAAAGTAAAATCTTATATTACGATGAAATGGATCAGACAAGTAATAGATATTGGATCTTAAGAAATAACAATATCTGGTTTATTAAATGGCATACGGCACGGTAGGAGAATAGAATGTTGAATGTTTTTGGTATTATACGGGCAATATTACATTAAGCAAATGGGCTGACCAGCGATTTATTGTAACGACTTTCAGTTACCCCAACAATGGCGGCATATTTTGACGTTATTTTACAGTTGGTGTAAAACGATTCGCAATATATTTTTATCGATGAGAAGATTACTAGAATGTCGTGAATTTATAAAAAAGGTACATCGCAAACAGATAATCGAATCTAAGTTCATTAAAAGCCAGAGTTGTGAAACTTGTCATTTATCATTTAACGTGAAAAACTCGACAAAAGCTTGCTTTTATCTGTTTAAAGATTACTCGTTCATTTAATCCTTTTTTTTCAAATCCTCTCATTTAATATTTATAAATTGCATTCAGCACATATATCACATTGAGAAATCTAGAACAATTCACTTGATATCTATCACGTAGTACATCTTGGTAATTTTCCTTGAATGTGTAAGTTTACAAGGGGCATTATGATTTACACAAACCATCTCTCCTTTTTACGCCCCCAAGACAAAAAAAGCTTTGGAAAACTTTGTGGAAAATATAGGAATTCCTTGTATCAAACAATGTCTTCATTATCAACAACGTATTTCTATCCAAAAAGATGAAAAAGAAATCCATAAACCTGAAATTATCGTCTGCATCTTCTTTTAATTTGGACTAGCGTAAAATTGTGTCGTTTGGGAATTGGTTTAACCTCAAAATAAGTTACTATCATCGATAAATCTGTTAGGAATGCAAGATATAGTGAATTCCTATTTCGTATAACGTTCAGATTATCTATACAAGTACTTAACCAAACCGTTATGCTTGTCATTATTTTGTTAAATATTTTATTTGCTTCACCTCTCTTTTATCCAATATAAGTTGCTATTTATAATATTTTGGCTTCTTATTTCATTCAATAATAGAGTAAAATGTAGATGAGGAACACATGTGAAAATTTATATTTGATTATCTAACCATTATATTGAATCTTGAAATTTTCACAAACATGTACACTTATCAAAATATGTAATTACATATAAGCCTAATGAATTCTGTAAAACTTGCTTAAAATAACTTTGTTCTTGAAAGGTTTAAAAATCTAGGAAGAGGACGGTAATTGTTTGAAAATAAGACACAGGAATAGATTTTTGGGTAGAAAAGGTCCATTGTTATTTCTGTTCTGATTGCGTGACACAAGTTCTTAATACAACCTTGATTTTTTAGATTCACAGAGCTTCAATCCATTCCATCCAGCATATGGTAATTCTCTTTTTTTGCTTCGCATCATCTTTGGTTTCTCTTATTTTTGTAATGAAAAAGCTTCAACAAGATTAATATAGAATAATTGTATAACAAAACCAACTTAACTCTGGGGTTCACCTTCACGAAAAGATAACGATTCTTTGTTAGAACTAATGTAAGAAAACATGTAATACTTATTTCTGATAGTGATAAAAGAATAATTCAAGAACTTTACGTTTTCAACCAGATAAAGATTTTGATAATAATAGGGATAATGATAAAAAATAAAGGCAATCAACGAAATATGTAGTAATAACAGTCGATTTACAGGATTCAGTTAAAAAGCAAATTGATGTAAACGCAAATGTCTATACGTCTTTTCTTCGTACTTTTTACAAGGGGTGGTATTTGATTGATTTTTTAAATTCATTTCAGGTCGGAGATTTGCATTATACAATGATCCGATAGGTAGGGTGTCAACTTACAGTGATTTCGCTCTAACGTTCCCTCCTGCTTTAGTTCATGCTAATTAATATGGCGTTTAATTCGGTCAAAGATAGTTTAGAAAAAAAGTCTATCTGTAGAAAATGCAAAAGATAGTTGACTTCATTAAATCCAAGAGAAATACTTTGGTTAATTACTTATACTCACTCTCACACAATGAAAGGAAAATACTCTCACACAATGAAAGGAAAATGCTGGGAAAAGATTACTTGTATTTAAATATCATTTGCAGTCGTAACCCTCTTAGGGGCACAATTTAGATTGCGCACTGTAGACACTATTTTTGACCGCAATTATTCGCCTTAATTTTGTATGACACCTTGAAATTGATTCCTCGAAACATACTAAAACGCAGTTGAGAACATCCTTTAAAAATCAGCATGGAGTGATCTACTTTCTACTTAACTGTTCTTTGAAACATTTTGTATACATTTTCACTTATATTTGCATTCGTATAAATAGACGGGTATTTGGTATAAGTAGAAGTAAAACGTCCACATTGAAGCAAATGCGAATCTGTTTTACTTATACCTTGAAATGAGTGTTTAGAAACGTAAAAAAGCCTTTGGTATATGTGGCAAGGTCACACGAATTGATAGTTAGATGTGATAATTTAAAGTCATAGAGATTTATTGTTTGTTTCGGCGTAAGATTGGACTTTGTTTCATTGAAATTCAGTTGCTCGTGAAAACATAGTTTTTTACTTTCACTAATGTTCGGACAAAATCTGTAAAATCGCGTTATTTTTCACGGGAATTAGACCGCAATATGATGACTCAATCAGTATTTTGGTTCCGTATATATGACGTTGAGTATCACATAATGAAAGAACACAGTGCTAAATATATTCATCAAAGATTGAGCTTGTCAGTATGGTATTTTTCTAGTTTAATAGTAGAATCAATAGGGAAACCTCGATAATCCGTCGAAAATCATTTAGGGGAAAATTTTAAATCGATACGTATACGCGAAATATTGGTGACATAAATAGACTTATGGAAATAATCTATCTGCTTAACTTTCAGATACCAAGTAACGAACAAGAAACTGGTTTCAAACAATTCGTTTAACTTCATCTACTGTTAAATAGTATCAGATTAACATATAAAAACTTATTAAAGTAAAATAGGTCCTTGTTGGATACAGGTCATAATTGTATGTTATGTAATCGTGATCAATTTTCTGTTCATACAAAAGTAGATATCAATATAGCATTGGTAAACGAGATATAGATGCTATCCATAGTTAAGGCTAAAATAGTTTTAATTGTTAAAACAAATAGTTAGTTAGTATTGATATAATTAACATAATTGAACCTAGAGATATTTTCAAGCAAATGGCCAATCGCAATTTAATACAATTGTCAAAATCAAAACGAATTCGCAAATAAGTTTAAAGAACCATAGCGTTTGAGTGATTACTTATGGTAATTTGAATACAAAAAGTATGTGCGAACTCACTGAGAAATTTATATTTCCTTTAGCACGATTTGAAGATTCTTTTCTTCTTGCTTTGAGATGGAACATATTTTACTGTTGATATATGTATATACTTTTTATGTTTTGTTATATGCACATTATCATCAAAGATTTTGTCTTCTTCAAGGCCAAAAATGAATTGTAGCTATCTAATTAAAGCATTTTCTAAAATGCGCACAAAAAAGTAAAAAAACAACAACAACAAAAAAAAAAAAAAAAAAAAAAAAAAAAAAAAAAAAAAACCAAACAACAAACACCAACAACAAAACTGACTAGACTAAAACTTTAAACATTTAATGATAAGTCAATAATACCGGGTTATTAAAAGAAACAACCTCAAAATAAATTTGTATTGATTATTAGTCAAAACAAGTATAATTTTCGACTCTAGCAAAGCCTTCCTGCCTCCGACAGAAGGTTTGACTTAAATTTTATATATAGATAATATAAAGATCTTGAAAAATTTATTATCAGTAATATGTAGCAAAATTGGTTGTTTGTTGACGACCTTAAAGTCGCAACTATAGCTTAAATAGACTGCAGCTACGACATTTAAATCCAAAAACCAATATAAATGATTCACAGATGTGTCGGAGTTCTATGTTTATTTCCGCTCTAAACATTTAAATTCATTGGTCTATCGAGGCTTTAATTGACAACCGAGATCCTTCAATGTCTCTAAAGAAAAGATATGTGGCTAAATCTACACAGAAATGTATAAATAAAATGGAAGTTTCTACTATGCCAAAAATGAAGAGGATCTGTCGCACTAAAATAAGATACAGAAAAACAACTCCCCGATTATGAGATATATTTATCTTTGCTTTCAAAATGTTAGCCAAAGATATGAAGATAATTTCAGAACAATTTTGTTGTTTAACTTGAAGCTGTGTTTACATTCATTAAACATACAACCATAAGAAACAGTGGTCGACAAGAAATTGCATTGGCAATATCGAATAACAGCTAATTCTAATGAGGTTCAAATGCAATCGGCTTATTGCCACGAACTATCAATTTAATGTTTACGCAGTAAATAGTACATTGGACACGCGCACACACTAATACACACACAGACAGAAAGAGAGAGAAAGGGAGAGAGAAGGAGAGAGAGAGAGAGATAGAGAGAGAGAGAGAATGAGAGGGAGAGAGAGAAAGAGAGAGAGAGGAGAGAGAGAGGTATATTTCTAAACTATGAAAGAAATAAATAAAGGCAGAGCTACAGATGTAGGGCGTAATTCGTATTTTAGATTTAAATATTTCACCAATACTACCATAAATCCTTTGTTGTAAACACTCATTTAAATCGCCTCAACGAGACAATTCAAATGAATACTCACAGCATAGTGTTTTGTTGAGAAATAAGGTTGCTAGAATGCTGTTACCCCCTCTTAATTAGACCTCTGCGAAAGTAAATAGTTTAGGATTGTTAAGTTTCTCGGTGAAATGTATTTGAATAACTTACTTTATTATGGAGATTATGCACGATTCTTTTCTTTTGTTATGCTTGGCTACTTTATTTTGGAATAATATTTGTTTCACTATGACATTAATAATCATGTTTATTTTGTATTTGAAAGACATGTACCTACCTTGTTACTATTATCCATTTGCCAATTATCTTAACCTCTATAACCGGGTCAATTTTTTCTAGCAACACACATACACACACAGTTATGATATACTCATCAATTAAGTTTATATAATTGAGTGTAATATATGGTTACTTTTAATTATCATGTTTTGATTTAGGATAATTTGTATTAATGTCAAGTATTTATGTATCGTACTTTCGCATTACGTCGATGGTTACTAAAAACTCGTTTCACTGCTCTTTTTTTTAGACTTTAACGGTGATTAATAATCGGAATTTCTGAAACTTTGATAATGTGCAAAATTATATCAACTACCCCCTAATATTGCACTTTGAATTCTAGTCAGAGTTTGGTAGCATTAAAGAGCTTACTAACGCATTTTCCATCTTAACTAGGCCGAAATGGTGAAGAAAGTATACCCATGTTAATGATGAACCATACAGACAAAGACGATACACCGGGTATGCCGCCTAAAACTAGACCATCGGCGTCTGATGTGAAGACTGCTCCCCGGCTTGTAGAAATAACCTCTAATCCCGGCACACCCCTTAAAATCACTGAAATTGCACCGGGTTAGTATCCTCTCCTAAGCTCACTCTCACTGTTTGCATTGTTGCGTATATCTGTACTCGTCTATACTATTGTTACTTCATCTGTGTTTACTTCATGCCATTGGTATCTATTCCTAATATCAAAGCTTTAATTTTCAATCAAATTGTATTCTGTAATAAAGACAAATGACCGATTAAGACATCCAGACCTATTTGAATTTACGTGGTCTGTTTTGGTTACTATGTATCTCGTTCCCAGCCTATATGTCACTTAATAACTCTTTGAAATATAATCAGGCTCTGGACAAAGACGTATTACAATATTTAGTGATATTCTACTAACCGATACCTGGACCAAATAATTATTCATGCATCCTCGCAATACCTTCATATATTATACTCTTCTATAACACCCTATATAAACTCCTCTCCCTCTCTACATGTAGTTATGTGCATGTATTGATAAAACTTAGACCATTATCGTTTAAACTTCGACCTTTATGATGATGTTATGCTAGAGCTTCATGTATATTTCTATTCTATACTGCAGAAAAAGACAGCGGTGATCACAAACAATTGTCGAAAAGTAACTCAAATATTCCAGGTACTTTTTAAGCTTAACTCGTATTAAATGGTATAGCCGCACTATATATACTTATTCAACCTATTGTTTGGTAGACCTATCTTTTCATCTTTTTGTCCTCACCAAACACTCTCTTTTTCACCTTACTTGCACAAAACACGTTTATTTACTGATTGTTCTTCTGCATATACCTAAATAAGAATATCATTTGTTATTGAATATAACTGCCTATGAAAACATATCAAAGTACTTGATATTATCGTCGGTTAAGGGGGTTGTTATTCCTACTAAATGAAGACGTCTTGCATTTGATTTTTGATCCGAGGTGTTGTAAATGTTACGCGTTCATCATGTGAATTTATTTAAAACGATGTACTCATGATAAACAGTTCTGTCCGATTACTTGGTGCAGTGATCAGATCTATAGCTTTAAGGAGTGTTCTTTGCTTTCAAACGCTGTCACATGGACTGGCATTAAGGGAAGAGCATTAATATCCTAAAGCATAGAAAAGGGTGGCGTCCAGGAAGAACATAAGAGAATGTAGATTTAACTGAAAGATCAGTGGCCAAACAAATAGAGTCAAAGTTGATATGAAACAGGATTGAAATATTCTATGCACACAACATGTGGTACAACAGCAGTCTTAGTTACTTTGACAACTTGTTATACAACTTTACCACTGTATCGCGTTTACTTATTGTTCGTTATGTTTGTTTCATCTCCTTAATAATTTGATTTTCTGTATACATACTTCACGATGATAGACTATGCACCTGCTTACAATTATAGCAATAATACCGTACATATCCACTCATAAGTATTTAGTATAATCAAATAATTGTAAGTATGTAAAATACTTCAAGTAAGTCATTTTTTAATTGATCTACTAAATAATTAAGACAGAAACGGAATCGTATTTGATCTTTCGCTAAAACGCAGCGTAAATGATGACCTTTTTTGTATCGTTTTATTTCTCTGTACATTGTACTAATTTTTTTAATGGAATATCTTCGTTATATCAGACTAAACTATGTGCAACCAAACTTGAGTCATCCTCACAATTATAAACGCCTGATTAAGAGAACGCTGATGTTCGTTTTGTATTTTGTTAGACATTTCATTTCATTTTTTTATTCTAAAAACAAAATCATAAACGAAAACATCCGAACATTTGAAGGCAAAAAGGTTTTACTTTATTCAAACAAATTAAAATTCGTTCTTTAAAGTGATAAATAAACATGTTTTATCTTCAATTATCTAGCGTTTTCTCTTCTTTTGCTGTTATTTTCATTTGTTTCTGTTTTGTTAATTTAGGAGACCAACAGAATATGGTTCGAAATAGAACAATTCAAGGTATGCTTAAATACATCCTGTGTAAACCAAAGTTAACGTAAATTTCTGTTTCTCAGAATACCTTCATATTTGTCTAAATATCGTATTGCTTTAGTATCACAATTTTAAGGTTTCATACGCGTAGTCATTCTAACAACAAAACAGTTTGTTAACCCTTGTCATGCCGAATAAAATCATTTAGGAACTTCTTTAAAATCTAAGAGCTGAAATCACTATGTAAAGCCTGATGTTGGTTTAGGGGATATTTCTTTTGAAAATCAAATTTCCATAAACTCTGAATTGCAAGTGACAAGCAGGTAGTGTAGACTAAGATCAGACTGCAATGGCTGGTCTTTGTCCATGCTTCCTGCCAAAACAAGGGTTAAATAAAGAATCGCAATAATAAGGTAAACGACAACGTGCATGGATATTTTAGTAACACTTTCCATGCTTTATTAAACATATTCAACCTCAAAATTATCGAAAATTCCTAGTCCAATATATTAAATTATATGTATTTTTTTATGATAAATATGCAATGGAAATATTAAGATTTCGGAAAATTGTTCTTTCATGCTATGAGTTTTTTCCCATTTAAATATATTTCATCGCTCTAGAATTCGAGAGACTGTTTCTTCATTATTGTCCACATCTTTAAGGTTTTTATTTTCAAATTCCATTCGTGACATTTTACTAGAAACCAAGTTGAAACTAGATCCGATATAACGGTGAATATAGAGGATTAAAGGGAATGAAAATTTTGGAAGAAAAAAAAATAAGATATTCGAACCGCGAAAAGATGCTTCTATTGTCATATGTGTATATATAGTACGTCCTCGATGTCATAAATATTGTATGTGAATTTGGTATTACTTATACATGTTTGCTTTCTCTATTTTTCAACACCAGGGGACGCACCCCCTATTGTCAAGAAAAGACCCTCTCTAGGTATGCTTTATATGTTTTATTGTAAATCTGTTACACCAAATGCCAATTTGAATGTAAAGCCTTCACTTATATATGTCGATCACTAATATTTGTAACGCCTTTGATAGTAAACGTATTTTATGTAGTGATCTTTGTTGAAATGTATAAACTAAAATTAAAAATGACGCTTTGAAAAAATATATATGTGTTCGTCATTAAAAAGTTAAAGTTTCCAACCACGCCATTTTCGGATATGGATATTGTTATTTTTGATAACAAAATCTCAATAATAGGGTTCTTAAAACATCTTTTATCTTGAAAGTAAATAATAAATTGAAATAACGTCATATAAGTACTGTTCACTACACATGAAGAAATATTGCCTATATAGCTTATATATTTATCAGTATATGTGTTGCTTTGTCTGTGTAACTGTATCTTGTATATTTTGTCATATTTATTAGCTGGCGATCCTTCGTCGGGTATGAAGAAAAGGCCGTCAATAGGTAAACATATATACATACCACTTTCAACATCGCTTATATATATTTTAATTTATAACCCCTGAAACTATTTTGAGGGAAAGGATAAATGAAATGTACGAAAACAAGAGGTTGAACAACTTCTATTTGATATAAAAACTAATTTACAGAAAAGATTATTTCATGTAGTGGTTTTGAAAGTGGTGGTCTGTAGTATTTTTGTGTCATAATTTAATTGAAGTCAATGTAGGTATAATTTTTACCAAGATTGATTCCTACAGATACACGAGATTCTATTATTCGCTCAATTAACAAATAGTTCGATAAGGGTCAAATACTGTCTACAAGGTGAAATATTTTACCTTTTTATCAGAGAAAATTAGCTATTGAACAAGTACTGTTTGATTAACGAGCACTTTCTAGATCATTTCATTTCAAATAGCATACGTTTAGTCTGTCCTATTCTACTCCACCAAGGTGTGACCAACGAAAGCTTATGCTTGTAAGGAATTATTTTACTTGTCAAAGTCGTAAGAAGTTTCTCGGCTCTTAGAAATGTTAGTTTCTCTTTCATAACTACATCAGCAATTTTATTTTGTATGAGAATTGATAATAATAAGCGAGGGTAGAAAAATGACAATGGTGTGAATTAGAGTCATTTCTTAGACAATAATGGCAACAGAACTGTTTTCACTTGGAATACGAAATCATTTGAGTGATGGTTCCAACTATTTATATGCATGAAGTGCAAATCCAACCTATTCGCACACAATGACGCTTTTAAACACCATCAATATAAAAGTTTTCGAAAACATCATGGAAAATGAAGAAATTGCTTGTTACAAGCAATTTCTTCATTATCCACATTGTTTTCTACCCCAAAAGACAAAACAATTGAAGAGTTCGCAAACTTATCATTCTCTTCTGCAACTTCTTTGTATTTGGACTGGTCTTAAATTTTATCATGAGGGAATGGGTTAAGTAGCCTAGATAGGCAGGGGACTTAAGATATATTCATATGATCATATAAAGAAGCTTTGATTCAGTATCTATCTATCTATCTATAGAGCGCGTTGTAAACTGTGATTAGACTTTGATCGAACTATGTCACAAGCTGATCCGAATTGTCACACATGTGTGAACTTTGGAAATGCCAGATTGTTTTATTTATTTTGCCTTTGCTGTCTCATCTTCTAAATCTAACCTGGTTCCAAAAATAACTAACTGTGTTGGTTTTAATTTTGTACCCAACCAAGTAATGTCAAGTCTCACCAAATGGTTATATTACCCATCATATACAATAGATAACAGAGGTGAGACATTAATTCCATTCCCACACAATCCAACATTTTTACCTAACGAAAGAAAACTACTTTAGAAAATATTGCTGACAATACAGAAATTGCTTGTAAAAGCAATTTCCTTAATGTCAACAATATTTTCTACCCTAAAAGACAGAGAATTTTTCATTATTATCACTTTAAAATTGTCGTCTGCAACTTCTGTCAATTTAGACAAGTCTGAAACTTTGTCCTTTGGTAAATGGTTAACTTCTATAGAGATCAGTTTGATCGTAACATGAAATTCGCGTTGAAAGTTCATTTTTATATTCAGTTCAAACACTTCTCTGATCTATATTCTGAAGGACAACAATTGATATATGACTCGAACAAGAACATCAATTTTTAATTATCGCAGATAGTAAATATTTAAGAATATTGGCAAAAGGTTTAATTGCAAAAAATACATAAATAATAAGTCTCCTCTACGTGAGCTTGTAGCGAGTTCGATCTTAAGAAAGACATTTAAAAATGGGAAAGAAAAGTTAGATATATGGATTTTAGATTTCTTTAATCAAATTTCCAACATAGTCATGACATTAGATACCATAAAATATATAACTGAACAAACCCTGATTAGGTCATGAATCCAAAGTAATCCTTGTCGATCTATTAGCCTATTTCACGGGCTTTTGTATGTTTCATGAGCTTTTCATTTCAATATCCTATTTTTAATCTTATCTTAATTATAGATGTCATTTTGTGTATTTCTTTAAAAGATGTTATTGAGATTGAGCTATTTGTTCCCTTCTGGTTTACGTTATTTTCATCCACTTGAAGATTAGTTTGACGTTAATTGACTTCTCGAAAACTACCTTACAACAAAGTTATGAAATTATTGTTTTGTGTAAGATATCACGAAAACGAAACCAAAAACAACAACAACAACAACAACAACAAAAAAACAACAACAACAACAAAAAAAACGAGAAAGCATAAAAATGGCTATATTTTCGACATTTTATACTTTGTCTAGGTGTACACAACTGATATACTCAAAGCTAGCTACACTAGTAATTAACTGATCCCAGTTTCCAATCAAAGAATCACTAGACCAATCAAATCGTCAATTTGGAGCGCAAGTGAACTACGAACTCTGACATTAGCCATAGATTTTCGTTGGTTAAGCGACTTAGTTGAGGTTATACAAGCAATAGTTACGATGTTTAGGTCATCCATTTTACTTTTTTTAAACGTGACTTTACTTTGATTCTACATTATTGTAATATAAAGCTATTAGCCCGTCAAATGAAAGTAGAATGCCATTCAAGCCGAAGACTCTTGATTCAATTGATTGATTAAATCGGTAACATGTAGAGCAACACTTTTAACAGAATTTCAGTCGCGGCGGCAGGAGCACCTAACCATGGATTCCTTACTTTTCACACGAGTTCTACAACTATATCTTTTCCGATCCTCCATCTTCTCAACTCACTTACCCTAAAGATTATCCACCCCCTGGTGGTAGATAAATGTCTGAAAAGGTACAATGGATCTTTTTTTCTAATATTCATGTATATCTACATGTCCAACTCAATAACGGTTTTGGACGCCCCCCCGAAAGAAAAGCTTCGGAAATATGATGGAAAAAAGAATTTGATTGTAACAATCAATTTCTTCATTTAGCACAAAGTTATCAACCCACATCGATAAGGAATTTTAAATTTTCACCAACCTAATCAACATCTTTCAAATAGGACCAGTTTAATTTTGTTTGGTGTGGTAATAGGTAAATTAGCGAACCAACAAAAGTGCTTGACTTAAATGTCGAAGATCTTTATTCACTTCCGGTCTAAATGTATGACTTGATTGGTCAATCGATAGTTTGATTGACCACGGCGATCCTATTATTCCTTTTCTTCGGAGAAAAGTTTCTTATCAATTTTATAACCATTTTTAAAGAAAAAAATGTTTCTAGGAAGTAAATGATTTAAAATTTAAACATTTTAAACATTATTTTTCTTTATTTTGTAATCCATTCAACCTTATTCAAGATGCTGGTAGGATGAAACAAGATCAATTGCTTGATTTAAGATATATAATTGTTTTAAAGAATCAGACACTAAGGTAATTACTTGTAAGAATTCAGCAGAGTATGCAATTTGAATAACTGCTGTGAAAAGAGTGTATAATGTAAAGATACTTAACCCTTTCCCGTTTTTGGAAATTTTAGACTAGTCCAAATTGAAAGAGGTTGCAGACGTCAATGAAAACTGGATGTCATTTGAAAAGAAACCACCCTATGTGGTAGAAAATATTGTGGAAAAAGGCAATTTCTTCTTTTTCCACAATGTTTTCTTGAGTATAAAATCACAGGAACGTAAAATCCCGTATTTGAACGGGAAAGGGTTAAACAATTGAACTGAATTATATCAAATTTGTATAATTTATCTCAAAAGTAAGCCAAATCAAGAATTATCTGAGAAATTGTTTTCCTCTTAATCAGTGTTGTGTTTAGAATCTGTTTTTAGAATAAGTCTTATTGTGATTTTAGCGGATGGAAAATTTCCACCTGGAAGAAAATCATTTCCTAGTCAAGGTACATGAGCACAACTTTTGTATCTATATATGCAAATGATGTAGTTAAAAAGAGAGCATTCTATTTGACAAACTTGTTAATTTCAGTATTCAATATTCAGCAAAAAAGGCAAATGGATCTTTATATATCAAAATCGTCAGAAGACATAAAATACAACTCAGTGTACAAACTCAACTTTGCGGATAGGACAAGAAATATAATCCCCAAAAATGTTGATAATAGTTCGTATTTTAATAAGGAATAATTGCCATCTCACATTAAAAAAAGTCTTGGTCGGATGTGGAACTGGTAAGTATATGCAGTCTTAGAGCTAGTAAATAACGTGTTTCTGAGGTTGTCTTTGATCACATGACAGGCCATATTATGATTAAGAGTGAGGGTCACCTTGTATAGTCTCTGGCTACGTACCATGGAAATAAAGAAACTGGTTTCAATTAAGGTAATTATTCAAATATTTCTTCATTCAAACAATATCAAGAAAATAATAATATTAAAACAAGAAGACGAAATTGCTAAATACAAACAATATTTTGATAATATATTTGTTTATCTTTTTTAAACTTTAGTGGCGAAAAGAAAACGGATATTTCTTTTATGCCAACAATAAGTATATGGAAACTATACCTTAGGTACAAAATGTCTTTGAATACAAAGTTAAATGAAACTTAAGCTCTCTTCTTAATGCATCAAAATGTTGTCAACAAACAGTATTGTTATTGTCACATTTTTTTTATTTATACTGAAATCTATTAAGCTACACAGAACTAAATTATAGAATTAGTCTTAACTTCAGTGTTTATAAATGAACTCTAAATCGTCATAAAAAGATTTTTAAATAGATATTAGAAAAAGACGTATGGTATTAAATGCCACTCATAAGACGCGAACTCCAACGCAAGTTCTTTTATAGATGTATTTCCTTATTTCTATCGAATTGCCAACCTCCATACCTTGTCCTGCTTCGAAGAATGACAAAGGAAAAAACATTGCTATGCCCTAATATAGTTTTACTTGGTCAAGTCGTTTAGTTGAAATCTGGCTCTATTGGGAAAATGTTGTTTTCTTGTAAGCTCACCCCAGCACAACCTTGATAGTTGTCGTCCATCTAATTATTTGAATATTAATAATGTAGGTGCCACAGGTTGTGAAACTCGCTCCGAATTTACATCCAAATTATATCTTGGTCTGGTTAAAATATTGATTTTACCTGGTAAGAAATAGTCCACTTCCTTAATACTAACAACAAAGGTTTGTTTATACGCAGCAGACACATTGTTGTCTCACTCGAGCTGAGTACTGCTGAGAATCATAATATAAATGATTCCTTAAACAAGGTTGCATGTAAGTTTAGGCTTAGCAAAATTTGAAATTTTGCACAAGGTCAAACTTGAAAAAATCGAACTGGAATTAAAATATACTGGCAATATACTTTTTGGCTTTTAACCTTAGTTTTGGATATTGATCTCAATTTTATTCCTCGTATCGGAAGATCGGAGGCATATTGTTTAACCGTCCATCATTCTACTGGTCTGCCTGTCTGCGAAACTTAAACATTTACAATTACCTTCAGCCTATTCATGACACAATTCTCATATTTGGCATGATGGTAGATCTCATCAAGACGCATCAAGAGATAAAAAGGTCAAGGTCATTTGTAGTCGTCAAACTCCTCCAAAAGCCAAACACCAAACCTTCAATGCTTGCAATTACTTTAATCCTAGATACTGACGTCATGTCTCGAAACATTATATATCATATCAATGCACAGATACAGATACTAAGGTCTAGGTCATGTGACAAGGTCGAGGTCACTTGTCAAGATCACCTTTGCGAAAAAAAAGACTGTTACAGGTTTATGATGTTTCACAAACATTTCTAGTTTCTTCTTCAAGTTCGAATACGTATTAGACCGGAAAATATATACATTATGGGTCAAGTTAAAACAAAGCAACAACAACAACAACAACAACGACACACACACAAAAAAAAAACCCAAAACAAAACAAAACAAAAAAAAAAAACAACAACAACTGCAGAGCGTATTTTGATAAGATTATCCAGAAACTTACTAACAATGCCTATCTCATTGATATGGAGATCAAATGAACATGTCGGTTTGGTCGAATTAAAAGTATGGCATCGGAAAAACTAATAAATAAAAATACTCCAAAGGCAACATTTTTAGCTGATTTGTTCTGAATCTTGCTGTAATCATTAATCTAAACAAAGTCTTTGTGAAGCCAGGCCAAATTAGGTTCTAAGGGCTAATTTAACTTTCGAAAACATTTTAGATATGATCTTTAGGCCAAACCATTGTAAAACATTATCAGGATATAAACGAAAGAGATATCTTTGCGATAATGATATCAAGTTTGCAGGTCCATACAAAGGTCATGTGATCTAATCCAAGAAGCATCACTTTTGAATGATAGTTTTTTCTCAACAACCCCGACAGTTGCTTATAAGATTAAAATCTATGCAAATTTTAATCATGGGTGTAACAAAGTCATAAACAGATCGCAAGGTTATGTCTTAGAAAATATTATTGAGGCTTCACCTTTGGCTGAATCACTGGGGTAATAGCTTAAGGTACATTTTTGTTCGGAATTTCATTTCTTATTTCAAAGTAAAAATCGTTTTGTGTGTTTTAAGATATTTCAGCCCATGATGATTTCTTTCGGAATTCTTTTGTTTTATCTTTGAACAAATTTAAATAAATAATAATAAATGAATATTTAATCAATGAAAAGTTGTTTTGACAGTCTCGAGCAATTCGATTGCTTGCTTCTTTTCTTTCTCTTCCCCAATTGTTTCTTTCTTAGCCTCTACGTTTACAAGAAGAAAGATTTTGACAAAAGCAGTTATCGAAAACAGTGACAAAACTAGGTTAGGTGACAAAGCCCAACAAACAAAAAAAGAATCAACGGATGATAAAACTACTATGGAAGACAAAGCTAGGCTGTCAGTGCCCGAACAAAAAATAAAGCCGAATTCACCGATTGATAAGGGGTTTGGAAAAGGTTAGAAACATGTACCCGGATGTAATTTAAAATAAGATTTATAAGCTTAAATGTAACTAAGTACATGTAAAACATATAGAGACAATAACCAAACTTAATCAAAATGTACAATTATCATAAAGTAAAACCTTTGCGCCAACAATTCAGCACTATTTCCCGGTGTGAAAGCTATAGTATATCGTTTGAATGAAAGGTAAATCTTTTAGTCGTGTACTTATAAAATGATACGCGCACCTTAAAAGTTAATGCGTGAGGACTCCAAAATTGTGCGAACACACTTGGTCTTTGAGCGCACACGCTTGAAGAGAAAGCACGTTTGTCATACGCGTGAATTTGTTTTATAGCAAGTATTTTATATTGTTTTACTGTCACTTTTGAGCATGTAAGTCCGAATTTTATGGCTTTACATATTTGATAATTTTAGTGTGCACGATTAAAAGCGGACTTTGTCTCATTATCAGGTCCAAATAAGAGCATTTATAATCTACTGATTATCGCTGCCGTACTTTTTCGCGCAACTATTAATGACGTAAGAGCCGCAGCTAATGTCTTATGAATTTCAAATTCACATCGCATTATAAAAAGCCATGCCGTTGACATCAATGTTGTGTTTATGCATATAGTCATTGTTCTTTATGCAATTATAGGCATATTAAAATTACATGATTAACTTCTATATCGGCAGAATTTTAATCGTCGTTTTCATCTGTTTGTTATTAATTCTGAACTCGCGCAACCTCTAGGCGAAAACATATTTCGTAAAAGTAATGGCTGTATCGGCCGAGAGGTAACTGAATCTGACTATCGGGTTTGACGTCACAGGACGGAGTCTTCTACCGTGGTTTGCTCGAGGCTTCACAGTCAACCCAGTCTTCCCATCTCTCTTTTGGATATAAAACATCTAGATCGAGTGTTTAAGAGGGTTCTTTCGCCTCAAATGAAAAAAATAAAGTAACCACTAAATGCGAGGTTTGCCGATTTTTAAGATGCCAAAAGGTTGCAAATGAATAAATAAATTAATTATAGATACATCTATTGAACTTAATGCTAAGGTTTTACTTTTCCTGATTTGTATTAAACATTCATATAAATTTTAATCGTTTAATATACAGTATACTCATACATCGATGTTTTAGATTAAAAAATGATATGTACTCAAGAATTCTCGATCTGAATAACTCGAAAATAAATGTAAATGATGTGTACTAATTTATTCCTTCCTTATGTTACCCATATATTTCTGTATTAGTAAACCACTATTTTGACAAGTGATGTGTACTCAAATGTATTGATATCGGTAAAGATAGCCAATACCATCAGTGTTGAGTTGTTTCTCCTAAGAGTGTCATGTCCGTGCTTATTCATTATACCATTGTTATATCAAATTCATATTGCGCCTTTTTCATATGAAATCCGTTTGACATGAACCCAAATATTTTAGCAAGCACTACCATATGTTAATCTATTCTATTATCTGAAATGGCTACATCTTTGAATAATTTTATGAATATAGAAACATCGCCAAGTAATGGACCTTTGATCCAAACAGGTAACTTTATTATAACTGCACAAGCATGTATATTCAAATATTTTCTTTATTTTTCTATATCTGCTTAAAATAACAATCTTCTTCTCTGCTGTTCTCGTCTGTTAGAAAACCTGCTTTTTGTTTCGATTTGTTTGACATGCTAGGTTTGTAACTAATAGTTAGGCATGGCACATTTTCTTTAGACTGTGTTTGATATTTGTAATTAAGAACTCGTCAGAGGTCCACCAAAACCTCGTGTTTCAGCATTGAACTGTAGCTAGAACAGTGGCATTAGTTCAGTTCCCATTTAGAAAAAAGAAGTTAAACCCAGAACCAAAATTGAAAACGGCTACAAAGCTTTAACACAACAACGGCATCCTAGATATAGCAAATCATACGACTTCAATGAGATTGGGCTCATTGTCTGTTATAACGTATGTTTATAACCTGACCAATGTTATAAAACACCTAATTTCCACAACGTGTAAAATGTCCAGATATTTTCAAAAGGGTAAATGTTTGTTACTAGAAAAACCGAAAGCGTATGCGCACGCCTATCGCTATACAAAAGGTATATTATGCTTACTTTTGACAAGTGTTATTCCTTGCATGTGTTATTCTTTTAGAAATTGCAAATATTCTACTTGTCTTTTGTAAATTTATCATAAGTATTGAATTCGGTGTGTTCTTACTAATTGCCTTTTTGATTTAAAGGTATGAGCAAGGATCGTGCAATGTTTAAATTTATAATGATTTTATAAATATATGATAATAATAAACTACATTAAATAAACTTAATTACTATTCAAAAATATACTTTAAAAGAAAAATCCTTATTTAACAAGAGCCCAGTGATTTTTATCGATTATATTTCACTCACTGGAATTTTACCAATATCAATGAAGTAATGTTATCTTTTACTTAATATTTAAGTACTTGCATTTTTTGCATTATTAAATTGTCGATTTGTAAGAAAGAGTTTTAAAACTAAATTTATATACAAATTTAAAGATATTTTCTATTGTGCAAGATTATTTATAACCCACATCTTTAATGTGCCGATTTTTCATATCAAGTAGAAGGTGAGCTGGGTATTGCTTGCAATCTGACCTTAATCGATACTTTCCGCTCACTGGAAAACCATATTCCTAATGGGTCACATATATATTCTTTAATATAAACAATGTTATTGCAAACCGTATGGATTGACAGGTAAGTTTATTTTTGTACACATGTATTAAATGGGACGGGTGCGGAGAGGGCTAATATCAGACTGTCCGATTTTGTAGACAGTCTTTGACTATGGTACCTTCCGATTCAGGAATGTTACATGATGTACAGATCAAGGGGTATAATATTTGGCCCGTTAGGCGGAAAGGGGAATTCCGTTAATCAAATACAAATGTATATGAAAATGTGAGAAAGGAATGAGTTGCCTGTTACAAACAAATTATTATTTTTCCACTATTTTTCTCAAATAAAATATCACAAACACGTTAAAATCAGGGTTGTATTTGAAAGGGTGAAATCTTTTAGACTGGTCCAAATGAAAAGTGGTTTTAGATTTAAAAGTTCATTCAAAATGGAAATAAGTGTCAAATAGGGTAGGACATTTTGTGACAAAAGTGGAAATTGCTTGCAACAAGCAATTTCTTCTTAAGCATCGATGCTTTTTGTCAAATCTATCTCTTCAGACTGTTGAAAAGCGGGATTGTGTGGTAATTGGTAAACTATTATATAGGGAAAAGGTTGGCTAATACTTGATCAAATGAGAAATTGACTTATTTCAATTAGTTTCTTGATTTCGTTGCCAAACATCTGTATCTATTGACAAATCATGTATCGCAACGCTTTTTTGTACTCTTATTCTAGTTATTTAACCAATCAGATATCTTCAGGCGAAGAAAGTAGCTGAAAATGGGATTACGAAAGGAGATTTTCCTTAGACCAGAACGAATGATTGAAAGTTGACTTACCACCATTTATTCTTTTCTCAGACACTTCAACAACAGCATTGGTAAACTTGATGAAAACTCAAAATAACACATCTAGTGTAAATGAAACCACGCCCAACTCAACTCTCCCAACGACACAACCGACCGCGAACTCACATTCAGGTAAAATACCGGCTACTCGCCTGTCTGTCCATATATCTAACCCATTCCCACAACATCCCTCCTTTTGTGATCCTCAAGAAAAAAAGCTTTGGAAAATATTTTGGTAAAGAAGAAATTGCTTGTGACGAGCAATTTCTTCATTATCCAAAATGTTTTCCTATCACCCCCCCCAAAAAAAAAAAAAAAAAAAAAAAACCAACAACAACAACAACATATACACACCCACTAAAACGTTATATAATTTCATCAACTTCAATTTTCTGTTTGTGTGGGCATGGGTTAAAAAATGAAGGGATTATCTTCTGTGTTCATTTAAACGTGAACTTATAAAAAGACACACACACAAAAACAACAACATTAACAAAACAACAATAACAACAACAAAAACCAAACAACAAAAACCAAACAACAAAAACTCAGCGCTGTATGAACCTGCAAAGCGGTTTTCTACATATACGATGTTTAAGAATTAAGATCAACAGTCTAATTGCAATGGAAACCGAAATGGGAAAGTCTACATAACCTTTCAATTTGAAAAAGTTTATTTACAGGTATCAGTCAGGACCAAATTTATGAGAAAACCGCCATTATCAGACATCAGTCAATAGCGAATTTACGCTAAATAGCTATTAACAGACCTAACTTTAGCGAATTTACGAGATATCCTCTATTGACAGTGTTCAGTCTATAGCGAAATTTACTGGAAAACCGTTTATAATAGATGTCTTGAAATGGTGACTCCAAGATCTGTTTATAGAGACCTTCTCTTGAATTCCGTACTGACAGATTACGAAGGCCTTGTTACCACTCAAACTTCATATGAACAGCCACATCTATAGCCACTCCGTTAGAATGTATTTGCCAAAACGCATAGTAAATGCCAATGGCTTATATACATAAGTTGCTTGTATCATTACTAAGTAATTCTACGCCAAAATAATTAGATAAATAGGGAATATTACAACAGTGTCTTTTTCTATGCGTTGTTATCGTGTTCGAGAATCGTGTGTAGGTATTTTTTATTGGATGAGACCGAAGGTCGAATCCAATAAAAATACCTACACACGATTCGAGAATACGATAACAACAAAAAGAAAAACACACTGTTGTAATATTCCTTTTATTATATACCTTTTAGGAAATGACATTAAGAAAATGGCTAAGAAATAACCAACTTTCCGAAAAACCCGGAACATCAATACACAAAAAAGGAGTCCGTGTTTAACGGTACTCGACGAATACGGTTTTTTGCTACACGCCGAATATTGATTTTTTTTCTGTCGAGTTGTATTTGACAGCCAGGTTTTACTCATTATCTCTTATAGGTATAAATGAACATATGACGAGATGGTCCATCCAAAGAGGGAAAATGCTAAATCAAATCATTGTTGGATCTATCATACGAATCTCGAATAATAAAAACGATATTTTTAGCTAGCAAAGCGTCAGCTTTGATAGCTTAAGTAAACGGACAAAATTTTGAGGTCGTCTCAAAGTTCAACGAGTGCAAACTGCCGCTGGAGGCTTAACCACTAAATCCATGAAATGCCTACGCCATAAAAGGAGTTCTTATGTATTTCAGTCATCTACTAGGTATTTTTAGCTCACTTGTGCACATCGTGTTCACAATGACTCTGATCAGAATATTAAAAAAGTTGCAAACGACAATTTCAAATTGTTGTAAATTCTAAAATATTTATCTCTCTAGGTAGAAAATAATGTGGTTAATGAAGAAATTGCTTGTAACAAGCAATTTCTTCATTTCCACATTGTTTTCTACAACTATTCTTTACCATGATAACGTCTAATAAAGTAGATTTCTGAATAAACAATGCTTTGCTAGCTTACAGTACTTTCAATACTTTGTTTTAGAGGATGCAATTAAGTAATTTCTGTAAACCCTTAATCGCAGAAACAAAAACTCCTTGTCTCAAATTAAAAGTATGAGCTTTCATATGAAAAGTTCTTGAAAATGAAAAACATCCCGCTCCCAAAAAGATTTCATTTCACATCAGTCTCCAAAGACAAACAGCATTCACAACGACTTGGAGGGCGTTTACTTACTCGGTATTACTGTCCGTCCATTTGTCCATGGATAAAATTTTGTCCGAAGCTTTCGTTTCAAACCGTTTGCACCTCCTGTTTAAATAAAGCTTTCAAATAAAGATATGTCGAAAAGCAATAATGAAATTTTCGAAATCGCCAAAGCAAGGGCAACATAATTAAATTGTCTTACTTATTTGTTGTACTTTTCCCGTCTATAGGTTAAACCTATTAGATTATATTTTCTCAAACATATGAATCTTTTCTTCTTTTCAGACATTGTCAAAACGACTGATGTTATAGTTCGGGACGCAAGCTCAGTAAAATCCAACAATTCTATGTCAACAGAACAACGATCGGAAAACCAGTCACCGAATAGCAGTCCACATGCCTCAAATAATTTAGTTGCCGTCAATACGTAACACATGTAACACTTTTCCATAGAATGAACTGGGAACCAGACGAGTGTTGTAATGAATAGGCTTCAAATGAATTAAGTGATGTCAAAGAGCAACGCTCACAACACTTTTCCATTAATTGAATGTTGAACAGACTAGAGTGGTCGGGCATAAGCCTCTTATAATAAAGGCGGAGTTGAAACGTAAATGTAACCAACACAAAAATAATTATGGGAACAAAGTGACCCGTGTTGAAGTCAAAACGCGTATTATTAGCGTGTTATCACCTAGACAGGCCAAGTGCATGGCGATGTTACTGTGTAAAGATTTAAACCAAATATTTTATAGAAGAATCGGTAAATTTGGTATTCTAGCGAATGATAGCGAATGTATACAAATGTGTGTAAAATTGTAGTAAAATAACAATTCGTTTAACGATACGTTCGCTTACCCTAAAAATGTGTGTAAAATTATACAAGTTTCGGTTTTTTAGATTTATTTCGACTACATTGCATAAATGAGGTAGTATCAAAGATTATTAAAAGTAATACTAAATAGAAAAATAGCGACAGCAACATCTGTTGGATAGTAAAACAACATTTTTAAATGGTTAAACCTTTAAACAGATGCATACGTCATTCATGTTTTCGATCGCCTTAGCGTTGAATGTTCAAGGGGTCAGAGGCCAAATAAACCTCTTATATATGCAGTGTTACATGCATTTCAAAAGAACGCAAAGAGAGAACGTTGACGTCACCGAGGCCATCTACAACAGCGTCAACAACAGCTAGAGTCAGCATCGACCAAAATTTATTCAATCTTGTCAAATTGTCGATTTTCTTCTAAAACATATGAACGACATATCTATCAAAATTATGATAACGATTATTCAAAAGAAAGTCGACAATAACAATTATAATTGTTTACAGAACCCTTACAACTTATGATAAGCCTGTATGATGTTTCTAACCCGTTACTCGAAAGGGACCCCGGGCGGAGAGTGAAAATATTATCAGTTATACTGTCTCTTGCCGGGATATATGACGATTTAATTACGGCTGGAGACAATGACGTCATCCGAGCAGCAGGCGAAGATTGACATCGTTTTCTCCAACCGGCAATCAATCGTCATACATCCTGCGAGAAATCGTATAACTAAATTATTATATAACAAAGTCTAAAACTAAATCTTCATCGCGTTACCCATATATATCAATTTAAATGTAAATACCAATTTACCCTATGGCGCCTCTTATAAAATTTTGTCAGACTGCGTACATGCGAAGGATGAGAAGGAAAGAAAGTTGTTTTTAGTATAAGAACAAAGAATGGCAACTCAATCTCATTATAAACTTATGACTGAATGACCTGTGCTAGATCTGATTTGTTTTTAAATATTTGTTTTACTGGGTTTCCGGGTTGTCCTCTCTCGCGTGACGGGCCACTTTTCTTTTCAATCGATCAGACTGTTTGTCTTTTCTATTGATATTGATTGGGTCTACTGTTTAATTCATTCCCAAGCGACAAAAATTTAGACCAAATTCAAGGAAGTTGCAGACATTTTAGAATTTATAAAACCGTTAAAGTTGATGTCTCTTAGGGTAGAAAACATTGTGGATAATGAAGAAATTGCTTGTAGAAGGCAATTTCCTCATTCTCCACAATGTTTTCTAAATCTTTCATATTGAGGGGCTTTTAAAAGCGTCATTGTGTTGGTATTTGGGAATGGGTTATGTGAAACCGCAGTCACTCAAAATAGACAAAACTCTACTGAAATAGCAAATGTCTGACAAGATGATTTCTTACTGGCTCCGCCCACTTACCTATGCTAGAAAGTTCGACTTTTTCAAATCTCTTTATTTTGATTTTACGGTCAGTAACATGTGCAAAAATGGTTTGTTTGCGACTTAAACATTGTAAATACAGTTTTGAATAGGCTGTAGATACGCCGTTTAAGTTGCAAAACAAACAAAAAATCTTTACATATATGTTAGTCAATGTTGGAGTTCAAAGTTCAATTACGTTATGAATTAAAGATTTGATTGATCGATTGACTCTTTGATATACTGTCACGATTTATCAATTAGTATTTATTGTTTCTAGGATTCAAAATTTTGACATGTTAGACTATTTGTAATTGGTCACAAGAAACCGACTAATATAGAAAGTTCCAAAATAATCATTCAGTACGTTAGAAACTATTGTTGAAAAAGAAGAAATTGCTTGTTACAAGCAATTTCTTCTTTTTCAAAAATGTTTTATAGGAGTAAAAAACATAGGGATGTAAAAAACAGGGTTTGAACGGGAAAGGGTTAAAAGACCTCTATACAGTTTGCGTTTTGTGGGGAGTCAAAGAAAGACTATATACTCATCATGACTTCTCCATTTGTCTCATAACAGCGCAAGAACTCGATCCGGGTAAACTAACGAGTTTATGTGCAATAAAAATTGCTCATTTTTCACAAATACGAGTCGTGTAAATATATTAAGGGAACTGATTATATAGAATATATCGAATGGGTCAGTATTATATGAGCCACAGGGTGACATTCAAACCAGTTCATACGATCGCAAAGTAAAGGCTCCTGGCCCGTCTGCATGAACGGTGCAATTCGATCAGGATCGAAACTTATTGCTTTCGGCACATTCTCTGGATGTAGAAAACATGTCATCTTGTCGTACCAAGGGCAGCGAACGTTCTAATTAGAGAAAAGGGTGATCTCGTTATCCCTTCACTCGTAAGGATGAAAACATGAAGGTAACCTGCATTATTATACATTCGTCTTTGAAAATAACAACTACAATCTAGTCGGCCATTGCTTTCCCTGAATTCACTAAAATAGCTAGAAAATATCCCGGAGTGGTCCTTTACAGCTCGCTGGGTGATATTTTAAAATATAACTACATCTGAATGGATAAATGACTGATAGTCGCCCAAGAATAAGTAAAATAAAAACAAAATGGCTCTAAGGAAAGTAAAAAGAAAAACTTGAACCGAATAGTGTTACAGAGGATTAACTTATTTGTAGCTATTCTATCTAAGGAGGCTTATGCACTGTCCATATTTTTGACGATACATGTATATGTAATTTTTATTCTATATATTGATCCATCTCCAATTTCGCCTTGAATGAAGTTTGATTTAACCGTAAACAGTAACCAACATATCATGACAGACATGTTGACATGTATATTGGTCTTAAATTGACTGAAAGAATCAATCGACCAATCGAATAATTCATCTAGACCGGAAGTGAACTGTGAACTCCTGCTTTGGCCGATAGGGAGCAGTTTTACTGGCTTAGCGAGTTAAACGTCGCACCTACAAGCTGTAGTTACGGTGTTTAGGTTGCCAACCAACCATCGAATTGGAACTCCCTTTTAGAGTAAGTAGGTTTGGCAAGCGGAGTCGGGGGCGGGGCAAGCTAATCTGTCAATTCTTCCATACCAAAACGAGTTTTGTCTTTGTCCATCAATTATACATAACTATTGTGACTATTACTTTGTTCAAGGTTTATTTTCTAATGCTCGAGAGGTTGTAGAACTCTTATAACCATTTAGTCAAAAAGGTACCTCCCGGGTGCTCCGTAAAAGAAATACTCAAAAATAAATTGTATCCGGCAGAGGTAAACTAGGGAACGCATTCAGAAATAATAATACAGATAAATTAGAATTGTCGATTTAGGTTTAGAAAATCGTAAAAAGACTGTTATATTTTATTTTGTTCAGACAGCACCTGTTCAGTGTGATCAGGGTAAATAATTTTCTTACTTTCCACGAGGTCCGTTTTCTATTTGCCGCCGTCATAGCGCAATCGGTAGCACATCAGACTCCCAATTTTCAATCACGGTAGGTCAAGGGTTCCATCCTCGGCGGCGGCACATATTCTTTCCAACATTTGTCTCTCACCAATGAGTGGATAATCGTAAACCTAAGTGGGATAGGAGCTGGAGGCTAGGAAAGAATGTAGTGGTAGAACTCGTGTGAGAAATACTAGGAATCCATTGTTAGGTGCGCCAGCCGCCGAGATATGACTGAAATACTGTTAAAAGTGGCGTTAAACCCTTTTCAATCAATCAATCGTTTTCGACTGACGGGCCAAATAAATTGTTCGCAAAACTTGATTTCGTCAGTGCGCGAGTGCGCTGTAGTTACGACATTTTGCTCGCGCACCGCCTATTTGCACTACCACCCAATGACATGATTATAGGTATGTATAGATTTCATACGAATCAAAGAAAATCGCTTTTTTTAATCATTACTAAGGCTTTCGAAGAAATTTTGTATGTGCTTCAAATGAAATACTTGCCGATTCAGTCTTGTTGGAGTCTATTGGGCTCGGCAAGCATAAATATACTCTCAGTCCAGAAGATAACGTCAATTCTATCCTTCCCAAACTATGATAATTTCCCTAGACAAAATAGCTTCCCTTAGCCAAGTTAAGTGAAGAGGGAGAGCTTATAAAAGAGGATGGCATTAAATATTAGTAACGTGAATTAATACATCCGTTTTACGTTTGGTTTTATGGTTTTTAAGGGCTTGAATATCTTGTCAGATATACACCTATCAATTTTAATCACGGAACTTTTACAAACCCTTTTCCGAACTCTAAAATGTCATATAATGACACTTTATTAGCACTGAAATACGGGAGAGTATCGTACTCGATAGGAAGTGTCAAGAAATTGGTGGTTATCTCCCTCCCATTTGTTCTCTCTAATCAATATAACTTTCTTAATATTTTCAGTCCATTCTAGATACTGGGTTAGTCTATCTCGTTTTGAAATTTTATAAGAGTTAGCTTAATTCAGACCAGATACACTTATTGGCATATACGGTTAAAAACAATCTTATAGAAAACAAAGAAGGAAAATATTTAAAGGAAAGTTCGAAAGAAAATACTTCTCGGGTGATACCTCGCGGGAGTTATGTCTGATCTATTAACCCATTACCAGACGACAAAATTTTAGACTGGTCCAAATTAAAAATTGTTGCAGACGACAATTTTAAACTTTTGAAATTTTAGATTTTTTCAACCCTCTGGGTAGAAAACATTGTGGAAAATGAAGAAATTGCTTGTAACAATTTTCCTGAGGGGCGTCCAAAAAGCGTCATTGTGTGGGAATGAGTTAACGTATTTACCCGTGTCCTATCAGTCGTAACTAGATTTGAACTCAATATTTGACAAATTTCATGGTGGTATGAGTTAATTGTCTGTTAGGAACGAGTTAATGATCAATTTTTCAATTTAACTGTAATATGTGTGTTTAGATTCCACCTGTCGCCCTTTAAATTAATTATCTTGAAAATACTTCTTAAAAAATGGGGATGGGGGTGGTGGTGGTGGAAATATAAAGAAAGCAAGTTACGAAACGTCGATGGACTTTTAAAACTTATTAAAGATAAGCCGAATGATATAACTGAATCAAACAAGGACAAGTGACTATTCGTTAGCCCCACTGACTCTCTATGCCCCGCCAATTTACTCTGACATGGAGTTCCGTTTATATTTTTAACGGCGTTACTGTGCAAAATTATAGCCAGTAGCATTTAACACAAAAGTAAAATAATTGGTTAGCGACCTAAACGTCTGAACTACAGTTTGAATGAACTGTAATTACGACTTTTAGGTCGCTAAACCAACAAAAAAGTTAACAAAAATAGCGGTCAATGTCTGAGTTAAATACCCTTGTCCGGGCTGAATCAATGATTTGATTGGTTGGTTGATTCCTTGATTGACAGCCGCAATTGTTCAACTGTAAAAGGACTAAAATTTTAAGTCTTCATATCAAAATGCCTTACCAGACATAAAAATTAAGATCAGCTAAAAGACAAACTCGAACAGAAAACATTTGTAAGATTTGTGTATCAAATATGGTTGAGGAACATATCACTATTATTCAAATCCAAGTAACCTAAACTAGGTCTGGCCACATTACGAAATACGCTCGAACCTACAAATCAAACCAAAGCATAAACTCTAAAAAACATAACAAAACAAAACAGAGATTTACTAAAATAGGCTATTTGACAGAAGTTTCTGTCTTATCAAGGTCTATGTTTAACCCATTCCCACACAATGCCTCCTTTTCAAGCCCCTTAAGAAAATAGTTCCGGAAAACAATGTGGGGAATGAATAATTAGCTTGTCACAAGCACTTTCTGCATTTCCATGCTGTTTTCTTCCCAGAGAGCTAAAGATTTGGAAAATTTCAACAATATGAAATAGTGATCGGCTCAAATTAATGCATGATTGCTTTATCGATATATCGAATTTTGAAAATTCATTTCTGAGGAAAATCTTATATATGTTGAGCTCATTTTAGGACCCAAAAGTAGAGGCTCCTCTTAATCGAGGCAGGTTGTGTTTCTTGTTTAGGCTTACTTATGCTTAGGATTATAATAGCTTGCCACGCAGCTTTGATAAATCGCGGCTGTCAATCAAATAATTGTGATACATATGAAACAATTCATTTAGACTGGAAGTTAACTTTGAAATCCAACATTTATCGACATTTATGTGAAGAATGTTTGTTGGGTTTGCGTCTTAAGATTGCCAACCAACTATTTTACTTGTTTGTTACATGCCGATGGCCATTGATTTTGCAAGATAACGCCGTTTAAAATCAAAGAGGAACTTCCTGTTGAGGTCAACGCGGAGTGGGTGGGCGGGGCCAGTGATTGTTCATTTCTTACAGTGTTACACAAACATAATTGGAGCTGTTATATTGGTTCAGGATAAGCTAATTTACTACTTACATGTAATATATTGGCTCTCTTGGACAGGAATAGAGCTCTTACACAATAATTTAACAATTATACAATTTACTTTCGGTAGAAATGATAGATGAAAGATGAAAGGCACAAACCGACCTCTCTTCCTGACATCTTAATATCTTAAAGTACCCTCTAATTTATCTTTAAACCTAATCTCAGACAACTAAAAAATTTACCGATCGTTCGCCACGCCCACTGTGTTCCGACAGAAAATTTCAATTCGATACTGAACGCCGGTGTTTTGTAAAAGCTGCAGTCAGTAACATATAACAACAACAACAAAAAAAAAAAATGAAATTTTTGTTTGACGACATAAACGCCGTAACTACAGCTTGAATAAGCCGTTGTTACGACGTTTATAAGTAAAAAAAACAACAACAATGTCTCACATTAATGTCGGTTAACGTTGGAGTTGAAAATTCACGTTCGGTCAAGATGAAAGATTTGATTGGTTAATTGGTTCTTTGATTGTTACAGCGATACGTCTTTTCTACATCCCTCGACCACTGAAAATTGAAACTTTACGAATTTCGGGGTTCGAACACTTTTTTCTTTAATATATTCAACGATTTTAACTCGAGCTTATCTAAGGTTATTTCACGATATTTCAGTGGCTGACAGACGAATTGATCAACATTTTATGTATTAGAGAAACCGTCGTTGGTAGTCCAAAATGTCGTAAATACAGCTTTATTAAAGCTGTATTTACGACATTTTGCACACCCAACGCAGATACATTTTAACCAGAAGTAGGACCGATAGAGTGATACGAATGTTTTTTTAATCATTTTTTAACTCTTATGTATACGTATAACGGACTCACGAAACTCTGTCAGCGGGCTGCGAAAACCTCGTAATTCAAGCTGTAGTTACGAGATTTTTGTAACCCAGAGAAGTTATGTTATTGTTTCTAATCACAACAAAATAATTTTTGTGCGTATTTGTTGATTTTAATAGATTATTATTTATATTTATATAATATCTTAAAACTTGTTATTTATAACGATATGTATGCTGGTTAAGTTGTCACGTGACTTGTTGATTTGGCTTTTTTAATTTGTTCTTAGTGACGACTTTATTAAAAAAAAAGTATCCACGGAATAGTGCGAGACTACAGTAAGTTCAAATACTAGGTATTTGCAGTAACTTTAGTTTTGTGCAAACTCGTGGATTTACATGGTGAATATTTCAACCAGTTCGCTTAAATTTAGTTAAAAAACAACAAACAAATCAAATGATACAATTTTGAAAAAAAGTAGACTACATGAATTGCTGATGTTTAGATTTAAAAATGAAGGAGCATGTAATCCATTATGGAAAAAGGGACCATCTAGTCGATGAATTCTTCACAAAGATTGGAACATTTTGCTTTTTTGAATATACATGCATGTAAAATGATCGTTCTGCAACATGTATTCACCTATTTTGGGTCCCATCGCCTTTGTAGTTGTGTGTTAAAATGAAAATCGTGTCATTTTTGTTGACTTTGGATGCAAGAGGATAGTGTGTGGTTTGTTTAACCTATTCCCACATGACAAAGTTTTCGAGTGGTCCAAATTGAAGGAGATTGCAGACAATAAAGCAATATGGGTTTATGTTCAAAATAAGGGCCATATGAGGCAGAAAACATTCTGAGAAAAGAAGAAATTGCCCGTTTAAACCAATTTCTTCTTTTCTCATAATGTTTTCCAAACCTATATTTCTTCGGTTCGTAAAAGGCGGTTTTTCGTGGTAATGGGTGAAATGAAAACGGGTAAAATGTCATCCTCAAAAAGGTTTACAACTTCCTGTCTTTGTAATGCGCGTGAGTATTAAGGTTTGAATAAAATAATAATAAGTCCAAAAATAAATTCATATCTCGAATTTGTTTTTCGGAAATCTGAATATCGTAACTTCAGCTTGCATAACCAAGCTTATTACATTATACAACGACTAATTGAATATTTGTAGCTTGAACTTGGTTGAAATATACGCCACATGTAATTTTGTAAATTTCAGCTTGATCACCGTGTAGTAATACATTTCACATTGATCACGTGATATGTCTGGAAAATTAAAATAGTTCCATTTATAATAAACCTAGTGTGAGTCTTTTATTTTCAATCTGGAATCTTCCTCGTGTTCCCGTGGTAAATTGGTTTCAGGCATGTCAATTGACAGAGTTTTAACCCAGTCCATGATATTTCTTCTTGGAAAATCTATTGCTGTTCATTTCGTCCCAATTGTCCAATCGCTAGCCCCACCACTTACTCCATTTGCAACGCCTTTTGACTCCGAGAGGACGTCCCGCTTCGATTTTAAACGGCGTTATTTTGCAAAATATATAGCAAGTAGCATGTAACAAACCTAATAGTCGTATCTACAGCTTGAAAAAGCTGTAGTTTCGGCGTTTAAGTTGTCAAACCAATAAAAAAGGTAAACAAAATGGCGGCAAATTTTGGAGTTCAAAACTCATTTCTGGTCGAAATGAATGATTTCACTGGTACTATGGTTATTTGATTGACAGCCGCGAATGGTCAGTTGAAGCTGTATGCTAGCTGTCGACTCGCCGCCTAATGGTCGTTAATGTATGATTGAATAGGCCTTATATAGCTTGAATTGTAACACATGTGTTTAACTCGGCTGTCAATCAAAAACGGATTGACCAACCAGATTGATTGTTTAGACGGGAAGTGAACTTTGAACTCTAACAGTGTTCAATATTTACGCCAAGTAGTTTAGTCGGTTTGACCTCTGATCTTATTATGGTAGACTTCCTCATTTATTTCCTTGATCCGCTCGTTAGTACATAATAGTTGTGCACAATAAATTGAATAACCCGTTCGCTGCCACACCAAATGAACTCTGACAGGAAACTCGATTAATATATACAATGGCGATAATTACAAAAGTTATGGCTAGTATCACTAAATAAGTTAAATGACTGTTTGGCGACCTTAAAGTCTTAACTACAGTCTGGATAAGCTTAAGGGTCGCTACATAACCAACCTTGTAAGTGTCAATAAACGTACTTTTTTCATCCTTATCAATCTGAACAACGTCGCCTAAAAGTTCGTAAAAGTGGGTAAGGAAATTGAAGTTGTTTATTTCAATTGTGATGATACCTTTTTTAGCATTTTGATAAAGGTAACAATATTAGAAATTGAAAAATATTGAAGGAATAGAGGGAGAAAATGTGGATAAACAGATTTTCTCCGTTTTCCTCAGTATTTTTTTTTCAGATACAAATTAAATGGATTTCGATACGATATTTTATCGCCCACAATATTTTTGTTTTTGGACCTGGATAAATGTTTGTCGTCTTAAAATATGTTAAACTTATCTTTTCTGCCAATTTGAATATTATGAAACATTATACAACCAAGAGCTTTCCAAATGTGTGTATGTGTGTATATGTGGTTTGATACGTTTAGTTATTAACCCTTGTCGTGCTGTATAAATTACCTTACTGAATTGGTGTAAATTCAAAGGGGTGAAAGCACTGATTAGACTTGTTCAAAAATTAACATTTCTTTTAGAAATCATTTTCATAAAAACTCTGACAGGAAAAGTACAAACAGAAGGTGTAGACCAAGATCAGACTGGACTTACAAGGGTTTACCATCGATCAATGCGTAACAATACGTGTTTAATGCAAAAAGTTTTTTTCCTTGAAGCTGTCCTTGTTATGAACACAAAAAATGACATCTGTCTTCCCCTAAGGACCCATTACAAATTAATTCAAGCCTACATCATTATCAGTCTGGGAATCTTAATTGTCGATCGTAAAGGATTTCTGATGACAAAATGTCTAAATCTCACAAGTGCATCACATTTTCTCTTCCCAAACGATTATTTTTCTTTTCAACATATGTGCGGAATAACTTGTCGCGGCGTTTCAGACAAATGTTCAAGGTACCTTTCCATACTAGTGTTTTGGTCAGAATTATCTGCCCTTGACTGATATACTCTACTTTCATGAAAACGGGTACACGTGCCTTACGTTATTTTCGACTTTTCTCCGTGAGAATTATGTTAAATGATATTAACTGTCATAACCTGTATTGATTTTCACACAAGGTGATATGACTTGAACGGGTTTTCTTAATAACACCATAAAATAGTGACATGATAGATAGATAGATAGTTTATTTGACGAAAACTTTACAGTTTCTTGTCATATAGAAATATACATAAACAATTTAACAGAACAAAACACAACACGTGACATTTACACGAACAATCTACTATTTCTTTTCTTGTTTATCCTGAAAGAGATGCAGGTAGAAAATGAAAAGAAAATAAATCAAAATGAAAAAATATAAGCAACAAATATTACCAAATTAAGTTTTGAATGCTATACCATTTCAACGTAAAAAAAAACCTTCTTTTAAAAATTTACAAAGGTTTAGGAGAGTAGATTTATCATTAGATTCAATCAATTTAATAAAGCTCACCATATTTGGGCGAGAGTAAAATTGTTTTTTCAGAAAAGCTTTTCTGATATCGGAAAAATATGGACATTCCAACAAAAAGTGAAACTCGTCCTCAATTTCGTTCATGTTGCAGGCTAAGCACAATCGCTGATTTCTTTCGACCCAGTTTTGACCATATCTACCAGCTTCTATCCGCAGTGTATGAGACAACAATCTAAATTTGGACAAGTATAATCTCCACTTTCGTGGTAGCGCGTTTAAATAACATGATAAATCATAGTCGGTCTTTATATATTTATATCTACATGATACAGAACTGCGATTAATGTCGTTGTACAGACTTTGTCTGAACTCGTCTATTAATTGTTGTTTGAATATTTTGTAAAAGGAATTGTAATCAACACATAACGGATCATCCCACACGATCGTTCCTCCATGATCATTTAATATTTTTTAACGTTGCTACACCAGTTACTTCTTTTACCACTACAGGCCAATAAAGCTTCATACGATGGTTTTATTATGATATTATTTGATGATAAGATTTTGCTCCAGTATTTGATTATTCGACACTGTTTGTTAATATACAAGGGATATCTGCCCAGTTCGTGATAGACAGCTGCATCATTAGAGGTTGAACTCTTTACGTCTAACATTTTTTTACAATATTTAAGATGAATTCTCTCAAGGTTCATCGATTTATAGAATCCATTAATTTCGCATGAATACGAAAGTATGGACCCTACACCTGTAGTAGTGTAGTAGTCTCAAAGTCAAAAGATTTCATTTTACTCGCTATAATATTAAGGGCTTTTAACGCTTTATCAGATAATATTCTTGTATCAACATCAAATTTCCCCGTGTAACTAAAAGTTGTTCCAAGATATGGAAATCTATTGACAATATCAATCTTTTCACCGTTGCAAGACCAAACTTCGTTAGATTTTAGGGCGCCCCTTTTTCTAAAGACCATGACTTTTGTTTTAGTAGTGTTACCTCTAAGCCCCATTTGTTACAATACGTTAATAATTTGTTAAAACTGTTTTGTAAGTCGGTGGGATTTTCACTTAAAATAACCATGTCGTCAGCGAAAAGGAGAGGTAAAATTTTCACATCGTCTAAATTCAAACCACATGAATTGTCTCCTTGTAAATGAAGTTCGAGGTCTTCAATGAAAAGAGAAAATAACAAAGGGGACATAATCTCCCCTTGTTTAAGGCCCACGTGACTAGCAAATGTAGGGGACGTGATATTGTAAACTTTTACAAAAGACTTTACCTTAGAGTACATATCTCTAATAATCCTCAACATTTTACCTTTAATACATATATCAAATAACTTGTACCACAGACCCTTTCTGTACACGCTATCAAACGCCTTTTTAAAATCTATAAAAGCTGCATATAAACGTTTATTTTCTGATAAAGTTTTTGTATAAGGGAAATGAGAACATAGCAAGCATCTGTCGTAGATTTTTTTGGTCTAAAACCGAACTGAGCATCAGATAATATGTCATTATTTTCAATAAAATCACTAAGTCTACGATTTAAAATTGATGTGAAAATCTTTGATAAACAACTTACTAAAGTAATACCTCTATAATTATTAACATCGTCGGGGGCGTTTTTCTTGTGTAACGGTATTATAATTCCTTCTGGCCATTGACCCGGAAAGCAACCAGAATTAAAGATAATATTAAATAAATCAACTAAGTGAGAAGATATAATGTTATTACTCTCAATAAAAAATTCGTTTAAAAGACAGTCGCTTCCCATAGCATTATTTCGACTAAGTATATTTATAGCGTATTCCACTTCCTGCAATGTTATTGATTGATCAAGCTCATTAAAATTGCAGTAAGTAGAGTCAAAATCATTGTTTTCACTAAAAGTCTCTGCCTCTGGGACATGTACATGTGAGATGTCACCAGCCAAGCTTGAAAAATATTTATAAAACTCATGAACAGATACATTATTACAAGATAAAGACTTTTTCTTACAAAATAAATTCCAAAACTCTTTCGATTTCGAATGACGTAAATTTTCAATTTCTTTACTCTGATTCTTATGATAGAGGTATTTATGCTTGCGTACTGTTTTCTTGTATTCAAATTTCAGTTTCACCATTCTATCTCGGTTCTCTTGAGTTTTGCAATGGTTGTAAATTTTCAAAGCGTCTAAATAAAGGCGTTTTGAACTTCTGCACTCACTGCTAAACCAGACCGCTTTTTTCGTCGTTTCCTGAAATTGGGGTGTATTATTTTGGATTACCTCCCTTGAGAACAATTGGTCCGTTACACTACGAAAAACCGAACAAAAGGTATTCAAAATATCGTTTACACTTTCATGATTATCAATGTAGTTTTTATTATGAAAAATATGGTTAAATTCGGGTAGTTTACCAATTAATCTTTTGCGAAATTCAAATGAAAGATCACTGTTCCATTTATAACAAGTAAAGCGAGTTTGGTTGGCTTAACCGCAATAGTGCGGCAATCAATAGAAAATGACAGAGGGGCGTGGTCAGACCATTCGTTAAAATCATGAACTGTGAAATCACTGATGCATTTAAAATTTGACTCGTTTAACAAAAGGTAATCTATAACACTGTGAGACTTGTGATTCGCAAATGTATATGATCCTGCCTTATCGTTGCCTAGTCTTCAATTCGCAAAACGCAAAGAGGAGGACTTGCAAAGATAGAGCAGTTCAAGTCCATATGAGTTACACACCTTATCCTGTGTATTACGATTATAACAAATATCAGGCTCATAAGACTCAAAATCAATAAAATTTATGTTACTATCATGTTCAATATAATCTAATCGAGAACCAACCCTAGAGTTAAAGTCCCCAAATACGTAAACTGATCCAAAATCTGTAAAATAATTAACATCATCTTGCAAAATTTGAAATAAATCAACGTTATGTACATTGTATGAAGGTGACCCAAAATATAATTATCGCATAAGTACATATCAAAATCTAAGTTAAAAAAATCCCTTTTTAAGTGTAACCAAACAATCGTATCAAAATGGTTCCTAATAAGTCGAATACCGTTTTTAATTGGTCTTAGACCAATTTATATAACCATAAATTCGAGATTGTTTTGCTGCAATTTACCAAAAACTGCCTTTAGCCCAACTGGACGTATATTCTGACGGGTAAACAGAAAAAAATCATTTCATTTCACAAGTTAAGAATTATCAAATGGAGTAAAGGAATCCTGGACGGTCACACGCTTTAAAGACGAATGCTTCAAGGATTTTCCGCTAGTGATGAACGCGTCTAACCAACCCTTTCTTTCAATCATATCGAGGTGTAAACAAAGATGATACTGCCACTCAATTATTTTTCAGCCATAAGTTAATCAAAGTACTGAAAGTTCTTCTGGAGAGCAAATTTGATTATTATGCTTTCAAGCTGTCTAAAGAATTCACCCAAAGAATAGTATCAATTGTTTTTTCCTTTGTTTATAATCAGCACTGTTTATGAACTTGTTGATTTCTGCCCAGAAAAAGAGAGGGTTTTGAAATTTCATGAACCTGCTGTCAGCATTTGCTCTAAACTTAAGTTATCATATTTCCATAATTTTTCTGTTTTGGCCTTATAAAAAAGCTTGCAGGGATGATCTAACCATGACTATTTAACAATCGAGAATTTTTAAAAATTTAGTTTTCACTAAAAGTTGCTTTTTTGCCGGTACCCATGTTGCATCAAGGTCTTACGTTCGTGTAAATAATATTAGTTCTAATTAATATTCACGGAAATGTCATACACTAGGATAGAACCTACGTGTTGTGAAAGTAATAGAAATTAAAGTTGTTTTACCCTAATTCTAAAGTCGGAATGCAACGATATGTCCAATTTCTCAGTGACGACCAATTACAGTGCGTACGGCACTTTGATTTAAATGTGTTCTAAAGTAAACTAGTATTCAACCGCTGTTTCTGCGGGCCTTACGATTCTGATATTTTCTATACAAGTTGAAATAACTATAGCCACTTAAATTAATTTCCGATGGTTTACAACGCCACGATTCATACAGAAAAATTATATCAAAAGAATTAGTTAGGGTTTTCTTTCTTTTCGTTGGTAAGTCCATTCAAATTCCACGAAAGAACATTGAGCTTCTCTCCCGCTCTATCCTATTCCTTTTCCACAGTGTTTTTTACAACTTTACCGTTTATATTTAGTTTATCGTAGCTTATCCACGCCCTATGACCAGCCTTAATAGCGTCCTTCATCTTTGGCACGAGACCCTTACGCTTGACCGTTATTTCATGTGGAAACTGCTCAAATAAAAAGTATTCAGAGTTGTTGTGTTTTCCCTGTTTTCTTACTGTTTCTCGATCCTTGCAGTATGAGAATTTAGCCACGATATGCCTGCGACGTACCTTTTCATTTTTTGTCACAGCTAAATAATGCAACGGTTTGATTGATTTCCAGCAAACGTGTCATTGAAATTCCCCCAATGATTGCATTTTTTAGACCTTACCCTAAACTTTCCACGTAAAAAAGTCAGGGTAACCTATCCAGACAAATATGGGAGAGTTTCCGTTCACCATTTTACCCCTCTCATTTCACCAAATTTTCTCCTGGAGATTTCCAAATCACGATGCTGTAATAATAAGAAATATGTTATTTGTTTTTCTTACGATATTTACATGTTTTAATCCAGAAGTCCGTTTTATTTTATGATTACAAAAGGAGTTCATTAGAATACGCTCTCCGTCCGATTAGCCCGTGTTTCGGCCTTAGTAAACGTCAAATTATTTCTTCATTTGATTATTCCCCGTTAAGCTTCTTTCTCTTTATTTCTTTCTCATATTTCCGAAAAAAAAAATCAGAATTTATGATTTTCCACGACCTTATGCAACAGAGCTAATTTCTTTCAACAAAATCCCAGTGTTAAAGGGTAATATTTAGGAAAAAATATCATAATGTATTCTGACATTTTACCTTAATTGATATGCGTTAACGTTAAAAAGGCGTGAACAGTCCCTGGCATCGGAAAAAACTCAAATATAAAAAATGACGTAATTACAAAGAAAGTCTCAATTTATTACTTTCTGCAAAGTCACGCAGTCTCTCGTCTTTCGGACCTTAGAAGCTTCTGAACCCTTCAACTTGTTACCTGACAAATTTGTGTGAACTCATGAGTTCTATTTAAAAAAGTATCAATTCAAAGAGTGTATACATCGTAAGACATCAAAATTCGATAATTAAAAAATAGAATGTAGAAAAAAATGTAGAAGATGTAGAAGCTGGTTGTTATGGAGGTCGACACTCCGGTTAGCTCAGTCGTTCAATCCTGGGTCGAGGGTTCGGACCAAGGCTCGGCGGACATCCTTTCCAACAATGTTTAAAGATAATCGTAATACGCTTTATTTCTGATAAGTATTGCGACTAAATGGGTTGAGTGGCTTATGGCTCGGACAGAATTTTGTACTTGTTTGAGAAAGACAGAAAACCATGGTTAGGTGCACCAACCGACGCAATATCATTGATAAACTGTTGGAAACAGTGAAAAACACCACGCAAGCAATCAATCTATCAGCCAATCAATTATGTATTCTTATGTGTTGCGAGACTTTTATTGAAGGATTTTCTTAAGCTGATTAAGAATAGATAAACATTACGGAAAGGTGCAGATCCACTTTCCTTCTACAATTTCGGATGTCATGAAAGTTCAGTAAACACCCAAGGACACATTTACTCAATTTGGTGTAAAACATGTTATACATGTATGTTTTATAACAAGATAAAACGATAAATAATGATAGTAATAATAATAAAAAACAAGATACGAAAGCGTGTATATATCCCCGCAATCATCAAAGAAAGAAGTCACCATCGACTTTTACAACAAAGCAAGTCGCCAGAAATACTACAAGTCTCAATATATCGCGTTGTTCTAAAGTGATATGCCGGTAAAGAGAATTGTAGCGTAATGTTTGATACTTACCTTGGTGAACAAGTAGTTGAAACTATTATATGCCTTCATTCTTAAAGTTGGCTTACATTAACAAATATGTGTATGTCGGGAATCCGTATCCTGTCATGGTGATATATGCTATAGTATATAGAGACTAGCTGACGTAATTTTAGCGACTTGTATTTATAGGGGGGACACATAAAAGCTTCCGTGCTTTAACACCTTTTAGCTGACAGGAAGTGTTCCACCTTCTTCCAGACATCATTACGTCTTATGTAATTAGCCTTTATAAAAAATGCTGGCGGTGGGTTCGTTATCTTGAAAGATACAATATGTTATCAAGCTACAATCACACCTACAGTTAAGAATATCGTGAAATGGACACATCGAATGACATTTGAATGGAATGGAATAAGCTAGTTTTTATTGAAATGGGCGTTTCGAATGAGTTGGACGACATGTTATTGCCTCTCTTTACATAAATTTGCATATTGTTCTATCAGCAGATTTGTGATATAAATGTAACGGGGAATTAGCATTCTTGAATGAAATAGAAGGCATGAGTGAGAGTTTTACGATGTTATTACATGCAGTTGTAATTGCTATTAGCCGGTGGTCAACATCACTAAAACACACAAAGGTATTTTTGTTTGCTCTTCCTACAAATATACAAAGTAGGAAAACCTTTCTGACAAGATTTAATCAAAGTACTGAAAGTACTGTAAGCTAGCAAAGCATGGTTGAGTTCGTTATCTTCCGATAGGTGGCATTTTTGAAATACTGACCTATCTAATTTGAGCATTCTGGGTGGTGTTATTCGTGACAATTCGGCCGCTTTCGTCGAACTATATACAAAATGTCAGCGCCCATAAGTTGCACGCTTTGTATTCTTGATGCCTTTTCTTGGAGCACAGGTAAGGCATGAATACTTTCGCAATTTAAAATAATTATTTTACTAATTAATTTGGGCGACAATTAAGTTTGATTTCTCCCCAATTGTAGTTTCTATTGCAATAATCCACTTGCTACTTTTTGGCGATATGTTATGAAGTTATGCGTACGACGTAGTAATATTTATCCCAATCTGGATAAGTGATACGGTCCCGAAGACAGGTCAATCTTCGGAGAATATGACATGCGTAGACAACGGGTTGAGTTTAGAAAATCTCCATTGTTGGATAGAAAATATTGTGGAAATTGAAGAAATTGCTTGTTACAAGCGATTTCTTCATTGTCCACAATGTTTTCCAAAGCCTTTTCTTTAGAAGCTTAAAAAGCGGAGTTGATTGGGAATGGGTTACATAGCATGACAGAGTTCTTTACAATTAGAATAGAGTATCAATATTCCTGAAATACGTAAGAACTATTTTACATGGCGTAGGTATTCCATGGATTTTGTGGTTAAGCCTGCAGTGGCAGTTTGCACTCGTTGAACTTTCAGAAGATCTCAAAATTTTGTCTGTTTACTTATAATAAGCTTTCAAAGCTGACGCTTTGCTAGCTAAAACTCACTGTAAGCTAGCAAAGCAAGGTTTATTTAAGCCGTCTTCTCTGTCAATGGTTATCATGATAAACGAATGAGCTTAAATTAACCAAGGATTCAACCTATTCCCACACAATTCCTCCTTTTACGTGCCTTAAGAGAATAGTTTTGAAAAAAAATTGTGCAAAGCGAGGAAATTGATTGTTACAATCAATTTATTCATTTTACCCCATTGTTTTGTATCCAGAGAGATAGACATTTCAGAATCTTCGATAAATTTAATTGTCGCCTGAAACTTCTTTGAAGACCCTAATCAGAGTCATTTTGAACATGATGTGCTCAAGTGAGTTAAAATATAAGGAGATAAACTTGCAGGCGGAGTCTGAAATATTCCTGAAATACGTAAGATCTACTTTTTATGGCGTATGTATCCAATGGATTTAATGGTTAAGCCTCCAATGGCAGTTTTAATTCGCCCAGCTCTGAGACAATCTCAAAATTTTGTCTACCAAAGCTGACGCTTTGCAGGCTAAAAATAGAAAAAAAAAACAACTAACATTCTGTTTCACAATAATGAAACCGGCTATATTTTAAAACTAACTGTTTATGTACAATAACCCATCGTTCTCAGACGACAAAACTTTAGGATCGTACAAAAGTAAAGAAGTTGCAAACGGCATTTTTTAGTCAATTAACTTTTTCTAAATACGTATGTGGGGGAAGAGAATATTGTATTTTTTCCGTGAAGGGCAATAATCTGACAAGTGTGGAAGAATCAGAAAAACTAACAAAACAAAACACCACGCCCAACGAAATGAATAAAGTTGTCTATTTAAATGAACAAGCAAAAGTTAGCTCAATAGATGAATGAATAAGTAAATAAAGGGAGAAATTTCCGAATTCGACATATTGAAACAGTCAAACCGTATTATTCATTGGAACTATATTTGAAAGACTTTATATTGGAATATTCACACCACATCAAATACATTAAAGGACGTTTTTAAATATTGTCAGCATGGCAGACAAACACGTGTTTTGTTTTTATTTTTGATGTTACAAACCATAATGCAAAAATTAAAATGAAATATAAATAAACCATATGGAAAAAAGTACTGTGTTTACTCTACTAACGAAAAAAAAAAAAAAAAAAAAAAAAGAGGAGATAATGTTTCTGTAAAAAGCGTGTTGGAATATCAATATTAATTATTTAGACATTCATTGCTGTTCTTTCACGTCATCAAGATAACAATTTACAATTCCCATGGCTTAGACCCATGAATACACATCGGTAATCATATAACGTCTGCCTAGAAGAATGATGTAATCTAATGTAAAGAACTCGGTTTTAAAAGCTTTTTGGAAGGTACATCCAATATTGGATATAAAAGATCATTAAAAAACATTTTTTAAATAAAAAAAAAAAAAAAAAAAAAAAAATAAATAATAAAAAATAAATCAAAGTGCCGTACGCACTGTAATTGGTCGTCACTGAGAAATTGGACAAAGCTTTGCATTCCGACTTTAGAATTAGGGTAAAACAACTTTAATTTCTATTACTTTCACAACACGTAGGTTCTATCCAAGTGTATGATATTTCCGTGAATGTTAATTAGAACTATTATTATTTTACACGAACGTAAGACCTTGATGCAACATTGGTACCGACAAAAAAGCAACTTTTTGTGAAAACTAAATTTTCAAAAATTCCCGATAGTTAAATGGTCATGATTTGATCATCCCTGCAAGCTTTTTTTATAATGCCAAAACGGAAAAATTATGGAAATATGATAACTTAAGTTTAAGAGCAAATGCTGACAGCAGGTTAATGAAATTTGAAAACCCTCTCTTTTCCTGGGCAGAAATTAACAAGTTCCTAAACAGCGCTGATTATAAACAAAGAAAAAACAACAACAACAACAAAAAAACAACAACAATTGATACTATTCTTTGGGCGAATTCTTTAGACAGCTTGAAAGCATAATAATCAAATTTGCTCTCCAGAAGAACTTTCAGTACTTTGATTAACTTATGGCTGGAAAATAATTGAGTGGTAGTATCATCTTTGTTTACACCTCGATATGATTGAAAGAAAGGGTTGGTTAGACGCTTTCATCACTAGCGGAAAATCCTTGAAGCATTCAAGCTTTAAAGCGTGTGACCGTCCAGTTTTCCTTTACTCCTTTTGATAATTCTTGACTTGTAAAATGAAATGATTTTTTCTGTTTTCCCGTCAGAATATACGTCCAGTTGGGCTAAAGGCAGTTTTGGTAATTTGCAGCGACACAATCTCGAGTTTATGGTTATATAAATTGGTCTACGACCAATTAATAACGAAGCTAATATAATCAAATTACTTCAATCGTAATTTTCAAAGTAAATAGATAAAAAATGTTTGTTATCAGCAAAAGTGAAAGTTGCAAATATGTTTAAGTAAATGACTAGCGCTACAAACACTGTGGTCCTAGGCTTCCGCAACAATACAAATGCAAAAATACGGTTCATAATGGCGTTTCCGCGTTGACAAAAGATCTTATCAATGAGAATAATTAGAAAATGTCACAATACAATCTTCATTGCAAATTACTAGATAACAGGATTCGATAACAATATTTACGACGTCTAATGCACAAAGCAACGCTTCCCGAATTGACTTCTCGTTTGAAATTAAAAATCAAAAATCGCGTCAGGCTAAGTGTAGACTATACAATTACTGACTAATAAGCGCTTGAAGGGCTACTTTACCCAGCATTAGCAAATGCTTTACAGAGAGTACTAACACATTTAGGGTAGCGTTCCTGAAGCAGTGTTATCAAATGATAATTCTGAATATGATTTCCCATTAATGCACAAATTATCTCTAAGAGGGTTGAAACATATTACTGTTTGAATAAGGTAATGGTAACCATTAAGCGTCTTACAAACATGAACAATCTTTTTCTTAAAGATAGTGATATTAGTATAACAGTTAGGCAAGCAGAAAACACCTTATCAAAAAGTACATTCTAAAGAAGTACCAAAACAAGACAGTGGCCGCAGGAAACAAACAAAGTTCTGAAAGTACTGTAAGCTAGCAAAGCATGGTTTTGTTAAGTATTCTTCTTTGTCAAAGGTTATAATGATAAATTACATGACATAGTCATATACAGGATCAGTTTGAAAGAGGTTGCAGACGAAAATTTCGAGCTTGTGGAATTTGGAAAATTGCTACCTTGTAGGCCATAGAAAAGATTGTTGAAATTGAAAAAATCGCTGGTTACAAGCTGTCATTGTCCCTGATGTTTTCGAAAGTCATTTGCTTGAAAAGCTTAAAAAGCGCGATTAAGATGGAATGGTTTAAATGGTATTCTTTCAAAGAATTTCTCTACAATGTGAATAAATTTATGGGGCCATACAAAGAAGTGCGCATAGTGAAGACTCTAATAAGACTCGTCGTATATGAAATATGCCCAAGTGAGCTAAAATACCTTCGCGATGAACTTTGAATATTTCTGAAATACATAAGAACTACTTTTTAAGGCGTATGCATTAAATGGATTTAGTGGCTAAGCTTACAATGACAGTTTGTCTCTCGCTAATGGGTGGATAATCATAAACCTAAGTGGGATAGCAGCTGGAGGCTAGGAAAGGCTGTAGTGGTAGTACTGATGTAAGAAATACCAGGAATCCATTGTTAGGTGCCCCAGTTGCCGCGATATGACTGAAATACTGTTAAAAGTGGCGTCAAACCCAATTCAATCAATCAATCTACAACTAACGGGTCAGTTTATGTCTACTTATTTTACTTTCACATTAAACAAACCAGTACTGTACATGTAAGTATTTGATGACCTGACATCACTGACATCAGAATAGTGCAAAGACTATATATTCATTCACTGTACATTTTTCTGTGCATTCAGCTTTAAATCTACAAGACAGAAATAAATTATGTAAAGACTGATGCAGTCAGAAAAAAAAACTATTTTAAAAACGTAGATATTCGGGTGATCATTGTAGGTAAGTTCCGCTTATTTAAATTAAAACTTCTAATATTTTCAATAGAAGTAGGCTGATTCAGTTTTAAGTTCAAGACGAGTGAATACTGTATTTCTGCTAATTAAAGCTCGTAGAATACAAGTGAAATCGAAAATCATGGTCTTTTATTTTGTGCATTAAAATTTTCCCACATTGTTAAGAGAAAATTGATATCATATAGAAATAAATTAGCATTATTTAAAATATAAGGAATATATCAACTAAAATGTGGTTTACTAATTGTTCAAGAAAGGAGGGCTAATATTAGAGGGAGACTCCTCTTACTTGGGGAAAATGTACCAGATAATTTAAAATATACATCATTGAATTCCCAAAGTAAACAATATAAACAATATTCAGTGAGAGATAGGGGTGTTCAATTGAATACCCATCTGTAGCCTCATCATTTCATATTGTGCAGAAGTTCAATCAAAACTTTGTAAAACGACCCCTTATTTGTAAGTTCGAAGCCGCTTTGCAGCAATCCTGGATCCATCGCAGAATAATACAAAGTCATTGCTACTAGAACTTTTTGACTCACATGGGCGAATATGAATGTCATCGCCACGATCTTTACATCAATCCCCATATTCTTTTGTTGCTATAATTATTGATGGTTAAGTTAACACAAACAATTGATGAATTTTCAGTGACCTTAGGTGACACTTAGCAATTTTTACGGTTCAGCACTTGCCAACAATTTAATAATTTATTGACACTGCGTGGATCTAGATTTTTCATGGGGATCTAACCAAGAATGTAGTAATTTCATGATAATTTCCATTGTAAAATGTCAACAGCTTGAAAGAAGTTGTGGTCACATTGTAGGCGCCCGCTGATGGTATAATGCTTAAATTTTGATGTTTTCTGAATGAGATAACAATATTTTTTCAAAAGTTCACAATGTGGTGAAAAAATCATCTAAACCTGTCCTCAGTTGGTTGTTACAGCATGTGATGCCGAGAAGAATAGCCATGTAGTGGGTTATATTATGATATTTTCACTTACAGTTCAGGTGTTTCTCCTAACAAGAGCACACTTCCAAATAGTACCTCCCTTGTGACTTTATATACAAATTATGAATCCTCATCAATTTTCTTATGATTATAGATGAACAATCACACGATTTAAAGGAAAATTTCTTCTAAATAATCCTTAATATATATAAAGAAGAGAAATGATGTTAGCAGTTAAACTAAGAAAATTAACAGACTTGATTTATCCAGTTCAAATACTTTAAATGTTTAAGTGTTATTAGCTCGTATGTATACAGAGAAAACCTGAGGTATTGCTATAACCTTACAATCGTCACCGATGTGGTCATCAAAGCGTGCGAAAACTCTGATATTTTTCATAACTCGGGTATTGCTGTAGACGTTCACTCGAAACTTGGAATATATATATTCACTATCGAAAGAGCGACCTATCGTATGTATGGGGGTAAATCCAATACATTTTTGTCCGAAGAATACCCCTTGTTTGACTTAGATATTTTATCTACTATCAGGCATCTGTCAGCCGGGCGAAGGCATCCACTCACGGTTCTCTTGTCTTTTAATACAGAATCAATTAAGTTTCCCTTTAAAGAAACTGATGGATACATTTACAATAATAATACATTCTATTGTGTCACAAAAATCATAGTTGATAGATCAAGGTACAACTTATTTATATACCTTGTCAAAAATATTCTTAAACGAATATTTCATTTGTGTTAGTACAAAACTTGAGGCTTGCTTTGGTGTAAAAATAATGAATTCCAGTCTGTATTTGTCAATATGAAAACATTCAGAATAATACCTTGTTTGTAGATTGATCAATTGCAATGCAACAAGGCCACCAAAATACACTTGATGTAGTGGAAAACACATACATCCATACATTACATGGACAAAATATCTGGGCCAACAAAATGGAAACTAGAAACTAAAGATGAGATATTAGATAGAGGAAATGACTTAGATAATTTCATAACAGAGGACAATCCACATCTAACATACTTACACATACTTGAAACTCAAATATGTAGGAGATGTAACTTTAGCCTATCATGGCACACTTAGCTGTGATCCACCCTTGTTTGGTCCAGAAAGCAGCATAAAAACACTGTATACTGGAGAATAGAAATACTGAATGTATCTTTACCATGGGGAAATTGCCATTTTACCCTTCTTCTATTTTTAAAGAAGGTGATCGTTGTTTCTTTTTTGACCCTAATAGTAGGAATGAAAAGGGAATGGTTATACCAGATGGAAAGGACCTTTTTGCAAGATATAAGAACATTAAAAGTCTTTGTATCTATCATTAGATTGGGATGTTCGCTTTGAAATTTGCATGTTTGTCCCCTTGTTATTCACATGTCAAGGAAGATTCTGACGGGCAATCAAACTTTTCTGGTTTCACTGATATGAGTGATTTGGGGACAACAGGTAATTATACTTATCATGGAATGCTTAAAAACATGGTATTACTGTTTCTGATATTTCAGATATATATAAAATAGAAACATTTCACATACAAATACAATATCCCAAGAAAATGCTGAAGCTCGAGAGGGCTTATGGTTGAATATCAGGCTTCTACGATTAAGGTGATGACATTCTTCCTTTAATTTCCCGTATGAGTATGAGGGTTCAGAATATTGTGTGAATCTTCAACCAGGTCTGAATCCAGGATTGAACTGGGTATGTCCCAAATTGATTTTAAGCCTAAATACCTATTTCTATTGCAAAATACAACGTTCTTCTTTCTCTTTGTATTAGTTATCTCAATCCAAAAGCATACCACTTCTTTTAAACATTTTTCCCTCATGCATAATTGACAATTCCAGCATGCTGAGGCGATAGCCGAAACTTTTTTTTTTAGATTTTTGCCGATATCATAGGCACGTTTAGTCTAATTGCACCTTAAGTGCTCCCTTTATAGATAGCTAATTAAAGGAATTCCGTTGAAAACTCTGGTCGCCACGGAAACAAATGTGAATTTTAAAAAGAAGTTGGTAAGGCGACTTAAGTGTCATAAATACAGGTTGAAAAGCAGTGTTTTGAAGATTTAATCCGTCAAACCAATAAAAGATTTTCAAATTAATGTCAGCTAATGTTAGAGTTCAAAGGTCACTTCCGGACTAAATGAATGACAGCAGCGATCCGTCAATTATTCTTTTTATTCTTTTAGGCGAATATCGTCTAGTCCTCTTGTAAAATAGCGTGTCAATATTGAGGACGACTTTCGCTGTTGATTAATTGAATTCGTATCATGGAGGTCACAGTCTATCTTTATGCTAGAGTATATAGTCCCTGCTGGATTATAACATTGGATTACTAATGTAGATTATTGACAACAATGAGGGATGTAAAATCCCCCTGATGCCTTCTGATTTTCCACACGATTTGCATTAACATATCAAATGGTACCACTTTCCGTAAATACGTTAAATGTTATTAATGATACGGACCTCCGGAGTGTCACAAATATGTATTGAGCTATATCTCGTGGTGCAAATTATGCAGGCCTTTTCAAGGAAATTAACCGATTCCCACTCCATGACGCTTTTTGACGCCCTTCTAGAAGAACAATCAGGAAAACATTTTGTAATATGGAGGAATTTCTTGCAACAAGCAATTTCTCCAAGTTACATAATATTTTCAACCCAGAAAGTTGTACAATTTAAAATTTCAGTAACTTAAATTATCGTCTGAAACTATTTTCAATTTTGAACTCACGAAAATGTTGTCGTCTGATATTTGGTTAAAATCATTGGTAGACCTTTGGGTCGTTATTATAGAATAAATTTTCATTAATATATGAAAAGAAAACGTTTTCACATCAACTCGTGGAGATCTACCGACGGATATTTTTCATTATCGCTAGGAAAATAGAATGAAATGATATGCATGAAAATAAAATGTAATCATGATAATATTTAAATTCATAAGTAAATAATAGGAACGGTTAATTACAAATGCTTGGTTTAGACAATGTACATGCAAAAATCATAAATAATTTAGTCCAGGGTTAAGGTTCTTGAGTACTGCACATTTCATCAATGAGACCTGTCTGAAGATTTTTTTCATTGTAAAGAATTATTCACACTCCCCTAAGAAAAAAATAAAAATAAAATATAAAAATAAAATGAAAATTGAAAAGAAAGACACCCATGTTACTCAAAATAAGGAGGTAGGAGTTGTAAGTCTTATGCACGACATATCCCAATCGAGATCTATCCACGCATGAAGGATTCATTTCATAGTCTTACTATGATTTCTGAGATAAATTGCTAGAAAATAAAATATCAAATTATAAGCAATCATAGTTTTTGGCTGACCATCGTCGAAACTTGTCACTTTTGCACGATTTTCTTTATCTTGATAACCTTTCTCCTTTTTAACATAAGTATTTTACAGAATGAGATCTCTAATTAAACTCTATTGGATTCAATCTTTTTTCAAGTATTTGTTTCACTGATCACCCGGAAGGTCTCTCTTCGCCTGACAAGTTGAATATATGCCGACGTGTTTGACTTAAAAGTATCATTAACTCGGCTCAGGTCTATTTGAATGGAGTCGCAAATATGTCTGGCATTTTTTCTTTTATATGCTACATGTAGTACTTATAACTATATTTGCTCTAAATGAAGAAATAGCACAACATGTTTTTAATATTTTCTGTTCTTGAAATTGATCGGTTGCTTAATTCATTAATCGCACATTTTACTTCTTGTACTGAATGTATTTGCCTAAAACAAGTAAGATTACCGAAAAACCAAGTTGTTCAGTAAAACGTTATTCATAATTGTTTTCTTTTAGATATAGTGCTGAGATATTTAAGCAAATTAAATCCATGGAAGTCTCCGAGCGACGATGTTTGTACATATGATACCAATTAATGACTATATTATCATTATTTCTCGTGAAGAAATAATTAAATACGGACTCTTTTAAGACAAATTCTTATTCCTGGGAATGAAGTAGTCATGTAAATACAAGACTAGAGGACCATGATGGCCTTATATCGCTCCCCTGAGTATGATGCTTTATGATATATAAAATCTATCAATGCCCTAAACCTTATCATTCTGTAGAAGATTTTTAAAAGATTTTCTCCTTTAAGTCCAGGTATATTGAAGATCCTACCAATTACTAGTTTCTAGAGTACGGTTATTCTTTGATGTATTTTGGTAGAGGGTCAAAAGGCACTGATACATACCAAATATAAAAGTTCTAGGCATAATGGTTTGGGAGGAGAAGATTTTCAAATATATCCGTTATTCCTTTCTGGGATTGCACAGAAGAGGGCTTATCTTAAGAATACGGTTATTCCATGATGAATTTAATAAAGGGTCGATATGTATTGATACACACCGAATATTAAAGCTCTAGGTCCTATGGTTTGGGAGAAGAAGATTTTCAAAGATTCCCTTCTTTATTTCTATGTAAATTTAGGGATCACAAAGAAACTTGCTTATTTTCAGAGTACGGCAATTCTTTGAAGTATTCGGTAAAGGGGCAAAATATATTAATACCCACCAAATAATAAAGCTCTAGGCCTTAGGGTTTCGGAGAAAAGAATTTCTAAAAAGTCCTTCATTATTTCTGTGTAAATTCCAGGATCACAAAGAAACAGGCTAATTTTCAGAGTTCGACAATTTTCTGAAGTATTTTGGTAGAAGGTCAATAGACGATGATATATACCTAATATCACAGCTCTAAACCATATTGTTTTGGAGAAGATTATCAAAGATGTCCTTCTTAATTTCTATGTAAAATCTAGGATGGTACAGAAACGGGCTAATTTTCAGAGTACTGTAATCCTTTGAAGTATTTTGGAACAGGGTCAATAGATGATGATTTATGCCTCAGTATAATACATTTCTCAAAATGTTGGCCTTGGCAATCCGATTGGCAGAATATGAAAATTCATGTATAAATGTGTGTACGAATGTGCTAATGGAAATTGATATAGCAGCAAGAATGATCAGTTTTAACAATGATATTCGTTCTTATTTCCTAGACATACTTACTGCTTATTCGAAGCTTTCTAGAGTAAGAAGAAAATGAGGATCATCCTATGTCATCCAGACTTCAGTCAGATCGCTCTATGTTATTTTCATGCACTTACATTGTAATCAATTATAACTAATTCCATTTCACGCTAAGACATCATCAGCTATATCCCTTGTGAAAACAAGATCTTATTGATCATCTTCTTGTAAGAGTGAGACCTCCCACAAAGGAAACGGCTGAAATGGCGAAACGTGCTGAATTTAGAATGACTTATTGTGTCAACAACATTAGCAGACATAGCTTTTTCAAAGTCAGTCAGAGTAGTATGTGGCCTGGCCCCATCCTGCTGTAGTGTCCGCACCCTGTGTCGCCTCAGGAAGGGTCATATAATGGTCTTAAAGGTAGGTATCAATGTTGTTATTCATGTCACAGATTGTAATATATTTTATTTCCTCTCATTTACTATTTGATTTCAATATTCTGAAAAGTAGTTTTACAAAAATCAGAGGTCGCTTATCTTTTTATTATGTAGGTTTCAGAAACATCGATTCCTCCCTTTGAGAAATTTTGATGAAATAGTTAGCTGAGGTATTTCCATTTATCACGACTAAATCAGTTTTATTGTGCTGGGTCTTTCCAGGTTAGACCCTCCTCCCCAGCAGTCATCCTACTGAATCATAGATCAGTGTAAGGCCTATTGTGACGTGTCGTCACATTTATGCAGCCATCAGCAAGATAGAACTTTATCTGCTCCCACCAGAAAAAAGGGCCGAACTCAGTTGTGGGCCGAACTCAGTTGTCTTTTTGTGAATCTGAGATGTGTTCTGGCCCATTGCAAGCGAGAATATCGATGTCTAGAGGTCAAAGTTGTTCCACAAAACAACAACAACAACAAAAAAAAACCTGAATCATTTGTGACATTGCAACAGCAAAACATTTGTGTCGAGTTATCTTAAAATCACCCAAAAATTATCCAAAAAGTAGAGGTATTATACTCCAAACAATCCCATTTTAAACAACTGATATGGACCTGTTGCCACCATCCTATAAAATTTATTTGAAATGACAATTTAACTTATGACTGAGAACAATGATGCCACGTCAATAAATGCTTGAGTTGTGCCCCTAACAAGCTCAATTTCAATATTTGATCTTGACTCGTTACTATGAAGCTATTTTTTTTGTTAAAAGCATCATCCATTCATAATGTGAGAGCAAATTTTAAATTCATCCTTGAAGGGGGCATCGGTATTTCCAAAGCCTAGCAGGAACATTGTCCCAAATAAGCAAAATACACACAAAATGTCATTTATGCTTAAATATGAACTAAAAAATGAACCACATATTATCTTCATCGCTATTTGACGAGCAAAGGTGCCGTTTCATTGGTATCTAGCATAGACTTTATGTAATCAGACCTTTCATTTAGAATATTCACGGTATTCGGATGTCCACACCACCTGACCTCATTTGTAAACTATTCAAATACAACGGAAGAAAGATAGTGACAATGACACAACCAACATAATATAAGTAGTGAGTAAAGCTGGTCCCTTGTAATTGCTTATACAAATATAAGCTCTTCACGTTTGAACTGAATAACGGCTGGCTAATATAACTTCTTGTGACTTCAAGATTGAGCTTGTTTTTCAGTATTCAAGTTTTATTTTTGTTCTTTTTCTTAATCAACTTTACAGTATACAATTGGGAGAGTCACTATCATGAAGACGAAATTAGATGCATAAATACCACAACTCTATATTCTTTTCTATGTACTGTGTGAAAAAATAACTGTTGCTCAGACCATAAAAACAGGATCAAATCCTTGAAATCTGTATTGGAAAATGAAAGAAAAACTAATCCGCTATAGATTCACAATCAACGCATCTATCCGACATCGCTAGTCAGGTTGATATTGACTCCAATAACATTTCCGTGGTTTTGTGGTCTGCTTCGTTCTTACTGTAGCGGCTTTCAAAGGTATATCGTTGTGTTTGATAAACGAATAGGAAATAATTAAACAGGATTGATTACCACTTGTTTTATTATCAAAGTGTAAGTATGTGCATGAACTCATTTACTTTAAAAAAAAACATGGAATTTTAAAATTATTTGCCATTTGGGGAAGTAATTTCTTGATTTTCACTCTCCAAAGCTTGTTTTCTTGGGGACGTCACATTGTGTGGGAATGTTTTTATGGTCCGATAAAGGTTTTCTAGGAAATCGGAATTAACAACGCCCGACTTTTTAGAGATGAATTTTACTTCTTTCAGATAATTATATTTTTCAAGGCCACTTGTTCAAGGACAAGTAAATACCAGGGTAAATCTTGAAATTGTACAAAATAGATCTCCATGATAACTCATAATGTATTAAAACACTATTAAAATGTTTATATTGAATTGGTAGACAATTATGGTTAATGAAGAAAATACTAGGTTCAAGCATTTTCTATCTTCATAACAATGTTTTCTCAATTTAGACCTGCACTTTTTTCGGACAATTTCATTTTGATTCTTGACAAATAGAAAATCATGTCTTACTTATCAAAGGAAAAGTTTTGAAAATGAGTACTTCCACGTAACCGAAATTGAATTTTATTTTATTTTTTTTTTATTTGTATGTTGATTTATTGTTGAAACAAACAAACAAACAACAACAACAACAAAGAAATCCTGTAAGAAACGAGGAAAATGAGAATGATCAACGATTATTGTCCACTAATGAGCATATTAATTTTGGAGTGCCTAATAAATTACAATATAAATAAAACTCTTGAATTTAAGACCACTGGTCACGCCCACTGAGGTCAGACAAGAATTTCGACTAGGTTTTCTGTTTTGTTGTTGTTGTTGTTTTAGTATTGCAATACCAGGTGATACAAGTTAGCTAGTAAATATGTTTTATATATGTAGAACGTTTGCCACCGTCATAGTGCTGTCGGTAGTGCATTAGAATCCTAATCTTCAATCACAGGGTGTCATGGGTTCGATCCCTGGCGGCGGCACATATACTTTCCCGTCATTTGTCTTTCACTAATAATTGGATAATCGTAAAGCTAAGTAGTATAGCAGCTGGAGGCTGAGAAAGGATGTAGTGAGAGTGCTGGTGTGAGAAATACCAGGAATCCATTGTTAGATGCTCCAGCCGCCGCGACATGACTGAAATACTGTTAAAATCGGCGTTAAACCCATTAAATCAACCAATGGCCATCCTTTCGCTACAAGACGAAAGGAAATGGGTGGATAAGAGTACATTTAACTTACTTGCCTGATCAACAGTAACCGAGTTACAATAAGCTCAGTCGTTACACTTTCAATACTATGGACCTTTACATGGACTCCTTCCTCCGATATATGACCAAATCATTGCGTCATGCGTTATTTGTGTTTTACCGGTGAGTGAATGATTTGTCATGCGAATTTCTTGATAGAGATGCTGGCAACTCGGATGGAATACAATTGTAGTGTTGGTGTCAGAAACTGCCTAAATCAATACTTGGGTGCAGCAGCTGCTGGGCTGTACCTTAAATTACTTGTTTCTTCAAGAAATATTTGTATATCCCGAACTTTGTTTTTGGGGTGTACAGGCTATTGGTCGGTCCGTTGGTCGTTCTGTCTTGGGCATATGTGTTGCGCATATTTGTTTCAAAATTTACAGACTCAGTATCATGCAGAGATGTGCATATTATTGCTGTCCATCTACTTTTAGAGTTATACAAATGTAGTCCTTGTTCGCTATTTTTTTCTTCAACTACTATTTCATTCAAATTTCAGATGAGCACTCATATTCAACCAAAGATGAACATATTCCATTTAGTTACTACCCATTAACTTTCTTAGCTTACCCTTTCTTACCCTTTGTTAAATAATATGATTTTTTTATGACATGGAGCCGATGGGGATGTTTAACACATTCAGTGATGGTCTAGTTATTTTCTATGTAGATTTAATAACCTTGTCTATAAATAACCGTTGATACTTTAAGACAAATAGTTCATGATTTAATAGTGAAAAGCTGATTGATTGCACATGGAAATCTTAGTATTTTACTTCAAGTTATCCGATCAACATTTTTATACTCTCAGAATAGATCATTAAGAAGATTTTGGTAATGGGTAGAAAATGCTTCTCTCGCCTTTTGCACTTTAAAGTAATGGGAGATAATAAATCGAATTGCGAAAAATAGTGTTTGCAATATTGCGAATTATTTGTGAAGATATTGTTTGGACAAAATTTGATTGTTGTATTTCTAAAAGTTTTGATATTTTCATTAGTCCCTTCGCCCTTCTCTCTGATTAGAAAAGAACGGAAAACAATTTGCCACAAAATATTTGCTGACTTAAGTTTGTTCATTAATGTAATTTCACTATTACTGTTTGAACATCTATCCAGCTTAAATACAGTTTTACATCTATATAAACAATGACTGCAAGCAAATTCATTCTTCACTAACACTCACAATGACCCGAACGTTTTATGTCATTAAACGGCGAACTGGAAAATCGAAACAAGCCGAGCAAACCTCACCAAGCAAACTAACTAACGTACGAAATAATCAAGCAAAGCAGTCAGCGCTCTGGTGATACCTTCCTAACACGGTTTCACTTACTAATTTATCGTTTCGATTACCTATTTTGGACACATCTTTATGCTTTATTCAACTCAGCGGCAAGCATTTTATGAATATCTCCCAAGCTTTTAGACCGAATTCTTATTTCTGTTTGAGCGTTGAACATGGTTCATTCTTACGGAAGTCACAATCCGTAGTTAACATAATGACAATATCCCTTCCCCATGATTGTTTATCATTCTATTTACAGTTTATCTTCATCCGTTCGAAAACTATGGAAATCCAATCAAAGAAGTATAACTTTCATAGAAGCAAGCAAAAATGATAATACTACAAAACATATTTGTAACTCTTTTGTATGTATTTTCTACCTGAAAAATTGTTTATTCATGCAAGTAATATAAATTATTTTCATTATTCTCATCACCCTGTCTTGACATTGTCTTGCCAAGATGAATAGGCGACTGAAAAATTGTTAAAAGCGGCGTTAAACCCCTTTCAACAAATAAACAAACTAGATGAATAGAACGTATATGTTATGTAGTCATTCGGGTGTCGACTACATGTTTACTGATTCAAAACATTTTTACCAGAACACTTTCAATTATAATTACCAGTGTAAACCCTTTCCTGTTTGCAGAATTTTAGACTTGTCCAAATTCGAATGTTTTGCAGACGAAAATTGAAAGTGGATTTAATTTGAAAAATAATCATTAAGTAGGATAGAAAAGAAATCTGCTTGTTACATTAAATTTCTTCTTTTTCTAGTATTTTTTCTCAATTATTAAATCACGTGGACGTAAAACCAGGGATTGTACGTGAAAGGGTTATGCAATTGACGAATCGCGGCTGTCAATAAAGGAATCAAAAGACTAATCAAATTATTCATCTAGACCGGAAATCGACTTTGACTCCAACACATTGGACATTTTTGTAAATCATTTTAGTTGGGTTGGCGGCTTAAACGTCACTACAATTTTTTCAAGCTATAGTTGACGTTTCAGTTGCCAATCAACGTTTTTTACTTTTTTGTTACACGCGCTACTGACCATAGATTTTGTAAAAAATAATAGTTTGATGTCGTAGCGGAACTTCCTGTTGGAGAAAAGGGGTCTTGGTCAACAAAGTCACTTGGCGTGACATGCGACGGTCAATTTGATAATGACTGACACAGTTCAGGTGCATGCCAAAGATCCATAATCCTACTGAAGGCTCTAGCAATATAACTCACAAATTAATCTTTGTCATTCTGAGTAAAGTCCTTTTCAAAATTGCATTAAAATAAAAGGGCTGCATTCACAGGAAGGGGTATTATTCCGATTCAATAAAGTCTATTGAAATATTTTTTTACAAAGTACTAGCTTGAGGGCCAAACGGAAGGTGTAGACTAAGATTAGACAACACTTATGCGCTGGTCGATAATTGACCCATCGCTACTGTCAATCAAATAATCAGTCGACAAATGAAATCATTCATTTAAAGGTAGGTATCGATGTTTTCTTCATGTCACAGATTATAATTTCCTCTCATAAACTATTTGAATACAATATTCCGAAAAGTAGTTTTGCAAAAATCTGAGGTCGCTTATCAGAAAAAAGGAGGGTATTTCCCTAATAGCCTACGTAGGCTATTAATCTATTTTTAGATTAATCCGAGACAGTTTCAAATAATATAATGATCTTTCACGCGGTGCGAATAACTGTTGGAACCTTGCATTAAGTTTAAATTATATCAAACCAACGTCATCGTTACGTCATCAGGAGTTATGTTCGCTAGCCGGTCTTTTATTCTGTAAAGATCAGTCCAAAACTGTCGTAAACATTATTACGAATATGATCACTTACCGTAGTTTTGCGCTAACCCTTTCATGTGACATGATTTAGGACGTAGGCTGTTTCGCTAGTAAATTTGTCACCTTAAGTTTACTTTGGGTCATATGCAATGAGATCATTCGACCGTGATATCTAAAAAATACTTGGAATTCCGCTGAACCTTTCCGATATAAACACAAAAAGTCACTTTAGGCCAATTGGATTACCGCCAAGACAATACCTAGCTCAACTTAAAGTATTAAATGTTCGTTTGAGTGTATTTTTCGGCACTTAGTCATTTTTTCTTATCTAGGTTTCAGAAACATTGATACCTCCCTTTAAACTAACCTGAAGCTAGTTTTTAACTTCGATATTGACCGCTATGTATGTAAATCAATTTTGTTGGTTTGGTGACTTGAACGACGAAACTACAGCTTATTCAAGTTGTAGTTACGACGTCTAGGTCACCAACCAACCATTCAATTTTTTGTTACATGCTACTTGCCACAAATTTGGAAAGTACTGTAAGCTAGCAAAGCATGGTTTTGTTAAGTAATCGTCTTTGTCATTAATAAACGAGGTTAAAGTAACTCAGGAGATAAACAACATGCTTCTGAAGGAATTCTCCAAAATCTGAATAAAGTTCATTCACTGGCCAAAAGCAATGCGCATAGTGAAGACCTGATTAGACTAAGTCGTTAAATGCCGCAGATAAGAAGTTGTTGGAATGTACATTCTAAACTGAAAACTGTGAAAATAAGATTTTTCAAAATTATTGATCTCAGATGCCGTGACCAACATTCTAAGTTACATTAAAATTAAACTAAATTTTTGGCCGCTAGAGGCTACAACAAAGCCATTGCCATTAAGGCCCCTTCTTCCGTTTTTTGCATTGGAATTTTCCCACTTTAAATAAGTTAATCTTTGTGATAGACAAAGATTGAGACCAAAGTTTCATAAAAATAGAGCTAAATTTGTCGCCCTATAGTGTAAGCACTAAAAGTTGTTGTTGTCGTCAGACGACACGCTATAGACATTCATTGACCACGAAGCATTTTTAAGGAGTAGGCATTCAATGGATTTAGTTGGTACGCCTTCAGCGGTAGCTTGCAATCATTGAAATTTGAGAATACCTCTCAATTTTGTCTGTTGATTTAAGCTATCGGAGCTGACGCCCTGCTAGCTAAAAACGACGTTTTCGAAGCGGAAGATCCTGCTCGAGTAAATTTGCGGAGCCAACGAAGTAAACAGGCGGAACCAGCGATTGGTAAATTATTGTCAAAACGTCTAGCCAAAACAAGAATGCTCCGGGTTAAGCATGACAAGAGTCAATATCCACCGTTTTATTACTACCCGCATGGATGTTTCTCTGCCTGGAGACAAAAGTATAAAATGATAACAGAGACAATGCATGTTGTACACAGTTTACACAACATCAGAAGGAATATCGCTCACTTGGGATTAATTTCTGCGTATTAATCATGCTCGAACTTAGCTCGTTATTTGATATTAACATGACCATGATATGTGCTTAATGAACAGCAGGCTATCGGTTGTATTTTATAAAGCGGCTCTTTAACAAGCTGTTGCCTCTCAATTTTCAAAATTCTATCTCTAATGCATTCAGACATTTGAAGAAAGAAAATTATTTGGTTTTGTAATAAATTGACTGTCCATAGCTTAACAAAAACGACGACGATGACAACAACAACAACAACAACAACAACAACAAAAGAACAATATTTCGCGTCACGTAACGTAAGATAAGTCAATGATTTACTATATGGATTAAACGCAACTATTAAAAGGAATTTAGTCTTATCGCAGAAAAAATCAACGAATTTCAACCCTCATGGAATAGGAATTAATCATAATGTACGTAATCATTCGATTTCTTTGAACATTTATTTATAGGTAGTTTCCTTGACGAATCAATTACATCATGTACTTCCGCTAGCATTATGGACAACACCCGAAGACCAATGACTTCACCCGATAAATTCAGATGTTTCAAAATAGGACATAAGGAATAAACTACATTAAATGAAAAATAAAAAGAAAGAAAATTTATCACGCAAATAACATTGATTTAATAACTATTGCAAAATCAGATACTTTTCCTTTATCATTTTTTTCTCAAAATCAGTTTAAGAGCCGCTTTAACCCTCGCCTACTTTATCTCTCTCCGCTGGCCCGCAAACTTACTCCGATACGAAGTTCCACTTCGATATAAAACGGCGTTGTTACGCAAAATTTATGGCCGCTAACATTTAAGAAAAAATGAAACGGTTGGTTCTGCGACTTACATGTCGTAACTATAGCTTGAATATTCTGTAGTTACAAACTTTACGTCGCCAAACCAATGAAAATTTTTCAGAAAAAATATAACAAGCAATTTCTTCTTTTTCCGCAATATTTTTACCCTACTTAATGAATAATTTTCAAATTGAATCGACTTTAAATTTTCGTCTTCAAAACATGTGATTTTGAACTGGTCTAAAATTTTGCGAAATAGAAAATAATGTCCCTCCGTCGTTGGAGTTATAGAACATTTATATAAAGGACGGAATTCTTATAGTCCTTTTTAGTGCTACTTTGTTTTAATTCTAACCTAGTTAAGTGCGGACGGAAATAAAAGTCAGTTGATCATTCTAGCACAGACGATTGATACCCATAAGTTAAAGCGTACCAATTTCATGTTCATATAATATCATATTGTATTGTGTGATGACAATCGTTGTAGGCACAGAATTCGTATTGGTGTCACTTTCAATACGTTTCTATAGCTTTTATTTCCCATATGTCTAAGCCGGGAATTTACATTGATCGCAAAAGAATTGTATTGTTGTGATTCTTACTGGGGCAGAAAAAAATACATTTTAAGTTTTGAATACTTCGATCGCCCTGTTGACGAATCGCTTGCGTCAATCAAAAAATCGACAGACCAATCAAATCACACATTTAGACCGAAAGTGAACTGTGAAAACCGAAAAGATATTTTGACGATTTGGCAACTTGAAATTCAGTAATGCGAACATATGCTTTACCTTTTAATTTAAGAAAGTTATCCGTTTGCTTGAAAAGGACTCTATATTACTAACCTTTCTTTACATTGTAGGTATTGTAACATAGCAATAAACTTTTACAGCTTTCACATTTGTAATCAATCAGAGTGTGGTTTGAAGAAGCATGATTTAAACTTTTGTTTACATAATGTTTCTTAAGACACGTAAACAGTTTATATTTGCAATATCCGGCAAAGAATGATCAAGCACATAAATAGTATCGACATGGAGGCAGACATAAAAAGTTTCTCGATTATTTACAGATTATGCTCGAAAACGATTACATAAGCTTGTAAAAAAGATAAACCCTGTTCAAAAAGAAAGTCTGCAGTGTATTTTTATTATGTGTAATCATAACATTTGAATAATAGATGGTGTTTACGAGATCGTCGTCAATCTTCTTATAAGCCAGAATGTTCATCGAATGTTAACTTTCAAATTCGAAATATAAGTATCGTAAACGGTTAAACAATCTGGTTTCAAACTCAATAAAGCGAAATGACTTTGGAGACCTGAATCATTGATTTTGTTTGTTTGTTTAAATGGGGTTTTACGCCGCTTTCAACAATCTTTCAGTTATATCGCGGCGGCTGGAGCACCTAACAATGGAATCCTGGTATTTCTCACACCAGTACTACCATTACATCATTTCCTAGCCTCCAGCTGCTATCCCACATAGGTCTACGATTATTGACCTATTGGTGAGAGACAAATAGTCGGAAAGGATGAGTGCTGCCGTCGGTGATCGAACCCGGGACCTTCAGATTGACAATCCGACACGCTACCAACTGCGCTTTGACGGCGGCTCCTGAATCATTGATATTTGTAATAAAGAACCCAATCTTTGACATTAAAGATTATTGCTGACTGGTAGATCCCCTGAAGGAGAGCCACGGTAGGGATCGGGCCTTCGTATGAAAAAAGAACGGGTATGGTATTTTGAATCATAATCCCGTTCTAAACCATTGACATGCTGTGTAAACAACCTTACTGAATTGCTGTAAATTCAAAGGGCTATAAGCGCTGATAGAACTTGTTGTTCAAAAATCAATTTTTAAAAATTAATTTCATAATCAGCTCTGGCAGGAAAAGTACAAACAGGAGATGTAGCATCTTCTCGTACCAAGGGTGGCGAACGTTCTAATTATAGAAAAAGATGATCTCGATATCCCTTCACTCGTGAGGATGGAGGTGAAGACCAAGATGAGAATGAACTTATGCGAAGGCTGATCTTGACTAGACCTCTTGCCAAACCGGAATATTCCGGATTCAGCACGACAAGGGTTCAAATTAAATTTGACTATTGAAAGGAACAGATTCTTTGCCTCAGTTGAGCTCACCAGAGCTAATGACCCTCTTGTTTGGTTCACCATTATGTGTAGGAAATAACCCATTCTTTGGGGATAAATGGGCTGAGATGGGTTAGTTCTGGATGAACAAACTTGTTTCAACTTGCATTTCCAGAAACAAGGAACAAAAATAATTCAAAGCTCTAAAACAAATCCTGGATAGCTAGCGACCATTGATCCCTGTGAAGTCACGATGACCTTGATTGACCAATCGCGGCTGTCAATCAAATAACCAATCGATCAATCAAATCATTCATTTAGATCTTACATAAGTTTTGAACTCCTACATTGGCATCCATTTTTTTTCATCTTTTTTGTTGATTTGGCGACTTAAACGTCGTAACTATATATTTTTCTGGCGGGATTTACGACGTTTTGTTAGCCAACCAACCATACTACTTTTTTGTTACATTCCACTGATCATAAATTTTGTAAAACAATGCCAATTAAAATTGAAACAGAACTTCCTGTCGGAGTCAATAGGCGGGGCCAAGAGAGTAAGTTAGCGGGTCAGCGATTAGTCAATGACACCGTTGATGTTTTATCATTTTGAGCGCCTTTATATAGATACTTAAACGGCGCATAAAGGAAACATTTAAATATTCGTTTTCTACTTTTACACTATACAAATAAACTGAACTTAAATAATATGTTTTGTATTTTACGGAGGTATGAAACGAACAAAAACTTTCACACAATATAGTGTGATTAGTTTTTGTCGTTTCATACCTCTATGAAATCAAAAACAAAAACAAATATATATATAAATGACTTTTTGCAACACACTATCAGATATCATAAAGGGCGCGAGATTATTTTCCCGGTTGAAAACGTAATTGCGAATGTCAATTTTCGTTACATGAAAGATATGGCAGTCTATCTTCCAGACAAATCAGAATTTATCGAACGAAATTTAGAGCACTTAAAGTACTATAGTACCAAGATTCCAAGATTCCTTTAAATGCCCCGACAGTATGAATCCTATAAAGAATAAGATGGGCATTATGACACCTGATTTAACTTTCCAGGTAAACATTTCAGGTCTACTGTGCAGAAAAAGTGGATGCAACAGTTACCATGATAAAGTGTTTTTAAATTTGACCTTTTGACCTAGATTTGATTCCAGTGATTCAACTGAAACACATGACAAACGTTTTTAACATGCAAATCAAGTGGAAAGAGACAATATAAGAAATACGAAAATGATCGATTTTCGTCAGACTTCGTGTATATGTTGTCAGATCAGACTAGGAACTTTTCGTTGGTTAAAGATGTCATGACGGTCTGATGCCGTTTTCAAATATTTGCTGACAGGGTTACTTGGTGGATTGCTTTTGCTTTTGCCAAACTATAAATGGACATTAATGATTACACACTTGATCGTTTAAACATATAGATTTCAGATATTGGGAATCGCTTTCGGTAAAGCTGTTTTTACAATAAATGCTGTTAAACAGTGATTAAAAGAAATAATAATGAAAAAGTCGGACTTTTGTTACTACAAACATGAATTCAATTGATTTTGATGTAATCAAATCATCGGCGTCGCTATTGAAGAATAGCGAGGTGTCGGCTAGACATTCTGAACCATACGCCCCCATATGCTTCGTACTGTAATCGTGTAATGACACCAATAACAGTTCAAAGACAAATATAAATCAAATTCACTAGAGTAAAAAGATGAAATAGTGATTACCGTTAGAATGATACAAACCGTGTATCAAACGATTTAAATGTCAGAAATACCCTAACTACAGCTCCATGAAAAATTCATACGGTATTTTGGTCGCCCTGTCACGGTATTGCGTGAATTTTGTTATACCCTGTTATATTCTCTCTCTATTTCATCATTTGTGAATTCGATGTAATATCTTTGTTTGAAGGAAGAATGACCACATTACAATCTCACGTCAATCTTACTCTTACTTGACACGAGTTTAATGGTGAGGCCCTATTCCAAAGTACTGTTCAAGGTTCAAAGTTAACCCATCGCTGGCCCCGCCCACTCACTCCGTTGGCCCAACCCACTGACTCCTACAGGAAGTTCCACTTCGATTTCGAATGGCATCATTTTGCCTAATTTATTGCCAGTAGCGTGTAACAAAAACGTGTAACTACAGCTTAAATAAGTTGTAATTACGACGTTTTAGTCACAAAACCAATACAAAGTTAAAAGAAATAGTGGCTAATATTGGAGTTCAAAACTCGCTTCTGGTCTAAATGAATTATTTCATTGGCAGACTGATCATTTGATTGAGAGCTGCGATTGGTCAATTAAAGATTCGGCGTAGATTTTCCTGACTTTATTATCATTTTATTTCAAAGTTTCAGAAGTTGACCCTTTTAGCGCAGTATCATAGATCCCGTTTCGATCACGTTTAACATATAAAGGATAGATAACTTGTTCCTTTGGTGAGAAAATTTTCGGGGCAGAAAGCTGTCTAAACCCATGACCAGATGACAAAATTTAAGATTGGTCCCTATTCAAAAAATATTGCAGACGACAATTTCTAGTTCATGAAAAGTATTTTATATTTATACATTTATTTTGTTTTATCATTTTGGAATCAAAAACGTTATTGATAATGAAGAAATATCTTGTAAAAGCATTTTCTGAGTCTTCCTTAAAGTTTTGTAAAGCATTTTGCTTTTGGGCGTCTAAATCGTCATATTGTGGGAATGGTTTTAACGAAAATAATATATTGAAATGGGTGTTATGCACAAATCAGCTTTACAAGAATTGCGGCGACGAAAGGTCGCGGATTTAAGGACTTTTTTTTTTTTTATTTTTCAATACAGACAAAGACGTCAAGGCTCTATCATACAGCTTTGAACGTCGTGACTGGACAAGATAAAATATTTCATCATCAGTTTGTGGCGATATGCGAAATTTAACCCTTGTCAGGCAGTATTACCTTACTGAATTGCTGTAAAATCAAAGAGCTGAAAGCACTGATAGGACTTGTTGTTCAAAAATCAATATGTCTTTTAGAAATCAATTTCATAAACAACTCTGGCAGGAAAGGCACAAGCGAGGGGTGTAGAGTAATATCGGACTTAACTTATGTGCAGGCTGATCTTGGTCTTCACCTCCTGCCAAAACCGGAATATTCCGTGTTCAGCATGACAAGGGTTAACGAAATGAGCGTTTTAATTGAAATGAAAGACATATAATTATCCCCTTTATTTAAAAAATGTTCTGTAGGTAGATTTAGTCATCAACTCGATTCAATCAGACATCTCCTTAACCCATTTCCACCAAACAAAATTTTAGACTTGTCCAAATTGAAAGAAGCTGCAGACGATAATTTCAAGTTGATAAAATTTAGCTTTTGTCGTCTTTTTGGACAGGAAATATTGTGGAAAATGAAGAAATTGCTTGATATAGGCAATTTCTTCATTTTCCACAATGTTTTCCAATGCTTTTTTCTTGATGGGCGTAAAAAGGAGGTAATGAGTTGGGATGGGTTAGTTAAGGTTAGCCAATGAAATCGCAGAATGTTTTAGCAATATTAATGAAGTTTTGGATAGTTTTGAACGATCTGGGTATGTGATTCAATGGTGTGAGATGATTGGTATCTGAGTGGTTTCATAGGTATCGGTGGATTTGTGTCTGAGAGATTGCAATGGTATGAAGAGATTGGTTTCAGAGTGATCTCAATGGTATTGGTGAATTGGTATCTGAGTGATTTCAATGGTATCGTTGAATTGGTGTCTGGGTGATTTTAAAGTAACGGTGGATTGGTGTCTGAGTGATTTTAGTGGAATCGTTGAATTAGTGTCTGAGCGATTGCAATGGTACGAGTGGATTGGATTCAGAGTGATTTAAGAGGCATTAGTGAATTGGTGCCTACGTGATTTCAGTAGCCTGGGGATATGTTGTCAGATTTATTTCAGTGGTATTGGTGAATTAGTGTCTGGGTGGTTTCAGTAGCCTGGGAATATGTTGTCATGTGTAATTCAATGGTATAGGTGAATTAGTGTCTGGGTAGTTTCATTGGTATCGGTGGATTGGTGTCTGAGCGATTGCGATGGTATGAGTGGATTGGTTTCAGAGTGATTTCATTGTTAGTGGTGAATTGGTGTCTGAGTGATTTAAATGGTATTGTTGGATTGGTGTCTGAGCGATTTCAATGTAACGATGGATTGGTGTCTGAGTGCTTTCATTGGTATCCAGTAGAATGTGGATAAGTTGTCTGATTTATTTCAATGGTATGGTTGGATTTTCCTTTGAGTGATTTCAATCGTACCGTTGGATCTATGTCTGAGTGATTTTGATTGTATGGGTGAATTTGCGTCTGAGTAATTTCAATGGTATAGTTAGATTGACGTCTGAATTATTTCAATAGAATGGATGGATTGGTGTCGAGAATTCCAAAGCTACTGGTGGATTAGTGTCCAGGTGATTTCAATGATATTGTCAGATTGGTAAATGATTGATTTAAATGGTATGAGTTTATTAGTGTCATTCTAATGGAATAGGCGGATAGGTATTTAGTTAATATCAATGAAAGGGTGGAATGACCTTTAAACGATTTCACTGGTACGAGTAGATTGGTGTCTGAGTGATTTCAATGGATTTTATGATTGTGCCTGAGCGATTTCAATGATATTTTTGGGTTGATGTGTGAGTGATTTCGATGATATGCGTGGAATGGCGTCTGAGTTATTTTATTGGAATGGCTAGATTGAACTCTGAGTGATTTCTATGGTATGGGTGTATTGGTGTCTAAGTGATTTCAATTGTCTTTTAAGAATGGTGTTTCAGTGATTTCAATGAATGGATGGATTAGTGACTGTGTGATATGGATGGATTGTTATCTGATTGATTTCAATCGTATATGTGAACGATTTCAATGATGTTGGTGAATTGGTGTCTTATTTCATTCAATGATATGGGTGGTTTCAATGCTGTTGGTGGATTGGCGTCTGAATAATTTCTATCGTATGGATTGACTAGTGTCTGAGTAATTCCAATGGTATTGGTGGATTTGTTTCTGAGTGATTGCAGTGGTATGGTTGGATTATTGTATAAGTGATTTCAATCATGTTGGAAATTTGGTGTCTGAGTGATTTAATTAGCATGTGTGGATAGGTTTCCGGTGATATCGAATGTAAAGGAAATTGTGTTGGTGGTTTTGTGACTGGATAATTTCAATGATATGGTAGTTTGAGTGATTTCAATGCTATGTGAATGGGTTGAGTGATTTCAATGGTATGTGAATGATTGGTGTCTTAGTAATATGCAATGGTATGGTTGGATTACTGAGTAGAATGAGTGTCGATTCCATGATGTTCATGAATGTTTGAGGTCGGTAGAAAAAATGGAATATGTTGACGGTTTCTTGTATTTGTTGCCTTACGATTAATTTAGAAAGTATGACAGAATTACGAATCTTTATACAATTTGGTGTGGCAGCTTTCCGACCTTTCTTGATAACTTACAACTCGGGCGTTTCGGGGAAACACACGCAAACGGAATGTGCTATGGGTGCTTCCGTCGAAGTATTGCAGATGTTTTTCTCACTGAAGACGTATTAATTATTCACGTATGTTTTAATGTTTTCAGTTTTAAACAATATACTGATCTATTATGTGAATTGTGTTCAAGTGTATTATATCTAAACGACTTTTTTTTTAAATTTTTCAATAAAATAAAGGATCATTGGTTTTGAAAACTATCATTGCAAAATATCTAATACAGCTGTCGAATGTTATGAGAAAATGTATTGATTTATCCACCTATAAATCACAACGATGTGTAATGGTAATTGATTAAACAGAAAATGGGTGAATGAGTGATTAATCTGTTAAATATTTGACAGTCTAACCGCGTAGGGAGACCAATAACTGGGAGCGCCGTCGAAAAAAACGATTTTAGAATAATGCACAAAGAAACTGAGCATGTTGTGAAGTTGAATAACTTAAGGTAATCTCCCATCAACAACATGCTGCGTCCATTGTAGAGACTGACCAGGGTACAGACTACATGATTATATAAGTATTTTAAGAATGCAATGCCTTTTTGACCTCTCCTGGATCCAATATCTTTAATATGTATTTATTTTAAGAAACACTCGGAAGGCCGATTTTCGCAAGACGATTAACATATACCACTAAAATTTGCTGAGGATCACCATTTCCTTTAATGATTTAATACTGAAAACAAATACACTCAACAATGTTGTCTTATAAAGATAGGTAAATATTCGAGCTTGATGATCCTGTAGGAAAAATGAAGTTTATGCATGTATACAACGCACCAGGATCTCGGGAAAAGACACATCTCCTAGAATTTGTTTCATTCTGCCTTGTATTTTCAAGTGCATTGGTACATACAGCAAGCTTTCAAGAAAGTTATCACAAAATTTTAGATTGATTTCCATTTCAATATGGCAGATAGACGTTTCAGACGCCATTTTTGCTAAGATGAAAAAGGTATAAGGGTGCTTCATTCTGGGTTACCCAAAATGCATGTTGTACTTAGTGTGTCCCAGAGTGTTGTTTCCAGAATTTGGAATCGGTTTAGTACAAATTTCGATCTTTAACAAAATCCAAATACCTAAACACTATACCAGGAATTACAAAAATACTTGCTTAATTTCCTCAAGATACAAAATTATTTAACTGGAAAATAAAAGATCCTGAGAAAATTTGAGTAGTATATAAGATAAAATCGAGCAAAAACATACTGTGACTCATACTCTTATTGTTGTAATAAATTATGTATCTCCATCATAACTAGAGGAAGAATCGACGGACCGCGAACGAGAAACTCTACTTATGTATGAAATGGCGTTGTTTTACAAAATTTATGTACAAAAAAATGGTTGGTTGGCAGCCTAACCGTCGTAACTGCAGGTTGTATAAGCTCTAGTTAAGACGTTAAGTCGCCAAACAAAATGATATACTTTGCATAAATGACAAAGTTCAAGGTTCATTTCCAGTCTAAATGAATGATTTGATCAGTGATCGATTTTTTTCTTAAAAGCGGCGATCCGTCAATTTGCATTAGGCATTAACCCATTCCAACTCAATTCCTCCTATTTACGCCCCTCGAGAAAAAAGCTTTGGAAAACATTGTGGAAAATGAAGAAATTGCTTGTATCAAGCAATTTCTTCATTATCAACAATGTTTTCTATCCAAAAAGACGAAAAAATTCAAAATTCGATCAACTTGAAATTGTCGTCTGCAGCTTCTTTCAATTTGGACCAGTCTAAAATTTTGCTGTGTCGGAATGGGTTAATATTATTTTAGAACTAAGCTGAAAATTCAGAAATTATATGTCAATAAAGGGATTCTACAAGGTTATCCAGCGCAACTTAGGCTAAGAGTAGAAACCATTTCAAACGAATTATTAACCCTATAGACCTTAGGAAAATTGCAATGTCATTCGATGACCATCAGCTTCACATTTTCGGAATCGTTGAAAACACTTATTGATTGGTGAAAACAAAGTTGGTAGAACATGTGTGAATAGTTAGTTCTTCCTTGTTGGTCCAACTTCAGTATTCATTTTTAGCTAGCAAAGTGTCAGCTTTGTAAGCTTAAGTTAATAGACAATTTTGAGGTCTTCTCAAAGAACAACGAGTGCAAACCACTAAATCCGTTAAATGTCTACGCCATAAAAAGTAATCTTATGTATTTAAGGAATATTGCAAACTCCCCCTACAAGTTCGTCTACTATGTATTTTTATCGCACTTGAGTACATCGTGTTAAATATGACTCTGATCAGAGTCTTCACAGAACTTGCAGACGAATTTCAAGTCGTTGAAAATTCTAAAATATTTATCTCTCTGGGTAGGAAACAATGTGAAAATGAAGAATTGCTTGTAACAAGCAATTTATTCATTTTCCACATTTTTTCCTTAACTATTTTCAATGGGCGTAAATAGGAAGAAATGTGTGGGAATGGGTTAGCTCCTTGGTTACATTTACCTCGTTTCTTTATCATGATAACGTTTATTGAACAAAACAACGCTTTGCTAGCTTACGGTACTTTTCGGTAGTTTGATTTATCCACGGAATAACTGTAGATAATCAAATAAACATGAGTTCACGTCGAGATGAACGTTTGTCGCAACATGCTCTAATAAACTAACAGTGTACATTACTGACGGGAAGACATACTAATAGAGAACAGAACAGGCTATGTTTGAATACTTCGATCACAATTATATGATAATTCAAAATTAGTTTCGTTTACCAGTTTTTTCTTTGAAATAATAAAGTTTCATACCTCCATGAAAAAACATTGGAGTACGGAACTATTTTTGTGTTATTGCACACAAAGGAGTTCTGCAATAAACTGTCTGAAATCGGTGTCCTTTTTTTAAACTTTGATATCCTGTTATTGTGTTGTACATGTGACTTGAAAGTATTAAATTTCAATAAATGAAGATCATCTGCTTTTGTTTTCATTGGGTATTGATTGATTGAATGGTGTTTAATGCAGCTTTAACATTTATCAGTCATAACTCGGCGGCTGGAGCACCTAACAATGAATTCCTGCTATTTCTTGCACGAGTACTACCACCACATCCTTTCCTAGGTGTCAGCTGCTATCCCTAACATAGAGGTATGAAACTATAAACTTATCCCTTCTGTATAAATCCGCTTCGCGAACCCCGATAAAAACAATAATAAAAAAGTATTTCCTTATTTCTTTAACCACTCTCTTGGTGAGACTAAAGATGACAATCATCTAATTGTTATGACAAACCGAAATGACTAAGTTTTAAATTTGATATTATATTGTATAAAAATGTGGGAAAAGAAGAAATTGCTTTATATTATAATTCTTAAAAAGGATATATGAAAAAAACTATTTAATGATTAGTATATTTTTGTAACCACGCATGCAAACCCGACCTTTTGCTTACAGTACATATAGATAGTTTCGAAAAATTACTAGCATTTAAGTATCCTCGGAGCGTGAGCAAAATGTCGTAACTACGGCTTTATTAATTCTGTAGTTGCGTCATTTGCTCGCGCACCGAGGATATTGGTAAACGGTATATCGTATAAATGAGCAAAATATATTATTTTGTTAGGGGAGAGGGCAAAAAGTGGAGCAAGGCATATTGCACCTACCGTTTTCTTAGCATTACTAATTACTGCCTCAAAGCTAGCACATTTAATTTCTTTAGAGGGTAATTAACCTATTTTTACATCCATCGTAAAAAGTTAAGACGAAAAAAGAAACAATCTTTATTCCTTTTAAAATTTATTGCAAGTAACATGTAACGAAAATGTAAAATCATTGATTAGTGACCCAAATATTTCAACAATAGCTTGAACAAGCTGTAGTTACAACGTTTATGTCGTCAGACAGAAACAAAATGCTTCACACAAATGTCGGCAAATTCCGGTTTAAATGAATAACGTGATTGTTCGATAGATTGTCTGATTGACAGCCACGCTTGTTCAGTGCTTTTATTGGCACTTAATATGTAGTAAATGTAAAGTATTCGATATGCTTTCCTTAGAAATAGGATAGAAACTCACACCCAGTTAATGATATGGGAAAAAATTAGGAAATGATAACCAACGCTCATTGGTCAAACGCTTATTGGTTTACTTACAAGTGGGGTAAGAAAACATTAGGATTTAAGACTTCCAAAGTATGTTTGTTTGTTTTTAGATATTAAAAAACATCAACAACAACAAAATACCAAACTTGCTGGCCGAGAGTTTGTATTTGAAGGGCTGTAACGTGGTGGGAAGAATCCCAATATAACTACAGTATACAGTCTATTATATTTTAATTCGCAAATAAAAGCTGTATCATTCATTGTTCTTTTTTTGAATTTCATAATACGGCTTGTCAGCAACATTATTGCCCTTGACCCTATCACAACATAATTATAATTTATAAAACGGAATATGACAAACAATTAAACAAAGCAACAGACAAACGGGCAGAACTATGATGAAAGCATGCAATGTAAATGTGAAAAAACACTATTCATTTTATCTTGCATGTCCGGTGAACCTCCAGTCGCTCTAAACCACAACTTACCTAATATGTAACAACGTGCGCTTGGAGCCCCGGCAAATAAGTTTATATCAACAAAACTAATCGAGTATATCTTCTTTTCTTTGCCGATTATTCAAACTATCTAAACGACTCTAACCTGAGCTTATTATTAAGGCGTTTATCAGAAATAACAAAGAAAACTTTCAGGTCGGAACCCCCTTATTGGGATTTTTTCGATTGTATACTAAAAGTCTCTTAATATTTTTTCTTTATTTTTATAGGTCGTCGTTTGGGCGAGCCAAATGCCGTATATACAGATTTATTAAAGCTGTATTTGCGACATTTGCTCGCCCAAGGCGGAAGTGTTCTACTATCTTTCATGACGCAAAAATGCTGAAACTGTAAAACAGGGCATGACGACCAAACAAAATAGTATCATTAAAATAGAGAAGCTTCAAACCATTGTAATGAACAGTTAAAATACATTTTTACCATCTCTGCTTTTTATAAACAAAGAATCTGGACGAAGCAAACTTACGATGTTATAAGAGTTGCCAGACCTTCATGTAAATACACTTGTTCATGTTGTTTGACCCGATTAAATAAATTTGTACGTTATGTCAGGTGAATATACGATAAATGTAGTACGGGTTTACTGTAAACGCTAATTACAATCGTCATTAATAAGTTAAGGCATGTCTATTTCAGTGTATATCGTTGGCAAATACTATTCTATACATCTGTGGATTTCAAGATTCAAGTTTTTGAAATAAGCTTACCCTTGTTACATTCTAAACCCGGAATATTTCTGTTTTGGTAGGAAGTATAGGCAAAGATCAGCCTACACATAAGTGCAGTCTGATCTTGGTCTACACCTCCTTCTTGTACTTTTCCTGTCAAAACTGCATATGAAATTGATTTCTTCATGAAATATGGTTTTTGAACAAAAATCGCTACAAGTGCTTATAGCCCTTTAATTTTAATACAATTTCTGAATGGATTTTATACAACACGACAAGGGTTAAAAATGAAACATTATCATTGGGCAAATGTATATTGTGGAGAAAAGTATTTGCCATGGATTGGATTTCAGTGATACGGGAATTTTCAGAAAGCTAAAATGTCCTCGATATAACTATAATATTCATATAGATATATTGTCTGAAGTCGATGAATAGCGTTTGTGGACGGCATAAAAGCTATCTGCGGAGATATCAAAGACTTAAAGAAAAATTAAATAATTTGTTTATGACACTGATTTATCTCAATACGGAATGCGCGCCAATCATTAATTGATATGCTTTGTTGTTTTATAATAACAAGTTGATATTTCCGAATGATTTATATCCTATTTTTGATCAATGGCTTAGAAACACACGAATATGAGACTTCATTTATTATTCAGGATATTCTTGGATGCAAAATAAAATATTGATTAGCGTTTGAAGGAAAACGAACATTTCTTACTTCATCACTGACGAAATGTCTAAAATGCTGGTAGAACTTGTCTTCAAATCACTTGTCAAATTAACCCTTTCCTGTTTCTAGAAATTTAAGACTGGCCCAATTTGAAAGATAATGCAGACGACAATAAAAAGTGAGTGTAATTTGAAACGAAACCATTTGATGTGGGAGAAAATATTGGGATAAAAGAAGAAATTGCTTGATACAAGCAATTTCTTCTTTTTTCACAATATTTTCTAAAGTTTAAAATTACATGGACGTAAAAACCAGTGATTGTACAGGAAAGGGTTAAGTAGGTTTTAATCAAACCAGTCGATATGAACAATGTAAAAACGTTATATCTTTATTCATCGACATATAAACCATAAAGACACGCCATTGTAATTGAAAAAGCAGACAAAATGTGACCGACTGATTACTTTGTCAGACACATGACAGTCAAACTGATTACTCGAAAACTATTTGCTAATAGTGTTGGATAGGAACCTTAAATGAGATGCGTCTCTTGAACAATTCAACAGACATAAGATTCAATGGGAAAAGCTGGAAATGAAACAATCAGCAAGAATCGTGTCACCAAAAACTTTTTACTCGTATCAAAAATTGTTAAAACTATTCTGTTGTAATGGCTTTTAAAATCTCGTCTCCGCTTTACTCGGCCCCAAAATAGAAATTGTATGTTAATGGATAGAGTAGACCCGATGATTATAATTCACACTGTAAACGATCATTTCAGTAAGATAATTACGGTAAACGAGAAAGGTGCATTTAACGTGATACACCGGCCTATGCAAATTAAACGGAGGTTTATACATGCGTATTACCATTTAAACTGTACTTGTTAGATTTTTTTCTGACATATCTTCTTCAATATGTCCTGGAAATACTTTGAAGAGAACAACAACAACAAAGCAACAGCAAAACAACAACAACAACATAAAATGCGTTATGAGTAGATAACCCATGTTTTGTCTTGGTAGAGGACTTGTTTGATTATTTGAGTTTCAATTGGTATGGAATATAATGTTTAAGTGTGAAATATGAACAGTCAACTTTAAATTTGGAAGCATGAGCCACGCAGTTCAAAGAATAGTATGATGTTGAAGTATGACCTTTAAATTGCGATTTTAAAACTATGAGTTCACATGTCGAAACCTTTCAAGTGGAAGTTTTACCCGACGGAACGAATTTTGAACATTCATTTAATATGAAGATTAAATCATAAATATTGTGAACACTATAATCTGATGTGTGCATATAGTACGAACGATAAAGTCTGAAGCTTAGAATTCGGAAATAAGAATTCGAAAATAAGAATTGTGAAGTGAGAATTCCGAAATAAGAAAGTAGACTGATTCGATCAAACATGTGGAAATACCAAATTATACAATTAATCTTTCACACGAAGAGTTTCCACTAAGAAATCGTTCTATTTGTTTTGCTTTTATTTGCCACAAATGACAGTTATTGGTGTTCAGTTTGGACAATGTGTACTCAAAAGTTTAGACAAATTGTTAGTAAACTAAATAGAAAATAGGGGTTTCATAGTTCAGTTTAATCAGCAAGAAGTTTTAAAAGGATCGACTAGAATATGTTAAGAAAATATTGTGTGAATCAACATCCTCGGTATTTCTCAATGACAAATAAATTGTCAAATGGTTTATTCCAGTACAGTAACGGGACTTTATCAACAACACACTTCAGTGTTATATAATGCTTTTTGTACAAGTTGATCAAATACACCAAATTAAATAGACTATTTACATCCTAGAAAACCTTTTCATAGTAGAAATTATTATCCTAAAACATTTGTACTGTTTCACTTATTCTTCACATCAGATAATAGTTCATACGTTGGTGTGTTCCATTTAGACATCATAACCGTCTCTTTGTCAATATGTATAGCCAACCAAATTATCATAAAAATCCTTTACTTTATCGATATTTTTCTTAAGCCTCTCGTAAGACGTTGAAGGTATCAGCTAATCATCAACGTATAAAAACGAAATTGCATTATAATTACGTAATACGTGCGCTTTGATGAGATGTGGTACATATTTAGTACCAATATGATTTATAAAATGTTACAGGTCTTAAGACAATGCATGTATAAACGCCTTAAATCCGTCTCATAGAATCTGACAAAGTTTATTAAAATTACCGCTATACATAGTAAATCCATTCATTTTATAACCCATGCCCGCATTTTGGGGTATTTATAAGATCCCATTATACCGAATAATCTCAAATTGTCTAAAGATCAATAAAACATACTATCAATTAAAGATGTATTAATACGTTTCAACTAATTTCCTTAAGAAAGAACCCAGATCTCGTGTTTAAAAAAATATTTCTGATTCCACTATTACTATTGGGATCAATGCGGTTACCTCCAAATCGTTTATAAGCTGGAATGATTATACGTTTAGTCTAAGAATATCTAAAGCCACATTTATTTAGATACATATTGAATGTTTTAACAAGGAAGTATCAAAATGCACTAAATTCATTATTTTTACTTCTTTACCGGAAGCCTTGATGTTTTTTTTCATGAATATCGTAGTGTTATTACAGAGTTGGGTCAAATTTCTAGATTCACCCAATATATTTCCAGTTTATTCTGTTTTATATGTGTATTTATTTGTTTGTAATAAGTCTCTAAAATTGATGGTTACGATTGATTTTATTTGCCTGGTGACAAAGATCCACCTATCATTGATCGTTGTTCAGACTACTGTCATAAAATCATGAACATTTCTATCAAACTTATTATTAAGTGCATGTAATTTCTTTAAAGGGTCCTTCAATCATTATCGCTTTATTTTGATGTGGACCGTATTAACTTTCTTGATTTAAAATCATATGGTTTTAGAACAAAAGTTAGACTTGCACTTTACACCAATACAACCTTATAGGATGTTCGTATCTGTTAACTATTTCTAAAGATTTTTTCCATCCCGAAAAAAATAAAAGTATTGATGTTTTGTTAAATTTTATCCGCGATAAACCATTATCTGACACTTTTGGTTCTGAAAGAAATTAAAAAATATATATTTTGTGTATTCAATACAACATTTTGATTATTTCAATTATTTCTCATAATCACATGTTACGTAATGTCCTGTTTAAAAGATATATGTCCTGTAGTAGCCAATAACTATGATTTTAAATACTTTTTTCAACATGAAAAAGTCTAAGTCTCATTATTTTGTAAACTTTTTATAGTTATTTTAAGAAAGAGCTTTTGAAAATCTTAGAAATGTATGAATTTAAACATAGCGCACTATTGCAAGATACAACTTACACAATCGCCTAAAACTATTCAGTTTTCCTCTGAAAGTATTCATAAGTCATCTTTTATTTACATAATACTGTTGTTAATCAAGGTCAATATTGGATCGCAAAGAGAGGCACGCAGCATAGAAACTATTAAATTATACTGATAATGTTTCATACTCAAGGTTAACTAGGAGCTTCAAAACTGAAACACATTTCTTGAAAAACCTACCGTTAATTAATGTTAACGCATGAACATGTAAGAATTCAGGAGTTAATTAGATAGTGCTTATAAATTGTAAAGAACAGTGTGAAGAAAATAAAAAATTACCCTATCTAATTTTGCCGATAAAAGACGAAATCTGGATTTCATGCAAGAACGTTATTTTACCAGACCTGTACAAGCCACTTGCTTTGATATTGAAAAACATTTGCGTAAAACAGCAACACTTGAATATATTGAAGACTTGGACTTTCGTGATCAAGAGCGACAGGTGTGTGTGCTGGAACGAGGTCTCCTTCACCAGTTCTTATATAATTTTGCTTCATCTTTAAAGATTACTTGATTCTGGTTGAATGAAAAATTGGTTCATATCTTACTTAAATATTTTGTATGCCTGCACAAAAAGTGTTTCAAAAACGTTTTTAACTGGAACCGCCTTTACACAAATGATATACAAAAAGCTTTCAAATTGGTAATATTACAAGAAATGAAGATTTTGTTTTATTCGTCCAGATATGAAATAATACTTCTGTAGGACTTTGCTTCGCGGGCCACGAGCCATACAGAAAGACGAATATTTACATGTACTGATGATAGAAGAAATGTGTTTTTCAAAGACATATACCAAAATATGTGAATGGTCTTACGAACACACTGCTAATACTTACTTTGTAATTGTTTAACGAATGTTATGACATAACAATCCGAAATAAATGTTTTTGATTGATAAAACGATGATGTGTCAGTTGGTGTAATGGATTGTGTTTTGAATTAATGGTAAAACGAGTGCATTCAGAGCTATATAAACGTTTAAGCGAACTTTATTATAAACCCTTTTCACCTTTTCCCAATTATTACATTTTACACGTAGTTCAGTTATCCGGTATGAGTGTATGCGTTTTTTTCCCTAAAATTTCAGATTAATTTTGATAATAGTTTAACCTGTTCATCGTAATTTGACTAAAAGAATTTGGTGCACATTTGTAAATCTAAATTTGTTTCAAAACTAATTTCATTTACAAGAAGTCACATTATCGTGTCTAATCTTCCGTAAAGACCACTGTTATGTTTACTAATTAACCCGTTGTCTTACTTTTTGTCTTGATATTTCATTTAATAAAGATATTAATACGGCAAAACAAAATGCAGTCTGTAATAAATGTTCTTACAACGCGTGTTTGTTTATTTCTTCTTCTTTTATAAGATATTATTGCATAAACATTAAAATTCTTAACTTATCCTCCATTTTTATAATTCAATATCACAGAGGCACATGCCACAGGTAGATATCAAATAAGCGAAGATTTCACCAGTTTGTGATAGTAGTTATTGAAAATAATAATGATAATAATAATTTCAAAATAGGAATTTTAAATTAAAATTTGATTATAAAGAACACGAAATTACAAGCAAATGGATAATGCAAAGATCAATTGGCTAGCTTTTGTTATCTGTTCTGTCTGATCATGCAGGTTTTTTTGTCAGGATCGATTTGAGCTATGATAAAAATGTAAGCATGTTAATGCAAGTATTTAAGTGTCATCATGGTGACTCATTATGTGTGTGAATGTAAATTTAACAAAGCAAAGAAACAATACTAGAGAAAGGAAAGATCGAGTCTGATGCGGGATTTTCTGGAAAATTTACGTCTATTGTATTTTACCTTACTATTGATCTTTCATCTAATATAATTTTTGTACAAACTCGTATATTTTTTTAAGTGTATGGATTTAGTGTTAAAGACTAATTTAAGATATTCTTTGTTTACAAACATACAAAATAGTTTCTTATTTATTTTTGCATGAATGTAACAATTTTTCAGCCAATGTCTGAAATATGTGACCAGTCATATGAGAAAGGATTTCGAAGGAAACTTTTAAGTTTTTTTTTTTTTTGGAAAAAAAGATCTGATCTAAAAAAAGAAAAAAAAGTAATTTGATTAAAGCCAAGTAGAAAGTTTGAAAATGTTTCTTGGTTCAGAAAAAATCTATTATAGGGGAACCGTTTAGTCTCGCGTCAGTCTGCAAAGGGCGCGAAGTTTGTCCAGGACGTTTTTTGCACTTCGTTAAAAGTCCTTTTCCCCTTGCGAGTAAGGTACTTTTAACGTGTGTAATTTCGTTATTCATTATAGATACCTCTATTTTACGTTAGCTGCCTTTCACCAAAATGCCCTACAGTCAAGTTTACTTGTGCAATGTATTTTTTTTTCCATAAGAATCACATTAAACACCAAAATCCTTTTATATTCGACCCGAATAATTAATTGCAGGTATAATTACAGATGAAAGTAAGATTAATGTTCTTGTACAGGTAATTATCAGTAAACAATCATAACACGCGTCGCTATGAAATCCAGGGATATCTAAAAGGTCTTGAAAATCTTATCCTCACTCGGCTGCCAGGGCGTTTTTACTTGTGGATGAAGATATAGAAATAGGCACGCGTGTTTAAATAAAAGTTGCACTAATGTTTCTGGAATATTAAAACATGCGGTAACTTGCTTGACGCAGACCACTCAACATCTAATTGATTGATCACAAACTGAATACTTGTCAAGTATTTATTGAGATGCATTAGTGTTTTACATTATCCGATTAATATTTTCCAATGAATTAAACTTATAAGAGTGAAAATAAATAAATACCAATTTCTGGGTTATTTTCAATAGACTCTTCGATATGAAACAAAAAACATTTTGAATTTTAAAAAGGTATCACTTAGATAACTTACACCGCATTTACCGCAATATGAAATTGGAGCTTCTGCATTTTTAATTCAAATATTTACATATATAAGTAGCAGCAGAATATTTGTAAATCTTACAAAAACATCATTTGTAATGACAATAGCAGCAAAAAAGAATCATCCAATTAAATACGTTATACCTTGATCATTTCTCAGAAACACCAATATTTTTTTTAGAATAATTGAGTCTATTGATTTTTCAGATAAGCTAGAAATAAGATTTTTTTATTCAAGACCAGAAACAATCTTCAAATTCATTTGTAATTAGAAAATAAATAGAGCAAAACATTCAGGTTTATATCTCCGGCTGCAGTACTGATTAAGAAAAAAATATAACGTTTTCGTGCTCTAGCCCTAGATCAAAATGTTATAAAATCACGCAACTTCATACAATTAATGCAAAAGATCCAAGTAAGTGTCCCTTTGGTGTCACGTAGGTATATGTCAACTGTGCCATCTGGGTTTCAAAATGCTGGTGGCGTTATCCCTCGATGATATGAATTGTGCTTTTTATGGCAAATACAATTGACAAGTTATTCCTGCATTTCTTTGAAACTACAAGTTTAGTGTTACACCCTCTGACGTCAAACACCAACAACGCAATATCTGACGTCAAACACCAACAACGCAATAGCTCATCATAATAGGAGGGACAATACAAAGGAGAATAATTCCATTCATTTATTCAGATATTCATGACCACTGTGTCTTATTCAGTAACCCTAAGGCTCTTGACTATAACATGATTTCAGTTAACGAGCTCTTACATTGATTTAAGCGTACATTAATGAAAGCGTTAATTCAACTTTTTTCCTCAGGAATGCAACGTGCTTAATAATGATTATCATACTAGAATGCAGAGTATTGTTCACACATGTCTTTCATGTTGTCTTGAATCATGTACTTTTGCGACACAGTGGACAACGCACATAAGATAGACGTACCTAGGCGAGATTTACTAATTATCTTACCGAGGTCATACAGCAGAGGTGACATATGTTATGTACCTTTTAATGCAAAGTTTGAACCTGTCATTTAATTCATTACCAGAACTAAAAAATAAGACTAGTTTAATTCTAAAGAAGTTAAACACAATTATAATAAGTTCTTGAAATTACTATGAAACGTTGTCCTTCAAGATAGAACGCAATTTTTGAAATGAATAAATTGCTTGTTGCCAATAATTTCTTTATTTTCAGTGTCTTCCCGGGATTATTTTTGATTGTATAATTACAGCGGGATTATTTAGAATGTGTAAAGGAAGGATTTTGATTCGGAAATTATTTTCAATACTCATTTTTTTAAAAAAGGAAATTTTACTTTCAATCCTACTATTAATGGCACTTTGTTGAACATAGCTCATTATTTGTTTCTTTGCAGTAAGGTTTGAGTTATTTTACTTGGGAGAGAACATTTGAACATATATTCCTGTTATCAGCTTTAGGAATTAAGTAATGAACAATATACCTTGATTTTGAAATACAGGGGTAGGAAGGACATTCTGTCTTGTACAGAAACGGGTTGGAGTGGATTCTTCAAATTTCCTTTTTAATACTGTATATATAATTCAGTTTAAATGACAATATTACAACATTCAACTTCAACAATAATAGAGTATGAATATTTAGTGTAAGAACTTCCACTTAGTTGCATTTTATTATTGTTCTTAATCTATTCTATTTGGGAAAAAACTTTCACTTCCTACGCTTTACCTGTAGGTTCAGCGTACAATGAAATCTGAAATATCTATGAAAAAATGATCTAATTGATTGATTTGTGTTAAACGCCATTCTTAACAATAACAGAACGATTTAAATAATTTGACAGTACACTTTAACAATTGTATATTTTCTGAATTACCAATGTCCTGTTGAAAAACCAACGATGTAGAACAAACCTCTTTTCACCACAAATGTTTAATTTTATGGAAAGGGGAGGTCATGTATTAGATATGTACCTTTCTTCTTTTCATACATCTCTTTTATTAAGATGGAAGTAATATCTAGGCTATTAGCAGAAATACTTGAGCCTTTGAAGTTTCTAAGAGGACATCAATGTTTTAACCTTCATAATTAGTTTTCTTGAAAGAGGAAAGACAAGTGCATGCATTTTGAAATGTAATTACGTTTTGTGTGGCTTCTTCTTGATTGCATGCTTTAAATCTGTACAATTCTGTGGAAAACGACCGAAGCTCTGTTCGAGGCTTATTGGACTGCAATTGATCGAGAACGGTTTTGACATCTAAGAATATCAACATTATTTACGATTTTATACATAATTAAACATAATTATTTGTCTGTCATCAACTGGTAATAAATAGCCTAGGTAGGTTGACCTACTTGCGATTCAAATTAGAATTTGTGGTGAATTTGTGGTATTATCGGTCTGAGAAATAGTTGGAACCTTTTGACTGCCTCGATGGCCGAGTGGTATAGGTACTTGACTCGTGATCTGAAGGTCACGGGTTCCAGCCCCGCCGTCACCGAGGTGTGTTCATGGGCAAGACACTTAATAGCCAGCCTCAGTCTACCCAGCTGTAGAAGTGGGTAGCAGTGGGGATAAGCCACTGCCTCTCTTTAAGTGACGTGAAAACATCTGGTTTGTGTGTTCGAGAGCGATTCTATAAGCTTAAAGCTTTCGTCGCAATCGAACTAAAATAAATTAGTATATACTAACCTTTAGTCAAGAAAGTAGTATGTCCCTAACTGCCTATTGGTCGCTTAAAAAAAATTGATCAGCGATAATAATTATTCAATTTCTTTTTCTAGTTAAGGAGCGCGAAATATTCCTAATTCGAATTCGGTGTCGAAGGTCTTTTCACCCGGAATATCAATTATACATAAAATGTAAAAAAAAATACCGTTATAATTTCAGGAAACAATAAATTTTATTTCGCTAGTAGTAAAATAAAAGAGAAAAATCAAACAGGAAACGACGAAAACCGCTTAATTTTTGCCTGAACTGCGTTCCCGAATGAAAAATCGATCGGATTGAATTACGCAACCTCAAGTATTTAATAATAAAGTGCTAAGTAGAAATTAAATCTGTCTCTCTCTCCTTCTCTCTCTACCCTGAGACTATAACGCGTATATATTTAGATTAGTAAATAGGTCTAAGTCGTATGTCTTTTTATTCGAATCCCAAGAGAGAGCCTTCTAGTTCGAACCTGGCTACCCGCTTTATTTTCTCTCCCCCTCTATCTCTGTCTTTTTAAAGGTTTCTTACCACTAAATCGTTTATCTGTACACTTCTTAGATAATTTAAGTCTTATTATTAGCTCAACTGGCTGAAAGACAGCGAGATATTGCCATGGCGTTGTATACATAGAACGTTCATCCGTACGTCAACTTTTTAATTTAAAAGTCTCCTCATACACAACTTAACAGAACTCAACCAAATTTTACAGTTATAATCCTCGGCAACCCTTTATCAGATTCATTCAAAGAATTTGATCGGGTGATCGGGTGTAAAATATGTAACGATATATATCTAGTTAGAATACCTGGCTGTGTCGGTTGGCAGATCTGCACATAATCGACAGTAGATCTGGGCAGAAACTGACACCTCCGATAAATCGAACATTGAGCTTTCTGCCAAGGTTAAATATATATATATATCTGTGTGTGTGTGTGTGTGTGTTTGTGTGTATGTATATTGTACATGTATTTCATACCGTCAGCAATTTCAGCGCTTTAACTACCTATCCTTATGGGAGCTGACCTTTCACGAGAATTTCCTAATTTACGATACAGTGGTTTTACCAAACTCCTCAAATGGATATAATCTAGTTTACTCGGTAGCCTTTTATTTGATAGCTGGTAGACGTATTAATGCAATAATTTGTTTGAATGGGGTTTTACGCCGCTTTCAACAATCTTTCAGTTATATCGCGGCGACTGGAGCACCTAACAATGGAATCCTGGTATTTCTCACACCATTTCTACCATAATATCCCTTCCTAGCCTCCATCTGCTATCCCACATAGGTGAGAGACAAATGATCGGAAAGGATGAGTGCCGCTGATTAATGCAATGAACAGCCAACTCTGATTTTCACGAACCCGTCAGCAATAATACGCGATTTTCAAAAGCCTTTACATTCGATGAAAAAGAAATGATATGTTTTTATGTAATAGGAGCATCAACCTAAAGTATGTGAATACGATAAGACGTGGGAACTAGTCAGTAAGAAAGCATCTGGAAATGCCATAATTGTAGCCCCTACATGTCTGTCTTGTCCTAAAGATATATCGAAACGGTCAAATTTGTATCGCAAGGTAATCAAAACATTCATGATGTAAGAAAGAAATGGTGCAAAAAAGTTGGCAACAGTATGCTTTTCGTGATAGAAAAAAACAAATAACCGAGACAAATTTATATTCATTGGCTATCTTAGTCCAATGAAACATTTGCAAGCGTGGCCAAGTATCGTAAGGTTCAAAAACCTTTCTGTTGTAAACCCTTTCTCTACACGCTTTAATTTTTAAGCTGTGCCATAGGCCTAATATTTTTCATTTAAAAAAAACGCAAATAAAAATTTACAATCTAATACCGTTGAAAATAGGCAGTGTAAGTGCAATTGGCGTTACCGGTACATGTACCTTAACAGGTAAAGAAGTCATCTGAGGTTTGTAACATGTTGCCCAATAAACAAGTAAACATGTATTATCAGATGAAATGTTTGCTAATTCTATTATTGGGGGCAAAACTGACACTTTCAATATCAACAGCCTTAGCCCTCTCAATAAATTAAACTTCGGACAAATTAGAAGTAACACAGGCCTCATATAAACTACAAAGTCTTGTAATTATTTTTGATATTTCTTAATTGCCGTAAGAGGAATGTAAGCTGATGGATAACGAATCAATAATGGTGTTTTATCTAGTAAAGTGTCTCTGTGATCTTGTATAGATTTAGGGACTTACCATCGTCTCTAGATATGATGAATCGTATATGCCGGGACAAGCAGGGGCATTTGTAAGCAGCTTGTATATTATAGTCCCCGGAACTTTTTTCAATTTATTTACTTCTCAAACGATGCAATAATTTATCATTTTCCTATACCAAACCGGGATTTTACGACGTTGTGATTTATTTTTGTGAAAACGCAACATTGTAACAAGCACTTTTTTCTTTTCCCACTATATTTTTTGTTACATTGTAGGGCTCTAGTCTGAATTTTATCATCTTTTGAAACCTCTTTCAATTTTGATCAGTCAAGATTGGAAAAAAGGAAAGGGGTAGCTCCACTTATCGAGGGAAAAAGATTGCTCTTTTGCACAGACACAAATAAAAATAAAGCTTCCTATACAAGTCATTCAAAACAGCGGATGATTTTGTTCTGATCAAAGTCTAAGCCATGGAAACGAATGTGAAATGACTTGTTCGTGGGTAAAACAGGGTTTTGTGATTGTAAAACCTATAACGAGGGGTGGTTGAAAATTATGTGGCTTAAAGCGTTTCAAGCTAGATATTTTTATTGATTTTTTAACATCTTATCGGTAATCTTGAAAGCTTACACACTTTGTCCAACGCTGTTGAATAATTTAGAAATACAGGAATTCCTTCCGTCGACCGTAGCATCTTAGGCTTCAAAGATGAATACGTCAACAGCAACAGACCGTATTTAAAACGTCGCTATCTGTGCGCAATAGCTGCAGCTGAGACCCTTCCACATCTTCGGGAATAAGGTCTATGCTCAACCAGTTTAAAACCGCATCCCTGAAAAATAGCCATGACAATAGTATTGCACTGATGGAAGTGCATACAAAATGATATTTGTCACGCCATTTTAGCTCACCTGAGCACAACGTGGTCAGGGGAGCTTTGAGGATCGCTAAATGTCTGTCTTCCGTCGTGTGTAGTGCATCGTCAACATTTTTTATTAAAATCTTCTCCTCCTAAATTAACAAGCCGATTTGGACCAAACTAAGCAGGGATGCCCCTTAGATGGCCCTTTTCAAAACTTGTTTGTATTTTTTTATTGTCAGAAAAAAAAATGGCGTGGCAGGGCCATGCTTATCAGAAAAAAGCATTGAATGCTTTTGTTTGTTTGAAATCTTCTACTTAACTACCTGGACAATTTAGGCTAAAATTGACAAGGATGTTCCTTAGGTGACTCTTTTCAAAGCCAGTTCGTGAAATATTGATTTTCCACAAAGTGTGGGCGTGGCAGGGTCAGACTTATGAAACTGAAAGAAATCGTGGAACAATTCTTTAAAAAACCTCCTTCTTAACCACTTGGCCAATTTGGACCAAACTCTGCAAGGATGATCCTTAGCTGACCCATGTAGTGTAATTTTGATTTGTGAAATGTGAGCGCGGCAGGGCAGGGATTTTCAGAGATGTCGAAATCATGAAATAATTCTCCAAAAGTCTTCTCCTCCTGAAACACTGGAAAGTATAGACAAAACTTGGCATGAAGGTTCCTTTGGTGCTCTTTTTCAAACTTGTCTTCTTAATTTGCACAACAGGGCTGGGCTTATCAGGCTTGGAGAAATCATTGGATAATTCTTTAAATTCTTCTCCTCCTAAATTTGGCACTAACTTGTCAGGAATATTCCGTATGTGTCTCTTTTCAAAACATGTTAGTAAAATTCTAATTTCCGAAAGATAAGGGCATGGCAGGGATAGCCTTATCAGGCTTAGAGAGATTGTAAAATAATACCCCGGTGAGCGATTAAGGACCATTTTGACCATCCTGTTTCCTTGTTTCGTTCCCGAAACCGCCACGTTAGGTCAGCATAATACCGCGAGTTATAGTGTGACCCTTTTCAATATAACACAGTAGCACGCTAAAACTGCTTAATGATTACGTGATATAGAGGCATTTGTCGTCGTTAATTACTCGCTTTGATGTACAAGTGGATGTGTGCACGATAAGGGTACATACAGGTTTCCATAAGGTAGTAAACGATGGACAACTTATTGATTTAAAAAATGTCGAAGGCCTTTACAAAACTTCCGGCCGCGCAAATCGTCATGTTGGTATCGGCACAGCCGAGGCTTGGCCGAGCCTAAGCATAGCACTGGTGTATCCACGAAGTATGAATACAAATAGGTAAAAATAAAAGTTGATTAATACAAAAAAATGATTTCATTGTGACTAAACTCTCTATCTCAAACATGGAACAAACAGCATTCCCTGTCATGAACAGGGACATTTTCTAATGGATCTGTTTTCCAGACGGTAAGTTGATTGATGGGGTATATAATCAATAATGACGTATTGGTATCAATACACGTCTCATGGAGATATTACATGTTTAAAGTGATTGACTGTCTCGAACGGAACTCTTTTATTGTATGAGGTTCTATGTGGAATGTAAAACCCGATTGCCAGACGGCAAATTTTTACTCCAGTCCAAATTGAAATGAGTTGCAGACGTCAATTAGAAATTGTTCGAATTAGGGATTTTCTTAATCTTTTGGATAGAAAACATTGTGGATAATGAAGAATTTGCTCTTAACAAGCTTCCCAAAGCTTTTTTGGTTGGGGGCTTCTTAAAGCGTAATTGAGTGGGAATGAAAAACCAGATAATAACAGATGAACCTTTAAGTTTTTCCAATCAGTTTTTCATTATTGTGCGATTTTATTAGCTAGCAAAGCGTCAGCTTTGATAGCTTACGTTTACAAACAAAATTTTGAGGTCGTCTCAAAGTTCAACGAGTGCATACTGCCACTGGAGGCTTAACCACTAAATCCGTTAGATGCCTACGCCATAAAAGTAGTTCTTATCTATTCAAATTGTAGAGAACTCTGTCAAAAGTATGCTATTTAACCCATTCCCACTCATTTCCGCCTTTTAAGCATCTCAAGAAAAAGCTTTGGAAAACATTGTGGTCAATAAAGATATTGCTTGTAACAAGCAATTTTTTCAATGTCCACAGTTTTTCCTACCCAACATGGAAAAGTTTTTTCCAAATTCAATAATGCTTTGCTAGTTTATAGTACTCTCAGTACTTTGATTGAACTCTGGGGTATTAGCAAACAAGAAATTGCTTGACATAAGCCATTCCGATGCTTTTTGTTCTTGCTATTTCTAATATTTCATTTTCAACGCAAAATGTTTGTGTCCCATATTATTTTGTTATATCTCACAAGGTTTTCGTTTCACTTGCATTTAATGAAATAATTCACATCTTAATCTAGTGGTGCCGATTCTCTGCGCTATTCAACATTTTTGTATGCAATCTAATATGTAAGTATTTCGTCGGTGAATCTCATGTGCTCTTGCATTTTTTTTCTGGCAAATATATGCTCCTAGATTAGAAGTTCTTTGCACTCCGCTAGTTTTTGTTTTTATAGGAAGACAGGGAAAACTCATACGTGTAGGAAATGAAAATGAAGTAGCCATCTTGTTTGATAATGCCAAATACAAGTGATTTTTCATACGGATTCCGTACCTCTGTTTAGAAGGAATTTTCTGTTAAATATTAAAATACGCAGGTTTAGAGAATTCTGCATTCCTAACGAATTTTGCATTACAGCTACATTTTCATTTTTCGAAATACCCTGTGTCATTACATATAGTAAAATCCACGACTTTGATGAAAAATATCAGCTTTTTTGCAAATTTAGCCAAAGGCAAGCTAGGTAATTGTAAATGCGTTGATTGCGTAGTGCGTACACCCTTGTGTTCCTCCATTCGCTAGTGCGTAGGTATTTACTTCAGCCCTTTCCCACTTTCCATTGAAATTTTTAGACGGCTCCGAATTGAAAGAGGTTGCAGATGACAATGAAAATTAGATGCATTTCGAAATAAACCCTGAAGAAAATATTGTTTGAAACGAAGAAATCTTCACACAATGTTTTCTCAAGAAATAAATCACAGTGACGTAAAATACCGGCCTGAGATCACGTTTTTGGATTTTTTTCCTTTTGCAAGAGTATTCCTTTGGCGAAAGTAGAATCTTTCTACCTTTGAAAGGATATTCCTTTGGTAAAAGTGAAATCTAAAAGTCTTATTCTAATTCTGATTCGTTGAATGAAAACATGACTTAATATTGCGTAGCTGTTTTTTTTAAATGTTGTTTATTCGAGACAACATATTGCATCTAATACCCCGCATCTTTGATAACTGATTGTTTGTCAACTTCTTTCTAGATAATTTGGTTAATTGAAAATTGAGAATAACTTGTCTAACAACCTTTTCTTCTAAAATGCATCAATTTCATTATTATTTCATGTCTGTTTCATTTTGGAGGTCTTAAAGTCAGTGGAGCGATACAGACACTATTTGCCTCTTTGTAACCTCAGATAGAAATCTCTCCAAGAATTTTCATTCTTTTTTAAAAAAAATATGTCAAAATCTGATTTAAGTCCATAAAATTTAGTGTCTTTATCAATGATGGACAATTACAAAATTAAAGTTATGGTGGCGACGAAAATCGTTATGAAAAGGTAGCGCGACGTACTGGTAACTAACAATATATACCTTTTTATTCAACAGGCACTACTACTAATGGATGTTGGTGTATGTAGATAATGTGAATCTGACTTATTTTTATTGAATACTCTGTGACCTTGTGACGTATTTTGCAATAGCTAGTAAGTTCATGAAATTTCAAACATTTAAATGTGCGTTAAGGTACAGGGAACGTTATGCGAAATTCAAAAATCGATACAAAGTCGGGACACCTCGGGTGACGTCGTTAAGTTTCGTAGCCCTCTGAAGATGATGGCGAAATAAAAAGGCAATGATGCAATGATAGGCGAAACCGTTGTGTGACGAGGTCAATCGAAAAATCCCGAAGTACGATTGATTTTAACATTGCGCATTACGCATTAGTCCCTATTAAAGTAGACACCGAGCAGCTTGGCAATTTAACATTTTTCATTTTGAAACATTCACCGAACGTCCGGAAAACTTCGAATCAGTAGCCAGTTACAGATTCTATAGAGAAGACTCAGACATACCGAAACGTTGCTGATCCAAGCCTTACTTGGTGCACATGTGAAATTTGAAAGAAAATTTATGCAATCGCTTAAATTGTGAAAAACATATTCGAATGTCTACATATTGTAGCCTATAGCCTTTCTATGCTTATTTCATTCGAAGAGAGAGTACGTTATATATATATATATATATAAATGTGGGATAAATTGTATTCAAACAGTGTAAAATATATGGATTATCAAGTTATAACCCTAGCGCTTTCGAAACTAAAAGTTTCTTCATCAGGGGTTCAATGACAACTGACAGAATGGATGAAAAATCTTATTTTGATGGGCTGGCGGAAAATTGCAGGTCAACCTATGGGTTGATGTGCGGATCTAATTTGCCCTAGATGATTATATATCGTTTTTATTAATCCCAAAGGGGTGGATCGTGTTAAGACGCCTGATCCAATAGGTCTCCCGAGATTTGCGTTGTTTGTCGGACCATTTACTGTTTGCTTCAATGCAACACAGGATAACATCGTTAAATGAATGGCCGACTTCGCTAAAATGTTCTGCAACTGGAGATCTATTGAATCTACGTGTTTTCCAGTCAGATCTGTGCAAATTCATACGTTTGTTTATCTGCTGTTTGGTTTCGCCAACATATTGTTTGTTGCATATGGTGCACGTCATTAGATACACTGCATTTGCAGTTTTGCAGGTGTGTGTACCCTTGACTGAGGAAACAGCGCCAAGACGAGATTTGAAAGTCTGCGTGTCATGCATGATATTGCACGTCTGACATCTAGGTGCATTACAAGGTCCAGAATTTCCAAGAGAGTTGTTTGTTGTAACAATGCCTACTTTGGCTCGTACCAAAAAGTCTCGAAGTGACTTAGGTTTGCGGTAGGCGACAACTGGTTTCTCAGGAAACATTTTACTGAGTTTGCTGGATGACTCAATCTTGGACCAGTGTTTTTCTATAATTGAGTTTACGTTTGGCAAGTCTGGATGGTATGTCAGAACAAAAGGGATTCTGTTTGATTGCTGTACAACTTTAGTCTTTAACAAGAGATCCTCTCGCTTGGCAGTGGAAGCTCTTGCGATTGAGGAAGACACGATATTTTTTGGGTAACCTCTGTTAGGTAAGTGCTCTGATAACTCTCTCGAGCGTTGTTCAAACGAGTGCTCATGTGTGCAGATTCTACGAATCCGAAGGGCTAGGCTGTAAGGAATGTTTCTCCAACAATGCCTAGGGTGGCAATGTAGGGAGCAAGTATTGGTGTTTGTCTGTAGGTTTTGAATACAGATCTACAATGAGCTCATTTCCATTCAGACGTGATACTGTATCTAAGAAAATGTGTTGTTCATTAGAAACTTCAAAGGTAAACTTTATTGACGGATGAAAATTGTTGGCAATTGTTTTGAATTCATTCAATTTTTCCATGTCGTGACACCACTTCATGTCTATGTCGTCGATGAATCTTAGCCATGAAAAAGGCTGATTTGGTACTGCCATAAGTAGTTGGCGTTCCAGACGACCCATGAAGATATTGGCGTAGGAGGGTGCCATCTTTGTACCCATAGCCGTACCTTGTATTTGAAGGTAGTGCTTGCCATTAAACTCGAAGTTGTTGCACTTAAGGATTAGTACGAGCAATTCCACCAACGTATCTGTTGGTGGATCTTTGACAACCCTTGTGTTCCAAACTTCCTTGCAGGCTTGAATACCATCTTCGTGTGGTATATTTGTATAAAGTGATGTCACGTCCATGGAAACCAACAACGTCTCACTCGGAACATTTTGAGATTCAATTTTACTGAGGTAGTCAGTGGTGTCTTTTACAAATGATGGTAATTTTTGAACATAAGGCCTGAGGTGAAAGTCGACAAATTCTGATATACGTTCAGTGGGATGACCATTAGCTGACACAATGGGTCTTCCGGGATTGCCAGGCTTGTGAATTTTGGGTAGGAGATAAAATCTGCCCGCCCGTGGATTCTGTACTGACAAGTATTCGAAATTGTCCTCACTGATAATTCCGGAGTCCAACATTTTGTTTAGTGTTTCAGTTACTTTTTCTTGGTATTCTAAAGTAGGATCTCTGTTCAATTGCTTGTAGAAGTTCGTGTCTTTAAGTTGTCGCTCTGCTTCTGATATATAGTGTTCTCTATCCATGACAACCACTGCAGACCCTTTGTCGGCGGGTTTTATAATGATGTCATTATTATTTTTCAGTGATCGAAGTGCTTGTTTCTCAGGTTTTGTCAAATTTTCCTTGGATCTAGAAGACAGTTGATTTAAAGCTATGTCAGATTCTACATTATGTATGAATGTTTCTAGTCCAGCAGATTGTTTCGGTGGGTCCCACTTACTTTTACATTTAAAATTAGGATATTTTTCACTTTCATCTTCTTGCGAGGTAGGTACAGGAAATGTAGTGCCTATTGTGATGGGGTTTTGTTGGCTAGAGAGGGAATATGCAGAGCTAGAACTTATTGATGTATCTTGCGGAGTTGTGCTATTGTCAAATAGGGGTTCTTCTTGAGTAAAATGAGATTTCAGCCTAAGTCTCCTACTGAACGCTTTGTTTTCTTCAATAAGTTTACCACGATCATATTTTGGAGGTTTGGGACAGAAATTTAATCCTTTCGAAAGTAGGGAAAGCTCGTGTCTATTAAGGTTGGTGCTTGACAAATTTATTACGGTGTTATTTCGATCCTTGTTGGTAGAATGTAATGTTGATTTACGTTTAAAACCTCGAGGCCTGTGCGTTTTACTTGTTGCTGTCGGTTTTGTCGTCGTCTTCATTTTGTATTTAACAGGTTG